>CM059429.1:66948388-67548388 GCA_030390025.1 Squalus acanthias
GGCAGTCCCTCGGAACCGAGGATGACTTGCTTCCACACTAAAAATGAGTTCTCAGGTGACTGATGAGTCCAATGCGGGACCTACAGTCTCTGTCACAGGTGGGGCAGACGGTGGGTGGGGTGCTTGGGTTGTCGTGCGCTCCTTCCGCTGTTTGCACTTGGCTTCCGCATGCTCCTGGTGAAGAGACTCGAGGTGTTCGGCGCCTTCCTGGATGCTTCTCCACTTGCGGTCTTGGGCCAGGGATTCCCAGGAGTCGGTGGGGATGTTGCACTTTTTCCAAGGAGGCTTTGAGGGTGTCCTTGAAGCGTTTCCTCTGCCCACCTGGGGCTCTCTTGCCGTGTCGGAGCTCCGAGTAGAGCGCTTGTTTTCGTATCGGGCATGCGGACAATGTGAGCGCTCTACTCGGAGCTCCGACACGGCAAGAGAGCCCCAGGTGGGCAGAGGAAACGCTTCAAGGACACCCTCAAAGCCTCCTTGAAAAAGTGCAACATCCCCACTGACACCTGGGAATCCCTGGCCCAAGACTTTCTCCCAACTGTGATCTGGCACCCTTTTCTCGAAGTGCACTGGGGAATGGCATGATTTTGCTCCTCTGTACTGCTCCCGTGGTTGAATAGCCTGCTAATACGGTCAAGACTTGCGCATGAATAATGACTACTTGGGTACTAAAGGGGCATCATCGCCCATGAAACCATAGCTCAGCAAGGAGTGAATGCAGTCAAGAGAGATGAAATGAGATGGGGAAGGGGTAAAATTGGTAAGAATACAAAATGACAGAACACACCAAAACAATATCAAGTGCACTGATAAGAAAAAGACTTGTATCTCTTTCAAACCTCTCAAAGCACTGCACACATAATTCCTTTGAGCTGCAGTGACTTATGTAGATAGGGATATAAAGCATTAATACATAAAAATCTGAGCCAGGATACATCTTAAAATTTTTTATTTTTTTTAAATATGACTGCACCGTGTTTTCGAGCAGAGGGCAGATTAGAGTTTTGAGAGCAAGCACAGTGGCATCAATCTGCCCATGATCTATCTGACTGTACTGTGCAGCACAGTCATTTTAAAACATGTCTTTAAAAAAAGCATGAAGTGTATTATCAAAATGAGTTCACTGCATGCAAAAATATGCATGTCTATTTTGCCTGCAAGATGAAGCAAGTGCCAGAGAGGGCTGATGTTGAATACTTTCTTCAGCCAGGCTGTTAAAGTTAACATTATAAAACACCAAGAAACCAAAAGCTCCTATCTTCTAGAATAGCTGATGTTACACAGGCTTCCCAGAGTATTCATCAAATTAATACTGCGAGCTAACAATCAATACTGCCATGGCTATATACCTGTAAATCTTATAAATATCTTCTGATCTTCCCTTCCTTAGTCTGAGCACCCAAGCACCAGGGTTGGCTTTTAACTGGAAGTAGCCCTGTTAAGAAAAACAACATGGATATTCAGTTTCGCTGCAGTCACTTTGGCTTTCATGACACATTATAGCACCAAATTTAACTGCAATCTTTCAGCTAAAAAGCAAATTGAACTCCAGCCAATTAACTTCCCCAGAACTGGCACTGCACTTTAAATAAAGGGTAGAACAGTTGAGAGCGTAATTGCAACAAAACAATGTACAGTAAACTCTTTCTTATCTGGCACCTATGGGACCAGGATAGTGCCAGTTGATGAAAAATTCTGGATAACAGAGAGGTATACCTACCAAGGCAATTTTTAACACAAACAAAAATAAAAACCACTGACTAACTCGGCCACCACAGGAGACTCTGACTCGGCAAAACGAGTGCTGGGTGGATTCGGCAAGATTACCGGTTATCTATTTTGACGGTTATTAAAGTATTCCGGATGATTAAGTGCCGTTGAACAACAGTTTACTGTACTCCAGTATTTTGGAAATCAAAGGGAAAGTTGGAGTTGAGGGATTAAGAATAGTTTTTTTGAGCAGAGGGTTACTAACAACAGTTTTGAATGATGTAAGGATTCAACAGGAGAACAAAAGGACTATGAATCTTGTCTTTTTTATGCCAGCTGCATCACATAGGAGGGAGTGGACCTGTGCTAGAAGGATGTGGAGTTCAAGCATGGCCTAAAAGTGCACTGTGGTTAAACCTGTTGGGGAAGGAGTGGAGGTGGAATAGTTGAATCAAAGAGCAAGTTATTATCTAAATGGAAAGAAACTGCAAAGTGCTACAGTACAAAGGGATCTGGGGGTCCTGGTGCATGAAACACAGAAGGTTAGTATGCAGGTACAGCAGGTGATCAGGAAGGCCAATGGAATCTTGGCTTTTATTGCAAGGGGGATGGAGTATAAAAGCAGGGAAGTCTTGCTTCAGTTATACAAGGTACTGGTGAGGCCACACCTGGAATACTGCGTACAGTTTTGGTTTCCATATTTAAGAAAAGATATACTTGCTCTCGAGGCAGTTCAGAGAAGGTTCACTCGGTTGATTCCGGAGATGAGGGGGTTGACTTATGAGGAAAGGTTGAGTAGGTTGGGCCTCTACTCATTGGAATTCAGAAGAATGAGAGGCGATCTTATCGAAACATATAAGATTGTGAGGGGGCTTGATCGGGTGGAGGCGGGGAGGATGTTTCCACTGATGGGTGAGACTAGAACTAGGGGGCATAATCTTAGAATAAGGGGCTGCCGTTTCAAAACTGAGATAAGGAGAAACTTCTTCACTCAGAGGGTAGTAAATCTATGGAATTTGCTACCTCAGAGAGCTGTGGAAGCTGCGACATTAAATAAATTTAAAATGGAGATAGACAGTTTCCTAGCTGATAAGGGAATTAAGGGTTATGGGGAGCGGGCAGGGAAGTGGACGTGAGTCTAGGTTCAGATCAGCCATGATCCTATTGAATGGCGGAGCAGGCCCGAGGGGCCATATGGCCTACTCCTGCTCCTACTTCTTATGTTCTTATGTTCTTATGAAGCAAATCTGCCAGGGAGGAAGCAGAAGCAAAGCTGGAGCACAGGCAGGTGCGGGAGCGAAGGATTGCAGAGCATAACGCAGATTTTGTGACAGACCAGGCGTGTATTAAGTTGCAGGTTTGTGTACTGACACTTCACTTCTAGGATCATATGATAATTCGGTACTCTCATTTAAAGTAACACCATCAACAGCTTTCCACTCACTGTGAAGCCTTGGTAGGGGAATGACATGGCACCTGCGCCTCAGAGAAATTGTTTTGTTGAATTTTTTTGAAGGGGGGGGGAGTGGGGAGGAAGTTTGTGTATGAGAATAATGAACAGAATCAATTGGAAAGGAAAAAGTAGATTTAACTGAAGAAGAAAAAGAACTCGTGGACAGATGGATAGAGCATCTTATTTCAAAAGCTTTGGTCAGGATTAATATTTGTGTTTGTAAAGAGCTGTGGCCACCTACCAGGTTTGCCATTACAATTGTGTCAACGATAACGGTGTTTGCATTGGTACCCAGGGTAAACTGGAGACCTCTGGGGGGCTGCCCTGTTGAAACGTCGTAACAATGTCCTTCTAACAAAAGGTACTCCAATTCATACTCTGCTGCTACTCCGCCATCAATCTGAAAATGGAGAATCAGGATGAGAGATCTGCATGCTTTTCGTACTTCTTCGGGAACTATTATAAAGCCTGTGTTTGTGTTTGGTTATTGTAACAGCTGTTTAAACTGTGAATCATAGAATCTTACCATTTGGCCCGTCGTGCCTGTGAATGAGCTATCCGATTAGTCCAATTTCCCTGCTCTTTCCCCATAGCCCTGCAATTTTTTCATTTCAAGTATGTATCCAATTCCCTTTTGAAAGTTACGATTGAATCTGCTTCCACCACCCTTTCAGGCAGTGCGTTCCAGCTCATAACAACCCACTGCGTAAAAGAAAATCTCCTCTCTGGTTCTTTTGCCAATTATCTTAAATCTGTGTCCTCTGGTTACCGACCCACCCGCCAGTGAAAACAGTTTTTTTTAAAATTTACTCTACCAAAACCCCTCATAATTTTCAACACTTCTATTAAATCTTCCCTTAACCTTCTCTGCTCCAAGGAAAGCAATCCCAACTTCTCTAATCTCTCAACATAACTGAAGTCCCTCGTCCCTAGTATAATTCAGGTAAATCTCTTCTGCACCCTCTCCAAGGCCTTTAACATCCCTCCTATTATGTGTGGTGCCCATAAATGGACACAAATCTCCAGCTGAGGTCTAACCAATGATTTATAAAGGTTTAGCATAACTTTATTGCATCACTGAATAGGAATTTTTTTTCAATAAAAAGGTTACAAATGTAACTACCCACCTCCCTACATTTTTGCACAGAATGCTACTGCACCAACACCAAATTACTTGCTCACTTTGCCATGACTCCACATCTATATGTTGGTTACACTACCTTGAACTTAAAAATATTTAACAAGGCACACCTCCTCCAGGTAAATATTGTCGAGATCATACGAGGTGCGGACAGACTCCACCATCCAGCTTTCAGGGGTGTTGATGATAAGAGTGAAGAGGGGAGACTGAGGCATGTCCAAGAATTTGGCCACTGGTCCAGGAGCAAAGCTGCTGTCTGCTGTGAAAGTAACCTCCGGTTCCAGAACATACCGGTAAATGCTGCAAAATGGAGGGGAGAAGTTCATTTGAAATCTTTGAATTCTACTTTCATTTCTTTCACCATTTAAACTCCAATATCTTTAAAACCAGAAGCATTTTATTCTCCGTTTACAACCAGATAATTTATAACTTAAAACTAATGCAAAAATGAACAACAAGGCATGTACAAAACATGAGATTTTTTCATTCTGTCAACCATTTGCTCAGCAGCGTGAATAGTAAGTAGCAAGACTGAAGAACACAAGAACGATGGCCTCAGATGCAATACTGCATTCAAAACAGAATTACAGAATAGACAAAATTGGTGACATAAATGGTAACACTGAAGCTTTAGAGCCTCAAAAAGAGTCAAAAATGTCAATTCCAACCTTTTAGAATACTCAACATTTTGTAATAAAATATCTTGGCCTAGAAATTGGACCACGCCTGAAACGGGGCAGGATCCCGGTGCAGCACACACTGCACCACCTAACGACACAAGACCACAGCAAGCTGGCCTGCCAGCCTCATTACCGGCGGGTTGTGGCCCAAGATCGGCCAGCTCAGACACCGGTTAATGTCCTTGAGAGTCCAGGGGGAGAAGCAATTGCAAGGGGGCCGAGCAGTGGCAGACAGGTGCCCACGGCTTTAAATGTGGAGCCAAGTGGAGCCGTACCCTTCCGGTGGACTGCTGGCTTGGCTGCTGAGAGCTGGAAGAAACTTATCGCAGAATGCATGGGGCAATACTGCGGTCACGCGCAATGCAATGCTCCCTTTTTTTTTTGGTGCGCAGCCCCTTTAACTTGCTGAGCGGCCCATTCAAATTTCCGCACATTCATGGTTTCTCCCATATAAAAGCCAGTGAGGGGTGAGGACAGGACATCCAGACCGCTGGGGGAACGTTGGCGCAATCCAATTTTGCAAATGGGGTCTTAAACAGACATCAGCCCCCTTATTTGCATATGGAAAGTACCCAACGCTTGTTTCAGGCATGCCTACAGAGCAGCAGTAACTAAATACAGGGGGGTGGGGCCAGTGCAGTTCTGATGCAGAATGAGCGTGTGCACACCGCCCGCCATATTGGACCCTTAGGTGCCCATTTTACTCTTGTGAAACGGGTGCAGTGCGATCAAATTTCTAGACCCTTGTCTTGATTTATGATCCAATATACATCTTAAACTCTACTACACAATGCAATCAACAGCAAATCAATAGCCAGGACAGGGTTACTTGATTAATGTCAGATTACTAATACAGGTCAATAATTTTATGTTCAAGAAATTAATAGCCACTCAAATTATGAGATCAGTAGCAAAGGACAACAGGACAACACATCATGATGCGATAATATACATCCACAGCAAGGCTGTATTACTTGAATCACAAGAAATGTTTTGTTGATCTGTATAGAATTATTCAATTTAATAATCTGTGCTCAATTTTTAATATAAAGTGCCTGATCAGTCTGAGAAAAATGTCCAATCATAGTGTAGTCAATAGCTCCAAATGAATATTCTGCCAGGAACCTGCTACATTAAAGGAGAGCTCACATCTGGTAGGAAATAAATGCCAGTCTCTCAAGCTCTTCAATTAAGGATCATTGGGCTAGAAATTCAGTGCCTTATCACCCCACAGAGGTGATAACGGGAGGTGCTAACGGAGCGCTAAGGACTTACCGCCCGGGCATGGCGATGTTACCGCCGCCTGCGAAATTCACCTGCCGATTTGCGGCGGCAGTAACCCTTACCGCCACGTCCGCCTGCAGCCAGAGATCGTGACGTCATCCGGCCACGCATCGCCCCGGTAGCACCCCAGACCCGAAATTCATTTCCACCCCGAGGCATCGCCGGGTGAAAACAACGCCAGCTTCAGGGGAGGTGCATCAGGCGACCGGCCGCTTCGGGGGCGATGCTTAAAGGCGAGGTGGTCGAGGCAAGTTTAAAAAAACGTACCTTTTTTGATCTTTTTTTCGCGGGTTCCTGCCCACGTTCGATCAACCCAGCACTCTGAGCGAGTGCTGGGCTGATCGCACGGGTTCGCCGCTCCCTTGGTGGTCCAGGTAGGTGCCCTTTCTTTTGCAGAGCCTGCAGCGATGGCCCTTCCCTTTAAGGGAAGGAAGGAGCCTTCCAACACGGCAGCGCTGCACAGCCCAGTGTGCAGTGTTGCAGAACTCACCGCCCCGCCTGCTGCCGATCGCGCTCCAAGAGAGAAGTGGAGCGCTTGATTTAGTGCTCCATCTCCCTCTTGCAGCGAGAAAAACACATTTTTTTAAAAGTTTGACAAACATAGCGGCTAATTTTTCAAACTTTTAAAAGTTATCGCCCCAAACCCAATTTCACCCCCATTGTTTAAACAAAGTGCACTGAAACTAAGGTTTGGGGGATACATATTGCGATGTCACTTCTATATGCTTGTCCTCTCTTAGCAAGAGTGCAACTGATATATATGCTCTTTCCAGCATCTTAAATATAATGGGCCATAATTTTGCTGCAGCAGGGCATCTAATAGCGTCTGCCGTTTGAGCAAGTTTAGGTTTTTACATTTTTTGCGCACCAAGGGCTGGATTTGCCAGCCCTGGGGAGGCGGGACAGTTGGCAAAATGGCAGAATCTGGGGGTAGGTGCCCAACCCGACTCCGTGCCATCTTGCCAGGAGGCGGGTAGCCATCCCGCGCCGGGTACCGTCTCCTTGGAGATGGGAAGGGATTACAGCCACTTAACTGCCTGTTAACAGGTAGTTAACAGGCAGATAAGAGGATTATCCCCATTTTGCCCACACAAGTGCGGGCTTCCCGAAGGCTCCGAAACCCACCAGGGTCACCGAGGCGAGTACAGGGTCTGCGGGGTGCAAAAGTGCGCTGTGAAGGTAAGTGATGGGTGTAAGTGTGGAGAGGTGAGTATCTGAGGTAAGTGGAAAGTGATAGAAAAAGTGTACTTACCTTTGTTTCTTCCTGCAGGCTTCAGTCGGTGGGTATGCGGAGAGTCTCGCACCTCCGCGATAGAGATGACAGATGGCCGTTGCATTCTGCAATGCAACAACCATCTAATTTCTGCTAAATAAAGAGGTTTGATGAGTCTTAAATACAAGAACTCATCAAACTACAGAGAATGTCAGTGTTTGACAGCTTCACAGAGCTGTCAAACGATGACAATTCATCTGTCAAAAAAAGGTCAATCAAAGGAAAATTGCGTGGGTTGGCCAGAAGTTGATGGAGGCGGGACTGAAACTCAACAAGTGGGAGTCCCGCCTCCAGAAGCTCCCCATTGGCAAAATCCAGCCCCAAGTTACTGAAAGTGCAAGCTGATAACATCGCAGTGAGGGAAACAGGGCACCTGGGACCTGAGTGAGCAGGGCAAGCAACTGTGTCTCACCTTATCCAATCAGATTGAAGGACTGTGAAATTAACAGCACAAGGACGGAGAAGGAAGTGTGAATTACAGTGGGTGAATTCAATGTCAAATCAGATACAGAAAGAGAAATAAAGGGGGGAAAGAAAGATTGGATTGAAAGAGAGAAGAGAGACAGAAAGGAAAAGGAAAAAAAAAACTTAAATTTACAATTTGACACTTTTAAAATCTGACATTTTAAAATCGGCAACAATTAAAACCTGAAAGAATGAGACTCCACACTTTTAATAGTTCATTTTCATTGCCAGAGTTGTTGACCGGCAGTAATTAACTTATCACATCGTTAAAAGGGTACTTAGACTGAAATGGACGAGATTTTACTTGGTGATGAGTTTACTTCGTATTTACCTCACAGTATCTACAGCAACTTAACGCCATTAAACTTAACGCACTTCAAAGGTGAGCCAGTCAGCGAGATGCCGTTTTCACGAAGCTAACAGCAGAATGGCGAAACGGACAGTAACTTTTGGATTTTTGAGTTGAACTGCGCATCTACCCCTCACCTGAAGTTGCTGCCTGATTTGCGCATAAATAACGGCGAGCGCCATTAGCCTCACCATTATTTTGACAGCAAATTATGGCCCAATAAGTGCAGCTACTAAACAATTTCTTCACATCAGCGAATAAAAATAGAATAATTTTTAAAGAAAGACTTTAAAAGTAATATTTCCAATTCATTTAAATATCACTTACAGAGTCAGAGGGCTGGATTTTATGAATGGAGACAAGTTGGAGGCGGGACAGTTGCTTGTTGTGTCAATGTCCCGCCTCCATCATCATCTGACCAACCAGAGGGGTTTTCCCGATTGAGCTTGCTAAGTCCGCCCTGTGGGCTCAGCAGGCCAATTAGGGAGGAAGTCACTGACAGAGCACGTCAACGTCAGACGTGCTATCTGTCAAGACTTCTTGAAAGAAGAAATATCAGCGTTTGACAGCTCTGTGAAGCTGTCAAACACTGACATTCTCTGTAGTTTGAGGAGTCCTTGTGTTCAGGACTCATCAAACCTTTCAACTTTGTAAATTTCACATGACTGTTGGTTCGGAGAATCCAACAGCCAGTCTGTGAAATCGACAAGGAGGATGTCGGGTCTCCCGATCCAGGGTGGATGAAGGCTGTAGGAAGAAAACAAGGTAAGTGAACATTTTTTAAACACTTATCACTCACCTTACATACTTACCACTCTACACTTGCACCCATCACTCACCTCTACATCTTACTTCCAGGTGTCTCCGACCGCCGCAGACCTCCTCCATGTCTCCTCCAACCCAGCGGGGTTCTCCGAGGTCGGGAAGTCTTCACCTGTGAAGGTAAAATGGCACTAATCCTTTTTTCTGCCTGTTAACTACCTGTTAACAGGCAGTTAAAAGGATTTAAGCCCTTTCCCGCCTCCAGGAGACGGGACCCCAAGCAGCACATCTTCCCGCCTCCTGGCAAAAGGGCACAGAGGCGGGATGGAGGCGGGTTTGCCATCCGCCCCCACTTTCTGCTACTTTACCAGCTGTCCCGCCTCCATGCCTGCCTCCTCGGGGCTTGGAAAATCCAGCCCAGAGTTTTTTGCCTCCTCGAGAACTTTAAAAATGATATCTAATCTAAACAGTCTTTGCCCTCTGAATATAATTCCAAAGCCCTTTCACAAAGAACTGGTTTATTCAATGTGAAAACATTAAACCAGTTTCTTAACAAATCTGCTCGATAGAAACATGCAAATTGTTTGTCACTCATTAGACAAAAGTTGCATATTTTAATGATCTGCATGCTGTCTTTAAATGGATTTATGCATGATTGCTGTTCAATTTGTTCAAGGAACAATTATAGCAATTTAATCCAAGTTATAAAAGGCAGTTTTTTTCATCTGAGAATCCATATGTGCGTGTTACGGGAGGTGTTGTTTTGACAGATGAAAAGCAGGAGCTTGCTGACAGATGAGAAGTTTTTTATTTCACAAGCTGTCTGTCAACAGGTGGAGGGATTCCCAGAAGCTAAAACATGGTTGAAACAGAGACTGAATTCACCAGTTTGTTCATCAAGATCTCTGAAGTAAATCAGAAACCAAGCTTACCAAGGATAATTAGCCCATAAAGCACATTCTGTTTGCATTTATGTTGTATTGTACTTTTAATATATGCTTCATACAGCTATTTGTTTGGAAACTCAGCTCCAGAATTCATTACAGCATTGATCCAGAGTTGAATGCTAGAGGAGAGCGAGAGTAACTACCCTCGACATTAAGGCAACATTTGACAAGAGTATAGCATCAAGGAGCCCTCACAAAACTGAGGTCAGTGGGGGTCAAGGGGAAAACCTCCAGTCTGAAGTCATACCTGGTGCAAAGGAAAATAGTTTCATCACAGCCCCAAGGCATTGCTGCAAGAGCTCAGCCCAATCACCTTCAGCTCTTCAAAGACCGTCCCTCCATCATAATGTCAGCAGTGATGCTGTTTGCTAATGTTTCTACTCCATTCTCGACACTATTCACTTCTGTGGTAATACTGTGAAATCTTGTTCTTCATTAAGCTCACTAACAACTCCATGTGTGGCCAGAGGCAAAATCCTCACTTTTTCAATTCGACTCTACAGCTTAGAATGCTGCAAAAATGCAGAAACTTGGTATTTATACAGAATTTTTCACTGTTTCCAGAGTCTCAGTCAGTTGAAAGTGGTTGTTTTACCTGAAGCAGGAAGAGTTCTTACCTTTTCAGAGGCATTTCAGAAAGCTTTGGTTGACAGTTCATAAACACACGAAGATTCATGTTGACCAGCTGGTTTAGAACCTATGAAGATTGAAAACATGTTGCATGCTTTAATGGAATAAGTTGATTAACATTTGAAGCAGAGGAAGATGCAGGGCTATGGGGAGAGCGCGGGGCAGTGTGATTACTTTAGAATTGCTCTAACCAAGAGCTGACAGACACAATGGGCTGAATGGCCATGTTCTGTGCTGTAAACCTTTATGGTTCTACAGCATAACTTAATGTGATCCATCTTTGAAGTGGACAGATACATTAAATTGCTATTCTGAATAAAATTAACATTTTGGGACAGTAATATCAACCATCATTATTTGTCGGAGATAAATTTTGCATTCAGAAAGGCAAGGGCAAATGTGGGAAGCCATTCGGCCCATCTCGCTCATCCTTTTGAAGGTCTCATCAGAATAGTGAACTGCCTCTTGAATGGTTCCATGGTTTTTGCCTCCACCACCCTGCTTAGAAAGCCGACCAGCTATTGATCACTCTTGGCGTGAAGTAGTGCTCTATGATATCTGTCACAATCTTGGCTTTGACCAGATTATACCTACGTCCCCTTGTAATGCAATTGTAGTTTAATTTAAAACAGTGCTCAGGATTTACATTTACGGTTCCGCTTAGTATTTTATTAGTATTGTCCCTCTTTTGCCTCCTTTCAAGGCAGATAAGTCTGAGCTTTGTATCTTATCCCATCCTCATAGCTTAGTTATCAGACATTAGGGATCAGCCTTGAGGTTCTTCTTTATCACCTCAAATACTAACATGTTTTCCTCATGTCTTGCTGAACAGAAGTGAACACAGTAGTCCAGGTGTGTACCAGCACGGTGGCATCAGACTTTACCAATTCAGTCAATAGTTCAGTATTCGGTTAATCTTATTGACTGCTGCCCCACAATGACCTCATCAGTGCTAAATTAAGTTTTTTTTTAAATGCATGCTGCTAAATAGAGGTAATTCATTGAAGGTGAAACACTTAGTTACATTGAAAGACACGATAAGGTGCTACATAAATGCATGATCTTTCTTTCTATTCTTTGCCCCAGGCTACGCTCCCCTTCATTCCCGTTGCAACAATTCCTACTCCAGCCTGGCTAGCACATATGGTTAAGTCTGTTATATCTGCAAAGCCAAGTAGTGCTGCATGGAGTATTCTCAAATGGCATTTTTAAATCAAGCATTAACCTGCACAACATGATGCAGAAATTTCTAAAGGCAATAGTTTCTGTAATGGAAGAATCTGGTACAGTGATAGATGCACAGAAGGACACGTAGAGAGAGGAGAAACTGCACTGCAAAATTACCAGCTCCACTCACCAAAAGGAATGGGGAAAGCCGTTGAGCATCTCTGGTCACAGGATCGGTTATGGCCATCACTTCAAAGTAAACCTGTTCTTCTTTTGGCCGTAATTTAATAGCACTAGAAAACATCCGAGATATTGGTACACAAAGATAATTCAATCGCTGGAAATAGTTGCATTAAAAAGAAATCACAATTGACTTTTAGGTGAGCAAAAAGTTAGGTCGAGCACGATGAACACCGAGTTTACTGTTTGGTGCTCACCTCAATCGTTCTTCAAAGAACTGGAGGTCAATCCTTGCTTCTCCTTTGGACTTTGATGACAGTAGAGAATCCACTTTCATTACTAGATCACTAGCGCTGGAGGAAAAAAGTGATTGATAGGTATAAATACCAAATGGAGGCCATGGACCATTTAATAGCCAACCTTTACTGGTCAATAAGTGGAGATCTATACCAAGAATAAAACATTATTTTATTTTCTCAGAGCCTTTCACAATCATTTTAAACACTGCAAACATATAATTAAGAATAATTATCCCAATTTAGAAAAATGAAAGGCACACTATAATTGGAGATAAGCACTTGTAATTAATCATTTTGAAGGTGCCATCTATATAAACAATCAATGGGTTTTATGCAATGTGTTTTAAATGCTTTTCAGTAAAGTTCATTTGTCTTAAAATATGCAATTACAATTTGTATTAATAATATTCTGTGCAGTTAAGACAAAGCTTATACTTGGTATTTAAAAGGCAAACATTAATCAAAGCCAGTGTAAAAGTACGGTGGCTAAAAAAAAAACTAGGATGTCGTGGATAAATCAAATTTTACAACATGTAATCAGTGCAAAATACAAATTGGCTATTTTGGACAAGAGTTAACTTTGAACAAAGTCTGTGAAAAAGTCAAAAGAATACAAGCTCTGGTGAAGCCAAGGACATAGCAGAGCCACGAGAAGTTGAGGTAATCTGTTCCAAGTCATGATTAGATTGTACGACTAAATAAGAAGCCACCCTGTCATACCGGCTTCAAAAAAAAAAATCACTAAACCACCACAGCTCCATGAAATCTGATCCCAATTTCTTATTAGGGCTACAGTTTATGATGTCAAAATTTTGCCCCATTCATTTTGTGGAACACAACACCTTCCAGAATCAACCTCCAACTTCCTTTGCTTGGCCTAGAAACAGCAGGACATGGGTATTTCCTCTCTACATCAATTACTTCTGCATTGCAATTTATCTCGTCCTCGGATTTCAGTACATGAAAATAATCACATCTGCTGGTGCTAGCTACTGTCAAATTACTCACTATTCCTCCAGCAGTGTGGTTAATTGATAGTTCACTTCAATGATCTCGGACATCATGCCATTTGAATGACCTTTTTTCCCACCAGATACAGTTGATTGTATTTTGTGAACTATGTATGTTGTGTCTCATTCACCCACTGATACCTTTGTATGGCTTAATACTATGCTCTGCACACTGCTCTGTCGTGCCTTTGGAATGTTTTAAAAATGAGCAATATTCCTAAATGGCTGCTTGCAGTAGAATTATACTGTATTGCAACTCCAGTACAAAATTAACAGTCACTTGGACAAGTGTGGATTAATTAAGGAAAGCCAGCACGGATTTTTTAAAGGCAAATCGTGTTTAACTAACCTGATTGAGTTTTTTGATGAGGTAACAGAGAGGGTTGATGAGGGCAATGTGGTTGATGTGGTGTACATGGATTTCCAAAAGGCATTTGATAAAGTGCCACATAATAGGCTTGCCAGCAAAGTTGAAGCCCATGGAATAAAAGGGACAGTGACAGCATGGATACAAAATTGGCTAAGTGACAGGAAACAGAGAGTAGTGGTGAACGGTTGTTTATTGGACTGGAGGAAGGTATACAGTGGTGTTCCCCAGGGGTTGGTTCTAGGATCACTGCTTTCATGATATATATTAATGACTTGGATTTGGATGTACAGGGCACAATTTCAAAATTTGCAGATGACACAAAACTTGGAAGTGTAGTGAATAGTGAGAAGGATAGTGATAGACTTCAAGAGGACAGAGACAGGCTGGTAGGATGGGCGGACACGTGGCAGATGAAATTTAATGCAGAAAAGTGTGAAGTGATACATTTTGGTAGGAAGAACAAGGAGAGGCAATATAAAGTAAAGGGTACAATTCTAAAGGGGGTACATGAACAGAGAGACCTGGGGGTATATGTGCACAAATCATTGAAGGTGGCAGGGCAGGTTGAGAAAGTGGTTAAAAAAGCATACAGGATCCATAAATAGAGGCATTGAGTACAAAAGCAAGAAAGTTATGATGAACCTTTATAAAACATTGGTTCAGCCTCAACTGGAGTATTGTGTCCAATTCTGAGCACCGCACTTTAGGAAGGATGTGAAGGTCTTGGAGAGAGTGCAGAAAAGATTTACGAGAATGATTCCAGGGACTTCAGTTACGTGGATAGACTGGAGAAGCTGGGGTTGTTCTCCTTAGAGCAGAGAAGGTCGAGAGGAGATTTTATAGAGGTGTTCAAAATCATGAGGGGTATAGACAGAGCAGATAGAGAGAAACTGTTCTAATTGGCAGAAGGGTCGAGAACCAGAGGACACAGATTTAAGGTGATTGGCAGAAGAAACAAAGGCGACATGAGGAAAACCTTTTTTACGCAGCGAGTGGTTAGGATCTGGAATGCACTGCCTGAAAGGGTGGTGGAGGCAGATTCAATTGTGGCTTTCAAAAGGGAATTGGATAAGTACCTGAAGGAAAAAAAATTTGCAGGGCTACGGGGAAAAGGCGGGGGAGTGGGACTAGCTGAAGCGCTCTTGCAGAGAGCTGGTAGGAGCTCGACCAGCCAAATGGCCTCCTTCTGTGCTGTAACCATTCTATGATTCTATTGGAACATTAGACAGCAATGCTCGGGAGAGCACAATTATACATCTGTAAAAAATCTGTAAAAAGTCTGTCTCACTTTCTTCTTTATTTGTTTCCATTTCTCCTCTACTTCGATTCATCTCACCTTCACTTGCCTTTCCCCTCTATCTATTCCTCCATTTCTCTCTCGTCTACTTCTTACTTGCTCAGCTTCTTCACTCCTCAATTTTTAGCTTGCCTCCACTTGAGCCTCTTTGGATTCTTAGCCTTCCTTCATTCCTCACTTTCTTTTGCTCTGCCCCCACTGGAAAGCACGCAAGAGAGGGTCAGTCAGCTGGCAAGCACTCAGAAGTGGACACCTTCACAACCCTGCTTGCCTCACCCTCCTCAGACCTCAAAGTCCTCCTTCACCTGTGGTTTCTGCATCAGCTGTTATTTTTGTTTCCTCTACTGTAGTTGCCAACTATAGTTGCGACTTTGGGTGGGTCAAGGCAGATGAGATTGCTGATGACTGCAGGCAGGCCACTGAAGGTGCCGGGGAAGTCAGAACTTTAGTAGAGAAGGTAAGTGGAGCCAACTTACAGTGGTGGAGACTTGCAATGATTGACATGGACTGCAGCCAATATGTAGCTTATAATAATTTGCTGATCATCAGCCCAGGCAGATTTAAATATATATCCTTTAATCTGTTGCCAACATACCCCTGGAACAAACCAAAACTAATGAAACTATACATATTTATGTCCTCTCATTTTATTTGATGTTCTGCTGCATTGATTCCGAATGTGATTTGTAATAGATATAATATAAAGTAAATTAATTTATAAGTAGCTGCGTGAAGTTCTGTTAAACGTGTAATTCACTGATGACAAGCCTCACAACGACATCTCTCAGCAAGTGGAGGATGGAAATTAACACTTCAATTCAAATTTGTACACTGACAGATTTTAAATTTTAAAAATACTTTGAAATGATCTTGGCTGAAACAAATACAAAATAGCTATTTTAAATCATTAAAATCACTCACAGATCTTCTTCAATGGCCAGCATTTGGATCTTGATTTTGATCTTCTCTGCTGCCTCAATAGCAATACTCTCCAGCAGGTGGAAGTCATTCTGATTGAAAATTTCATTTTCTTCCAGTGGGCCAACAATCTACCAGAGTTAAAAAGTTACAAGTCTGTTACTATTTCAGACATTCACTGGATATTGACCATTGACATCCTTGAGATACAAGTTCCCACCTGTTAGGAGTGGTAAGAAACCATATTCAGAACTCTTCTCCCCTGAGAATTACAATTTCTTCTTCTCTCTCCAGTCCTGAAGAGCTGACTATGATCTTCAGGACTGGAGAGAGGAATAGAAACTATAATAATTGACTACACCTAAAAGTTGATAAAGGATTCCTTTCGGCCAATTTCCACCATAGTACTGAGGAGTATAACTTAAGTTACCTTAATGATGCCACACTGGATTCAACAGGATGTGTTGCAGGTGTCTGGTACGAAACAAGTTAAAAATCAATAATGCTATGCTTAAGCGGTAGGCAGAAATTAAAATATTTTCCAGGTATTTCTTTTTCATGCTGCAGAGAAGCTCGCCCTTCCAATGCATTTGACATTTTCTTTCAGGCTAGGTATGAATACTGTCCTGAATGCACTCAATCAGTGCAGCAAATGGGATGAACTTTATGAACAAAAACATGCAACTGTATTGGGCATAGTTAAACTGTATTTGGTAAGTAAATAGAAAGGATATGGCACCAACATTTTCAATCTTGAACATTGGCCTCACACGTCATTGTGTGTAATGCTACGCTTTAATCTCAGTGCCCTTTAATAATCATTTATGTTCCTGTCTTGGATAATTTGTTTTTCTTTCAGTTTTCCACGTAAAATCACAGGATAAAAAAAAATAGTAATTACTTTCATTTTTTCTGTTCCAACTTCTATTAATCCTTGCTTCCTTTTCTCTTTTTATCAATCCTTGTTTACCTTTTCCACCTTACTTTAATTTTCTTTTAAATTCTTTGTAATATACTTTGCTCCTTTATTTTTTATTTTATTTATTGATTTCTGGTTTCTACTTGTTGCACTTGAGACCTTTCTCTCCATAAAACAATGATTAATACACTCTTCGCCGTTCTGAGCAGAGCTTTGAGTTTAGTATTACAGACAGACATTGTTGATTTGGATGATTTATGCCCTTTGCACACCTGAATTTCTTTCAAGAGTTGGTTTCTATTGCAATTAGCAGGGCCAATTTTAAGGATTACTAAAATATCTCTGGTGCAAACTCTCATCACATTTGTATTTTACATGCTGTAAGTAACACAGACACAGCATGTACACTCTAACTGCATAAAAACAGAAAATGTTGGAAATACACAGCAGGTCAGTCAGCATGTGAACAGAGAATTCAGATTCACAATTTGGGTGCAGCCCCTTCATCAGCACTAACTGCATGGCAGCCTTCAGATCTCAGATGAGGACTCAACGTGAACTTTCTTCAGCAGGCAAGCCAAATTCTAGCTTCTCTTGAGCAAATGTCTACTTTAGCTACTGTAAGGGTTAATGTAAGATGGAAAAATATGGTGTAGCTTCAGAATAGGGTGGAGGCTAGGATAGAATAGAACATTTAGTACAAAATGAGAGATTGTGGGTGGCAGATCAGGGCAAACTAGATTAGTGCAAACAAACAACGTGTGAAATTGTAGAAATTAGGGGTAAACCTGGAGGAGACGGATACTCAACTCCAGACAAACCACCGAGAAGGTCGTTCTCTGCAACTCCAGATGGGTATCCCACTTGTGAGTACAGGAAACTCTTTCGTATCCGGCACCCACGGGACCGGGATGGTGCCGGTTGATTAAAAATTCCGGATAACGAAGAAGGGACATGGAGTGACAATGGCCCAAGGTACAAGAGCCCCGGTCACACAGCCACAAGTGCTGGAGCCCCGATCACACGGCCACAAGTGCTGGAGCCCCGATCACACAGCCACAAGTGCTGGAGCCCCGGTCACACAGCCACAAGTGCTGGAGCCCCGATCACACGGCCACAGTGCTGGAGCCCCGTTCCACAGGTACAGGGGACCTGGTTACACAACCAGAGGTGCAGGAGCCATGGTTACACGGCAAAAGGTACGAGAACCCCAGTTAGACAGCCACAAATATACAGAAGCCTCAAAACCTACTCCAGAATTTTGCCGGTTATTAGAGAATTCCGGATAATTTGGTGCCGTTTAAACGAGAGTTTCCTGTATCTAGTTAATATTCACTGGTGTCTGCTTACTTGATTGCCTAATAAAGATCCAATTTGACTCATTCTAGTCTCCGACCTTCATCTGGACTTTTAGTCCAGCAGTTACTTGCATGGCTCTGATGGAATATGCCAGAAATCTGGTGGGTATGGTGATCCAATGGTAATGGCTGGGGAAGTATATATATATATATATATATATATTTTATAATGACTTGCTGTGAAAGACACTGGTGCCATAGGTTAGTGTACCTGCTGGTACGAGACAGGATTGCTTTGCTAAAGTTGCAAATATCAGCATTAGACAAATAGTGCACCTGGACATTGACCCCTTCTAATTAGATATTTTGAGCTATACTAATACTGTAATAATCCATCTACGTAAAGACATCTGGTCTGATTATAATGGTCAAGTTATATATTTTGTAAAAATTAATACTTTTACACTCATTGAGAAACAAGTGAATATGCAATTTATTAGCAAACCTTTTTCACTTACTCATCTATTCTAATTGATCATCATTTTCCTATTGCTTGAATTTAACATAAAATGTCTGTGATGCTCAAATAAGATTGTTTTCAAACCAGGCCAATGCAGCAGTCTAAAGATCACAACACGGCAGCTAACCAAAAGATGATTGCTCATTCATGATGTTCCACCCAAGTACATTGCTCGTGTTTGAAGAACTTGCTTCAGTTTAGAGTCAACTGGTTCAAATTTCTGCTTCAAGAGCCTATTTATTGCACTGCTGAAATACACTCCTCTAAACAGAAATATAAACCAGTGAGCAATTTCGCCAAGCAGAAGCAATGTGCGTGGTTGGAGCATCACCGCTAACTGATCAGCTGTTCAGTCAACTGCATTGCTGCATTCTTGGTTCTTGGGGCAGAAGGGAGGAGTCAGAGGTGATCAGTATTAATGACCCAACTGAACTGCACCGTCATCATTTTAAATGGACTACTGATAGTTGAGCCATCATGCCTAATTCACTTCAAAGGCCTATGCAATTCATTTAAATGATCTGCATAAACAGGGAGAATAAGAAAAAAAGATGAAAGGTCATCGGCCTGAAATGTTAACTCTGTTTCTCTCTCCATAGATGCTGCCTGACCTGCTGAGTAGTTCCAGCATTTTTTGTTTTTATTTCAGATTTCCAGCATCCGCAGTATTTTGCTTTTGTATAAGAAAAAAAAAGTGTTTCAGTTTTCAGTTCTGACGAAGGGTTCCACTGGAAAAGGTAACCTGCCTTTTCTCTGTACAGATGCTGATGGACCTGCTGTGCATTTCCAACCATTTTCGTTGTTTCACTAAGGAAATGATTTGTGCACTAGATTTCATTCATTTAAGTGGGATCATAACTTATTCGATAGTTGTTTACATGAGCTCCACTGTGGTTATAAAATACTTAACATAAAATAATACATTATTCTGGTCAGCCACTTGCATCAGTGACTGGGAACAGGACCTGGGAAAGAACAGAGATAGAAGCTTTATATTGGGTTAAGTGCCACGCTGGTTCTGACAGCTCCTGATGTGCAAGTCTTGCACAGCAGTTGGCAGCCCCCAAAGTAAACTTTCCAGATTCACAAAGTCGAGGCGTTGGGACGACTCATCAGGTCAGTGATCATAATTTTCTTTTAGTGACCACAATATTTCAACAACTTACATTTATGGAGTGTAGGAAGACATCTCAGAGCGCTGTTCAAAAAGGAGGAAAGTGAACACAGAGCTCAGGGAACAAGGAGAAACATGGAGAGTTAGGACAGGGAGTTGAAAGCATGATTGAAGAGGGGGATTTTGAAAGCAGGGAGTGAGGTGGCAAGGCAAAAAAAATTGGGTAGAGATTTCCAGAGGACAGGAGTGTGATGCTTGAATGATTGTTCACCAATGGTGCAGCAGAGTGGGTGAGGAATAGTGCATTGTTAAGAGATGCAGAGGGCGTGTGGAGGGACGCAAGGCAGGAGGAGATCACTAAGGTAGGCCACGTGGCGAGGCCATGGCATAATCTGAAAACAAGGACAAGAATTCTGTACTTGGCACAATGCGGACAGGGAACCACTGGAACTTTGAGCGAATGGGGATAATAGGAGTGCAGGATTTAATGTAGATGAGAATACAGACTGCAGCGTGTTTGATGAGTTGAACTTTGTGAGAAAGGTGTCAGAGTTGAAGCACTCAAGCCCTAAAGTGATGAAGGCAAGAATGAGGGTTTTGGCAACGGAAGGGGATAGGTAGGACTGGAGGCAGAAAGCGGCTGTTTTGATACCAGAATGAATGTTGGGGAAGAAGCCAAGTTCAGGTTTGAGCAGGACACCAAGCTTACGCTCTTCTTAACTCCGGTCAGATAGCAGCCTGGGAGATTGACGGAATTGAGGCTGGAGGCGCTGCTGGAGAAAAAGTATTGTCCCAGTCTGGCAGACATTCAGGTGGAAAAAGTTTTGCTCATCAAGGTCTTAATATCAAACAGGCAATTTGAGAGCTACATCTGGGTCAATGGTGTGCTAAGTGAGGTAGAGCCTGATTGGCATGATCTTGATGATCCATTATTTAAAATGTTAAGCACAGATGTAGTATCGTCTGCACACCAAGGACAGACACCAAATCGTCAAGTGCCAAAAAGAATCTGAACTTGTCTGACTTGACCATGCAGTGGCTTTCTTCACAACTGAAACCAACAAAATACTTACTCGTCCATTGCTGATGATGGCCCTCTGCCCTCTCTTCAATTTCACTACATCCTTGCAGAAAGAACTATGTGACAAAATGAAATCCAGATCGAGACTCTCAAACATCTTTTTGAAGCCAGCATTGTCCATACCCTACAGAAGGGAGAGAAACAGGTCAAACAAAGCACTGGTGAAAAGTAAATTTAAAGAAAGGATAAACACAAGGTGTTAAATTATTGATCTTCCATGCTTCATTGAACACTGAAGTTATTTTAAGTAGTTATTTCCACAAAAAAAATATCACTAATAGGTCCTCTGACACAGATAGTTTAGATAATGGAATGCATGTTCCATGCATATTACATGTACTCAGCTGATGTCACCACTTTGAAATCCCTGTACTGGTCTTTTGATAATTTATCGAAGGGCAAGTTTCAGACCTGTATGGGTGAGGTCAGATTAAGAGACTTGTGAAGAGGTTCGGAGACCTCTTGGATGAGAAGCTCGGCGGTTTTCCAATGTCTTTTATTCTCATTTTCTCTGTTATTCTCAACCTTTCATGTGCTGTGCTCGTTCAGCACCTAATTTCTCTCTGCTGCTTTCTTCCCTTTCTCTTTTTCTGTTATTCACTCCCTGTGTTTGTGAATGTCTTCCTTTCTCTTAGCATTTATCTCCCTATTACGCTCTCACCGGCCCCATGTTTTCTTTACTACTTCAGGGGTCTCAGACAACGGCATGCTTTTGTATTAGTGATCTGTAACTGCATCTACCTCCAGATATCTCTCAACTGAACTAGCATCAGTTCTAGAAGTAGTGAGTGGCAATGCAGGCAGCAGCCAGAACTGGTCTCAAATGGACAGCTGAGAGCACGTGATCTGCAGAATGCAGAGCAGCCAGAGTTGCCAACAAAGGGTGGGGCGTTTGAACTGTCAGACTGCAAATGCCTTTAGTCTACTACATATATGTTCTTCACATTAGGGCTAGGCTGGGACGAGCTCTGCAACACAGAAACATAATTGGGATCACACTGAGGGAGTAATTACAGCGAATAACTTAGGAATCTGTAATTGACAATGTTGATAAGACACAAGGGGGGAAAAATTCAGCTGCTTGCGCCTCCCGTTAGCGCCTTAAGAGGGCGCTAATGGGGCGTAAAGCAGCTAACGCCCGGGCGCAGCGCCGCCCACGCCTCCCGAAAAATTTAGTGGGAGGTTAGCGGCGGCGGCAGCCGGTAGCGCCCTGTGGCGCTGCGCCGCCGGCGATGACGTCATCGCCGTGCGCAGCGCCCCGCTCGCGCCCCGGCCGTGATCTTCAGTCGCGCCCCCTGATTTACCGCCAGACGCTATGTCCGACGGGTTCAGGGGGGCGTACGTGCGGCCGGGGCGGCGATATTTAAAGGGGAGGTGGCAGGCGGCCATTTTTGTTGCTGGCCGCCTGCCAGCACCTGCCCCCGTTGCTGTCCCCGGCCCCCGTGAAGCCCCCCCAGCGTGAAGTGCCGGCTGCGCTCCAAGAGCCCGGCACTTCTCTTGAGTGCCGGGCTCTTTTGCCGGCACTCCCGATCCCTGGGAGCCCAGCTGGGCCCCGGTTCGCGCTGCGCAAGGCCCCTCCCCTTTAAGAAGGGGAGGAAGGCCTGCAATACCGCGGCGCGACGTGCCGCAGCGCGTGGCGCTGCGGCACGTAGCGCCAGGATATTCACTCGCAGCGCCCCAAGAGGGATGCGGGGTGCTTCCAGTTGCGCCCCGCTTCCCTCTTGGGGCGCAACCACTGAAGTTCCGGCGCGGGGCCGCTAATTTTTTCGGGGCGCTAAAAGTCGCGCCCCGGCGAGGTTAGCGCCCCAAATGGGGCGCGACTCAATTTTTACCCCAAGATTTCTAATATATGTCATGTTTTGAAAATTAACTCCAACAAGCATGTACATTTTTTACAGAATAAGAAAGCTGATCAGTTCTCAAATAAAAGGATTTACAGCAAAATCATGTTGTACTGTGCACGATATACTGGGATCGGCAAACATTACTAACTTCTGGATGCCAGTATTAATTAAACTTGTTTCTGGTTTAGTTAATTCTGGTATTCTGTCCTATTCCATTTTTCTGTCACAGAATGGGATTCCAGCATTAACTAAACCAGGAACAAAAGTACTACTTCATTATATGTTTTTGTCAAACGCATGCATAATCAGAGGTGCACCTATCATACATTGATCATATTACATTCTTTAAAAGTTCATACCATCTCAAAGTAACGAATGCCCGCATAACCTGGATCTGATGGCCAAGTTAGCATTAAAGTTGCATTATAAACTTCACAGTTCAATGAAAGTTAAAAACTGGTGATAATCTTAAATTGTGGGATTTAGCAGCATCTCCAAAGGCAGTGCTGCCTGTCCCTCACAGCTAAATGGTGCACTCCAATTCTGTGCAATTCAGCAATGGAAGGCCTGTAGGAACATGGCAGCACCGCAGTAAAACAACACACTCAGAGTAAACTGGCTCTCTACAGGGAGAGCCACACCCAGGTGTCAGCTGCTGTCAACTGAGCAATATAAATGGGCAATTTTACTCCTGCAGTGCAGTTACAGCTCATAGAATGTCCCTATTTTTAAACCACAAAACAGTTTCTCTCACAAAATCAAGCATCCGGCAGCACATTGTCAACATTTTCTGTTCACGTTGTTCAGGCAATGCTAACCTGATACACACTAGCGAGAAACATCACTTACTCCAACAGCAAATTCCATGATGTCTGCCCCCTCAGCCAATGCCTTTGCAGTCTCTTCCTTTGCCAGTTTAGTGATGAAGTTCTTGGCATTGTTAACATTTTGTGTGTTAAGCGTGGCCCAGATGGCTCTAGCAATAACCGTGTTCTCTTTGGTGGGTTCGCTGCTTGGATTGTTTATCAGGCCGATCCTCAAGTTATTGCTGGATTTCTGCAAAGTAACACACAAACAGGTTTGCAGAAGCACAGAACAAGTTGTCTGCTTTAAAAGAAAACTTAACACTTCAGTACCGGAGACGTTGCATATATTTTAATAATTTAAATTTCGAGAAACCTAGATGAAGGACTAAGGGCCACAGTGCAGAGCACCACCAGGGTTAAAAAGAAGAGATGAGATCAATCAAGAAAGGTTGGTTAGGTGATGCCAAGTTTTTATTCTTAAAAGCCTGCAGATTGTAAGAGGGCGGGTAGACCGACACAGGTTAAGGAATTGCTGTTTTGAGCTCCTGGGAAAGAACAAAGTAGAGTAAAAGACAGTGAGATGAATCTCTATTTCAGTGAGCACACAGCTTCCCTCAGCTGTAGAACGCAAAGATCTCAATTTCCAGCCCTATTAATGCTCCTTGCTAACATAAGGCAGGAAAACAACACAAGTTGACCATCCAACCTCTCTTTTCACCCAAGGGGTAGAATTCTACCCCATTTCCATTATATATGCTGTCCAGTGACAAAATTGTCAAATAAATGTTATCAACTACAAGAGCAAGCCAAAGGAACTCAGTAATTATCACAATTACCTACACAATGAGTTCTCAAACTCAGCTGTGTGCCAGAGAGAAGCACAGAGCCAAGACCATGCATTTACTTGTCATGGGGGAAATTAGAGAGCAAACAACATCTGCACAAAGTGCTTTCATTACATATAGAATAGAAGACGGTAAGGGGTGAAACACAAATGAAACAAGGCCATAATTTATAAATGTGCACACAATCCTAAATTACAATGGGAAATCCCCCACAAATCACTGGATTAATCCCTTGCTCCTATGTTATTTTGTACAATGCATATATGATCTATCTCAGCGCACAGCCCCCACCTCTCATGTCTACGGAGACAAATGGACAGTCGTTATAGCAGAGGATGTTAGCTGCACAGATGTGGATATTAACAAAGAACAGCATGTACATAATGCAGCACAGCCATCCAGGGAGGGGGTGGGATTGGGAAAGAGTAAGTTACTGGCTTTAGTTGTAATATCTTACCAGATGTTTAAGGGATTCATACAGTAACTGCCTCCCTGAAGAGTCATCAAAATCGCCAACGATCCAGAATGTAAGTGGACGAATATACTTATCGTCTATAAAACCAGATGAGGAAACGAAAGTGAACAATATGCATTTCACCACTTTTAAAACTAATCTTCAGTCTCATCAGATATTCCCCAATGCACAATACCGATCCCATGCCACAAGAGGTATTAATTGTGTTCATATTCAACCAGCCGGAGGGGCACAAGATAAAGACAACACAGAAACTGTGTAGGTGTTTCCCTTGTGATGGAACAACTAAAAGCCAATTCTATCGCAGCTACTGTGCACATTATGTTGCTGCTCTTAGTGGTCATGTAACTTGGTGGCAAATGATCTTTGCCATTTGTTTTCAATTGGACGAGAGATTGGTGATCAAGATTTAACCTGACCACTGAGACATAAGGTCATGACCCTCCAGTGGGTGGAATCTCAAATCTTGGAGCAACTAGTGTTACATGCATTGAACTGCTGTAATGATGCACATGCTTTACAGAATAATAATATAGATGCAGAGATTCAAAAGCGTTGTATTTTTACTGCCAGACTCATGGACCCCAAAAACTTGACGGTCTAGGTTCAAATCAGAGACAGCAGTGGTCAACAACAGCATGCTTATTAGGAGCATTCTAAATCAGAAAGTTACGTTTCTAAGGTTACAAATCTGGCTCCCACCACTCTGGATCACCTATCCATTTAATTAAAGTACTAGAGACCCGAGTGTAGGTCATATATATGCTCATTTAGAGAGTAATGATGCGTGGAATAAAGAGGGTGTAATTTTTTCCCCCAAAGATTACATTGGTATTATTAAGCACTTGGGCTGAACACTTCCCAAGTTTGACAGCTGAGGAAGACTTTCCAATAACCTTCACAACACACGCCTGTTCAATCTTTTCACTGTCCTTAGCTTTACTTTCAACTCCAATGTCATTTTTATACATAAAGTTATACATCTCATGATTTTTACTACCTGCATTTCATTAACCTTTGCAAATATCCCATTTGTTTTTAACCCTCATCATGTTTGAACAAGTGCAGTATCGCACTAAGGTTTGCTATAGGTAGATTGGTAGGACAGCCAGGTTTGCAACTTTAGAAATTTAATAACTGGCATAGTATTTTAGTACTGGAAAAAAAGCAGGAAATGGAATAGATTTTAAGGCAGGTGTAGGGGCTGGGAAATGGGGGAGGGGATGAAAGAACAAAAGGGAAGGTCAGTGATAGGACAGAAAGCAGGAGAGATTAAGAGACATTGAGAGACATTAAGAGACATTCAAGGCAAGAGGAGGTGGTAATGGGACAGGTTAAGGAACAAAGGATGGCTCTAGATGAAGTGTGAATTGCGCTGGCAGAATGAAGGACAGCTGCCATGTGGGAGGGAAGAAAAAAAGGGCCAAACAAAAAGTGTGGATAAAAAAAAATATATGATAGGGGCCGAGGTTACGTTAACTCTGTTTCTCTCTCCACGGATGCTGCCTGGCCTGCTGAGTTTTTCCAGCGTTTTCTGTTGTTATTTCGGATTTCCAGCATCCGCAGTATTTTGCTATTGTAATAGTATTTTAGTAATTGTGGCTACTATGCCTCTGCTAAGGGGCACACAAGGCACAGGTTTGCATCTGTGATGTCTCATGTGGCAATGCTCTTTATCTTCAGCTAGCCAGTGACCAAAGGCTGGGCAATCCCCAAAGAATAACAACAGTATGAAATGTTAATGTGCGCTACTCTGGATCATAGAATCTTACAGCACAGAAGGAGGCTATTCGACCCATGCGCCGGCTCTTTGAAAGAGCTATCCAATTAGTCCCACTCCCCCGCTCTTTCCCCACAGCAGTGAAAATGTTTCCTTTTTGAGTATTTATCCAATCCCCTTTTCACGGTAGAAGACACTAAAAACATCCCAATGATAATCAAGGGGCTATAGGGAGGGAGGAACTTAAAGCAATCTCCATCATGAGAGAAAAAGTACTAGGCAAACTAATGGGACTAAAGGCTGACAAGTCCCCTGGACCTGATGGCCTGCATCCTAGGGTCTTAAAAGAAGTGGCTGCAGAGATAGTGGATGCGTTGGTTGTAATCTACCAAAATTCCCTGGATTTTGGAGAGGTCATGATGCGGAGATGCCGGTGTTGGACTGGGGTGGACAAAATTGAGAGGTCGCACAACACCAGGTTATAGTCCAACAGTTTTATTTGAAATCACAAGCTTTCGGAGCTATCGATTGCCCCTTCCTCAGGTGAAGTAAATTAGATACAGAATCGCCAAAGCATATATAGATAGAGAACAAAGCATGTGTACCTTACAATTGCAGACCACTAAATTAAATCATCCTGACTATCTGCCGAGGTGTGATAAAGTTAATCAAGTCAGCCAGGAAGGTACCACATCAAAGACATAGCAAGATACAACTGAGACAATGAGGTGTAATCGCAGGGGTTCTAACGTGTCAAAAGCTGCCGTCTGTATGTAAAACGAAAAGCTTTAAAATTTTTACTTTTTTACTGGGAAAATGTTTACTTTTTTACTGGGAATCACATCTGTGAACAAGCCAACAACGACTCGAGTCCGGATCACGTCTGCAAGACATGCCAGATCATCAACACGGATACCACCATCACACGTGAGGACACTAACCACCAGGTACATGGTACATACTCATGTGACTCGGCCAACGTTGTCTACCTCATACGTTGCAGGAAAGAATGCACCGCGGCATGGTACATCGGCGAGACCATGCAGACACTGAGACAACGTATGAACGAGCACCGCGCAACAATCGCCAGGCAGGATTGTTACCTCCCAGTCGGGGAACACTTCAGCAGTCAAGGACATTCAGCCTCGGATCTGCGGGTAAGCGTTCTCCAAGGCAACCTTAGAAACACACGACAACGCAAAATCATCGAGCAGAAACTGATAGCCAAGTTCCGCACTCATGAAGACGGTCTCAACCGGGATCTTGGGTTTATGTCACGATACATGACGTGATCCGGACTCGAGTCGTCGTTGGCTTGTTCACAGATGTGATTCCCAGTAAAAAAGTAAAAATTTTCCCAGTAAAAAAGTAAAAATTTTAAAGCTTTTCATTTTACATACAGACGGCAGCTTTTGACACGTTAGAACCCCTGCGACTACACCTCATTGTCTCAGTTGTATCTTGCTATGTCTTTGATGTGGTACCTTCCTGGCTGACTTGATTAACTTTATCACACCTCGGCAGATAGTCAGGATGATTTAATTTAGTGGTCTGCAATTGTAAGGTACACATGCTTTGTTCTCTATCTATATATGCTTTGGCGATTCTGTATCTAATTTACTTCACCTGAGGAAGGGGCAATCGATAGCTCCGAAAGCTTGTGATTTCAAATAAAATTGTTGGACTATAACCTGGTGTTGTGCGACCTCTCAATTTTGGAGAGGTCCCAGTGGATTGGAAAACTGCAAATGTAACGCCACTATTCAAGAAAGGAGGGAGACAGAAAGCAGGAAACTATAGGCCAGTTAGCTTAACATCTGTCATTGGGAAAATGCTGGAATCCATTATTAAGGAGGTAATAGTAGGACATTTAGAAAATCATAAGACAATCAAGCAGAGTCAACATGGTTTTATGAAAGGGAAATCGTGTTTGACAAATTTGCTAGAGTTCTTTGAGGATGTAACGAGCAGGGTGGATAAAGGGGAACCAGTAGATGTTGTGTATTTGGATTTCCAGAAGGCATTCGATAAGGTGCCACATAAAGGTTCCTGCACAAGATAAGAGCACACGGGGTTGGGGGTAATATATTGGCATGGATAGGGGATTGGCTAACTATCAGAAAACAGAGAGTCGGGATAAACAGCTCATTTTCCGGTTGGCAATCAGTAACTACTGGGGGTGCCGCAGGGATCAGTGCTGGGGCCTCAACTATTTACAATCTATATTAATGACTTGGATGAAGGGACCGAGTGTACTGTAGCCAAATTTGCTGATGATACAAAGATAGGTGGGTTAGCAAGTTGTGAGGAGGACACAAAGAGTCTGCAAAGGGATATAGATAGGTTAAGTGAGTGGGCAAAAATTTGGCAGATGGAGTATAATGTGGGAAAATGTGAGGTTATCCACTTTGGAAGGAAGAATGAAAAAGCAAATTATTATTTAAATGGAGTGAGACTACAAAATGCTGCGGTACAAAGGGATCTGGGGGTCCTAGTACATGAAACACAAAAAGTTAGCATGCAGGTACAGCAAGTAATTAGGAAGGCTAATGGAATGTTGGCCTTTATTGCAAGGGGTATGGAGTATAAAAGTAGGGAAGTTTTGATGCAACTTTACAAGGCGCTGGTGAGACCGCACCTGGAGTACTGCGTACAGTTTTAGTCTCCATATTTAAGGAAGGATATACTTGCACTGGAGGCAGTACAGAGAAGGTTCACTAGGTTGATTCCTGGGATGAAGGGGTTCATGTATGACGAAAGGTTGAGCAGATTGGGCCTATACTCATTGGAGTTTAGAAGAATGAGAGGTGATCTTATTGAAACATATAAGATTCTGAGGGAGATTGACAGGGTGGATGCTGAGAGGATGTTTCCCCTTGTGGGGCATAGTTTCAGAATAAGGGGTCGCCCGTTTAAGACGGAGATGAGGAGGAATTTCTTCTCTGAGGGTTGCGAATCTTTGGAATTCTCTACCCCAGGGAGCTGTGGAGGTGGAGTCATTGAATATATTCAAGGCGGAGATTGACAGACATTTGAACTACAAGGGAGTCAAGGGGTATGGGGAGAGAGCGGGAAAGTGGTGTTGAGGCCAAGATTGGATCAGCCATGATCTTATTGAATAGTGGAGCAGGCTCGGGGGGCCAATTGGCCTACTCCTGCTCCTGTTTCTTATGTTCTTTATGTTCTTAAAAAGGGAAATAAATCAGGAAATATTCCATGAAATAATCAACTTCACGTAAACACCGTCATAAAGCTCAGTGTAGATCCCAGAGGTTAATCTCTGCTGGTTAGTGGATTGTGGAATAAATTAAGCAGGGCTCTATCTTTTTCAAAGCGAGTGCTTTTAGTGCAAAAGTTAATGGAATATGAGCAGCACTGAAAATTTAATCTGCTCAGAACTTAATTTATTCCATCTGAGTCCAGGACAAAACAATGCGCAAAAATCAAAATTACTAGCATTAAGACACAAAGGCTTTAGGCATGTCAAGTAAGTGAATGCAAACAGACTACAACATCCAGTGAAATACTTGGTTTGCAGCACACTGGAGCACTATCCTACATGGTAGGATGGAGGTGTCCATCGCTTCTTTCAGGCTGTCACCTAGATCGCAGTTTCCTGATCATGCAGAGGGCCAGAGTGGAGACCAGGTACTGCCTCAAGAGTGAGGATCACTTTAGCTCAGCTCCACATAACTGGTTTCAGACTTATACTAATAAAGACTTGAGAGTAGGTTCCCAACCTGCCTGTGGATAGTGTATGGTGACCAACAGAAAGGGAAGGGACAAAAAAAAACCTTTGAACAGGGAGTCTAGCCCTCATATTTACAGACTAAATCTGAACTTTGTCCTCATTTTCACCACAAACTAATAAGGAAATAATAAGGAAAAATGCCCAATAAACACAGCAGCTCTGCCAGCATCATGTTAATGTTTTGGTTGGAGACCACTCATTTGAACTGAAATAGGAAGAGGCAGATCCCGATGTTGGACTATTCTGATTCGGGGACTTGGGTGCATTCTTCAGTTTTTTATCGAAAGGTTTCTGCTTGAAATTTGAACTGTCTTTTCAGATGTCGAAAGACCTGCTGTGTATTTCCAACATTTACAGATGTTTCTTTTAATGACATGCTGCACAATTCAGTCGTTTGTTAGTTCCAGATTAGTGCTAACCTGAAGAAATGTACCAAAACACAGCCTGAGTATCTGTTCCCGACTGGTAAGAAAGTTATTAGTCAAGTCCTTATCCATGGACTTATACCGTGAAAAGCTGTCATATAACTAGGATACAATTTGAGTGATAACCTGAAACAGGATTGCAGAGGTCCAAAGTAGATCACACCTGCATTTGTCAACACAAACATTGGCAATAAAGGTTTGGCATGTGCACTGCCTGCATTGGTGCCAGCCTGCTATTTGTGCCCATTTAACACTAGCAGCAGGATCCATTTTGCATTCACCAATCTGACAGCAAGGGGCATTTCAGTTTAGAGGAGATAAAATGCAAAGTAATGGGATAACAGCTGCTTAAAATTTGGCAAATAACACCAACAGTCATGCAAATATGTCTATTAATGTGAGGGGGTAGGTCTAGGATGGTCACACAGACTACTGCTTTAATAATACATTACGTTAGAACAAACTTAGAACATGGTGAGAGGCAGCAAATTTTGCCACAGACCATCGAAAATTATAGGTATGCCATGCAAAAACTATTGCCATCGCTCCCACCTCCCCATTTTTTTTTAAACATTTTCAAGACATAATTATTTAAATGCAACAACACTAGCACATTAATTTGTGAAAATAATCCATATGTTAGCAAGGTGCAAGATTAATTAGCTCATAGTGAATTACTCTTCCACTCAATTGCATACCAGTGAATTCCAGCACAAAAATAGCACTGTATATTCTATGGAAAGAGAAACAGAGTTAATGTTTCAGGTCGATGACCTTTCATCAGAACGTTCTGACGAAAGGTCATCGACCTGAAACGTTAACTCTGTTTCTCTCTCCACAGATGCTGCCTGACCTGCTGAGTATTTCCAGTATTTTCTGTTTTTATTTCAGATTTCCAGCATCTGCGGTATTTTGCTTTTGTACTGCATATTCTATGCAAGTTTGTGTGGTAGACAAATCTCCAACGTGCAATCTTAGGAGTCATGGTTTTTTTTGGTGACATTGTCACCTTACCCTTCCACCCCTGACATGGTAATGGTCGCCACTCAAATAACTATTTTTCACTTGACCCGAAACAGAGGCCATCAGCGTGCTATTTGACCTTGAATGGCATTACAACTGAACCCAACCCGAGCCTCGTTAAAAGCCCACACAGCGTACTTTCTAGCAGGGGTCATGGACACTGCTCGACTGCAAGAACTCGGCCCAGGTTTTTTCTCCTCCGCATCTCGGGGGCACTTGGAAAGTTGTTGCACCCAACTGATAGTAGCAGAGATGGAACCCAATACCTTCCTGGTCTGTATAGCTTTAGTGCCACACCACACAGCATATTCACCAACTGCGCTGCTAAGAGCTCCCCACTAGGAAATAATTGAGCAGAAAGTTTCAGTGAACATGGTGCAGATTCGGAAAGACAAAGCTCAGGCAGCTGCTCAATATGTGTTGCCAAATTAGACTTCACACTCCTCACATTAAATTAATACAAGTCTGAAAATTGCCATTAGCTTTTATTTGATCAAATCAAATGTGTAGAAAGAATGAGCTTGATGGGCCAAATGTTCTTGTGCTGTCTCTCTTTCTCTCCATTTATATTTAAATTTGCACAACAGTAATTCAGTTAATTGAAATATGCGAGCTGGGGTTTGATTCTTAAAGAGTCCAATGTATTGTAACGAGAATCCTGAATGTATGTGGAATTGAGCGGTTGCACTAAAATCCAATAATAAAGCAATTGAGTGGAAAATATGAAAAATGCATCGCATTGAAGTAGATTTTGGAATCCGACTAACAAATAGAGCAGAAAGTTACCATAGATCTCTCTTGAAGACATTCCTGCACAAAAGCATAAAGGACAAAACATAAGAAATAAAAAACATGAATAGAAGAATAAAGTCAAATTTATAGCAAACAGTTTCAAGCTGCAGCCACATTTAACTTAATAGTGCACATGGTACTGTGTTTCCTCTGACATTAGCGCCTGTGGCACCCAAATACGGAGAGCAGCCATTTGTAAACCAAATCACCTGAAGGAGAAATGTTTCAGGACAGAAATTCTGAAGATGTGGAGAAATACAGCATTAAATCAAATGGTGTCAGCAGCAATTTTTTCAAACTGGTTTTAAACATTCAGATCAAATAATTTAGCAACTTTGAGGTGCCCTTCAGAGCTCACTTTATTTGAAATCCAAGCTAGACTTTTAACTCCTGATAGAAATGAAAGTGCACTTTTTTAAAAATAAAACTGATTTGATTGCTGAATTCCAGCTTTTTAAAGCCAATTCCTCTCCCCCCCCCCCCCCACACTTTCACATAGTATCAGCTGACCACAATGTTGGCAGGAAGATGACCTGATCTATAATCAGTCACTTGAAGGCATGTAAAAGAACAAGTAGTCCCAGTTGACCTGGTGCCAATTCATCCTTCTCTTGTTTGGCAGCAAGATCCTCCTCTTTGTTCAGGTGCAGTGCGATGATATACTAAAGATTTAAGGCCTGCAAGTCAACAGCCAGCGTAATTGTGGGTTTGTAACACTGTCTAGCACACTACGATCGTGCATCCAAGCGACTGGATTTTGCTTCAAGCTGCTTCTATATACTTAATTAATAATTCTTTCCCACAACCCAAAAACACGGTTCCCTTGACAGTACTCATATTTTTGGAATCTTAATTAACTTTTGCTGCTATTTTTAACTTTTTAACAAACACACCAAGTATTTGCCCATAAAGCAAACAATGTAAAAAAGCTATTCATATGCCAAGAGAAAGCAGAAGCCATTTGTCAAGAAATATCAAATTCAATTAGACATCCTCCATAACATATGCATAGCTCCAACCTAGTACAGCATCAGATTCATGTTGTAATCCACACCGATTGCAACAGGAAGGGAGTTTATACGAATAAGCTTGAAGTCAATTCTCCACACTAGCACAAAAGGAGGTTTATTTCCCGGTTGTATCAGAACTAAATTACTGGATTGGACTTCTGTACACCACTACACAACCGCCACAGGTAAATTCTAGATGTAATATTGCACTCAAGTCTGCCCAGAAACAATGGAGAGAACTAAATTATAACAGGGAACAGAAGGGAATGAACCAAAAAAATGGCTGATTGAAAAATCAGTAATAGGAATCAAGTTACCACATCTAATCTGGGGGATTAACCCTTCATGGCCACACTGTACATTGAATGATGAACTGTAGCTTGGAACACGAAAGGCTTACAATTCTTACATTCGTGAAAAATACAAGGCCACTTTTTTTATGTTTATCACAGACGGCTAATGAAAATGCGGAAACGCATGTTCTTGAAAAGCACAATTGCTGAGAAAGCAACTTTGTTCGAGGTAATAAAGAAATATCAGCCAATCACAGTGCACCTGTAATGATCCTTTCAACACTTCACAAGCAGCTAATGAACCACTCAATGCATCTCCAAAACATTATTAATGCCGCTGTGGAGTGCACAAGCGTGATAGAGAATGGCTCAAGAGCAACAAAAAATGTTATTTGTGATGATGGACTGCAAGATTTGCAATGAAGTGTACCAACAAGATTTTCAGGGCAAGGAAGAACTCCAGACACACAGAGAAAGAGGCACTCATGGTAGTATTCGCCATCTATGTGCCCCCACCACCTCACAAAGACTTTAAGAAACTGCCAGAAATTGAGGAAAAACCTACACCGTGTAAGGAAGAGCAACAAGATAATGCCTGAATATTACACAGGACATATAAACACACGTGAGAAAATTATGCAGTTGTAAAAGATTTATGCAAAACAATCTGTAAATAGAAAAATTAAGAATCGGCAGCTGGTATATTAGCAATGAAAAGAGCAAGAATATACAAATTACATTATACATAGCAGGCTGGGAAGAGAAAGCACCACAGGCCCAACAATTTCCATGGGTCAACACACCCTGTCTCAATCCATAGCACTCTTAATATAGAAAGACAAAACTTGCAGATAATAGGAGCCAGAATAAAACAGATGATAGAGCTCTTGAACCAGCAAGATCCAAAATATGTGAGGAGGCAATCACAGATCTTTTCTGGTGAGAGAGAGAGATGCACTGCAGCAACTCGCCAAGGATTCTTCAGCAGCACCTCCCAAACCCGCAACCTCTTCCACCTAGAAGGACAAGGGCAGCAGGCGCATGGGAACACCACCACCTCCAAGTTCCCCTCCAAGTCACACACCATCCTGACTTAGAAGTATATCGCCGATCCTTCATCGTCGCTGGGTCAAAATCCTGGAACTCCCTACCTAACAGCACTGTGGGAGAACCTTCACCACATGGACTGCAGCAGTTCAAGAAGGCCCACCACCACCTTCTCGAGGGCAACTAGGGATGGGCAATAAATGCTGGCCTTGCTAGTGACGCCCAAATCCCATAAGCGAATAAAAAGAGAGAGAGAGAGAGAGAGAGAGAGAGAGTGAGTGTATATTACGGTTTGGGCTTTCTTCTTCTCTATTGCTTACATAAAAATAGTGGTTTCCATAAGCAGACCGAGTCTCCAATGAACTGAAACTTGCATCCTGTATCAGTGCTGAGAGTGGTGCCATGGGATAACAGCTACCACTTAGTTACAATATAACCCATTGGCGAATACAAGACATGCCCATGTTCTCCCTTAAACTCCAAAAGGCAGTAGATACCACACCACCAGCCAGAACAGTAGATTCTATCAAATTTATTGGCCTGGAATTTGCGGTCCCGATGACGGCGAACTGGCAGCGTTCGCCGTCATTCCGTCTTTGAAACTGACCGCAATTCGGGATTTAGTGCACGCGCAGCCTAATGTGGAAATCCTGAAGTTGTGGTCTGTCATTCACTGTTCCTCCACAGGCTGCACTGTGCTCCCACTCCCTCTCCCTCCCCCCTCGCTCACCCCCCACCGCCACACAGAGCCGGCAATCAGTGAAATCTCTCAAATCAGGGAAACTGATAAAAACTTCGGCTCTTCTGCAGTAATTCACAGAATCACAGAATCCCCACAATGCAGATAGAGGCCATTTCGGCCCATCGAGCCTGCACCGACACATATCCCACCCTATTCCCGCATATTTAATCCCCCTAACACTAAGGGTCAATTTATCATAGACAAATCAACCTAACCCACACATCTTTGGACTGTGGGAGGAAACCGGAGCACCCGGAGGAAACCCACGCAGACACGGGGAGAATGTGCAAACTCCACACAGACAGTCACCAGAGGCCGGATTCGAACCCGGGTCCCTGGCGCTGTGAGGCAACAGTGCTAACCACTATGCCACCGTGTTGCCCTCGCTGTTAAATTCCCCATTAAAAGTTAGACCCAAAGGGATTAAATGTAACTGGGGTTTTAACAGCATATTGACTGCTAAACAAAGGTTGTGGGCCTGAAAAACTAATTTTAATTTTGTACAGTGTCAAATTTATCCATTTAAATAAAATTTAAAATTAAGAAACTTTAAAAAAAATTTTTTATAAAGTTTGTTCATCTTTATTTCAGGTTTGCCTTTTGCCCATGTGAGAGCCCCAATTTTTGTTTTGCTCTCTCCAACATTTTTTAAAAGTTAGAATTTTACAAAATTACCCACTTCCTTGTTCGCTGTCTGTGAGAATTCTGCGTTTTGATTGGCTGCTTAGACAGCTTGTGGACATCACAGCAGCTCGCACTAGGGGATTCCCACTGTACTACGTTGATCTGAATTGAAGGTCGGAAAACCCGAACTTCTCGACACAGAGATCGCAAAATCTTTGTACGAAGCTTACTTCGGGGTTAGCGGCGAATGCATTCGCTTCGCCACTGACCGCAAATTCCGAGCCAATAACAAGCAAGATAATTTCACAGAAGCAGAAATACACAGTAAGCTACTGATGGAACAAATACTTAGAACACAACAATGATAGAATCAGACCACAAGAGGTTAACGTATGGAAGTAGAGTTTCCGATTTAGGTGCAATCAGCGATCCGGGCGCAAATTGCGCTAGTTTTGAAAAGTATTCTTTCTCCCCCCCCGCCCCCAAGTTTCCACACTCATTTGCATATCGCTGAACACAAAATCTGCCATGAACCAGCGTGATCAGACAGCGTTTCAGAGTGTTTGTTTTAAAAATACAGCTGAAAATGGGTTTATCACAAAAAATAAGCATTTTAATTAGAGTGTCTAGTCCACCATCAGCGAGTAACCCGATTTTAAATAACTGAAAATGACTTTAAAAAACTATACAGGATCATTTGCTAGTTATATTGGTGTACAGTAGTCAGTTTCTTAGTAAATTTTAAAAAATTATATTCAGAAGCAATGTTCTCATTAATTTTTTTTGGGTGCGTGGCCCATTCAAAATACCACGCATGCGCGGTTTTTCCCATTGACCAGCCGGCCTTCCCGGGAGGTCCAGAGTGATGCGCGGTCGCACAGCTCAAAGGGAACATTGTTCAGAAGCATTTAAAACGTGCCTATTAGTGTCCTTGCACCCAGAAGAATCAACTTAATTTTAAGAGCCTCCTCAAAGGTTCGCAAACGAGCGCAATTAGCAGAAACTCGCCATAGTGATTAATTCAATCTGGGGGCATGGCCAGTTTTGCGGGCGGTGTCGACTTCGAACACGATGACTTTTAAACTGCTGCAAAAGATCGCGGAAACTATTTGCGCTGAGCTTAATTTGCACTTAAAATTCCCTGCTCTTTTCTGCTACTTTGGCCGATTTAGGGCGAATTGCGTCGAAAAAACCAGCACAACAGAGTGGAAACTCCAGGCCATGTTGCTTAGTACATACTGCTTACACCAGCCCATTTATCTGCAAGGCTTCTGGATGAAACAGGCTTCCATAGACTTCCCAATGAGATTGTTGTACATAAGCAGGTGCAAAATCCCTGCCCACTGCAGTCCCCAGTTGTTAATTAGACTGAGGTCAAACTGAACTAAAGTTGGGCAGAATTCTTTATGCTTAAAGAAGCTGTTCCTGTCACAGATGTTAATGCTGAGACATTAACTATCTTACTCTTGAGCATGACCCCTGATGGTTCAGCCAATTGAGCAGAGGGATCCGTGGGTACAAATACACAAATCACTAAAAGTGGCAACGCTGGTTAATAAGGCCATAAAAAAACAAACCAAGCACTAGGGTTTATTTCTAGAAGGATAAAATTGAAAAGTAGCAAAGTTATGCTAAACTTGTATTGAACCTTGGTTAGACCACACTTGGGGTACTGTGAATAGTTCTGGTCGCCATATTATAAAAAGAATATAAAGGCACTGGAGATGGCGCAGAAAAGATTTACAAGGATGATACCAGAACTGCAAAGTTCGACCTATCAGGAAAGGATGAACAGGCTGGGTCTCTTTTCTCTTGAAAAGAAAAGGCTGAGGGGTGATCTAATAGAGGTCTTTAAATTATGAAAGGTTTTGAGAGCCGGCACAGAGAGTGTTTCCACTTGTGGGGAAGAGAAAAACTAAAGACCATCGATATAAGATAGTCATCAAGAAATCAAATAGGGAATTCAGAAGAAACTTCTTTACCCAGAGAGTGATGAGAATGTGGAACTTGCTACCACAGAGAGTAGTTGAAGCGAATAGTACAGATACCTTTAAGGGGAAGCTGGATAAGCATATGAGGGAGAAGGGAATTGAGCGTTATGCTGAGAATTAGATGAGGAAGGATGGGAGGAGGCTCGAGTGGAGCATAAACACCAGCATGGACTGGTTGGGCCAAATGGCCTGTTTCTGTGCTGTATATTCTCTGTAATAATGAATTTCATTTACTTTCTGCAGATCCACAGACTTGAATACATCAGCATTTCAAAGAAAAATTGCCCAGCCACCAAGCAAATGTTGACTTCACCAGTTACTGAATAGAAACATTAACCAACAAAGGCTAGCTACCTCCCATTGATATGTGCAAAAATCTGGACATCTTCTCATATAGGCCACTTGTCCAACAGAGACAAAAAAACACTTTTCAAGCTACAGCTAGCTGAAGCCAAGTTTTTATGCTCCTTTACAGTCATATGAAAAATAGATCAAATTATAAGTTTTCTTTATTTGACGCAAGACAAAACCCTCTACGATCATCAGCAAGTGTCTGGAAGGCAGTGTCTTAGGAGGTTGTAGGAAAGTGCAGAACTTGTGTTATGATATAATTCAAATTCCATTCGCACTGTTTTGACATCTGTCCATAAGTCGCGATTGTGCACATGCACATAATAGAATGGGTGATGAGTAAGAAAGGACTTGCATTTATATAGCACCTTATCACATCCTCAGGACATCCCAAAGCACTTTACAATACAGGGATAGCTTCTGAAGTGCAGTCAAAAGTTATCACCTAAGCAAACACTGCAGCCAATTTGCACACAGAAAGATCCCACCGACAATGAAAGAATGACCAAATAATCTGTTTTGGTGGTGGTTAAGGGAGGCATCTTGACCAGGAAACCAGAACTCCATGCTCTTCTTCAAATAGTGCCATAGGCTCTTTTACATCCACCTGAACGTCTCATCCAAAAGATAGCAACGCTCCTCAAGTACTGAACGAACGTGCCAGCCTAAGGTTATGTGCTTAAGTACATAGTGGGGCTTGAACTCTCAACCTTCTAACTCAGAGACACAAGTGCATCGAATTGAATCCAGCTGACACTTAATAAGCACATCTGGTAAGTGTGCTAACTCAGAATGTGCTATCTGTTCCCTTCACAAAGCAAGGAGAACAAAACTCCCAGAATCTGAAGCAGAACAGTTGCCAGAATAAAGTCTTCATTAAGCACCAGCACAGACAAACGTGGTGAAAATTAATTTGTGATATAGGGCTTTGGTGAGACCACACCTGGAGTACTGTGTACAGTTTTGGTCTCCTTACCTAAGGAAGGATATACTTGCCTTAGGTGGGGTGCAACGAAGGATCGCTAAATTGATTCCTGGGATGAGAGGGTTGTCCTATGAGGGGAGATTGAGTAGAATGGGCCTATATTCTCTGGAGTTTAGAAGAATGAGAGGTGATCTCATTGAAACGTATAAAATTCTTAGAGGGTTTGACAGGGCAGATGCTGAGAGACTGTTTCCCCTGGTTGGAAAGTCTAGAACTAGGGGTCATAGTTTCAGGATAAGGGGTCGGCCATTTAGGATTGAGATGAGGAGAAACTTCTTCACTCAGAGGGTTGTGAATCTTTGGAATTCTCTAACCCAGAGGGCTGTGGATTCAATATATTCAAGACTGAGGTCGATAGATTTTTGGACACGAAGGGAATCAAGGGATATGGGGATAGGACGGGAAAGTGGAGTTGATGTAGCAGTTCAGCTATGATCTTATTGAATGGTGGAGCAGGCTCGAAGGGCCGTATGGCCTACTCCGGCTCCTATTTCTTATGTTATTATGTTCTTATATAGCTGTAGAAGCACAGGGTGAGTCACAGTACTGGTTGTAAATGTACTGTTGCACAAATCGGTAAGTATGGCGAGAAGATGCTTCCAGCAGTGTCATGCATGGAGCAGCACAGGAACAATCAATTGAAACATGTCAATAGCACATCACCATTAGAGGCCTGCTCCAGTAAGTGCCTCTGAAAGCTAAGAGTCCACATCAATCCAACAATGGACACCCAGCACTGATGTAGGTCATTGAAGATACAAAGTATCTGTATCCCATACAACTTGCTAGTTGGCCATGCAGTGAACTAGTCACTGACATCATGTAGCAGCGTCACAGGGAGCTTCAATCTTACAAGCCTCACTTTTGGTCACAAAATTAACAGAAGGACATGATATTGCTCCATGAAACAGAAGAGTACTTCAAAAAGTATTCCCCCTCAACTTTCCAAAACTAAGCCACATGTTTTTGATGGTACGAATTTTTGACAGTATGAATCTTGGAGCAGAATGTCAGTCCCTTTCGGCTTTTTTGGCCGCAGAATACCAGGACTCCATTCATTTAGTTAAGTTTACAATTTGATTATTCCTCTTCTTGTCAGCAAAAAGCTGCATAATATTCTGCAACGGAAGGACCCATATTACTGATTCCATTCAGTGAACCCTTCAATAGAATAGTTTAAAATAATCTGCAATAATGAATCTCAAATGCCATTTCATATGGATCAGAATATAATTTAATATGCAAAAGGGCATGTTGAGGATGAGGACCATATTTACATTCCTCCTTTCTTGAACTACATCAACTGGCTTGCTTGATACAGTGCACCTTTGTTCTCCAAGTGGAATATTTGCAAGCAGCATATAGTGGAAAAATTTGAAGGGGGCTTTTCTTGATTTTGCTTAGAATAGGCCCAGCAGTTACTAACAGATATTTATAACACATCCCTGCACCTGTTCCCACCATCACTGAAATAGCACAACTACTTTCCTGCTAATGACAGTGTGGGATGAACAGTTAAAATAAGATGGTGAATTTTCAACATCTGCACGCTTCATAACCAAGAGCAAATTAACAGCTTTACACCTCTGACTGCTGCACAAGTGGAGAATCTTAGATGGATTACCACACAGAGACTGATCCAGAATACTGGAATCAGCAATCGTGTACTGCACACTCCAAACAATTTGCAAATGACAGGTGCACATTAGAAGAGGCGATATATATTTATATATTAGCGGATCTCTTTGTAGCTCACATTAAGGTTCTGACGAAAGGTCACCGACCTGAAACATTAACTCTGTTTCTCTCTCCACAGATGTTGCCTGACCTGCTGAGTATTTCCAGCATTTTCTGTTTATAAGTGTGCGTTAGAAGGATAGAAGTGTTAAAACAATGGAATGCACAATGTAGTATTCAGCTGGTTACGGTGAAGCTGTGTCCTTTTAAGGCCACAAAGTCTAATTACTAAATAAACAGAGTCTCAGAGCAATGAGGTTAATTGTTGTTTGATCACGAAACTTTGGAAATTTGAATAGGCGCGAGAGTTTCAGGCTCCAGCTCATTTTGTTTTGCATCTCTAATAAAGTGTGATGTCTGCACATGCCAACGATTGGTATGTCTAGCACGCATTTCCAGTCTGTCACACTGCTCTGCCATATTTCAGGGGTCACTCTCAAGTGTCGATGTTATACTTCAAAGAAATGTATTAACCAACCAAGGATCTCTCCAAAAAGCCAGGATGTCTACAGCAGCTGCTTCTTAATTGACATTTGTATCAAACCAATGTTTACTTAATAGTAATAAGACTGTCCCCTTAAAGGAACTTTAGCATAAGAAACTTTGCGGTTTACACATTAGTGCTCTTATCCTTTATAAACCATCATGTCCTCTGAGTTAACATGAGCAGTACCATGGGGATTGTATATATAGCAAAATAAATTTGACATCATCTGAACAAGGAAGAACAGCAGACATCAATTCAATACTAATTACTGTACCTCTTTTAGACAAGTAGGAGACACTGTTGGCGACTGCTGCAGACTTTTCCTCAGATTTCAGGAACCCAAAATGGGAATAGTCATCCACACCGTCATTAGCTGTAACAAAATGTGGGTTCATTAAAGATTTATAAGGGGCATTGTCTAATTCAACCTACAATTACTCATTGTTAAAGGACATTTGATCAAGTCTTGTAAAAGTCTATTCTGTAGAATGCTAAAAGTTCAATCTGCATGATAGAGTTAAAGATTTTCACGACACAGTTATCAGCCTATAATATTAGTACTGATATTTTAAAGCAGAAATATTTATATAAATTCTTCATACTTGAAGTGAGAACACATAGAGGCAGAAAACATACCTATTCCCCAATCTCTGCCAATGGAAAGTTCAGTTAAAGATTTCAAACTGGATTCAGTATCGAATGAATGTTACATAATCAACTCCAGATTGTAAAGTCATTTACAAACAAGTAACTTTCCTCTTTTCTTTTCCTTTCCTCCGGCCCCATCAAGAGTGCAATATTTGCTAGTTGAAGCTGCGTCACTCCATTATTTCCGATTTTCAGAGTAATGCACACGTGAGTCTAGTCTCCCTCAAACTTGATTTAATTATCAGTGCTGTGGAACAATGACCACTTCAGCAGGGTAAATGGAGCTCACAGTGCGGCCTGCCTGAAGTGAGTCGATACCTTCCATGGAGTAAGGAAATGAAGTTGCTCTTGGGGGTCCATTTAACTTCCTTTTTACATAGTGAATTGCTCAATAAAGACAGGCGTTATTCTCAAAGAAATGAAAAGTAGCAAGCTTCTGCAGCTTATCAAAACACTTTGAGCCCAGCCCAAGACACTGATGACTCTTACCGTTGGTAGACAAATCCAGGTACTCTCTCTCAGAGCTGAGAATCCTAGAATTGATTCTTGGAACAATTGTCGGCTGATTCATTATGAAATCAACAACATCTTGGTCATTGTTCAGTTCACCCTGAAAAGGACATGATTTTAAATTACTGGGAGGAAGAATGAAAGAAAAAGAACAAACTTTACATCGAACAAACAGCACAGAAACAGGCCTTTTGGCCCAACTGGTCTCTGCTGGTGTTTATGCTACACGAGCCTCCTCCCACCCTACTTCATCTAATGCTATCAACATATCCTTCTATTCCTTTTTTCCCTCATGTATTTATCCAGCTTCCCCTTAAATGCATCCATTCAATTCGCCAGAACTACTCCTTGTGGTAGCGAGTTCCACATTCTCACCAATGTCTGGATAAAGAAGTTTCTCCTGAATTCCTTATTGGATTTATTGGTGACTATCTTATATTTATGGCCCATAGTTTTGGACTCCCCCACAAGTCAAAACATTTTCTTTACGTCTACCTTGTCAAACCCCTGCATAATTTTAAAGACCTATGTTAGGTCACTCCTCAGCCTTCTCTTTTCTAGAGAACAGAGCCCCAGCCTGTTAAGTCTTTCATGATAGTTATAACCTATGTTTCCTGTAATTTTTTTTGACTAAGGGGCTGCGCGGGCCATTCAAAATACCGCGCATGCGTGGTTTTTACATTAAAATGCCGGCAAGCAGGCTGCGCGGGATCCCTGGAGCAGTGCACGGCTGCGCACCTTACAGGGAGCACTGGTTATAACCTCTCAGTTCCGGTAACATCTTTATAAATCTTTTTTTGGCCTTCTCTGGTGCCTCTTCTATTATCAACTTTCATGGCAGCAGAACCTCCCAAAGCGCTTCAAAGCCAATGAAGTATTTTTGAAGCGTTATCGCTGTTGTAATGTAGGGAAATGCAGCAGCCAATTTGCATACACCAAGGTCCCACAAACAGCAATGAGATAAATGACCAGTGAATCTGTTTTAGTGATGTTTGTTGAAAGAAAAAAATTGACTAAGTCATTGAAGCAGACTACTACAAGTAAAAGTTACAAAAATGCATGTGTGTGTGTGAACATAAGAACATAAGAATTAGGAGCAGGAGTAGGCCATACGGCCCTTCAAGCCTGCTCCGCCATTCAACAAGATCATGGCTGATCTTCGACCTCAACTCCACTTTCCCCCCCCGATCCCCATATCCCTTGATTCCCCTAGAGTCCAAAAGTCCATCTATCTCAGCCTTGAATACGCTCAATGACTCAGCATCCACAGCTCTTTGGGGCAGAGAATTCCAAAGATTCACAAGCTTCTGTGTGAAGAAATTCCTCCTCAGCTCAGTCTTAAATGGCCGACCCCTTATCCTGAGACTATGCCCACTAGTTCTAGACTCTCCAGCCAGGGGGAAACAACCTCTCAGCATCTACCCTGTCAATCCTCCTCAGAATGTTATATGTTTCAATGAGATCACCTCTCATTTCAGAGAGTATAGGCCCAATCTACTCCATCTCTCTTCATAGGACAATCCTCTCATCCCAGGAATCAATCTAGTAAACCTTTGTTGCACTGCCTCTAAGGCAAGTATGTCCTTCCTCAGATAAGGAGATCAAAACTGTGCACAGTGCTCCAGGTGTGGTCTCATCAAGGCCCTGTACAATTGTAGTAAGACTTCCTTCCTCTTGTACTCCAACCCCCTTGCAATAAAGGTCAACATGCCATTTGCCTTCCTAATTGCTTGCTATATCTGCATGCTAACTTTGTGTTTCCTGTACAAGGACACCTAAATCTCTCTGAACACCAACACTTAATAGTTTCTCACCATTTAAAAAATATTCTGTTTTTCTATTCTTCCTACCAAAGTGAATAACCTCACATTTCCCCACATTATACTCCATCTGCCACCTTATTGCCCACTCACTTAACCTGTCAGTATCCCTTTGCAGGCTCTTTGTGTCTTCCTCACAGCTTACTTCCCCACCTAGCTTTGTATCAGCAAACTTGGATACATTGCACTCAGTCCCCTTCATCTAAGTCATTAATATAGATTGTAAACAGCTGAGGTCCAAGCACTGATCCTTGCGGCACCCCACTAGTTACAGCCCACCAACCGGAAAATGACACGTTTATCCCTACTCTCTGTTTTCTGTCCGTTAACCAATCCTCTTATCCATGCTAATACATTACCCCTAACCCCATGAGCCCTTATCTTGCTTAGCAATCTTTTATGCAGCACCTTATCGAATGCCTTTTGGAAATCCAAATATACTACATCAACTGGTTGCCCTTTATCTACCCTGCTAGTTACATTCGCAAAAAACTAATAAATTTGTTAAACACAATTTCCCTTTCATAAATCCATGCCGACTCTGCCTAATCATAATATGATTTTCTAAGTGCCCTGTTACTACTTCCTTAATAATGGATTCCAGCATTTTCCCGACGACTAATGTCAGGCTAACTGGCCCGTGGTTCCCCCCTTTTCTCTCTCCCTTCTTTCTTGAATAGCGGTGTTACATTTGCTACCTTCCAATCCGTGTGGCATGGGGTGGGGGGGAGGGGGGAGGGGGGGAGGGGGGAGGGGGGAGGGGGGAGGGGGGGAGGGGGGGAGGGGGGAGGGGGGAGGGGGGAGGGGGGCAAAGCAAAATTCAGCAATTACAACAGTGTTCTGACTGTTCATCTAACTCTTTATTCATACAACTAATAATCCAAAGAATTTCTACTTTCAAGTATTTCTCACTGATACCCAAAATTTTCATTTTCAAATTGTACTTTCTTGACCAGGGAGTTAACAATACCACTTAATGCTATTTCACATACAATTATTTCAGTGTTTTACAGGGAAAGATTTATGAAGATTAAAATGTTTTAGCAATGTAATTATTTGGTTCTTCTGAGTTAATTTTTTTTTTAAATGCATCTTTTTTCTAATTCTTCATGAATTCAACTTCAATCAGACTCAGAGTAAAACATTAAAGCACCAAATCAATATCGATGTAACATTTTATCTCATGGAAACACGACATACAGCTTATCTCAATTATGAAAAAAGGAAAAGGGTCCTCCCGTAAGTGTTAGCTCTAATTAAATGAGCTCTGACATTACCCTTGAAAATATAGGGTTGAGGGACTTCAGTTATGTGGAGAGACTAGAGAAGCTGGGATTGTTCTTCTTACAGCAGAGAAGGTTAAGAGGAGATTTGATAGAGGTGTTTGAAATCATGAATGGTTTTCATCGAGTAAGTAAAGAGAAACTGTTTCCAGTGGCAGGAGGGTCAATAACCAGAGGACACAGATTTAAGATCATTAGCAAAAGAACCAGAGGGGAGAAGTCGAGATTTTTTTTTCCCCACACGTGTTGTTACGATCTGGAATGCACTGCCTGAAAGGGCGGTGGAAGCAAATTCAATAGTAACTTTCAAAAGGGAATTGGATAAATACTTGAAAAGGAAAAAAATATAAATACAACCAATGCATAGCAAGTTAAACAGCAGCGGATTTTAGAAACTTATGCTGGGTCTTTCAACTTCACAGGGGCAATGGAAATGGAAAAGAAAATTGCGCAGGGTGCATAACGGGCGGCAGATTCGATATTTGCCGTTTTACTCCCCCGCCAAAGTTTAAAGATCCGCCACTACTCACTACAGACTTTTATGCAATTCTTGTTGAAATCGAGTTGCTAAATATACCTGATAAATTTTTTAATTAATTTATGGGATGTGGGCGTCTCTGGCAAGGCCAGCATTTATTGCCCATCCCGAATTGCCATTGAGAAGGTGCTGGTGAGCCGCCTTCTTGAACCGCTGCAGTCCGTGTGGTGAAGGTACTCCCACAGTGCTGTTACGGAGGGAGTTCCAGGATTTTGACCCAGCAACAATGAAGGATCAGCGATATACTTCTAAGTCAGGATGGTGTGTGACTTGGTGGGGAACTTGGAGGTGGTGGTGTTCCCATGTGCCTGCTGCCCTTGTCCTTCTAGATGGAAGAGGTCGCGGGTTTGGGAGGTGCTGTCGAAGAAGCCTTGGCGAGTTGCTGCAGTGTATCTTGTAGATGGTACACACTGCAGCCACGGTACGCCGGTGGTGGAGGGAGTGAATGTTTAAGGTGGTGGATGGGGTGCCAATCAAGCGGGCTGCTTTGTCCTGGATGGTGTCGAGCTTCTTGTGTTGTTGGAGCTGCACTCATCCAGGCAAGTGGAGAGTATTCCATCACACTCCTTACTTGTGCCTTGTAGATGGTGGAAAGGCTTTGGGGAGTCAGGAGGTGAGACACTCGCCACCGAATACCTAGCCTCTGACCTGCTCTTGTTGCCACAGTATTTATTTGGCTGGTCCAGTTAAGTTTCTGGTCAACCCCCAGGATGGCGATGGTAATGCCGTTGAATGTCAAGGGGCAGTGGTTAGACTCTTGCTTATTGGAGATAGTCATTGCCTGGCACTTCTGTGGCGCGAATGCTACCTGCCACTGATCAGCCCAAGCCTGAACGTCGTCCAGGTCTTGTTGCATGCGGGCATGGACTCCTTCATTATCTGAGGAGTTGTGAATGGCACTGAACACTGTGCGAACATCCCCATTTCTGACCTGTATAAATGATATACAAGACACGATGGCACCAAGAATCACACAGTACCACCATTTTGATGTTCCTCTGTTCTCTTTCAGAATTTTTGGGAGTGACATACCAACTGAAGTCCCAAGCACAATTCACCAATAGGAGACATTTTAAGTATTACAAATATATGCTGGATTCATCACTGTAGAATCTTGGATTTAAATCAGTTCCATTCACACGTCAGCCCTCATGAAGATTCAAATGAAGCAACTATTCTTTCATGGTGTTCGTATTTGTATGGTCTGTTGCAATGCAAATCAATCACAGCGACTGTTTGCTTTGCACCCAAGTCTAATTCAGGCAGGACAACATATTGTATAATATTACTTACTAAGTAAACAACTTTCTGGAAGTAGGCTGTATTGTCCAAGATCTTGTGCATAGTCACAGTTTCTAGCTCATCAGGATCCAGCTGTTCCCTCTGGTAAGGCATGCCATTGTAGAGGGCAATAGGCAGAGAGCCCAGACCTGCCTGCTTATAATAATCTTTACATTCCTAACAAAGAAAAACAGAAAGGTAACAATTTACCACAGACAATAATCCCTGTTGTAACAGTTACTTATATTAAACAATTACCCATTAATTATCTTGACATAATTGCAACTTTTCGTTATGTTACCAAGTTTGGGTTTATAGGAACAGCAACTGGATTTGATTAGTGTAGAAGCAATTTGTAGGGAGCTTCAGAAACTCTTCATCTTAAGAACTCATCTATCTTGGTCTGCATTTTTATAAAATGCCTATTAAATTTAAATTTTTGTTGTTATAAAGTACCTATTAATTTTTTAGGAATGAATTGACCATACTTTAGGATACGCCAAACTGCACCTAAAACTGAACAGAATAATTAACAGGAATATTAATCTGAATTAAGTGATAAATCACTCATTTGATATGACATGGCCTAGATCCAATATACAGCTTTCGTTATATTCAATCTTTATTACTCTGCTTGAATGTGCATTTTCCAAAAAAAATCTATCACTTGAATTAGTTAAATAATTACATGCATTAGTAATACATTCTTATTAATAACTTCGAGCATGGTGAAGATTAAGAATTTAAAATTCATACAGCTAATAATGGTAATTTATTCTGCTTCATTCACTTTAGAATACTGAAACACCACATATAAAATCCTGACATTAAGATTTTAGATTGTTCCCACATCAAGGTGAAACAAAAACGCAGAACATAGTTACTGGAATAGGCCATTCAGCCCCTCAAGCCTGTTCAGTCGTTCTATCGGGTCATGGCTGATCTGTACCTCAACTCCATTTACCCGCTTTTGTTACATATCCCTTGATACCCTTACCTAATAAAAATCGACCGATCTCAATCTTAAAACTTTCAATTGACCCAGCATCCACATCCTTTTGGGGGAAGAGATTTCCAGATTTACAATGGTGTGTGGAAAAGTGCTTTCTGATTTCACTCTTGAATGGCCTGGCTCTAATTTCAAGATTGTGCCCCTTTGTTCTGATTCCCCCACCAGGAGTTTCTCTGTATCTACCCCATCAAATCCCTTTATTATTTTAAAGACCTCGATTAAATCAGTCTTCACCCTTCCAAACTTAAGCGAATACAAACCAAGGTTATCCTGACAATTTTTTAAAAAATCACACTACAGATTATTTTCATGAACATGCACTTTCTAAGTGGCTATTGTTAACATTACGATAAAAGAATCCCACAGAATATGACAGGGTTTCTTCGCTTTATTTTGCCATTGCTTATTTCTGTCACCTGGTGCTTTTGCAAAAATAAACAAATTTTCTGGGGTAAGGTGGATGTGTAGCAAAATTTTAGTCCAGTCGTACCTTTTAGCCTAATGCAGAACTGTTCCAAACTATAACTTATTAAATCCCATTGTAGACAATTTACTGTTTACCATAAATTGTAAAATCCTGACCCAAAAATAAAATGCTACCCAATTGTCCAACAGCAGATTTGATTCCTTAAGAGTGCAACAACCATGACACTGATGCACCATGGAGGTGCCACATATTGAATTTCTGTCATCTGTGGCAGTGCGCTAGAATTTTAGATTGGTTTTAGGAGGAAATCATTTTTTTAATTAAACTGTCCGTCGTACCGATTGGGTACTTACACACAACAGAAAAGCAGAATGGATTTAATATGTGGGTAAAACATTAAGAATGTAATTTTCACCCTCAACGCTTGGGTGGTAATGATGAAAATTGGGTGTCTTTTATAACGGGCGGGTGATCCGCTCCACTCCGCTAGGCTATCGTCAAAATCAGCCCAAACACTTCAATTAGTGTGCACACAACCTTGAAATTCTCCCAACTCTGAAGATTATTCCAGCTGCTGCAATTGATCCATTTATTGGAAATTAACTACTATTTTTCAGCTATAATCCCTTCCGTACCTCACGAGATCGCCATTTCTCATCTATGTAGTCAGTTTCCAAGTGACAGTGGAAAATGCAGTTTTTAATACTCAAACAGAAACCTAGTAAAAATACTTATTACAAAAAAGAGTTTTTTTTTGTTTGATCCTCCTACTTAGATTTATATGGAGATACAGAACATCTGATCCCTGTATTTTTTTTTTGCAATAGAAAGTGATTATACACTTTTTGGGATCAGCAGTACTGAAGACCTTGAGGAAGCTTTCCTCTGTACTGGATCACAAAATCGTAAACCTGTTCTACATAAACATGTTTACAATTTCATTGCAGCAAGTGCATATTCCCCGGGTTAATGGATTATGGGCTCTCAACTTTCAGCAACAAATCATTGAACAAAATTCAAACAATGTATCGAATCAACTTAGTTGATGAACAGAATCAATGGCCCTGAATTTGCAAGTATATGCGGAAATCCCAAAGTTGCGGTCTGTCAATGACAGCTCCAAAACTGGCTGTGCTGTGCTGTGCCCCCACCACAGTGCCGGCAATCAGTGAAATCTCGTACATCATTGAAACTGACGTAAACTTTGGCTCTTCCACAGTAAATATGCTTTTAAATTCCCCACTAAAAGTTAGACCCAAAGGGATTAGGTGTAACTGGGGTTTTAACAGCATATTGACAGCTAAACAAAGTTTATGGTCCTGAAAAACTAATTTTAATTTTGTGCAGTGTCAAATTTATCCATTTTAATAAAAATTAAAATTAAGAAACTTTTCAAAAAATGTTTTTAATTTTTTTTTTTTAAGTTTGTCCATCTTGATTTTAGGTTTGCCTTTTCCCCATGGGAGAGCCCCAATCTTTCTTTTGCTCTCTCTAACTATTTTAAAAAGTTAGAATTTTAAGGGCTTGCTCACTTCCTTGTTCACTGTCTATGAGAATTCTGCCTTTTGAGTGGCTGCTTAGACAGCCTGTTGACATCACAGCAGTTCGCACACAGGGATTCCCATTAAGTTCTGTTGAACTGAATTCAAGGTCAGAAAACCCGAAGTTCTCGACACAGGGATTGCGAGATCCCTGTGCGCAGCGTACTTCGGGGCTAGCAGCTAACGCCTTCGCTTCCGGGCCATTGGCTTTACTCGAGTTCAGCTCTTCTTTAAGTTCCTACCAGTGACCCCTTCGAAACAAACTTGGATGTAATACAAACCTCACCCTCGTGAATTAACTGGTCTCACCTTTCGGTTTCTGTCATACGCTGAACCAGATCCCAGAATACTGGTCACTTCTACATTAGAAAAATCCTTCTCCAAGGTACCAATGATGTGCTCAATCGCCAGCTTCTCACCTTCCTTCACCTTACTGTACATCTAAAAAAAGAAATAACTATGCATAAAACTCTGGAATGCAAAAAAGCTATTGGCCTATTTAGATTGTTCCTCTGTCTCTCCCCCCCCACCCCCCACACACCATCACAGAACATTTAAAATTTGTCCCATTAAAGGCTTCCTCTAACCCACTTGATCTCCTTAGAACGGTGACCACTGTATACTTCCAAGGAGATAAAACTCTGAAGTTTCTCCCTAATGCCCAAGGTAAAATTACAGAATGTAAATCTGACCATACAAACTACGATTCAAATTGACCCATGGCATTTCGCAGTAAACAGCGAGAGTGATAGAGCTATTGGAGTGTAGACAAGACAAAAATCAAACTGCAATTAAATATCCATTAGTATAATAAACTAGATAACTTATTTCCACGGGGATAGGAATATTTGAACATGGACGATAAAACAATTAAACTACAATGAGATACCATTAGTCCAATAAACAGAGCATCCCTTTCCTCCTCATGGGGATTTTAATCTTGGTGATAACAAATGGGAACAAAATTTAGCCTGGCACTAACTGATAACCAAAGCCATTCAGAAAGGATGATAAAAAAGTTAGCATACAAAGTGGAAAGCTTGGCTGGGGGGAGCATGATGGCATAGCACATTAGATCCCTGATACATAATGCCATGGAATGGGAGAACGTGACTTTGTGTCATTGAGTTCCTGGCATCATACCCCAGCATCAAACAGCGCCCTCAGCAAGGAGGGAGGACAACGAACAAAAATAAATTTGGAACGTGAACACTCTCATCCCTGTGGGTCAATCCATAATCTATCACATCAATCATACCGAAATGATTGTCTGGAAGGCATTCGTATTGTCCAATTCATCTGCAACAAAGTTAAAAGCCCTGAGAAGTGCGACACCAGGATCTTTTAGGCCATCAGCCTCATCTGAGTCATCAACCACAAACACCAAGCCAATCCTGCAATAAAAAATAAAACCACACATTATCAACGACGTACATTGCTGGGGTTATTCATGAACAAAAATCACATATTTGATAGTTCATGGTTGTGGCTTTTTTTTGGAATAGAAAATTAAGTAACATGATCGCAAATGTTACACCCCAGTTTAAAAAAAGGGAGAGGGATAAACCCGGCAACTACAGGCCAGTCAGCCTACCATCGCTGGTGGGGAAACATTGAGACAATAATCTGGGACAATATTCATTGGCATTTGGAAAAGTATGGGCTAATAAATGTAAGTCAGCACAGATTTGTTAAAGGCAAATCGTGCTTGACTAACTTGATCGAGTTCTTTCATGAAGTAATGGAGAGGGTTAGTGAGGGTAGTGTGGTTGACATTGTGTATATGGACTTCCAAAAGGCATGTCAAAGTACCACATAATAGACTTTTTGGCAAAATTAAAGCCCATAGGATTAAAGGGGTAGTGACAGCATGAATACAAAATTGGCTGAGGGACAGAAAGCAGAGAGTAGTGGTGAACGGTTGTTTTTCAGACTGGAGGGAAGTGTACAGTGGTGTTCCCCAGGGGTTGGTATTTGAACCACTGCTCTTTTTGATATATATTACCGACTTAGACTTGGGTATACAGGGCATAATTTCAAAGTGTGCAGATGATATGAAACTCGGAAATGTAATAAACAATGAGGAGGATAGTAACAAACTTCAGGAGGAGATAGACAGACTGGTGAAATGGGCAGACACATGGCAGATTAAATTTATGTAGAGAAGTGTGAAGTGATACATTTTGGTAGGAAGAATAAGGAGAGGCAATATGAACTAAATGGTACAATTTTAAAGGGGGTGCAGGAACAGAGAGACCCGGGCGTGTACGTACACAAAACTTTAAAGGTGGCAAGACAAATTGAGAAGGCTGTTAAAAAAGGGATCCTTGGCTTTATTAATAGAGGAATAGATTACAAAAGCAAGGAAGTTATGCTAAACCTTTATAAAAACACTGGTTCGGCCTCAGCTGGAGTATTGTGATCAATTCTGGGCATCACACTTCAGGAAAGATGCCAAGGCCTTGGGAAAGGGTGCAGAAGAGATTTACTAGAATGGTACCAGAGCTGAGGGACTTCAGTTGTGTGGAGAGACTGGACAAGCTGGGGTTGTTCTCCTTGGAGCAGAGAAGGAGAAGAGAATTGATAGAGGTGTTCAAAATCATGAACGATTTCAATAGAGTAAAGAAGGAGAAACAGTTTTCAGTGGCAGAAGGGTCAGTAACCAGAGGACACAGATTTTAAAAAAGAGCTAGCGGCGACATGAGGAAACTTTTTTTTTTAAACACAGCGAGTTATTGTGATCTGGAATGCACTGCCTGAAAGGGTGGTGGAAGTAGATTCAATAGTAACATTCAAAAGAGAATTGGATAAATATTTGAAGGGAGAAGATTTACAGGGCTATGGGGCAAGAGCAGGGTAGTGGGATTAATTGGATAGCTCTATCAAACAGCCAGCACAGGCACGATGGGCTGAATGGCCTCTTCCCGTGCAGTATCATTCTATGATTCTGCTGCATTTTCAAGGAGAAGGTAACTTTTTTTTATTATTATTCGTTCATGGGATGTGGGTGTCGCTGGCAAGACCAGCATTTATTGCCCATCCTTAGTTGCCCTCGAGAAGGTGGTGGTGAACTGCCTTCTTGGACTGCTGCAGTCTGTGTGGTGAAGGTACTCCCAAAGTGCTGTTTGGGAGGGAGTTCCCGGATTTTGACCCAGTGACGATGAGGTGGTGGATGGGGTGCTTTGTCTTGGATGGTGTCGAGCTTCTTGAGTGTTGTTGGAGCTGCACTCATCCAGGCAAGTGGAGAGTATTCCATCACACTCCTGACTTGTGCCTTGTAGATGGTAGAAAGGCTTTGGTGAGTCAGGAGGTGAGACACTCGCCGCAGAATACCCAGCCTCTGACCTGCTTTTGTTGCCACAGTATTTTTGTGGCTGGTCCAGTTAAGTTTCTGGTCAATGGTGACCCCCCAGGATGTTGCTGGTGGGGGATTCGGCGATCGTAATGCCATTCAATGTCAAGGGTCGGTGGTTAGACGCTCGCTTGTTGGAGATAGTCATTGCCTGGCACTTCTGTGGCGCGAATATCACCTGCCACTTATCAGTCCAAGCCTGAATGTCGTCCAGGTCTTGCTGCATGCGGGCATCGACTGCTTCATTATCTGAGGAGTTGCAAATGGCACTGAACACTGTGCAGTCATCAGCGAACTTCCCCACTTCTGACCTTATGTTGGAGGGAAGGTCATTGATGAAGCAGCTGAAGATGGTTGGGCCTACAACACTACTCTGAGGAACTCCTGCAGCGATGTCCTGGGGCTGTGATGATTGACCTTCAACCAGCACAACCATCATCCTTTGTGCTAGGTATGACTCCAGCCACTGGAGAGTTTTCCCCCCCGATTCCCATTGACTTCAGTTTTACTAGGGCTCCTTGATGCCACACTCGGTCAAATGCTGCCTTGATGTCAAGGGCAGTCACTCTCACCTCACCCTTGGAATTCAGCTCTTTTGTCCATGTTTGGACCAAGGCTGTAATGAGGTCTGAAGCCGAGTGGTCCTGGCGGAACCCAAACTGGGCATCAGTGAGCAGGTTATTGGTGAGTAAGTGCTGCTTGATAGCACTGTCGATGACACATTCCATCACTTTGCTGATGATTGAGAGTAGACTGATGGGGCAGTAATTGGCCGGTTTGGATTTGTCCTCCTTTTAGTGGACAGGACATACCTGGGCAGTTTTCCACATTGTCGGTTAGATGCCAGTGTTATAGCTGTACTGGAACAGAACTGCTAAATACTCATTGGAGCATTCTTATTCCTCAATATGTTTGAGTTTGTTTTTTTAAATATATGAAAATTACCTTTATTTTCCCAGAAATTACTATTTCAAGGGCTCTTCCATACAGCCCAGAAGATTCTACTATAATTTTATAAGGAAGCGACATGGCACACTCCAGTGAGACAGGTTCATCTCAGTATCCCTGGGGAGTTATCCCCGGTGTCCTGGCCAATATTAATCCCTCAATCAACATAATAAAAACAGATTATCTGGTCATTATCACATTGCTGTTTATGGGATCTTGCTGTGTGCAAATTGGCTGCCGCGCTTTCCACATTACAACAGTGACTACACTCCAAAATGTACTTCATTGGCTGTAAAGTGCTTTGAGACGTCCGGTGGTCGTGAAAGGCGCTGTATAAATGCAAGTCTTTCTTCTTTCTTTCTTTCATCAGTTAAGAGATCTCCCCTAGACTATGTCCACCGATGTTAATATAGCTTTAACCATAAAGTGTAACTTTTTTTCTGAAATTGTTCTACAACCTTTTACAAACTTGGTGGTTACCTTGCCCCTTCACTAAGCTTAGTCTCCGTCTTAGTAGAACTAAAGGTAGAAAAAGATTTATTACATGAATGAACCTTACTTAACCTTGACATTATTTTCTTATTTAATGATTTGGTGCTGTGAAGAATAGGCTGCCTGGTCTGAAGAGGCTACTGAAGAAACAAAGAATTTGTTTGATCTTCGTAGCGGAAAATGCAACCATTTGTGAAACTGGGCATTCATCTTACTTTAGTTATTTTAATTAATTGATGCCTTGCTGTGTGTGTCTTAATAACAAATGACTTTTGCTAAAAAAAAAATACAAAATCACTCATCAGAGATGGGGAAGGGTGGTAAAATTTGAAGTGCAAAAAGAAATGGAATACTGCTCAGCAAGAACAATGCTTATAAAGTCAGAAAAATTTACAAATACCAAAGAATGCCGATAGCAAATGGTCTGATTTCAACTACTTGGTTTTTTTTTTAAAAGAGTTATTGATGCTAAGATTCTCTAAGCTTAATTTTGCATAGTCTCAAAAGGTGCACCTTTTAAAATACTGAGTACAATGAATGGGCAGTAACCAAAATTACAAGATCACCAAACCAAGACCACTTGGTTTCCAACACGGAAAACACACCTGAGTGGGATGTCATTAGTATAAAACATTTCAGCCGTTTTCAGCAGCTCAGGAGTGCTCTCATCAGTTGGGTCGACAACAAGCACCTAAAATTAAACAGAATGATCAGAAATAGTGTGACCGTATATTGTTGCTCAGCAACACAGGAGTCAGAAGCTTCACTCTTAACCGCCAACAGATCAGAGAACCAAATGGAATCTCAGCGTCACGTGCCTCCGATTGCCAAATTGCCATCAATTGCGAAGAATCTAACTATATTACAGAAAATACTGTCTGAATATTAACACACATTTTACTCAGCCTAACATGTTTGGACACTGCAGTGTTTTGTGCAGTAGAAACTCAAAATGGGCGCACCACTGTGCAAGCAATTTGCTTAATTTAAACAAATTTTGTAAAACAAGTTTAGAATTAACTTGGCTTAAAATTTTCTCCTTGCGTGATATGTCCCTCATAACAAGGTGCGGCAGTAAAACAGAGACAATGCTTTGAAAAGGAGCGTCATGGAAACCAGAGCATGCAGTAGGTCACATAATGTCCTTCTAACATAAGTACCTAGTTTTACCATTAGTACCTAGTTCTGAGAGTCGCGGACAGTAGGGATCACATTCATTCTGATGGCTGCGAGATGTCCCAAGAGAACAAAGTTTAGGCAGTCTAAACCCTGTTGCATATGGGCACGGGTCAACGACACTTGCCCCAATTTGGCACACAAAGGCAACCTCCCTCAGAGAAACCAAAAAGGATTTTTGGTATAGGAAGTGGAAAAATCAACACTGAATACAAGTACAAGATGCATTAATGGTGGAGTTAAGCCACAATTTTGGAGCAAAGTAACGGAACATTTACTCTACATCAGGTCATGCTCAATAAGAATACCACCTGCAAACAGTCAAAGGATGTTCCATTATCCAGCATTAGCACAAAATTCATCAAAATAGTCCAGTTTGAAGAGCCAGTGTACATGCTAATTAATTCACATTTTTCCAAAATTGCTTTTAGTAAATTAAAAAATTCATGTCCTATTTTCCTATAAACATAAGTAACCGTACCAGCTAATTCGAAATGGAGACCTTTGACTACCATGTACATAAACAAAGTTAAATCATTCCTTTTTTTTTACTTACAAAGTTGTGGAAGTTTTTCCGAATCTGTCGGATAACTCCAGGAAACGTGGGTCTCAGAAGCTCCTGCACACTAGAAGGCCACGTGTTGTATTTGCTATCCAGCTCCAGATTATTGATCCACTATTTTGAAGGAAAAAAATTTAATTCTGACCATCATCTATGAAGGGACACATTCACAGCTGAGCTGGTAGCATTTTACAGATAGTTAGTTAGTTAAAAACAACTAAGATTCATTTTGACATCCCTTTGATTATTTTGCTGTCACTTTGTTGGTTCAATGGAGCACTGATGGTATAATTGAGTTTGAATGTAATTAACAAACACAGCTGAAACGGAAGCATCCTGGACTACAATGATGCTCTCACCTGACGTTAGTTCTGCTCTTACACTGTCAGAATAAGTTAGATCTCAAAGCTAGTACTTCTAATGATGTGATCAAGGCAATGGTTGAAATATGCAAATAAATCAACACAATTGAGAGTGTAGGAAGTGTTGAATCTAATCAAAATTCTGCTTAAGGGACCTTTAAAGTAAAAAGAGTCCTAGTAACAAGACTCTCTCTTTAAGAATGTATAGCAAAATTTACAATGTACAATCACTGTACTTGGCTTGTAAAATTCATTAAACATAGAACCTGTGTCACCAACTTCAGCAGGTAGCCCTGTTTGGACAATGAACAACAAAGCCAAGGGTACAGGCAGAGTAATCAAACTTACATAGATAGCTGGGTTTCGAATGTCCACACCATAGTCAGAATCCGCTGGTTGCACATTTAGCTTCAGCAGTTCATGCAGCTCATCCCCCTGGATCCCCAGATCGTGCAGGCCTTCCATAAGGCGGGCCTCATTGCGCAGCAGGTCCAGAACACTGACAAACACACAAAGAGAAGATGATTCATTTTGATAGGAAAAATAACTCTGCTCAACTGCCAACAATTTATATTCAGGCTGTAAGCATTTATTTACATATATTGAGGTGGACTGACTCTCCATACCTGAAGACATCTTGCACGTCAAGATCAATACTAAGACCATTGATGAAAAGTGCAGAGTCACCTGGGTGCAGGCCCAGAGTTTCTTTGAAATACTGAAAGTAAAAAATGCATCAGTGTCAAAAATCTTTATTTGCATCTCCTACTGCCTCTGCATAAAATTCTTATTTGTGAAGTCCCCAAATGGTCTATAATTTGTCTTTCCAGACAGCAACTGAGACACACAGACCAGGGAGATACCCAGTCCCTGCTGCTAGTTGATCCCAACCAGAGAAGCAGTTCAGGTGTTGAGATAGGCTTCTGCGACCCTAGTTTAGGGAGGAGGAGAGAAAAATAAAATCGACCAAGGTTCCTGATCACTAACTAGCAACTGCTGCAGGAAGTCTGCAAGCGTGCACATCAGCTGTAGACAGGCCAGGCTCAACTGTGATGCCCCTACAGTCAAATGCTGAAACAGTGTCACAGATCGCACAAGAATAATGGCCACCTGTGGAATAAAACTGCAGGTAAAGAGTCACTGCCTTAAGTAGGAGAGCAGGGGAGAAAGTTTTAAATCAGCATGAAACTGGCTGTCAAGCCAGCAGCAGCTGTTGTTACTATTTCACAGTAACGGTAGCAATGTGACTTCTTTCAGTTCTTTGCCACTTTCCCCAGTGTTCAGCATGGCAGACAAAACCTCCACAAGTTTTATATTTTTGCCAATATCCAAAGATCAAAAAAACTGGTATATATTGTCCTAGATGGGCACAGGCCCAAGATCTAGAGATCGAGGGGCTGGAGAAACAGGAAAGTAGAAAAACGTGGAAGAAGAGAGAAACCAGTGCAGCTGTACTGGACTGAAGATTCTCGATGCTCAGCTGGAACTCTGGCTCACTTTCGGTCACACTAGAAACACTAGTAAAACTACAGAAATGCATGAAAAAGACACAAGGTTTTAAAAAATATATAATTAGATGGGTTCCAATTTCCCATTAGTCCCAACGGATGAAGAATTCACTAGGAGAGAATTGTGAACTTGCACTACCCACAAATTGCCTGTAATGCAAGATAAGCCACAGAACTGACCTTCAGCATAGTACACATCCCAAACACTACAGTAATGTGAAAATAAAACTGAAAGATGCTCAATGATTTAACAAACTTATCAACTGCTGATGTTCCCAATGACATGAATAACATGTTTATATTTTGACGGTCTGAAATGACTTTGTCAGTGTGCATGCAATTCTGCAACAAATACTGCAACAAATGTAGAAACATGCACACTAGCATAAGTGTACCCAAAAAGAGCCACGAACCAAGCTTGAATATTTTCAGAAACTATAGGACTTTATAAAGCCACTTAGAGAAGCAGCAGTTACCCGGGCTTAACTATCTCAACCTACCTGCATCAGGTCAGTGCAAGCTACCCTACAATTCTCAAGCCACAGCACTGTATTCAGCTGAACTCGGATGTTTTTCAACCTACAATGCCAATTATTTGAAGCAAGAATAATAGAATTTAAAATGCACACTTACTCGCTGATTCTCTTCTACTTCCTTCCTCATGTCAGAGTTCACAACAGTTCTGGTTATAGATCTGTACATTAAAATACAGAGAAAACATTGTACATTCATACTGTAGTTTAGATACTCAATCAGTCATGGCTTTACAGACATTGAACAACATCTATTAGATGCTCCATTAACATTTTATGAACACCATTATTTTTCCCTGTATTTAGCCTTGTTTTCTGTCACTTCCGGAAAATCTTTAAAAATTAATAAATCTAGATCAAGTGAAAAACATTTAATGATCCCCTCAAACTCCAATGGTGAAAATGTCATCAACTGAGTCATGGAACATCTATATCCTAAAGAAATAAATTCTATTCCACAGTTCCAATGACTCTTCTGCTTATACAACATGGACTTTGAATAAGAGTACTGGGGGAAAAATTTGGTTACTTTGCGCCTCTCGTTAGCACCCCAAGAGGGCGCTAATGGGGCGCAAAGCAACTAGCGCCCGGGCGTGGCTATGCTCACGAAATTGACCAGACATTTTGCGGCAGCGCTAAACACTACTGCCATGATCTCCTGTGCCCGCAGATCATGACATCAGTCGAGCATGCAACGCCCCGGTAGTGCCCCGGACCGGATATTGAGTGGCGCCCCCTGCCTTTCCGCCTGCCACTAGCAACGACAGGTTGAGGGGAGCGTTTTGCAGTTGGGAAGGAACTGGGGGAGCGCTATTTAAAGGCGGCCGCTTCCTGACTTTTTTTGGTCGGCGACATTTTTGCACCACGCATTCTGAGAGAGAGAGAGAGAGAGAGAGAGAGAGACTTCTGGAGAGATTCAATGCTGTGTGAAGGAGTTTTGGGTACTGAGCAGCACTTTGCAGGTTCATTTTGATTTGACCTTCCTTGCATCGATTTAGAAGAGACTATGGGGGCTGCACTCTGAGCTCTTTCCCTGGGCCTCTCCATTGTTCTTTCCAGCAGATTTGATCTACAGGTCTCTCCAGGCCGAGATTTAAGGCTGCAATGAGCAGGGTGTGGATGGAGAGCAAGATCGACCCTCCCCTTTAAGAACAGGCAGGCGCCAGTGTGTCTGTGTTCCATTGCTGACTGACATCACATGAGCTTCGCCAGCGCTCTGAGGTAGTGCCTCGCTCCTCGGCGTTAGCAACTTAAGAGAGGAGTGTAGCGCCTGAATTAGCGCTCCAATCACCTCCAGGGGCGATAGAAGCCGAGTTTGCAGTCGGAGGCAATAATTAGCGGCACGCGCTAAACTTTGCGCCCGGCCAATAATTGTGCCCCAAACGGGGCGATACCGAATTTCTCCCCCCTAGAGATCAAATAAATATACTCTGAAAATGATGGACCGGATTTTGCTGTGACCGGCGAACAAACCGCGCTCGTTAGACTTGCACATAGATTTTCCATGGGGTTTTGCATGGCAAGTTGCTGTCAGCGGGACATCCAAGAGGCGCTGCACAATCTACGGGGGAATCTGGGACCTGTGTGAACAGGGCAAGGAACTGCATCGCCTTATCCAATCAGATTGAAGAATCGTTAATGAGCTGCGCAGAGTGTGAACCAGGAAATGTCAGTTAGGATATTTAATTTAAATCAGGTACGGAAAGCAAAATAAAAAGAGAGGGAAAGAAAGATTGAGAGAGATAAGAGGCAGAAAGAAAAAGTAAAAAATAATTTAAATCTCCCAACAATAATTAAAAGCTGAAGCAATGAGACTCCACACTTGTAAAAGTTAATTTTCAGTGCCAGAGAGGTTGTTTGACAGTAATAAAGACTTATCACGCCGTTAAAAGGATACTTAGACTGGAATGCACAAGCCCTAACATTTTGTGACAAGTTTAGTCCATATCTACAATGTCAGTACAGGAACTTCACGCTATTCAATACATCGAAATGGGGAACCAGATGGCAAGATGCCGTTTTCACACAGCTTATGGAGGAGCGGCGCATCTCGACAGCAACTTCCGTATTTTTACATTTAACTGCGCATGTGCACTCACATGAAGTTGCTGTCCGATTTGCACATAAATAATGGTGAGCGCCATTAGCCTCACCGTTATTTTCACAGCAAAATCAGGTCCCATATCTTTAAACAGCAATGTAATTTTTGTAATATTTTTATACTATCAATACGGCTTACAACAATAAACAGAGGTCTATTATGGTACCTGGCCTTGGTGGGAAAGTTCTGGCTCAAATCACGCATAACCATCAAAGCATCAACTGTAGGTGCAGCCAAGATTCGAGCAGCAGTTTGGAAGCTTAGGTCTGTTAAGATAAATATATATACAAACTTCATAACAAGTCAAGTCATTAAAGTGGCTAGAAAATATACAAAGTAGCTAGAAATTGGAATTTTCAGCCTGGAATGGAGGAGTCGGAGAGGTATTTAAGATAGTTAAGGGAATGGAAAAGGTAAATCCGGAATACTACTTCAAATGAAACCGTGAGAGTTAGACAAGAGGGCACAGGTTCAAACTGGTAAACAATTAATTTAGGACTGATATCGGGAAGTCCTTCTTCACATAAGCACTTAGAAAGGATTGTCAAATAGAGCTCAAGGACACCGTCTGGAATTTTGGTAGCCATTTCAAAAAATATTATTCTTTCTGTATGAAAGCTGTAGATATCAGCGCTGCCGTTTCCTCCTCTCGCAGCTCTTGTGGCTTCTTGTTTCATTCTAATGAGACCAAACTAGAGAGGAAGAATAGTAAATCTCATTTCAATGAGAGGAAGAGTCTGGTGAGCAAGTCACCCAGTTATCCTCTCAGCCAAAGCTGGTCCATGGCATGGGGAAATGAGACTAATTTTTTTTAATGGCATTTTTATTCTAACAGACTCCTAAGCCGATGGTGTCCTGCCTTCCTCTGTATCACTTAGACAAAGACACTGGGACATACTTACACTACAAACTGCACAAAAAACCTGTTTCAAGTTCAATAACAAACATCAGTATCTCGAAAAGTATCACTTCTGATATTCCTCCAGCACAGTCATTTTGAAGATAAATTAGCACACTGCAACCATGTTATTGAAAACTAATCTGTTCCGACAAAAGTATAACTTTTTTTTCCCCACAACAGTATATTCTTATTTGGACATATACTGTTAAACGCTTTGGGACGTCCTGAGGTCGTGAAAGACACTGTATAAATGCAAGTCTTTCTTTAATTAATAGGATTTGCTTGGTTCAACTTACCTATAAACCAAAGCAGAAAGGCCAACTCTGTGACACTAAAAGGGTATATTTTGCTTACGGATAGATATTACATTTCCTACTTTTTGGCAGATATTACTGGATGATCCAGTAAGTGTATTTGTCAAGAGGAAAGAAATGTACTGGTTGTGAGATAAATCTATCCACTATTTTATTTTAAAATGTTCTTCAGTTACCTATTCCTATCTGAACCGAGCGTTACTGTACCCTCCCTTCATTTCCCTTGGCTCAATGTCAGTTTGAAATTGTTTTGACATACTGTAAGTCAGCTTCAACACTGTCCACAAGCAACAGCAAGGAACATATTGAGGAAATGAAAGGAGGCAACTGTACCAATGTATATTTAAAGGATATGTTCGAGGATTATATATTTTTTTAATGTTTGACTTGAATTTTCTGAGAAACAGGTAGCTCAAAGATTTCTTTAAGAACTTGCAAGGCTTCCATTTTGTCAATAAAGAAGCAAAGCAGAAATGCTACAATGTTAGCCATGAAAATGCTTGCTGAACACATCCACTACCCAGCACTGTACAGGATCTGTTTCTGGACCAATCAGGAGTAACCCGATTTCTTGTTGCATCCACTCAACACTCAGTGGGGATGAATTTTAAAAAAGACTGCTGTTTAGTTCGGAAACAGATGCAACATTAGATCGGAAGTGATTAGTCTTAGTTGCCTTCTCCTGTAACATTTTAGCCTGTTGCGTTCCTGCTAATTCAATAGGCTTGTAATATTCTGAATTAATGCAAATATTTTCGGGGGTGGGGCGAATAAAAGTGCACCTCGTCATCAAAACTTGATCACGTTGTATGATGACACACGTTTCTATGAACCTTCAGGTCATCAGAATCAATTCAACACTCAGTGAAGTCAACCAATACAAGTGCAGTTCTGTAAAAAGTGTGCACTGCGGTAGCCTGCCCTCGTGTCTCAGTTTGATATTACTTCCCAAGTTGGTAAAAATCCAACAAAGTTACTGAGGTCGCAACTTAATACTTGTGGAAGGCAAATGGCCAACGACACCAGAACTCCTCATGTGTCTATGCTTCCAACTTCAGAGGGAGGGGATTGTGAATGAATTGCGAAGCAATGAAAAGAGCTAGAGTACTTCTGGGGGCGGGGGGGGAGGGGAGGTGGTGACGGTCGAGAACTACAGCTGGAATGACAAGACAGAATGTGACAAGTGGACAGCATTGCAATGGTAACAACCACTACAGTAATGGGGCCATTAAAGGTGAAGAAATGATTTCATGTTTCTATTTGTCGATATCAGTATTTTTTAAGCAAAGAAAACCTGGTGCTTCCATCACACTATCCAAAAATGCTTGAGCTGCATATTTAAACGAGTAAGTTATTTCCATGTAATGACAAGACTGACAACTTCATGACAGTTCCAAACTGGACAACATCACTCTCAACCTACCTTGCAGCTGCCAGACTTTGAGAGGTGCCATCTCATTTGTGCTTTCAACCAGGTGATTCCTCAGTTCCTTAAGCTGTTCCTTGATCTCAGGGTACAGCTGTCTACCAACAAGGAAGAAACAAAACCACAATTACTACAAAAGGAATTCATCCATAACACACTGGCACCATCATGCACAGTCATCCTACTCCAAGTAGCCCTCGGTACCGAGGGCAATAATGATTGAAGCTCCTCTTTATATTGCTGTTCACAGAAGGCAATACCTTTAAGCTTACTGAATCCACCAAAAGGCACAATACTTTGATATAATCTTTAATATAAAACAATAAATATACATTAACGCAAGAAACTCTAGAATGAGGAAAAACCATTCCAGTCGTGTGCAATTTACATCAACCTCAACTCCTGAGGGACAAAGTAACCAAAGTTCTCAAAACATTCTTTACAACTCTTGAAAGAAAACTAGAATAAATCTCATCTTTCAGTCTGCATTATTCAACCCAATTCGCTACATTCCATAAATTGTATTCTCAAGATTCAAACAGGAATGAGATCATAGGGTATTATTGATCTCTACTTAGCTTTATACTTTCAGTCTGATCATAACCAGATATCGATCCAGCTCCCAGTTGTAAATGAGTTAATCAACAGTGTACTGTTTTTGATGCATTTTATACTCTGTGGGGGAATTTTTGTAATCTCTATTCTCACTTGAAGCATGCCAATTTTGCATTTATGTGCTATGATCACAGCTTAACCTTTAGATTGCTGGTAATTCTCATACATACAGCCCTGTGCACTGAACCATCTTGAAGTAAAATAAATCATATGGCAACAAATGGCACTGAAATAAAAGTCTTTAACTGAAATTTGCACATAAATGTGCCTTATATCTTTGAAGGGTCCCCGGACCACTCATTTGAATGTCTGTATATATGTGAGCAACATTGTCTCGGGGTCCCATTTCTTAGCATCCCAGTTTTCCTGTGCAGACTCTTACTTCAGCTTGCCAAAGAGGAATCCCTGGACTTCATCAACAGGATCATTTTCATTTATCACAGTGGCATTCAGTTCAGAGCCTGTAAGACAACAATAGAAAGCCAAGGTATGACAGTCATTTCACAACAGGAGTGTTTAAATGATTGGTAATAGATTTAAAAGATGAAGCTCTCTATTTCCCTATTTCCCCACCACTACCACAATCAACATAGCAAAATCATATCTTCATTAAACTGGTAAGTCATAGAAGAAATCTAATGATCTGTATCCAAATGAATACTTTTCTTCTCTTGTATCTCCACCGCTGAAAGCAGTGGTTTATACTGGGATACAATCAAAGGGCACCCATGGAATCGTACTCTAACATGACTTAGCAACTTGATATAAGTGGAGAAACAAAACAAGAATCACTTCTAAATCCATTTCCACCTTGCTAATGGATACCCTTTCATGACATACATATTATTTTAAGAAACTCTCAACAGAAAAAAAAATTGCAAGTCCAAATCTTTTTAAAGGTTTGATTTTTCATTGGTCTGCGAAAGAGGAGTGATTCTTCTACTGTAGTTTTGCCTGTTATAAGTCAATCACTTGCATATGCACAAACAGAATCACAATACCGTACCTACAATTAACAGGCATTCACACAAGCCAGGAAATGTCTGTTTCCAAACATTAAGTCTTAAAACCAAATGGATTTCATTTGCAGTTCCTTTTCAGAGGAAGGCAACATGATTTGCACAATGCTTTGGGGAGCCTCAGCTTTCCCTGATGGCATCACCTGGTGTAGCACTAAGCCATAATCAGAAGTTCCCAGGTTCAATACTAAGGTAGTTCATCTCAGCTGGGGCAACAGTTTGCGTGCTATGACTGGCTACACCTCCCCTTACTTTCGCTGGATGTGCACACAGAAGAGAACTTGATCAGCCTCTTGTGTGGTGCCCTCCACAGTCAAGCAGCCTGGTGACACTGACTGTCGAGTCTCGCATCTGAAAAAGGGCCATTTGGGGGAGGTACCGGAGGTTTCACCAGCGCCCTCAGGGCCATACCCCAGCAAGAATCACGACATCAGGTGAGAAAGAGGGGGAAATTGTGACGGTATTCAGCTTAATCCGCTATCATTACAATGTCTATTAATGTTCTAATATTTTTTATTATGAAGTTACTTCAGCAATAATAAACTATGAATATTATTACAACGGGTTCCAATTTGAAAATGAAGCCTTAAGGGGATACAAGTTTGAGCGCACAATTTAAATTAAGCACCCACATTTGTACAAATTTTGAAACGGTACAGAAATTGAATTATTTTAATCACCTGTCACTTGTGTGTCATCTTTGGCCTTGTATTCGGTGCTTTTAATGGCAAGCTCAACACCATAACCAGAAAGGAAGACCTTCTCCTCACTTGGATTCTGTATAAAAAGTCCAAAAACGTGAACAAACAAATAAACTACGGATACAAACATTAAGGGCTGGATTTTGCGGGCGGTCAGCGGGCGCAACCGGTGGTGGGTCGGGTGGGAAAAGGTATTTTTCCCCCCAGCGGGTCGGGACCCCCCTGTGAACCTGCTGCCACACGCCAGATGTCTGGTCTGCCAGCGGCGGGGGAGGCAATTAAAATCATTAGTGGCTTATTTACAGCCACTTAACAATGGTTTTATCCCAGCTTTTTGATTTTGACAGGTCACCCACCAGTTTCCCGCTGTGTCTAGACCTTGTCTGTGAAGCTGAGGTGGGAGGTCAGTGGCCATTGAATCAGCTGATGAGTTGACAGCTTCAAATGTCAAGTCAAAGCTCCCAGCTGATTGAGAAACTGCATTTCCATGACAGATTCAGAATGTGGCAAGTCTTTACACAAGTCTCCATCCAAGCTGACCTCATTACCTCTCCTACCACTGGCAGATCACTTCTGTCATCCCTACTTCACCTGCCATCTATTCTATCAGCATGGGTGCCCTTGAAACTCTCTCACCTTGGTCCTCAGAATCCCACAACGATCAGCTCCAACACCAGCATCACCAGGCACACCAGCAGCACCAACACCACCAACCTTCTCCGCAATCAACTGATGCTGCACAGGACACAGGGCATCAGCACCCGAACACATTGCAGCCCGGGAGTCCAGGGATGGCCTCACCATGGCCAGATTTACTTCACTTGATGCTGTACATCCTGGCTGCCACATGATGCGCCAGGTTGGCACCACCTCACACCAACACCATAAAGCATCCCTACAATGCCCAAGCCATTCCTTTCACACTCATCACCATTGCGGGGGTACCATTATGTCTCGCCATTCACTGCAACTCACTAAGACACTTCCAAAAGGTGCACACAAATCTGTCCAAGAACGCAAAGTGTTGAAAATAAAGGTTTCAATGTTTGACACCACATTAACAGAAACTTTACAGGAGCATTGCATAAAACACCCAAGTGCCTACCCTTGTGTGTTGTTAGTTGGTATGATTGTACTAGAATGAGGGCGAGTGTGAGGGGTGGCCAGTGAAATGGGGATGTGATAATGTAGATAGAGAGGGATGGGTGGAGGTGCAAGGTAAGTTGGTGTGAGTAAGGATGTGCAGGAGTAGGGTAGGGAAGGCAGAGTGATGGGGATGTGATGAGAGGCACAGCAGGATGAGGTTGAGTGTGGCTTTGTACTAATGTTTCGTGATCTACTGAGATCATTGAGACGTTTGCGGCATTGCACCCAGGTCCTGCTGACCACATCCCTGCTTGTGCCCTCCTCTGCAATGTGCAACCAGGCTGTGTTGATCACCTAGGGAGGTCTCTTCCACCCATGGGAAGGGAAGAGGACCTCCCTGTGTGCTGTGACTCAGTCATGGGAGAGCCTGGGTGCAGCCCTGCACCTCTGTGCAGTGTTTGCAGCACCATAATGCTGTAGAACACTGACAGCACAAATGTCAAAAGAAAGTTGGCCATGGTCCCTTTAAGGAAACCGGCTGATGACGCAACATCAAATGACGTGTCATCAAATGACATCACCAGACCAGCTTCATCTAATTGGCCAGGAAACTCGCTAGGCGGGCTTAACAAGCCCAATCTGGGGAAATTCATTTAGGTCAGGATGGAGGCAGCAGCGGGGTCGGGACCCGCCAAGGTTCGTAAAATCCAGCTCGAAGCGTTTGCTTATTACTTAATTAAATATTTGGCAACAATGCAGTAACTCAATTATTTAAAATGTATTCCTGTGACCTCATATGTAAAGATGAATATCTTTCTTTAGTGCTCCATCCCTTAGGACTCCCTCCAACTGCCTCAAAAGTCCTGCTTCCACCTCTTCTTCTTACAATAAACTTCTTAGGCAGTCCCTCGGAACCGAGGATGACTTGCTTCCACATTAAAAATGAGTTCTCAGGTGACTGATGAGTCCAATGCGGGACCTACAGTCTCTGTCACAGGTGGAGCAGACGGTGGTTGAAGGGGCGGGTGGGTGGGGTGCTTGGGTTGACGTGCGCTCCTTCCGCTGTTTGCGCTTGGCTTCCGCTTGCTCCCGGCGAAGAGACTCGAGGTGTTCGGCGCCTGCAGTCTTGGGCCAGGGATTCCCAGGTGTCGGTGGGGATGTTGCACTTTTTCAAGGAGGCTTTGAGGGTGTCCTTGAAGCGTTTCCTCTGCCCACCTGGGGCTCTCTTGCCGTGTCGGAGCTCCGAGTAGAGCGCTTGTTTTGGGAGTCTCGTATCGGGCATGCGGACGATGTGGCCCGTCCATCGGAGCTGATCGAGCGTGGTCAAAGCTTCGATGCTGGGGATGTTGGCCTGAGCGAGAACACTGACGTTGGTGCGCCTATCCTGCCAATGGATTTGCAGGATCTTGCGAAGGCAGCGTTGGTGGTACCTCTCCAGTGCTTTGAGGTGCCTGCTGTACATGGTCCATGTCTCTGAAGCATACAGGAGGGCGGGTATCACTACTGCTCTGTAGACCATGAGCTTGGTGCTGGGTTTGAGGTCCTGGTCTTCAAACACTCTCTTCCTCAGGCGACCGAAGGCTGCACTGGCACACTGAAGGCGGTGTTTGACTTCGTCATCGACGTCTGCCCTTGTTGACAGTAGGCTCCCGAGGTATAGAAAGTGGTCCACGTTGTCCAAGGCCTCGTCATGGTTTTTGATAATCGGGGAGCAGTACTGTGTGGCGGGGGCAGGTTGGTAGAGGACCTTTGTCTTACGGATGTTTAGTGTAAGGCCCATGCTCTCGTACGCTTCGGTGAAGGTGTTGACGATGGTTTGGAGTTCGGCCTCAGAGTGTGCGCAGACGCAAGTGCCGTCTGCACACTGTAATTCGATGACAGAGGATGGGACGACCTTGGATCTGGACTGGAGGCGACGGAGGTTGAACAGTTTCCCGTTTGTTCTGTAGATTAGCTCCACTCCAGCGGGGAGCTTACTGAGGGTGAGATGGAGCATTGCAGCCAGGAAGATTGAAAAGAGCATTGGTGCGATGACACCTGCTTCCACACCACAAAGCTGAATGCAACATTGCAAACTTCGCAAATACTCATGCAATCTCTACTCCTTTTAATCCCCATTCTCTCCTACCATTCTGTCTGAAATTTGTAATGTCACTGTGTGTTGCTGCTGCTATACACCAAGTGTAAGAAAGTGAGCTGGAATAAGAACAACCAGAGCAGCTTGAACAGCAAGCAGTCCCAGAAATGTATGTCAATGGGGCTAAAATTGGGGTCAGCACCCCCACATCATGGCTCCCATATGAAAATGGCCACTTAGGCAAGGTACCAGAGAGTGACCTGTGGAATCATATACCAGCAAGGTTGTAATGCCTTGCAGAGGGGAAGATAGAGAATTGGCAGGGAAAAATGTGGTTAATGAAAAGTAAATCACCTTATTTAGCAAGTGGAACTTTCCCAATCCTAATACAGGACCACTTTGACAATACTTGAAAGGAGTTCCCCAGATGACATGACTGACTTATCAACAGGAAGTGAATATTAATACACGTGCAACTTCGGAACAGGTTTCATCACAGAGCAGCTTGTTTTACTTACAGCAACATAATGCCGGAGTACATAGTTGACACGTCCGACGTCCGATTTAAAACAAAGCAGCTTGTGGAACCTCGAAAACTCTTTGGTACCGATCTCACCATACAGAATCACCACCGGAAGTTCAGTTCTTAAGGGTGCCTCAATGTGATCCCCTTTAAACAAATAAGGCTTGGGTCTGACAATAAAAGATAGAAATCAGAATTAAAAACTGCCATTAAGTTTCACGTAAAATTGTATTGAATGGTCCTCCTTGAAGACATGCATCAATTGCTAAATTTAACTTAAAATTTCAAAAGTGTTTCCATAGTGGGAACCATTAAATTATTTTATTTTGACTATAATTATTAAACAAAAATCTTCAGTCCGACTTTCAAACCCAAATTGAGGATTTATAAAATTAATCCACAAAATACTTTAAAAAAAAGTTCCCTCCAACGTTCTTCCCTTAAGCTCTCCTGTCCTGAAGGCAGCATCTCATCCTGGGATAGAGCTCCGTTGGTGGTCACAATTTCCACTGCGGCGCCTAGAAGCCATTGTTCAGGCGTAAGTTTGAGACAGTAAATGTGGGTCGGCTATTCACTCAAGACGAGCCCAATCATGTTCTTACCACACGTGCTCTTCCAACAGTTTAATAATCAAGTGCTTGAACTCCGGATAATTTTTCCCCTTCCGAATTCAGGGATGCTGATCCCAGTTGTACTGCCCCCCAAGGCTACCCTAGCGAGAGCAGCTAACTCAACTCAGACAAGGGACAGAGCCTGGGACTGTTCTGGTCTGTATCACGCAACCTCATGATATGGTGCATTTGCCCATAAAATGAACTGGGGCGAATATAAAGATTCAGCTGTAACGAAGTCCAATCAAATGAAAAGACAAGCTGGAAATTTAGTAACTCATCTTACATATTGACACTGAAGTAAATATCTAATGGAGCACGATTTTCATATTTATTTATTACCACAGAATGTCTCCTTATAAGACAATGTTTAATTCCTACAGTTTTTTTTTTACATAATTTGAAGTCAGTTAAGGACCTACTAGTGTAAAGTATTGCTCTGTCATGCAATCTTTCTTAGCTAGCATGACAGATGTCCAAGTGTGCTTAAATGGCTATTGTAAAAGGATGCGATGGAGGCACTACCTGGGACCTGACAGTTGTTTTGAAATTGAATCCTTAAAAGGTACTGTTGGTAAATATCAACATAAAAATTAAAAATACTAAACCATTACAAAACTTCTCCCCATCTTCTCAAACAACAATCTATGGATGCTACTTTCACAGTCCAACATTTATACTTAACACCAGTGAGACTATATAGTTAACACACCAGAGACTATCCAATACTGTGCACGCTGCTCCAGCAACAACTGGCAAATCACAGAAACTTGTCTTTCTGCAGGGCATAAATCAAAGTCTACAAAATACCAACTCAATGCTTTTTTTCTGTATTATTAATGTTCAGGTATAAAACGACTGCTAGTTGATCTGTGCCATTGCTCACAAACAGTAACAGTAACGTCAGAGACCCAGAAGCAGTTTAAGGACTCCAAACCTCTGAAAGTATCTTATTTTACTCTGGAAGTGGGAAGCTTGGGCATGTGACTACTTGCTGAACTTGTGCAAGGCAGTGTGGAAAAGCTGAGGCTGGTTTGAGAGGGAGCCAAAGCCAAGGCTGAGCTGGGAGGGAGGCGAGGGTGAGGAGGCTGCAGCCTGGACCACGGCTATGAGGACTTGGGGATCATGGCCTACAGGTAGCAGGAGGCCAGGGTCTGCAGCTACAGCTTGAAAGGAGCAGGGAGGTTGGAGTTTGGCTGCATGGTGACAGTTGAGGCAGAAGTGGGGTATTGGGATGGGGATTGGTCCTTGGTAGTCATGAGTGATAATGCATTAAGAAGCATAAGTTAACTTGGGCCAAACAGATGTGTGGGACACCAAGGACAACCATGGATAAAAAAAAATGTATTTATATAGACAGGTACCAAACAGTTATAAATCAGTGATAAATCGCAACATAAACACCCAATAGATCAATAAACAGTAAATATTGTGACACCCCAATCACCTAAATAAATAGTCACCAAGAATATGGCTGTGACACAGAAAGGAATGAATAATGCTAATTTTTAATAGCATTTAAATAGTGACCAGTGTTTACTCTGCACCTGTTTTCACAGTCAGGCTGGAGCCTTGGAATGGGTCTTGGTGGATGTGAGCAAATGTGGACTATTCAGGGAAGTTCCAGACCCAGATAAAAAGCAAAAGCAGGATTGGTGAGAAAAATGTCCAGGTGCATGAATTAATTCGGAAGGCAGTGGGGAGGAAATGAGGAGCTAATGTGGCTGGAACCTGGTTGAATTGCCTCAACAATTGGGTTGCATCATGGTGACGTAGATAACATGGATCAATCATAGAATCCATTTGGTGTATGCTGAGCACGTGAAACCAGGGACCCATCAGAAACATTAGAGGCTCACAACAATGTTGCAGTCACATGGCTTTAGTCACACGCACACACACACACACACACGTTAGCAACTGTTTGGGAAGAGCAAATTTGATTTGAACTGGAAGAAACCCTTCCTAATTAATTCACTTCTGTGGTATTCATGAAACAAAACTCATTCACATTCCTTAAAAAAAACAATAAAATATGTCCACTGGTTAAATTTCATCCCGAAGTTAAGTTTGACAATTCCACCAATTTACCATGCTCCGCTTCGCAATATGACGCATCAACAATCCAGTTCTGAGCTAAACGACAAGCATATTAATTGTAGTTTTTAGATGCAAATCAGAATCCAAATTTTCAGGTTCATAAGCTGGTTCAGCTTTCTATAGCTGAAGCTCAAATAATTAAAACCCAAAGTACACTGGATCATCAATTGGCCATCATAATAGAGGGACCTCCCTTGGTGCAAATTTCCAGATAAACAAGAGTCCCCATATGGTCTAATAATACTCTATAAGCACAGGGATAAAGAGTGTACAATACAAATAGCAAAAGGAATTTAATCTTTCTTGGGATTTGACAGGGGAAAGATTAATGTCAGTGGGGTGTGCAATGAGCCCAAATCCTGCACATGGCTTGGTCATTAGTTGATAATTGGGAATGCAGATAATAGGAGCACCAGTAATTGAGATTTATCCATCTAAAGCCCAAGTTCCGCAGCCCAGACAAGAGTACTATTACAACTGCAAGCCCGATGAGCTCAAGTCCCGTACAGTACCCATTCCTCAAGCCCATTCATGACTAAATTACAAATTTCCAAGTTAATAACGTACTTTGAATTCCACTACATTTTACAATTTCAGAAATGCTTCCTAACTTATAATTTTCATTCTCGTAGTTTTCTTTACCTCTCCAGAGCACTCTGAAGAAGCACCTCCAACTTGTCAGGACTGCAGGTTTTCTCTCCATGCACATTTATAAAAGTAGAACAGTCTTCTGGAGGGGGCTCCTCTGCTGCAATCTATTGAAAGAGTTGGTATCATTCATATCATCAAAAATAAAAACACAGTTACCAGCTTGCACTGGGACTGAATTCTGTAAAATACACATGCACTCAACTCACCTGCTGAAACATTTGAACAGTGGCAGAGTAAGCCCGTAGGGACAAGGCAAACTTCAGCAGGTTGGCCTGTACAGGGGTCAGTAACTCACCAGCTTTCCGCAGTATATAGTGGTAGTATGAAATATCGGTTTCTGCCACACAAAACAAAATAATTACAATGTTGCATCCTTTCATTTCCCCCCCGCCCCACCCCACCTCTTCTCTAAATTTTCTCCCCTTCTTTTCCTGAAGGTTTTTACTTATTGCTGGGTAACATTTCATGGGTGCTGGTCACCCTCCTTGTCTAAGTGGCCACTGTTGATGTGGCAGCCTAGTCAGTGAATGTCGAAATGCTATTTGATCATTGAGGATCGACGAGCCTGGCAATGTCTTCACCCAAAGTCCACACTTGCACTTCCAATAGGAGTCACAGAAGAGCAATTGTGAATGGAAATCTTGGCTCATTTTTCCCCTTCTCTAAACCCAAGGACACCAAACCCAACTATCGTAGCCTTATCGCTGTGCCAGCAAATTCAGCAGACTGGCGGTGGTAAAATCTGGGACGAGCTGCTCACGGGATTAATATGCTGAGCCACAACAGTAGCTGCTAGTTTATCTTCAAATGATAAGCATGTCCAAAAATAACATATTTACATTACTTTTACATTAGCCTGAACTTTCCTATTGTGTATTCTTTTGTAAGAGTATTCTGTGCCTACAAACTATTTTTAGTTGCTAAAAGAATTATGGACAAGTTATTTGAAACACAGGAGGTGCAAGCGCCAGAAGAGGCCCAAGTAAAAAGATTGAGTGCACACTGAAGGAGGCAAATAGTTGAAATGTCATCCACTTACAACTACTTTCTCTTCACCAGTTGGGACTTTAGAGTGGCCATCAGCCACCCAGGTAAAGTACTGTCACTCTGTGATACTGATTTTTATAACTGATTTAAGAATTTGATGTCATATGATTCAAAGATTCTGTCCGTACGTCCTGCGTCCATCCCCACGCAATCAGATCAGAGCCATTACTCCTAAATGCATCCCTGTTGAATAACTGCTTGTTCCATTCGGTGTCAGATCCTCATCCTTGGATGTGTACCAGACATTGGCCACGCTGCTCCCGATCCACCACTACACTCGCAGCAACGTATTCTAATTATTTTTCCAACAAATTGTGGCGTGATTTCACCACTGGAGGATCGGGGAACACAACAGTCTAACTTATGGCGTTCGTCACCAATATCGTCTTTGCAGCGAATTCCGGGCCTGTATCTAGTCAGGTACAGGAATGTAACAACCAGTCTAGTCTTATGTTAACACTCCACAGTGAACCACAAGAATGCTGGATAAAGTACTTTAGCTCTGGTCTTTATTATTCTTTCTATGTGGTTCAAACTCCATAGAAAATTCAATAGTGTGTTGGTCAAACAGGAGAAAAACCACTGGCACACTATGCTCTTAAGAGCCGGACGCCATTCTGAAGAAATACAAGTTTTGTCATCTACCCCCCACGCTCACCGTACAATTTGAACAAGTACCACAAATTGTTGCAGGAGCTTCGTGGTATCATCTTGCGACAATGTCCGACAAAAACAAGAGGCGTTATGGAGAAGTTGAGGGTGGAATACCAGACCAATATGCCATTAAAGTCTTAACCGGGGCAGTGTTTCTCCCCCACCTCCACCCCAAATGTTGCTTTATAGGGTTGTATGTGGAGATTTAAATGAATGAGAAATGTGATAGTCAATCCCGCCTCACGGTATCAGTCCACAATGAAGTCATCGTTACCTTCATGATCCTCTGGATGGATTTCTTGAGTGGCATCCACAAAATCCCAGAACTTAGCTTTGCTTTCTTCAGCTAAAAATTCACTGCAATGAGAAGACAAAAAAGATATCCCCCAAATTACTTACTTCTACAATAAAGTATCACGTCATTATTTCACAGTTAATAGAAACTTAAGTAGAAGTTATTGGAAATTATCTTGCCGATGTGTTTTTCTAACAAATATTTCTTATCAGTTATCCAGCAATCACATCTCACCACAAGCTAAAACAATTTGTTAAGGCTAGAAGAGCCCATTGGTGCCTCTTCTATTCCATTTTCTTGCACAGACTTTGGACTGTAATTGAGATGCCACATTAAAATCGCAACAATCCATTATTATTGACCTGTTTAGAGGGAAGATTCTGCACTTAATGACTTTATCCACAAGGGTACCCAACAAAGCGATCATTAATTTACAATAGATACCTTAGGCGTAGAACGCAAATTGCAACACAGAACTCCCAGAGTGGAGGAAAGGAAAAAGCAGCCAATTCTCCAGTCTTGTGAAAGAAACACAAGCTGTCCATTTCCTTTAGTGCATTAATTATAGTGACTTCTGGTGCTCAGAATTCAAGACAAGTGTGACTCTGTCTCAGTGACTCAATGAGGAAAATCTCATTGAGAATAATCAAGCCAGTGGAACCAGCCCCATGAAAACATTGTTGGCTGCCTCAGAACACACTGTGCAACAACTCGACAAAGCCACACACTGCTAAACCCTCTTCCTCCCGCCCGCCCCCCACCCCACCCCATAAATTCCACTATGGCAAGTTGTGAAACTCAATTCAAATAATTTGTGGGCTATCACCAGAAAATGATCGTGAAAGCTGCCAGATTGTCATACAAACCTTGTAATTTCTATGTAATTCTTTGTAAGAACATCGTTCCCCTGTATCAGCACCAAACACTCATTGATCGGGTAACCATATGATGTTCCCATTGTGCCCAGCAAGAAACTCCTCCATTTGGGTTAAAAGAAATTAATCAAATGAAACGGAAACTCAGTCAGTAATGGATAAATGGAAAAACAATAGGATTACCTTGCTTCCAATAACAATGGTGTAGATGGCCATTTGGTGGTAAGTGTTGTTGTCACTGCTTTCGAGTCTGCATTCACAACCGAGAAGGAGAGATACACCAGAGCTACTATTGCAAGAATCCCAGTGTTGTCGTTCTTAGCTGTAAGAAGTATACCTGATTAAAAGTTACCAATAATATTTCTATATAAACTAATCCTTTCTTAATCACAACAAATAAAATGATTCACAATCAGAATGAAAATAGACCGCGACATAAGAATGTTGAGGTTGCAAAGCTTGCATGCTCCAGCAGCAATCCAAGTGCTCAAAACATGAACGGATACTATTCCGAGTCCTATTTGTACTGCATCCAAGCAGCCCGTCGATGGCACAGTATCTTGAAAGGAACGTTAGGCACATGGTCTGGCGGTATGACAAAGCAAACTAGAATGGCGTCAAACAGGACATTGTTATCTTTGACTGCCATCCTGTCTGCTAAAATCTTTTTTTACAAAGCTGTTTGCACCAGAGTTTAACAGGAAAATGGCCTGCGTACGACACATTGTTTACTGGGGCTGCTTCCTTCTCAGACCCCAGAACTGTGGACCACTAACTGACTTGAGATACCGCAGACTGTGCATTTCAAGAGATAATTTGCAAAGTTAAGGGAAGTTTAGACGTGAGTAATCAACAGTGAAATTGATTAAAACTAAGACTAATGAACAGAATCAAGAAACCGGAGCTAAAATATTTCGAAGAAACTTCAACATCAATGTGGATCCAATTAAATCTAACCCAAGTGCGCAGTGGGATATGGCCAGTCCTGAGAAAATTATACGTAACATTACTCACTGATGCCGTAAAGCCTCCATAAAATGGCAGATTTCTATTGTTGCTAGTCACAGGGACAATTACCCACAGAGGAGATCATCACTCACAGATAGGATGTCAAATAGAGAAATCTTGGTTGACCCCGGACGATTGAAAGGCAGCGGCTGTTAGGGTAAGATCTACCCCTTCAGTTGGAGGTACCTTGCTTAGTTTTCATAGAAATTCACTACAAGGGTGTGCAGTTGTAGATTGAGAATTTTTGCACATGGTCTTCCACTGAGTCCATTAACCTTACCTCACGTAAATCTCACATTCTAGGAACCTCGAGCATTTATCTGAAATTAGTTTGAAGCCCGGCAATATTCTAATCCCTGTTACTTTGGGCCATACATTATCCTGTTGCATCTGGTTCATTCGGGGGTCACCCACTGATACCCTATTTTATGCAGGTGATTTTGGTGACTGCACCCAGGTAGATCTTTACCAGTTCCTGAATTGACATCTTAATTTAGTTACACTCGTTAATGGATGCACCTTTCAAACCCACGCAAATGTGTGATCTCTTTCACAGAATACTGCGCTGGAAATGGTATTGGTTTCAATCCTCAGAATTAGTGATTTGCCCTCATTATGGACAAACCATATCTTGTCTGGACAGTGACTGGGATGGTTCCTTCAGAATTCCTGCCTAGTTTTCATTTTCTTTAGGGACCAGAGATTGTCCCATTCTTTTACCCACTGTTCATTGGCCTGATTTAGTAAGGGTATCATAATGTATGTGATCACAAAGCCCCAAGATATTATGTCCATTGTACTATACAAATCTGCAAGTCAGATCAGTTACTTGTTTCCTATGCTCCCACGGTATGCAAGAAAGTCCAATCAAGTAAGATAGATTACCTAACCTGGGAGAGTCTTACTCATTCTTTGAACAACACATATTCTCCACACACCATGACCCCACCCATTCATCATCTCATACACACACCCCTCACAGAAGAGTTTGAACATCTCTGCTTCACTGAACCAGAACAAGAAAAGCATCACACATAACCCTTAAACCAATCTTATGCAAGAAGTGAAGAACTACTGTAAATGCACCTCGGCATTCCGTATCAATCCAAAAACACGAGATGGAATACAATGCAGATCCTCCCACTTCACTGCTACCTGTGCAACACTCTCCCAGACGCTTGCACTGCCTGGAGTTCTGTCCCTTTTAAAGATAATTAACCATCACTTGCTGAACCAGGGTTGTTGGGACCAGAACTAGACTGAGAGAAATTTGTAACTTGCCCAATTGTATCCCAGTATAATTTTATCCTATACTTTGTGCTTCTGACAATCATCAGACAAATTTTAGATCAGAAGCAAAATACTGCAGATGCTGGAAATCTTCAATATAAACAGAAAATGCTGGAAATACTCAGCAGGTCAGGGCTGCATGTGTGGAGAGACAAAGCCAACGTTTCAGGTCGATGGGCTTTCATCAGAACCTTCTGATGAAAGCCCATCGACCTGAAACGTTAACTCTGTTTGTCTCTCCACAGATGCTGCCCTGACCTGCTGAGTATTTCCAGCATTTTCTGTTTATATTGAAGATAGATCAGACTTTGTACGAGCTGTCTCCTATTGATTTCCAATCTGATGTACAAAACAAGAAACTTGTGGAACGAATGGCCAGTTAACACAGTGAATACACAGTTAAAGCATTGAAAAGAAAGGGGTAACTTGCTAATTAAAGAGCCATTTGTGGGCTCAAATGGGCTGATATTAAAATGGTCTGAGAAATTCCTAATCCTAATATAGCAGCGAGAGCTACTTGGAGTAAACAACTTATTGCCTTTCCTACCTTAACAGAAGTTTAATGATACAAGATAAATAACCAGAATCCCCGTGATGTTTGAAACAGAACCTATTTGAACATTTTAAAGTAGGGTTGTTAGAAATTGATAGATTATATGTTAGCACACTGGATTTTTAAAACCCAAAGTTTGATTAGGCTAAAGATTAGCAAGCAAGGTATTCGTAACTCCACTCGGAGTGCGGAATGAAATATGAACCTAACTATTGTAGACAAATAAGGGTATTTTCCTGGTAACAATGAACAGCTCTCACACTAAATCCGAGACATGCCACAACAACAAATATTGATTTATGCAAGAATAACTGCACTGCAATTTGTTTTTCCAACAGCAAATTCAGGCATGTATTGTGACATGACAATCTCATTTGCTTGTGTATTTGGGGCATTTTCGGCATGCGAAGAATAGAAAATGAAGACCTTTTCACTTCTGACATTCAGCGTCGGTATCAAGCATTCCCATGTCAAATACAGCGCGACGCAGATACAAAGTCAAGTTCCATCTGTTCTAACTACCAATGTGTCTTAACCCAACCGACATAAAGAGAAGTGTCACCTCAGTAGTCAACCTGATTTTGATCCCAGGAATGAAAGGGGAGTATGGGATCTCTGTGCCAAACAATGACCCCTAGTCTCAGTGCTCTACATTTGCAGCCAATAGAAATAAAACCGTGCTGGATCTACATCTTTTGGGGGTCAACGGAGTGCCTGACTAGTTTCTCCAAAGTACTCGTTCACATAGAGCTTACATTTCTTGGATTTTTTTTGTGCTCCAGCTTATAAAACCTAAACGGCAAATTTATTTTTGGTCAAGTGGGTGTCTGACCTGCACAGAAACCCACTCCATGTTTAAGAGTATATTTCACAGGAACATGTAGAAATGTTGTGTTCCCAACATAAGAGGGGCACATCCCATTTAGCTCAAGTCCAGAGAGCTTGGGTACAGGTTGGCAGAGCCAAAGCTGAGGAAGTCCTTGTTTTATGGGGTACTGTTCGGGGTTTAACCCATTAAAATCACGCAGAGCTTCCCACTGCCGATCCAACCAGGATGGCCCTCCCATTAGATTGCCAAGTGTTGGCTTGGCTCCAAGCAGGTCACCTTTCTTTCCCTCCCCAAAAGGGAATAATCACTAGTTGTTAACTAGACAACTGAAGGGTGGGTTTGAACTCGCACAAGAGTAGAAACATGTTTCAGGAACTCCTCACAATCTGCACAGTGAGCAGCAGAATTCACCATAAAACATGTGAGTGCACTGACACCATCTTCTTGGTCACAGTATGGGCACACATCATACCCCATAGATTGGTGGTGCTGCCAGTTGATTGCCTCTCTGCAACCTAATCATGGTAGGCATTGACTATCAAATATGAGCGTGTGGTCTCACACCTTGACCTCGAGGTAATGCCTTGCAGCACCTGTGGTCCCGGGTCTCAAAATGTCATCAGCTATATCACATATCTACATTCAGCATATATGATTAAAATATGAATGCACATATTGAAAATGTAACCTGTTTTGTAACAGTGTTGCAATTGCATTGGGCCATAATTTACTGTAGCATGGTATCTAATGATGTCTGCTGTTAGTTAGACTTGCCCTCGAACGTTTAGGTTTTCAAAAATCTTTCGCATGGCAAGTTGCTGAAAGTGCAAGCTGTTAACCTTGCAAGGAGGAAAACAGGGTATCTGGGACCTGAGTAAACAGGGCAAGCAACTGTGTATCTCCTTAACCAATCAGACTGAAGGATTGTGAAATTACCAGCACAAGGACGGAGAAGGAAATGTAAATTGGAGCAGGTGAATTCAATGTCAAATCAGGTACAGAGAAATAAAGGGAGGGAAATAAGTTTGGATTGAGAAAATAAAGACAGAAAGGTAAAATCTCCAACAAATTAATACACAAAGGAATGAGACTCCACACTTGTAATAGTTAATTTTCTGTGCCAGAGATATTCATTGGCAGTAATGAACACATCACGTCATTAAAGGGCCATGATGCGGAGATGCCGGTGTTGAACTGGGGTGGACAAAAGTGAGACGTCGCACAACACCAGGTTATAGTCCAACAGCTTTGTTTGAAATCACAAGCTTTCAGAGCGCTGCTCCTTCGTCAGGTGACCCGACGAAGGAGCAGCGCTCCGAAAGCTTGTGATTTCAAATAAAGCTGTTGGACTATAACCTGGTGTCATTAAAGGGGTACTTGCTCCTGTACTGACTTTGTAGCAAGTTTAGTTAGTATCTACAAAGCAAATACAGCAACTTCACACCATTCAATGCATTTCAATGGTGAGGCAATCAGCAAGATGCTGTTTTCGTGAAGCTAACAACAGAATGGCGCAACTCGGACAGCAACTTTGAAGTTGCTGTACCATTTACACATAAGTAACAGAGGGAGCCATTAGCCTCACCATTATTTTGACTCAATGTGTTTTGGTACCGCTGCTGAAATTGGATCGCGTTTTGGTGCCGGAATTGCACGGGTGTATTGGTGTCGGATTTGCAGTGTTTTGGTGCAGGCGCGAGTCCCGGGCTGAAGTTGGAAACTCGAGCCCTGAGCTTCCCTTTCACTTCCTCCTCCAATCACAATCCTCGGCGTGTCGCCACCGCCGCGCGACCGACCCTGGAATCTCCCGGGCGCGCGCGCCGCCCTCGCCTCACGCCGATTGGTCAAAACCCGCCGAGAAACCACCACACCCCCCGCCCTGATTGGCCGGGTGCACTGTCAATCATTGCTCCCAAGTTTTGGGTTGAGACCCCCTCCCCTCACTATCGATAATGAAGATAAATAACAGGGGGCGAAGAACTTGACGAAACCCGGGTGGGGGAGGAGCCGGAGGTCTAACGGTCAACAGGCGGCCGTTTAACACAGGTCAGGAAGTGACAGCAGAATCCAGTAACCGTACTACCCAGCCGCAACCTCCTCCCCTTCAAAATAACCGCCGTTCTGTCGATAATAAGCTGCGGGCCGGCGCGGCGGCGGGGGGCGGTGCGAGCCTTGGTTCTTGGCCCTCCGCTCCTCTCACTCACTCACTCACCACAGCCGGCGAACCAGAGCGCCGCCATCTTGGGTGTCCACAGCAACCCCCACCCCAGGACCCAACGGGGGGGTAGCCTTCCTCATCCCCGATTACATAAAAGCAATGCCGTTTCTTTTTTTTTAAACCACACCGTCAGTTACAGTTGGACCGTGTACCTAATCCATCAATTTGTTATAAATTGTGTTTTGGAACAAAGACGCGCGAGTGAAAAGGGTGCAAATTTCAGGCAATTCAAACAGACAGCTGTCCTTTTAAAGGCCCAGCTCGGGTTCGGAGCGACGCCCCCTGCCGGGCGCTGGGCCGCACTGCAGCAGGCCCTCACATACACCTGCTCACGCATTTAGGTTTCAAAAATCAGTCTATTCTAATCTGTCTCTTTTTTTAAATCATAAATGTCACAGCAATTGATGGTGCACAAGGAGGCCACTCTGCCCATTGTGTCTTTGCTGGAATAATCCAAAACTAATCTCTCTTCTCTCCCCATGTTCCTGTGCCTTATGAAGCTACAATTAGTTTCCCGTAAAAATATAATGGTCTGTACCTCAACTACTCCCTAGGCCAAAACGTTCCATTCGCCAAGAACTCTTTATGTAGAGATTTTTAATAACGACTCATTCTCTTTGTGCCAATTTAATGACTCCTTGTCATTAACTCCCCAATCAGAGAAAATAAAGAAAAGTAAGACTAGCATTTAAATAGGGCCTTTCACAACCTTAAGATGTCCCAAAGTGCTTTACACCCAATTAAGTGCTTTTGAAGTGTAGTCACTGTTGTAACTACGCGGTAGGCAATTTGCACACAGTAAAGTCCCACAAACAGCAATGTGATAATGACCAGATAATCCATTTTAATTATGTTGTTTAAGAGATTTATATTGGCCCCTGCTCTTCTTCAAGATAGTGTCATAGGATATTTTACAACCACCTGAGAGGGCAGGCTCAGTTTAACCTGGGAGTATGAGGCAGGAAATCTGTAAAACCAGTCACAATAAAATCTTCTGTAACCTTTCAGTTAGTGAAAGAAGTCAAGTTTTGAGAGAATGAAGAACCGGTTCCCTGAGTACCAATGAGGCAAGAACCAGAATGTGTTCTGGGCTGTCTTGGATCCCATTAACCGCAGCAATGACATGCCTCCCCGGTGTCCATCATTTTTGACTGCCACCTCAAAAGGGGTGGAACTTGGTTCACTGCTCGCTGAAGGGCATTATTGAATCAGTTGGGTTTTTACAACAATCTGGGAATTTTCATGGTAATTTTTCTGGTGTTAACCCACAAATTGCTAGAATTATTGAATTCAATTTCATAATTTACCATGATGGGATTTAAATTCACAACCTCTGGGTTGATAATCCAGCACAATAACCATTTGGGCTACTGTACCCCCCAATCTAGACTTCAATTCCAGTGGAGTACTGAAGGAGTGCTGCATTGTTGGAGGTGCTTCCTCTTGGCTGAGGTGGTAAACCAAAGCACCATCTGTTTTCAGAGGGTCAGGTGAAACTAAAGATCTAATTACACTATTGGAGAAGAGCAGAAAATTCTCCTCCCACAACCAACACCACCAGAAATAGATAATTGGTTACCTACTTGCTATTTGCAGGGTGTTTCTGCTGCTTTTCCAGATGTAACACCTGTCTCTGCTCTTCAAAGTTATTCATTTTGGACACGCTTTGAACTTTTTGAGCGCAATAAGGCATTATATAAATCCAAGTATTATCACTACATCACAAATAAATCTTGCCTTTGCAGTGGGGAAAGAGTTAAAATGTGTAAAGGGTGACCTGTGGCTCTGTGCTTAGCCTGGGTGCTAGTGCGGGGTTCGGCCTTGTTGCCTGTTCTGGTCTCCAGCCAGCCTGGTAACACTAGACACCTGTGAGTGGTTCGACCCACTCGCCCTTACGGTTCTGACACTGGACTTAGGTGCGAGAGCAATAATGCAGAGAAAACTCAGGTAGACCCGGTTGAATAGTGCAAAATGGAAAATCTTTATTGCATATTATTCAAGATTACGAGATACATGTCATAAGCACAAATTAACGACAGTACAATCTTACACACAGTTATGAAACTAATTTTAGGGAAACGAGGAGCGCACGACACATCGTAAAAGGGGACACATATTATAATTATCCTTAAAACTTAAACCCTCCCCTATCAATACCTGTCCTAATCTAGATTTGTAGGATCGAGACTCATGCTCACCACTCGTGATAACTCGGAGAATTCCGAAACTCTGCTCGGATGTTTTTACCGCAGCACCTGACTATCCACGTGTTGATCAGGGGTCTCTGTACCCCACTTGTTTACTCGCTTCTGCTCCGGCTAGCAGGCTGGACCGTCTGCTGTCATGAAGATCTGTGTTGTCCTCGGAGTTCTGATACTCAAAAAAAAAAGTCTTCCTGTGCCCTACACCGGTTCGATAGAACTCGAAGAAGGGTCTTCCTAGGCCAGTTGTGGAGTAGCCGATAAAATTCGAAGAAGTGTTTATTCGACTTACAGGCGCGGTCGGGGCTTACTGACCATGGCGATACGTATTGTCGTCTTCTTCTCTTCTCATCTCATCTCATCTCCTCTCGGGCCTTCGGTTCCAACACCGTTTACCGACTTCTCGGGATGGTGCGCCCGCTTCCAGGCCTCACAGCCCAGTTCTCCACAGATCTTCGCGGCAAGCCACGAGGTTGATCCTAGCGGATCAGAGTCCAGAGCCGTCAGGCAAGAGAATAAAAGTTCAGCAGCCTTCCAGCGAGTCAAAGCAGCAAGAGAAAGATGGACGGTTGTACCTTACAGTTATAGTGCTGTAATTCCTCTTTTCCCGCCCAATCTTAATGTCTATCTTTTGTCAGGGTTTTAGCGCTCAAACTTCTTGTATGGGGTGATCTCAGTCTTTAATGGGTTTCGGTGACACTCGTAACTGTCTGAGTACCCGTTAATATTTCTCCCATTGTGGAACCGGCTAGTAGTCTCCCTGGAGGGGTTTTGGGGCTTCCAAATGCTTGCTGTGAGTACCCGCAAACGGCTCTCTCATCGTAGAGTCGTGGGGATTTTGCATATTAATGTCTTTGGATGGGTCCTTGATCGCTCAGTACAATAGCCCTTGTTTGCACCTGGGAGACCGATTTCAGTATTCATGTTTAAAGTGTAAACCCATCGCGTCTTGTCATTATCTCATCATGTTGGATCTTTTCGATCTTGCACAAATGTTTATTGGAATGCCATCTTGTCTGCCTACTGAAAGTCCAGAACTTTCTGCCACGAAGCGTGGCGGCCATTTTACAGGCTGTTTGTGTCCGTTTTGAAACCTGACAGCATTCTGCTGAAATAAAGCTGTTTATACAAAACTTTATGTCTCCTTATTTTTATAAAATTGCGATAATTTTGCGAATTCTACAAATGACATTGCTGGCAGTTTCACTGAATGGTGTAAGAAAGACAGGTGCTAACATGAAAGGCCACATCTGTAAAGATGCGGTCAAGATAGCTGACCTCTGAAGAGAAACAAAACAATTAAATGGAGACAGGATGTCCAGCGTTTCAACTGCCTTTAACAGCTTTATTACCTAGGTCACATTCCAAGGTATCTTTTAATTAGCATTTAGCAGTTTGAGTGACTGATTGAGGAGGCAGCTTACAGATGTTTACATTAAGATTTGTAACCAATCCGTGAAGGTGCATGCGGGCCAAGATCCAATCAGGTTGCAGGAATGAATTTAGCATGAGCCGGACATGCTTATTTTAATGTATAAAAATGTAGTGTTTGCTGTAACAATTTGGAGAAGTCCGGCTAAGACAGAGCAGACTGTCTCCCCACCGGTGTAATAAAGACAACTTGATTATCGATCTGAAAACCTTGTGTCGAGTGTTGGTTTAAAATACTCCACAACACCTTCATTGACAACACGCAGAGACATGTGCTCAGTTACACCACACTGGGGTCTAATATGCACAAACTTCCACCATTGCAGTGATGAAAAAGTGTCATGGTGCATAGGAGATTGAAGGGTGAGCTGATCAAGGTGTTTAAAATATTAAGCGGATTTGATAGGGTAGATATGGAGAAACTATTTCCTCTGGTGGGGGAATCAAGAACAAGGGGACATAATCTTAAAATTAGAGCTAGGCTGTTCAGTCGTGAAATCATTTTTTCACTCAAAGGGTAGTAGAAATTTGGAATTCTCTCCCCCAATAAGCTGTAGATGCTGGGCCAATTGGAGCTTTCAAGACTGAGAGCAATAGATTTTTGTTAGGTAAGGGTAGCAAGGGATATGGGGATAGGGTGGGAAAGTGGAGTTGTGGTCGAAGATCAGCCATGATCTTACTAATGGCGGAGCAGGCTCGAGGGGCCGTATGGCCTACTCCTGCTCCTATTTCTTATGTTCTTGTGTTCTTAAATGGATTGAGGTGCAGATCAGCCATGATCTAATGGAATGGTGCAGCAGGCCCAAGGGCCTGAATAGTCTACTCTTGCTCCTAATATTGCTGTGCTTCATTGGTTGTTTGAAGCAACACTGGAATATCTGGCTGAGCTCGTACACGCATTGAAGGCATTCGACACCTCAATACGGCAGGCGAAGTGGGCGCTCAGACTTCGGGTTACCAACTCTGGGTCGATGTATTCCTGGAGGTTTCATCACATGACCTCCCGTCTCCAACCGCCCCGCCCAGTAAGACAGCCTTTCTCCCTATATCCAATACTTTTATAACTAATAAATGGACGTGTTCAAAGAAATTGGAAAATTCATAATTGTTTCAATGCCCCATTGATTTTTCTCCCGGGTTGCTCACAGCAGTGTCCAGGAGATTAATCTTCAATTCCTGGAGACTCCAGGGCAATCCTGGAGGATTGGCAACGTTACTCAGATTCCACCTTGAAGAGCTGCATTCAAAAAGTGTCCACCTTGTGAGCTCCCTCCTGCTGCAGACTGTACCATGCCTTATGGTCTTACTGACAAATGATCAGTGGAGGGAGGAACAGCAGCCGAACAAAAGTATCTGAATACACTCGATCTTTGCCAACACACTAGAATTATACTGGTACTTTAAGGTCCTTTCTGCCATCAATGCTATAGCTTTGTTTAATGAGATTTCATGACACTAAATAAAAGCAATTCCCTTTGAGCTGTTTAATGGCCATTTTAATGTAAGCAGATGCAATTTATGTTTTTTTCCCCAGTAATCAGCAGAAGGTTATGAATCACATGACTGGTAGAGGGGTTTTACAAAACTATTCACCGTACGTCATACATCCACGTAAGAAATATTCACTTGCAGTGAGTGATTTAAGGGCATGATTTAAAAATGAGTGCAGTTTCAGCAGTTTACATCCATTATTTAAACCCCTAATATTAGATAACAGTCCTGTTTCTCCATTCTTTAGTCTGTTTCCCTCTTCTAAAGGTGCCAACTCATCCCTGGGCACAGGATAATGAGCACTGGCTCAAATGGGCATTCTTCATGTGTGAGCCCAAACAACAGTATGGACAAGATACAGATCATAGGGGGAAAAATTTGTTTGCTTTGCGCCTCCCGTTAGCACCCTAAGAGGGCGCTAATGGGGCGCAAAGCAACTAGCGCCCGGGCGCGGCGATGTTTGCGCCGCTCGCGAAATTGATCAGAGTTTTTGCGGCGGCACTAAACTCTACCGCCACGATCTCCTGTGCCTGCAGATCGTGACGTCAGTCGAGCGTGCAATGCCCCGGACCGGATATTGAGTAGCGCCCCCTTCCTTTCCGCCTGCCGCAAGCAACGACAGGGAGAGTGGAACGTATTGCAGTCGGTAAGGGGCTGGGGGAGCGCTATTTAAAGACGCCCTCTTCCTGCCTTTTTTTGTGGGAGACATTTTTGCACCACTCATTCTGAGAGAGAGAGAGAGAGAGACATCTGCAGAGAGTCAACGTTGTGTGAAGTAATTTTGGCTACTGAGCATCACTTTGCAGGTTCTTTTGGATTTGACCTTCACTGCTTCGATTGTCAAGAGATTATGGGGGCTGCACTGATTCAGGGCGTTGTCTTGCGCCTGCAGAATCGGAGGCATCAGAGACGCAGAGAGAGAGTGGCAATCATGGCCAGAGGGAGGAGGGCCAACAGGCCTCTGCACAGGAGAGCTTACCCTCCCAGGGTATTCCGGGAACAATTCTCCTACATTCATTTGTCTGAGGAGCAGTGTTTGCGCAGGCTGCGCTTCAGCAAGGAGGTGGTCACTGAGCTCTGCCACCTGCTGCAACCAGATCTGCAGCCTCAACTGAGGACCAGGATGTCTCTGTCGGTGACAGTGAAGGTCACAGTGGCTCTGAAATTTTATGCCACCGGCTCCTTTCAAGCAGCTACTGGGGACATCGCCAATATCTCCCAGTTCGTGGTCCATTACTGTATCCGGGAGGTGACAAATGCCCTCTATAAAAGGAGATGCCAGTACATCTCTTTCCCGATGACCCGGGACAAACAGCATGAATGCGCATTGGGCTTTGCGAGGATAGTGGGCTTCCCCATGGTGCAGGGCGCCATTGACTGCACGCATGTGGCATTGCGGGCACCGCATGAGAATGCAGAGGTTTTCCGAAACCGCAAGGGGTTCCACTCCTTAAATGTGCAGTTGGTCTGTGACCACAGACAGCTGATACTCACCGTCAATACCCTCTATCCTGGCAGCAGCCACGATGCTTTCATCCTGCACCAGACTGGTGTGCCAGACCTTTTCCAGGCACCACATCAGCCAAGTGGTTGGCTCCTCGGGGACAAGGGTTATCCACTCTGCACCTGGCTGATGACACCACTCCGTAACCCCAACACCCCTGCCGAGCTGCAGTACAATGAGAGCCATATTGCCACCAGGAACATCGTTGAGCAGACGATCGGCGTGCTCAAGCAACAGTTCCGCTGTCTGGACCACTCAGGAGGAGCCCTTCAGTACTCTCCTGAGCGAGTCTCCCTCTTCATAGTTGTTTGCTGCATTCTTCATAACCTTGCAATCCTCAGGACCCAGCCAATGCCACCAGGCATTGGTGCACCACCGGAGGAGGAGGAGGAGGAAGAGGATGATCAGCAGCAGCACCAAGGCGGGAGGGAGGCCCACAATGTTGAAACTGCAAGGGCCGTCCGTCAACAGCTGATAACAAGCTGCTTCTAGGCCCCTACTCAGAAGATGGCTTCTGGCATGGAGAACAACATCATGGAAAGCAACCCGCAACCCCTATAGCCGGCCAAGGCAGCAATGATTCCAAAGGCCAAAGATGTAAATTTTGAAAACAACAACTTTTTTATTTTACAAACTATGTGTTTGTCACTTATTCATGACAAACTAATAGAAACAAACACAACAAATCATTAATTGACATAACTGGTTCTCACAACCTGGAGATAATGGCCAAAACACTAAACAAAAGTTATCAGACGAACCTCGCCCTTTAATAAAGATATTCCCAACATTTCGTCAGACCTCCTACTTTTTGCCCTTCAAGGGTGATCTCCATCCCTTGCGCACTTGCCCCCTTCCCACCCTACTGCTCCTCCGTAATGGGGCCCCAGTGGCTGCAGCAAGGCTGGTGGAAGGCTGCTGAATGTCTGATCCTGAGACTACGGATGCCCTTGAAGGACGCCCTCGACCAGCTCTGGGCCCGGAGGGCCCCGGCTGCAGACTGTACCAACTCTGCATGGGCGGCAGCAGTCTGGGCTACAGGCGGTGGCAAGTGCATTGGGGAAGTAACTGTGGTGGGAGCAGGAATGCTGTCATCCTGAGAGAGGACAGTACCTCCTTGCTCGACCGACACACTGGCACTCCCACGGGGCAGCATCTCAGCATCCGGAGCAATCTGCTGGCGCACAGATTGCTGGCCTGCTGCAGCGCCATGAGAGCCCCGGGGCAATGTGGCCGAACCAGCGACAATGGCAGCAGTCAGTGCATGTGTTGCCTCAATCTGAGACTGCATGTGGGCATGGGCTCCCTCGGGAGACGCTGGCGCTGAGGCTCCGGATTCCCCTTCCTCCTCGCCTGCGGCGTCACTCCCACTGGCAGCTTGAGGGCCCGTCTCCTCAGCTGGTGAATCACCATCTGAAAGCAGGGAGGTACAAGAGTGGCTTTAGCGTGAGGACAGGGGGGCAATAGGGGAGCAAGGACTGGAGCGATTTAGTAAGTTGGATTGAAAGTGTAAAAGGCTGGTGTGGTGAGGGACAAGTAGAATGAGAGAGGCGAGAAAGCTGATGACCTTACCATTGCTGTCCCGAACGGGGTCGACCTCTCCAGTGGCGACAGGACCGATCACCTGGCTTGTGACGATCCTGTGGACGCGCGCCTCCAGATCGCTGAGGGGTTGTAGCTGAGGCCGCCCTCCACCCATCCATTGCTGCTGTCTCCTGTTGTGAGATAGCTTGGCCTGCAAGAAAAAGGATGGTGTCTGAGTAAATATGCAGCCATGTGCTTGCCTGATGTGCCTCCCATAGTTGAACAGCCCTTAATGTATGCAAGGTGTGGAATGTGCATGTGTGTTTTACGAGATGGCCATAGGTCTTGGATGAGTGTTGGGCATTGGGGTTTTTACACCCTCTGGTCATAGAGTGAGGTTGAGATGGAGGGATGGAGAGGTATTGAACAGCAGCCACTCACCCTGACGACCCGAGTGAGGTCGTTGAACTTTTTCCGACATTGCGTATGGGTCCTGGGCACCAGGCTCCTGGAGGAGACGTGCTGAGCCACCTCCCTCCACACTCTTCTGTAGTCGCGTGGCAATGGCCTCCTGCCATTCTCTGGGTAGTGTATTGCTCTTCGGCGCTCCACTGCGCCAACCAGAGCCACCAAGGCCTGGTCGCTGAAGCGCTGAGCTCACTCCCTGGCTTTCTCCATAGTCCTTTGCTGCAGAATTGATGCACAGGTCTGTCCAGGCCGAGATTCAAGGCTGCAATGAGCAGGATGTGGCTGGAGAGCAACATCGACCCTCCCCTTTAAGAACTAGCTGGCGCCAGTGTGTCTGTGTTCTATTGCTAACTCACATCACCTGAGCTTCGCCCGCGCTCTGAGTTAGCGCCTCGCTCCTCGGCCTTTGCGCCTTAAGACAGGTGTGTAGTGCCTGATTTAGCGCTCTAATCACCTTCAGGGGTGATAGAAGCCAAGTTTGCGGTCGGAGGCGATAATTAGCGCCAGGCGCTAAACTTTGCGCCCGGCCGATAATTGCGCCCCAAACGGGGCGATACCGAATTTCTCCCCCATAGAATCTTACAGCACAGAAGGGGGCCATTTGGCCCATCGTGTTTGTGCCGGCTCTTTGGAAGAGCTATCCAAATAATCCCACTCTCCTCTTTCCCCATAGCCCTGTAAATTTTTCCTTTACAAGTATATATCTAACTCCCTTTTGAAGGTTACTATTGAATCTGCTTCCTTTCAGGCAGTGCATTCCAGATCAGCTCACTGCGTAAAAAATAAATCTCCTCATCTCCCCCTGGTTCTTTTGCCAATCATCTGGAATCTGTGTCCTCTGGTTACTGACCCTCCTGCCAGTGGAAACAGTTTTACCTTATTTACTCCATCAAAACCCCTCATCATTTTGAACACCTCTATTAAATCACCCCTTAATCTTCTCTAAGGAGAATCTAAGGAGAACAATTCTAGCCGATCCTGATGCTGCCCTCACCTGTCATCCGCACTGGCTGATTTTTTTCCTTTCTCCTCCCCTAACCGAGAGGTTCTGAGCCCAACTTTAGCTGTTCCTCTGTGGCTCCGATATTAATCTGAAGGTGGCTTCCAAGCAAGGGGGTGAAATAGGTGGGCGAAATGCGGAAGTCAAATGAGCGAGTTGGAACCTGTGGTCTCAACTTAATTGAACCAATTCATTTTGACTTCTAGGTTTCACGTCTCCAAGCTGCGCAGTGGTCGTCAATGTTCCGCCTAATTTTTTGGGGGGGCTGCGCGGTCCATTCAAAATTCCGCACATGTGCGGTTTTTCCATTTAAAAGCCAGTGGGCTGGCTGCGCGGGACCTCCAGAGCGCTGCGCGGCGTAGCCACGCAGTTTAAAGGGAACATTGGCGGGCGTGATGCGCTTCCGCATGACGCAATCTCAGCTGTATTTAAAGCAACAGAGTACAAATGGAAATTGGAGGTGTTCAGGATGATGGTGGACATAGAGCAAGGGGAGCACCCAGATTCATTGACGCCTCATTGGAATTACTTTCTGATGCAGACGGGAATAGGAGGGACATACTTTTCCCCAGCAATGGGAGGAAGAAACCTGCGGCTCTCACCAAGAAAGTGCTTGGAGGTAGCTGAGGAGGTGAGCAGCAGGAGCATTGTGCCCAGGTCTTGTAAGCAATGTAGGGAGTGGTTTAATGACCTAACCAGGTCAGGAAAGGTGAGTACAATTTGCTGATTCAACTACATTATGTGCTTTAAGCCCCCGTCCCCTTTCACTCTGTCGTGCCAAGCGTTCTCCATCACATCACTCCTCTCACCCACTCACCTTTCAGCACCACCCAGCCTTCACTTTATTTGCACTGCATCACCTCCCCATTTATCCATCCACCATTGCCACTCAATGTGATGCATCTGTCTCATAGTCACCCTCATCGAATGCACTGCATCCATCGGGTGAATATCTGAACTCACTCACAGGTCTGATTTTGGCCCCATGTAAGAGAAGAGAGCGCAAAACACAAGGGAGAGGAAGACGATTGGACGTGGCCCACCACAAATAGACCAGCTAACTGATGCAGAGGAGAAGGCCCTGGAGATAAATGGCACATCTGCAACCCTCTTAGTCGGAGATGGAGAGACAGGGAGCTTGCAGATAACTGGTGACAGATTTACAAATATCTCTGACACACATATGCTGGCTTTAATAAAAACAGAAAATGCTGGAAATACTCAGCAGGTCAGGCAGCATCTGTGGAGAGAGAAACAGTGTTAACGTTTCAGGTCGATGACCCTTCGTCAGAACTGGAAAAAGCTGGAGATGGAACAGGTTTTTAAGCAAGTGCAGGGGCACGGAAAGGGGGGAGGGGAGGAAAGAACAAAAGGGAAGGTCTGTGATAGGATGGAAGGCAGGAGAGATTAAGAGACAAAAGGGATGATGGTGCAAGGCAAAAGGAGATGGTAATGGGACAAGTTAAGAAACAAAAGATGACTCTAGATGAAGTGTAAATGGCAATGGCAGAATGATCAACAGCTGCCATGTGACGTTGTTAAGTTTCCTCTTTTTATAACGCCACCTAAAATTTATTGATTTGCACCACTTCCACGTCTTGCCCATTACTGCATCCCAAGGGTCAACTCGCCTTTTCACTTGTTTCATGATGAATGCCAATACATAACAGGACCCATTGGTTGGATGTGCAATGGGTGGATGAGTTGTTGAAGAACTGTTTAGTGCAAAGGGAGAGGGGTGATTGGTGCTGGTGGTGGGAGCGGACCGCAGGATTTCATTTGTTATGTTTCACACTAGATGTACCTTTGTGATATTAGGGCATCCCTGGCAGCAATGTAAGCGGCTGGTCTGTCAATGGGTGCCCCATCTTCATCCTCCTCCTGCGCCAACTCCTCCTCTATGCATTCCTCATCCAAAGATGAGCGATGAGCTCCTTCATCCGCCTCCACCTGCAATCCTCCCTGCTGTGCAATGTTGTGCAGGACGCAGCACACCACTATTATTCTGGAGATCCTCGCTGGCGAGTACTGAAGGGCGCCTCCAGACCTATCTAGGCACCTGAAGCACGCCTTCAACATTCCGATGGCTTGCTCTATGACACAGCTGATGGTCATGTGGCTCTCATTGTAGCGTTCCTGTGCCTGCCTCATTGGTGGGGTTCCTCACAGGTGTCACGAGCCAAGTTTGAAGGAGCCAAGTTTCTATGGGAATCCAGCCAGAGAGGCGAATCTGAGTGCCAACTCATTCTGGCTATTGTCATCACAGAGGAAGTTTACATAACTCCCAGCCCTGACAAACAATCTATCCGTCACCTGCCTTATGCATTTATGTGCAGCCGACTGGGAGATCCTGGCTATGTCTCTGGTCGCACCCTGGAAGGATCTGGAGGCAAAAAAGTTGAGGGAGGTGGTCGCTTTCATAGCCACTGGTAATGTGAGGCCACCAGGTCCAGCAGGGAGCAGGTCTTCCTCTCGGAGGCTGCAGATGTCTGCCACCACTTGACGTGACAACCTCAGCCTGCGGAAGCACTGCCCTTCGGAGAGATCAAGGAAGTTGAGCCTCTGTAAACCCTGTGACGTGGATAGTGCCTCCTGCGATCTCAGCCCCTCTCCTGTGCACCTCCCTCCTGTGCACATGTTGATCCCACCACAGCACATCATTGCTACCGTGGATGGTGATGGTCTTCCTCTTCTGATGTGCTGTTAAACACATTCAACACACCTCCCATCCTGATCTCGTCAGCTTGAAATCATCCAAGGTTGAAAAAAGCTGTAGCCACACAAGCACTCTCTGCCAAACATTTCCCAGAGGGAACTGAGACACCAGCTGCAATAAGTGAGATTTTATTCAGATGGGGCAATCACAAGTTTAAATGCCCACCTGAACTGCTGCTCAAACTCGCCTCTGTTTCCCTGGTCAGTTTCCCGAGCCCTGGGAAACCTGTGCTGCACCCATTAAATGTGGAGCGGAGTTAAAAATAATTTGCAAAGACCCCATTAACGTCTCCTAAGGGTATTAATTGCACCAATAACTACCCACACGCCTAAATCCCCAACTTCGGCGAGTAGGTTTCTCACCAGCCTCCAAATGTGCCTCCGGTAAACTCGTAAGTGGGTGGGTTGGAGCCAGGTTGCGCTCCCGCTCGAAAAATCTAAAATCCTAGTTTAGTTAAAATTCCGACAGGGGGAGGGGGGAGGTTTACTTGATCATGCCTGCCCGCCAATCAAAGCCACCATTATGTGCTATTTCTGAAACTGCCGTTCCTTGACTATTTTACCATTCATGGAGTATGTGCATCATTTATTTGGAATATGTACTTGTTTAATTTTTGTTTAATGCACGGTACTTTGCACTTGTCTGCATTCCACTTCATCTATTGCTATTGCTGTGCCTATTTACATATTTTCTCCAACTCAATTTCATAATTTCTGAGCTGCCTCCTCTGATTCCACAGCCCCTCCAAGTTTAGTATCATTGGCAAATGTAACCACTATGCATTGCATCTCTGAACCCAAGGCCTAGATATTCCAGTTCGCTGGAAACCTGCCGGTAACAGTGCCAGCCAAGGCTAAAGGCCGTCCTCCAAGAGCGCAGGCAGCACCGGTATTTTGGTGCTGCCTGCTAATTAACATCAGCGGTGCGGAGAATTTGTGGTGCAACGTGCTCTTTCCAGCGCTAAGCTCAGCAGGAGGCCAAAGGTCGCATCTGTGTCCCGCTTGCAGTGAAGGAGCACGAGGAAAAAATGAGCGAAACTGTAGGCCATGGACGGAGCAGTTGCCGTACTTGTTCCAACAATATTACCGGCCACCCGATTATTAACTCTGTTGATTTTTTAATAGTTCATGAAATGAAAGAAAAAAGAAAGACTTGCATTTCTATAGCACCTTTCACGACCACCGGACGTCCCAAAGCACTCTACAGCCAATGAAGTACTTTTTGAAGTGTAGCCACTGTTGTAATGTAGGAAATGAATGCATCTGCATTCTCTGTAACACTAATCTTTCCCTCCCTAATGGTTACTCTTGGAAGTGTTTAAATGTGCAGTAATCGTGCCAGCTTTTAGTGGGTCTTGCATACTCAACACAAATTAATTATTTGACAAATAATTGATTATGAAATTTTGAATAAATTAATGATAATTGCTTAAAATCTTAAGCAGTTGAGTCCAGATTTTGCTGGGGGGTGACATCTGGTGACTCTATCATAAAGATAAATGAGTTCTTATCAGAGATGATCTTCAGACATTGCATTGGAGTCAATCCGATGCTCTTTAGGAGTTTGTTTTTTCTTTATTTGCTGGGAATCCGCCGAGGGGTTTGCAGTTTTGTGCAGGTGTTCAATTCTGAACTCAAAGCTTGTTCCACAAGGTTTCACCCATTGATTTACCCACAAGCACAGTAGGCCTCCCAAAAAGCCACCAGAAAATGCAACCCCCCCCCCCCCAACTGATGGGCAAAAAATGAAAATATAAAAGAAGAACCTTGGCAAATGAGGCGTTTGAAGTTCCGGCATCCGTCTGAGTTGTTTTCCACTTATCAGCCTCCATCTTCGTCTAAAATTTGCCAAGTCCTGCCAGTCCTGGCTGTCTTACATTTGTCAGTTGAAGCATCCTCTTGGCTGTTAACGGTGCTGAAGCACTTTTAGCAGCTGCATGCACAGGTGTGCTTTAGGGAGGAGGGCAAGAGGAGCGGCAATATCCAAAATGGATACGCAGATGTCAACTCTGCATTACATGCCGATTGACGTCACGCTCTGACTAATTACATTACTTTCGGCGAGCGCAGGCAACGGCAGCGCTGCTGACCTGCCGAAAATGGCGGCAGCAGCGGGCAAAAGTGCGGCGGCTGCCATTTTCTTCCCTGAATTGGGCGGTAACAGCCGGCGCTAAACCCCCGAATTTCTAGGGCCCTAGTCTTTATATAAACATAAACATCAAGCCCTGGGGCATTCCACTCAGTACTTCCCCCTGTCCCGATAGTAATTCATGTTTTCTACCCTTCAGCCAATTTGTTATCCATTCCTAGGGTTAACCCTGAACCTCGACAGCTCTGAGTTTAACTCATAGCCTTTCATGTGAAACTTTGTCAGATGCCTTTCGGAAGTCTAGAAGCAGCATGTTGCAGGACTTCCTACTGTCCACTTGGATTGTCATTTCCCTGAAGAATTTGAAGAGTTTCGTCATGCAGGATATTTCCCTTCTGATTGCTTTTTACTAGGTAGAATTACTGTACTGATAAATTCTCACATTTAGTCCTGATAATTGATTCCATTATTTGTATTTAATAAGTTAAACCAGCACAAAAGAATCAAGCTGTTTGTTGCAAAATCATGGGAGATATGTATGAATTACACTCCTAATTGAAATTTACTTTGCAGAACATATTGCTTCCATTCATGCACAACTGATGATTTGCATTTAATTCTGATTTGCGCAATTAGATTTGTATGAAACTAAGTGAAGATGGATGATTGAACAACAGATACAGATATCTGTTGAGTTTTGCATAGATACTTAAGCACAGTCAAAAAAAAAGTACCATTTCAGCCAGATAGTATTTTGGTAGCTTGTTTCATGGATTGATAAATCCTATTACTTAATTATTGCCTTTGTTGTTTTCGCAGAGGAGGAGAATTTCTGCGCTGATCAAATGCTGCAGAATGGAACACTTACTCACTATTGATGCCCACTGACACTATCAATTACTCCTGGGTCTGGTGCAACACCTTCTAAACACAAGGCAGTAGTCCCTTTTTTAAAATTCATTCATGGGATATGGGCATCGCTGGCAACACCAGCATTTATTGCCCATCCCTAATTGCCCTTCAGAAGGTGGTGGTGAGCTGCCTTCTTGAACCGCTGCAGTCCTTGTGGTAAAGGTTCTCCCACAGTGCTGTTCGGGAGGGAGTTCCAGAATTTTGACCCAGCAATGATGAAGGAACGGCAATATACTTCCAAGTCAGGATAGTGTGTGACTTGGAGGGGAACTTGGAGGTGGTGGTGTTTCCATGCGCCTGCTGCCCTTGTCCTTCTAGGTGCCAACACTAACTAACTAGGTTTATTTCATGAAGAATGGGAGATGTAATGACAGATACCTGGCTATTGAACCTTGTCCTTCGAGGTCGCGGGTTTGGGAGGTGCTGTCGAAGAAGCCTTGGCGAGTTGCTGCAGTGCATCTTGTAGATGGTACACACTTTACACTGCTTCCAACAGTGTACCTTGAATCTAACCTCAGCATGTATCCCCTGCAATGCCAAAGCGATTTTCCATTTCCCACTTTCAGTGGGCTACCTCCCTTTGCAATGCTTACCTGGCCTTTGGCCCAACAGTTCACTTTTGAACAGGTGGGTCCATTTTTTTCTTTTTAAAAGAAACCAGGTAGCAAGTGGCCAGTTTACTGGGTTTTGTCCAGTTTTTGTCTGATTTTTGGCAATTTCGTTTTTATTTGGCACTGGAGGGTTTTTAGTAACTGATCAGAACTGGACTGATTGAAACAATTTCAGTGGCTGCAAAATCACAAATGCCTTGAAACAGAATCGAGCACTGCCAGCAAGAAGAGGAGCAGCCGGTCTCAGCTGCATAAATAGAAAAGAAAATATAAGTAGAGAAAAGAATCTAAATAAATGCTTTATGGAGTAACTGGGAACCAAGATATACAAACGCTAACTACAAATATTAATACAAAATACAATACAAATGCTATACAATAACAAGATTGTCAACAGTTCCATGGATACTCAACAGCTCCATAGATACTCAACAGTTCCCTGGATACTCACAACTCTATAGATACTCAACAGCTCCATAGATACTCAACAGCTCCATAGAGACTCAACAGTTCCATAGATACTCAACAGTTCCATAGATACTCAACAGTTCCATAGATACTCAACAGTTCCATAGATACTCAACAGTTCCATAGATACTCAACAGTTCCATAGATACTCAACAGTTCCCTGGATACTCACAACTCTATAGATACTCAACAGCTCCATAGATACTCAACAGCTCCATAGAGACTCAACAGTTCCATAGATACTCAACAGTTCCATAGATACTCAACAGTTCCATAGATACTCAACAGTTCCCTGGATACTCACAACTCTATAGATACTCAACAGCTCCATAGATACTCAACAGCTCCATAGAGACTCAACAGTTCCATAGATACTCAACAGTTCCATAGATACTCAACAGTTCCATAGATACTCAATAACTCCATAGCTACTCAACAGTTCCCTGGATACTCAACAGTTCCCTGGATACTCAACAGTTCCATAGATACTCAACAGTTCCATAGATACTCAACAGCTCCATGGATACTCAACAGTTCCATAGATACTCAACAGCTCCATAGATACTCAACAGTTCCATAGATACTCAACAGCTCCATGGATACTCAACAGTTCCATAGATACTCAACAGCTCCATAGATACTCAACAGTTCCATAGATACTCAACAGTTCCATAGATACTCAACAGTTCCATAGATACTCAACAGCTCCATAGATACTCAACAGTTCCATAGATACTCAACAGCTCCATAGATACTCAACAGCTCCATAGATACTCAACAGCTCCATAGATACTCAACAGCTCCATAGATACTCAACAGTTCCATAGATACTCAACAGCTCCATAGATACTCAACAGTTCCATAGATACTCAACAGTTCCCTGGATACTCACAACTCTATAGATACTCAACAGTTCCCTCGATACTCAACAGTTCCCTGGATACTCAACAGCTCCATAGATACTCAACAGTTCCATAGATACTCAACAGTTCCATAGATACTCAACAGTTCCATAGATACTCAACAGTTCCCTGGATACTCACAACTCTATAGATACTCAACAGCTCCATAGATACTCAACAGCTCCATAGAGACTCAACAGTTCCATAGATACTCAACAGTTCCATAGATACTCAACAGTTACCTCGATACTCAACAGTTCCCTGGATACTCAACAGCTCCATAGATACTCAACAGTTCCATAGATACTCAACAGTTCCATAGATACTCAACAGTTCCATAGATACTCAACAGCTCCATAGATACTCAACAGCTTCATAGATACTCAACAGCTCCATAGATACTCAACAGCTCCATAGATACTCAACAGCTCCATAGATACTCAACAGTTCCATAGATACTCAACAGCTCCATAGATACTCAACAGTTCCATAGATACTCAACAGCTCCATAGATACTCAACAGTTCCATAGATACTCAACAGCTCCATAGATACTCAACAGCTCCATAGATACTCAACAGTTCCATAGATACTCAACAGTTCCCTGGATACTCAACAGCTCCATAGATACTCAACAGTTCCATAGATACTCACAACTCTATAGATACTCAACAGTTCCATAGATACTCAACAGTTCCATAGATACTCAACAGTTCCATGGATACTCAACAGCTCCATAGATACTCAACAGTTCCATAGATACTCAACAGTTCCATAGATACTCAACAGTTCCATAGATACTCAACAGTTCCATAGATACTCAACAGTTCCATAGATACTCAACAGTTCCATAGATACTCAACAGTTCCATAGATACTCAACAGTTCCATAGATACTCAACAGTTCCCTCGATACTCAACAGTTCCCTGGATACTCAACAGCTCCATAGATACTCAACAGTTCCATAGATACTCAACAGCTTCATAGATACTCAACAGCTCCATAGATACTCAACAGCTTCATAGATACTCAACAGTTCCATAGATACTCAACAGCTCCATAGATACTCAACAGCTCCATAGATACTCAACAGTTCCATAGATACTCAACAGTTCCATAGATACTCAACAGCTCCATAGATACTCAACAGCTTCATAGATACTCAACAGTTCCATAGATACTCAACAGTTCCATAGATACTCAACAGCTCCATAGATACTCAACAGCTCCATAGATACTCACAACTCCATAGATACTCACAACTCCATAGATACTCAACAGCTCCATGGATACTCAACAGTTCCATAGATACTCAACAGCTCCATAGATACTCAACAGTTCTACAGACATTGAAAATGCCAGTGACACTGAAAACCTCCCCAGATGTTCAGCAGCTCTACTGACAGTCAATACCTTCAGGGACACGCAGCAGCTCCACAGATATTGAATAGCTCCATGGTGCTGTCGGTCCACCCAGAGACTAATTGGTTTCAAAACCTGAAAATCAAAATCTAAAATTAATTATTTGTTTTTGAATAATCACATACATTTTTTGGTTATTTTTTTTGGTTCATTTCTGTGTTTAGTGAGGCAAGTACACAATATTAAATGCTGAAATTATACTTGACACAGTTGTTGAAGAATTGCTCTAGCTGCTGTGTGTAGTGACATTGTAAATGCATTCAAAAAGAACATCCTTATTAAGTTGCTGCGCAGAGTGAGCAGAGCAGTTCTCCCCCACTGTTGCCATTGTAAAGGCAGAAAGAATATTTAATTTTTTTTCTTTTTGTTTTTTTACAAGAAAGCAGTCACTCTTTTAGTGAATCTCTGACAATTAATTATAATAACTGACTTTAAAAAACAAATGACCCTGCCTAAATATTAGCGCATGAGAGTTCAATAGGTTTGTATGAAATCTTTTGCCTGTAATTTTAAAGGAAGCATTAAGGTGTTTACTACTCACACGAGTGGCAAATAATTTAAATAAAATCAAAACCTTTCATGTCCTGGGCTTTATAAAAGATTATTAACCTAGGATAACAACCTCGACAATCATAATAACAAACCCAGGAATGTGGATCGATTGATAGGGTTTAAAGATGACCAATAATGTTTTCTCATCTTTAAGGTTGCTGTAAAGTAACTGTGGCTTTATCATGGTGCTCGCTATAGAATGTGACTATATGACTTTGTTAATGAGTAAAATCATGAGCAAAATGCAATTAAGAAGAAGAAGAACTTACATTTATATAGTGCCTTTCACGACCACCGGATGTCCCAAAGCGCTTTACAGCCAATGAAGTACTTTTTGAAGTGTAGTCACTTATGTAATGTAGGAAAGATTATGAGGGGAAAATTTGGTTGCTTTGCACCTCCCGTTAGCGCCCTCTTAGGATCTTGAGTGGCGCCCCCTGCCTTTCTGCCTGCCGCTAGCAACGACAGGTGGAGGGGAACGTTTTGCAGTCGGGAAGGGACTGGGGGAGCGCTAATTAAAGGCGGTCGCTTCCTGCCTTTTTTTGTCGCCGACATTTTTGCACCACGCGTTCTGAGAGAGAGAGACTTATGGGGAGATTCAATGCTGTGTGAAGGAGTTTTGGGTACTGAGCAGCACTTTGCAGGTTCATTTTGATTTGACCTTCCCTGCATCGATTTAGAAGAGACTGTGGTGGCTCACTCTGAGCTCTTTCCCTGGGCCTCTCCATTGTTCTTTCCAGCAGAATTGATGTACAGGTCTCTCCAGGCCGAGATTCAAGGCTGCAATGAGCAGGGTGTGGATGGAGAGCAAGATCGACCCTCCCCTTTAAGAACTGGCCAGCGCCAGTGTGTCTGTGTTCCATTGCTAACTGACATCACATGAGCTTCACCAGCGCTCTGAGGTAGCGTCTCGCTCCTTGGCGTTAGCGACTTAAGAGAGGAGTGTAGCGCCTGATTTAGCGCTCCAATCACCTCCAGGGGCGATAGAAGCCAAGTTTGCAGTCGGAGTCGATAATTAACGGCAGGCGCTAAACTTTGCGCCCGACTGATAATTGCGCCCCAAATGGGGCGATACCGAATTTCTGTTGAAGTTGTTATCCAAGGTTAATAATCTTTCATTAAACTACTAGGATAAACATCTGCATATTGCAAGAGTCATGTTCTAATAATGTTGGGACACTACAAAGGTATTGGACAAATTGTCTGAAGATACTGTTCATGCATGGTCTGCCCACACAGCTGGTCCTGGTATTCTAAACAATGCTGCCATTTGTTTACAGTTGCATTCACCCAAACTTAAAAAGCAAAAATCACTTACTAATCAGTTCAATGTCTAGGCTCAGCATTATAACATCCATTGTCCACCTGTTTTAAGACTCACAACTCTAAGTTATCTTCTTGAATACACTCAAATAATCTTTCTTAATCTGGGTAAATTTTCTACCCATTGAGTATGAATGTGGCTACAGCCCTCCTTTAGTTTTAATCTAATCCTATTATAGTTCCAATCCAACTCAATTGTAGTTTCAATCCAGCTTAATTATAATTACAAGCTAGTTCTATTATACTTTTAATCCACAGTCATCAGATGCATTTGTGCTTCCACCCAAGAGGTCATTATTCATCAGCCTTGACAGTGAGTGTGTTCAGTTATTCGACTTTGGAAGGAATTACAACTGAGCCTGATCCTGTCTGCACTGGAGATAAGCACATGTGCACTACAAGGAAGGATCCCTTGACAGCAATCAGGAGAAATTCCCTCCCCTCTAATTCAGGCTGCTCAGAGCAATCTTGCTTGTACCACTGCCCATCTGAGATCAGGTAACTCAACACAAATCTGGGGGTTCAACCTAGAATCTTTCTGGTCCATTTGAAAGTCAGAGATGGTGTTTTTATCTCTGCACCATCAGAGAGCCATCTTAGAGTCAGAGGCCTAAAAATTTGGTTGCTTTGCGCCCTCTTAGGGCGCTAACGGGGCACAAAGCAACTAGCGCCTGGGTGCGGTGCCGCCAACGCCTCCCGCGAAATTCAACGGGAGGTTAACGGCAGCAGTAACTGGTAGCGCCCCGCGGTGCTGTGCTGCCGGCGATTACGTCATCGCCGTGTGCAGCGGCCCGCTCGCGCCCCGGCCGCGATCTTCGGTAGCACCCCCTGACTTACCGCCGGACGCTATGACCGACGGGGTCAGGGAGGCATACCTGCGGCCGGGGCAGCGCAAATTGAAGGGGAGGTGCTGGGCGGCCATTTTTTTGCTGGCCGCCTGCCAGCACCTGCCCCAATTGCCGTCCTCGGCCTCCTGAGCAGCCCCCCCGTGGAGTGCCGGCTACGCTTCGTAGCCTGGCACTTCTCTTGAGTGCCGGGCTCTTTTGCCGGCACTCCGATCCCTGGTGGCTCAGCTGGGCCCCGGGTCGCGCTGCGGCACCTAGCGCCGCGATATTCACTCGCAGCGCCCCAAGAGGGAGTAGTTTCCCTCTTGGGATGCTACCAGTGAATTTTGGCCGCGGGTTGCAAATTTTTTCAGGGCACTAAAAGTAGCACCCCGGCGAAGTTAGCGCCCCAAAGGGGGCGCGACTCAATTATTCCCCCATAGAGTCATAACGACACAGAAGGAGGTCATTCGTCCCATGGAGTCCGTGCCAGCTCTCTGTAGAGCAATCCAGTCAGTCCCATTCCCCCGCTCTATCCCCGTAGCCCTGCAAGTTTATTTCCCCCAAGTGCCTATCCAGTCTCCCCTTGAAAACGTTGAGTGTCTCCGCTTCCACCACTTCCATCGGCAGCGAGTTCCAGGTCCTCACCACTCGCCGCGTAAAAAAGTTTTTCCTCACGACCCCCCTGTATCTCTTGCCCAAAACCTTAAATCTGTGTCCCCTAGTCCTTGTACCATCAACTAGTGGAAACAGCCTTTCTCCATCTAGCTTATCCAAACCCGTCATAACCTTGTACACCTCTATCAAATCATCCCTCAACCTCCTTTGATTTAATGAAAACAAATCCAGCTTCTCCAACCTGTCCTTGTAGCTAAGATCCCCAATCCCCAGAACCATTCTGGTAAATCTCCTCTGCACCCTCTCAAGTGCCTTCACATCCTTCCTAAAGTGTGGTGACCAGAACTGGACGCAATACTCCAGTTGTGGCCTAACTAGCGCTTTATAAAGGTTCAGCATAACTTCTCTACTTTTGTACTCAATACCTCTATTTATGAAGCCCAAGATCCCATATGCTTTGCTAACCACTCCCTCAATATGTCCCGCCACCTTCAGGGACCTATGCACATTAACTCCCAGGTCCCTCTGTCCCTGCACACTCTTTAAAACTGTGCCATTAAGTGTATATTGCCTCTCCCTGTTCCTTCTGCCAAAATGCATCACCTCACACTTCTCTGTATTAAATTCCATCTGCCACTTGTCTGCCCATTCTGCTAGCCTTTCTATGTCCTGTTGCAGTCGATTGGTATCAACCTCGCTGTTTGCCACACCCCCAAGTTTGGTGTCATCGGCAAATTTAGAAATTCTACTCTATTCCATATCCAGGTCATTTATATATATATCAAAAAAAGCAGTGGGCCCCAGCACTGACTCTTGGGGAACACCACTGTCTACCATCCTCCAGTCTGAAATACAGCCATTTACCACAACTCGCTGTTTTCTGTCCTTAAGCCAATTCTTTATCCAAGCTGCCACTGACCCACCTATTCTATGAGCCTCAATTTTGTTAACCAGCCTTCTATGTGGTACTTTGTCAATCGCCTTCCTAAAATCCATGTAGACAACATTGCATTCCCTTCATCAATCCTCCCTGTTACTTCATCAAAAAATTCAATTCGATTAGTCAAACACGATCTGCCTTTTACAAATCCGTGTTGGCTCTCCTTAATTAGCTTAAACCTCTCTAAGTGCCCATTAATTTTTTCCTTGATTATTGTTTCTAAAACTTTCCCACCACTGATGTTAAACTGACCGGCCTGTAGTTACTAGGATTGTCCTTACACCCTTTCTTGAACAATGGTGTCACATTTGCCACTTTCCAATCCTCAAGCACTTACCCCGCATCTAGGGAAGATTGGAAAATTATGGCAAGCCCTTCTGCTATCTCCTCCCCCAGTTCCCTTAGCAACTTGGGATGCAAGCCATCTGGTCCAGGCGACTTATCCACTCTAAGCATACCCAGTCTTTCTAGTACATCCTGTCTATCAATTTTCACCCCTTCCATTGCTTCTACCTTTTCCACTTCTACCAATATTTTGTCAGCATCCACCTCCTTAGTAAACACCAATACAAAGTACTGATTGAGTATTCTAGCCTTGCCCTGTGCCTCTAAGCATATATCACCTTCTTTGTCACTAATAGGCCCCACCCCACCTCTTACTACCCGCTTACTATTTACATTCCCGTAGAAGATTTTTGGGTTCCCTTTTATGTTAACCGCCATTCTACTCTCATATTCTCTCTTTGCCAATCTTATTTTCATCTTCACTTCCCCTCTCAACTTATTGTATTTGGTCTGGTTCTCCCTTGAAGAATTCACCTGACATTCATCATACACCCTCTTTTTTTGTTTCATCATCTTCTCAATCTCCCTCGTCATCCAAGGAGCCCTTGCTTTGGTTCCCTTACCCTTCCCTCTTGTTGGAATGTACCTAGCCTGTACTTGGAACATCTCCTCCTTAAAGATCACCCATTGTTCCGTTACAGTTTTTCCTGTCAGTCTTTGGTTCCATTTTACCCTGGCTAGATCCTTTCGCATCCCATTGAAGTTAGCCCTATTCCAGTTTAGAAATTCCACTCTAGATTGTTCCTTGCTCCTCTCCATTGCTAATCTAAATCTATGATACGATGATCACTCGTACCCAAGGTTCTCCCACAGACACTTGGTCGACCTGGCCCACCTCATTCCCCAGCACCAGATCCAGCAATGCCTCCTTCCTAGTTGGGCCAAGAACACACTGGTCAAGGAAATTCTCCTGAACACATTTCAGAAATTCCTCCCCCTCCTTTCCTTTTACCGTAGCATTATCCCAATCGATATTTAGGTAATTAAAGTCCCCCAATATCACCACTCTATAGCTCTTGCATATCTCTGCGATTTCCCTGCAGATTTGCTCCTCTACCTCCCTTTCACTATTTGGAGGCCTGTAGAATACACCCAATAGCGTGATCATACCCTTTTTGCTCCTCAACTCTAACCAAATGGATTCTGTCCTTGTCCCCTCAAGAACATCCTCCCTTTCCAACACTAGAATGTCTTTCTTAATCAGCACTGCCACCCCACCTCCCTTTTTTCCTTCCCTATCTTTTCTGAACACCTTGTACCCTTGAATATTAAGTGCCCAGTCCTCACCATTTTTAAGCCACATTTCCATTATTGCCACAACATCATATTGTCACACGGCTAATTGTGCTTGTAGCTCACCAACCTTATTCACCACACTTTGTGCGTTTACGTACATGCATTCTAAACCCATTTTTGAATTTTTTGTATTCTTTCTTAGTCTGCTCCTATCTAATATGGTACTACTTCCGCCTCCAGCACTACCTTCCTCTCCAGCACCATCCAACACACTCACTCTTCCATGCACCCCATTCCTCCCCTCCACTTCTACATGCTGGTGCCCATTCCCCTGCCAAGCTAGTTTAAACCCTCCCCAACAGCACTAGCAAACCTAGTCACGAGAATATTGGTACCGGCTCTGTTGAGGTGTAACCCGTCCGGCTTGTACAGGTCCCACCTTCCCCAGAAATGGTCCCAATGCCTCAGGAATCTAAAGCCCTCCCTCCTGCGCCATCTCTCCAGCCACGCATTCATCTGTTCTATCCTCCTATTCCTGTACTCACTAGCACGTGGCACCGGGAGTAATCCGGAGATTACTACCTTTGAGGTCCTGCTTTTTAATCTCTTTCCTAGCTCCCTATAGTCTGCCTGCAGGACCTCATCCCTCTTTCTGCCTATGTCGTTGGTACCGATATGGACAGCGACCTCTGGCTGTTCACCCTCCCCCCCTCAGAGTGTCCTGCAGCCGCTCAGTGACATCCTTGACCCTGGCACCAGGGAGGCAACATACCATCCTGGAGTCACGTCTGCGTCCACAGAAATGCCTATCTGTTCCCCTAACCAGTGAATCCCCTATCACTATTGCTCTTCCACTCTTCTTCCTCCCCCCGCCCCTGTGCAGCTGAGCCACCCATGGTGCCGTGGCCTTGGCTCTGGCTGCTCTCTCCAGAGGAGCCATCACCCACACCAGTTTCCAGAACTGTGAACCGGTTAGCGAGCAAGATGCACTCTGGGGATTCCTGCCCAACCTGCCTGGCCCTCCTTCTCTGGTGGTCAACCATTCCCTCTCTGCCTGCACATTCTGAGGCTGCGGGGTGACCACTTCTAGAAACGTGCTTTCCAAGTATTTCTCAGCCTCGCGGATGTGCTGTAGTGACTCCAGCTGCCGCTCAAGCTCCGAAACCCGGAGCTCGAGTTGTTGCAGTTGGTGACACTTCCTGCACACGTGGTCGTCTAGGCCGCAAGAAGCGTCCAGGATATCCCACATGGCACAGGAGGTGCAAATCACGGGACTGAGCTGCCCTGCCATGCCTCTATTTACCAGACTATGGAGGTAATTTAGCAGAAATAAACTTAACAAGAAACACTCAACAGCTACCCATCAATCAGCACTTCCCTCTATTAGATAGGCTATGAACTACTTAGCAGAAATATACTGAAAACAGAACAAAAAAAACTGACCACAAATACTCACCTCTCAGTTCCCTTGTGCCAGCGACACCTTTGAATTCTGACGTCACTCCTTCGTTGTGTCGCTTGCCGACTGTCTCCCTCGCAGGTAGTCCGCTCGCTCATCTTACTTTTTTCTGAAACAAAACCTTTTTGAAGTAACGCCTTAGAGTTCACATTCTGTGCTACTGCTAACCCCTGGTGGGTTTCTTTGTTGTGTGGATCTTTGTTATGTCACATTCCTCCACACAGTACCGATTAATAATACTGCAGTAAACAAGGTCCATTTACTCTCAACGCTGTTCATTGAAAAGTGAACACGTCACATTCCAGCAATTTACATTGTGCATAGGTTAAGTCAAATGTGAGGAAACGAATGGTTTCCCCCGCAGATCTGTGCAACCACTGTGCTGAATATCACTAAAATGATGATTATACAAAAAAGTGATGGTTGAGCACTGTATTTTTGCAGGATTTGTCAGTTCCAGATGAATAAATACGTATTCAAAAATGATTTTACAACAGAGTAAGCAAATTAACTCCATTTCACAAGATAAGAAATTCTACAGGGGTTAAATTGGATAGCCAACGAACATGGGCATGGGGATCGTGATGCGCGATTACTCCGTACCCATTGATTGCAATGCAGGCAGCACGCCAAATTCATGCTGCCTGTTCATAATAATGATATCTGCATGCAGCCAGCGCTAACCACGCTGTTCATTGGCTGCATGCATCAGCAGGGGACCCAACATTGTAACTTCCTAACACCACTTAAAGCTAGCCTGCACTACTTAAAGCCAGCCTGCACCTCTTAAAGGAGAGGTGCATTGTGGCTGGAGCAGGTGCAGGGAGTTGTGCAGGAAGTGAATCTGTCCTGGGAAACACTGAGGAATGGCATAACATGAGAGAGAAGGGCTCCAAGGTTTTCCGACAATGCACTGGAGAACTTGGTGGAGGAGGTGGACAGGAGGAGGGATGTACTGTATCCTCAGGGGGGCAGGAACCCCGCCAGACACACAGTCAAAAGGCAGTGGGAGCAGGTAGCAGTGGAGGTCAATTGCAGGAGTCAAGCCCCAAGGCCCTGGATGCAGTGCCAGAAGAAGTTCAATGGCCTCACACGAGTGGTCAAGGTCAGTGGGAAGAATTTTCATTGACCCGTGGAGGCGGGTTTGGAGGCGTGTGGGGGGTTAAAGTTGCAGATTCGGGGGTCCCGAACACATCCCGCCCCCAACCCGCCTCCATGCCAGTTTCGCTGGAGGCGGGTACCCGACCTGTGCTGGGACCCGCCTCCCCGAGGCGGGAAGGGGATTAGTGGCAATAAACTGCCTGTTAACAGGTAGTTAACAGGCAGTTTTTTGCCTAATCCCTATTTTGATGCGTGAAATGTGGGCTTCCCGACAGGTCCGAACCACGCCAAGTTAGCGAGGCGGACCGTGGGTCTGCAGGGGTTGGAGGGGTCGATATGTCCGGTGGGCAGGTGAGTGATGGGTGCATGTGTGCAGAGGTAAGTGTGTAAGGTAAGTGTAAAGTGTGGGAAAAAGTTTTACTTACCTTAACTTCCTCCTGCAGGTGCCAGCCCTTCAGGTCTCGGGAGTCAGAAATCTCACCGGCACAGAAAACAGAATGGCCGTTGAGCTGTCAAAAACTGTAGCCTCTGTTTTCTGTGCTGGATTGATTTCTAACTCAGCCTGAGAGGAAGGACTCAAGTTAGAGGACAGATTGTCAGTGTTTGACAGCTTCAAAGAGCTGTCAAACGCTGATATTTCATCTGTCAAAAGCTCTTGACAGATGAAATGTCAATCTGTGACGTCACCTGTTGCCGGGTGGCCCTTAATTGGCCTGATGAGCCCACTGGGCGGGCTCAACAAGGTCAATCAAGGGAAAATGCAATGGGTTGGCCACAAGTCGATGGAGGCAGGACTACAACCCAAAAAGTGGGAGTCCCGCCTCCATCACGTCCCCAGTATCAAAATCCAGCCCAGTGAATTAATCTTCAAATGCAATATCCTACCAACTGCACCACTAGCCTCAGCCACTGCTCAATTCACGACAGTGCCATCACTCACCAACCAACAATCTCTATCAATCAGGACTCATACCTAACATTCATATGTTTCACCTCACCTCACCTCTCCTCACACTTAGCACTGCTGCAAGTCTCATACCCACATTTCAAAGCATTCACACACTGCCAGCTATTCAACCATGACAGCCACATCAACCAAACACATCGCACCACACTCACTGACACACTTCCCTCTCTCTTGTAGGACAAGGTGGTGCTCAACCGGAGGCAGCAGGGGCTACCCCTAGGGGGGCAGGTGAGTCTGCGTGTCCTAACCCCCATGGAGGAGACGGTGCTGGCAAGTATTGGAAAGGCCATTGCTGAGAGCGTTGCCAGCGGCGGGTCTGAAACCATCGAAGATGACGGTATCATCATAGCTAATCCTCCTTCTCACATCCCACTTCCCCCTCATCCCACAATCTCTTCTGATTTACAAGCTGCAGACGGTGTAACCATGCACCTCTTACTTCCCTCCCCCACCCCACCCCCACCGCAACCCTACCCTTGTGCCTTTCTCCTTTCAGATACCCAAGAGGTGCAACCTGGCCAGGCAGTGGAGGAAGACCAAGAAGACAGCACCGTCACTTGATTTCACACTCGCAGGGCACCAGCTCAGATATTGACACTGTGCGTATCTTAGAGGATATATTAGAGGCGGGAACTGCACATGGTGAGACATAAGAACATAAGAAATAGGAGCAGGAGTAGGCCATATGGCCCCTCGAGCCTGCTCCACCATTCAATAAGATCATGGCTGATTATCGACCTCAACTCCACTTTCCTGCCCGATCTCCATATCCCTTGATTCCCCTTAAGTCCAAAAATCTATCTATCTCAGCCTTGAATATACTCAAAGACTCAACATTCACAGCCCTCTGGGGCAGAGAATTCCAGAGATTCACAACCCTCTGAGTGAAGAAATTCCTCCTCATCTCAGTCTTAAATGGCCTACCCCTTATCCTGAGACGATGCCCCCTAGTTCTAGACACACCAGCCAGGGGAAACAACCTCTCAGCATCTACCCTCTCAATCCCCTTCAGAATCTTGTATGTTTCAATGAGATCACCTCTCATTCTTCTAAACTCCAGAGAGTATAGACCCATTCTACACAATCTCTCATCATAGGACAGCCCTCTCATCCCAGGAATCAATCTAGTGAACCTTTGTTGCACCGCCTCCAAGGCAAGTACATCCTTCCTTAGATAAGGAGACCAAAACTGTGCACAGTACTTCAGGTGTGGTCTTACCAAGGCCTTGTACAATTGTAGCAAGATTTCCTTACTCTTATAATCCAACACCCTTGCAATAAAGGCCAACATGCCATTTGCCTTCCTTATTGCTTGCTGTACCTGCATGCTAGCTTTCTGTGTTTCTTGCACAAGGACACCCAAATCTCTCTGAACACCAACATTTGAAAGTTTCTCACCATTTAAAAAATATTCTGTTTTTCTATTCTTCTTACCAAAGTGAATAACCTCACATTTCCCTACATTATACTCCATCTGCCACCTTACTGCCCACTCACTTAGTCTAGCTATATCCCTTTGCAGACTCTTTGTGTTCTCCTCACAGCTTACTGTCCCACCTAGCTTTGTATCATCAGCAAACTTGGATACATTACACTCTGTCCCTTCATCTAGGTCATTAATATAGATTGTAAATAGCTGAGGCCCCAACACTGATCCTTGTGTCACCCTACTAGTTACAGCCTGCCAACCTGAAAAAGACCCGTTTATATCCTACTCTCTGTTTTCTGTCCGTTAACTAATCCTCTATCCATGCGACTATATTACCACCAACCCCATGAGCCCTAATCTTGTGTAATAACCTTTTATGTGGCACCTTATCGAATGCCTTTTGGAAATCCAAATATACTACATCCACTGGTTCCCCTTTATCTACCCTACTAGTTACATCCCCAAGAAACTCTAATAAATTTGTCAAACATGATTTCCCTTTCATAAAACTATGTTGACTCTGCCTAATCATGTTATGATTTTCTAAGTGCCCTGATACCTCTTTCTTAATAATGGATTCCAGCATTTTCCCGATGACTGATGTCAGACTAACTGGCCTGTAGTTCCCTGTTTTTTCTCTCCTCCTTTCTTGAATAGCGGTGTTACATTTGCAACCTTCCAATCTGCTGGGACCATTCTAGACTCTAGGGAATTTTGGAAGATCAAAACCAATGCATCCACTACCTCTTCAGCCACCTCTTTTAGAACCCTATTTCCTCACCCTCATTAGACCCTTGGTTCTCCACCATTTTTGGTATTCCTTTTGTGTGTTCTACTGTGAAGACAGATACAAAATATTTGTTTAACGTTTCTGCCATTTCCTTATTCTCCATAATAATTTCTCCTGTCTCAGCCTCGAAGGGACCAACATTTACCTTTGCTATTCTCTTCCTTTTTACATACTTGTAGAAGCTCTTACAATTTGCTTTTATATTTCTTGCTAGTTTTCTCTCATGTTCTATTTCTTCCCTTTTTATCAATTTTTTCGTCAACCTTTGCTGGTTTCTGAAACTCTCCCAATCCTCAGGCTTACTATTATTCTTTGCAACATTATAAGCTTCTTCTTTGAATCTAATGCTATCCTTAACTTCTTTAGTTAACCACGGTTGGATCACCAGGCACGAATGCGCTACAGGATAGCGCAGGTGCCGAATTGGAAACGGAACATTGGATCGAATTGGAATGGAACAAATTGGAAACGGAGCATTGGATATAGCGGAGGGCGAGGTCGCACACGGGTTCCACTACAGAGGACTCAGATGATGACTTTAATAGGGCAGCCTACAGAAGAAGGCTGATGGGTATGCACAACTAAACACTTGGTGCATTGCGAGGCCTTCCAGAATGCCTGCATTCAATGTCAAGGAGCATGGAGGAGTCCAGCACCAACATGGCACAAGGCTTTGCGCCAGAGCTTGGAGCCCACCCTTTCCAGCATGGAAGTGGTGGCCAACTCTGTTCGCACACTTGTGGACCCAATCATAATGCAGTGTCTGATGGCCAATGTGGAAACTTCCATTGCAGCACAAGCAGCAGCCACCTAACGTCTGAGTGCTACTTTGGAAACTCAGACTGCTGCCATGCAAGCTCAGACTGCTGCAATCATGGTTGCGGATACCAGTGTTCAAAGGGCTTGCAGGGTGTCACAGCAGCCCAGCAATCTGTGCTCCAACAGATTACTAGGAATGCTGAGGCGCTGCCCCGGTGCAGTGGTTCCGTGGAGCAAGAGCCTGCTATCCTCTCTCAGGATGACAGCATTTGTCCTCCCATCACTGCCACTCCACCAGTGCCCTTGCTGTTGCCTGTCAGCCAGCCAGCCCAGACTGCTGCCGCCTATGCTGAGGTGGTGCAATCCGTAGCTGGGCCTTCTAGGCCCAGAAGTGCTGGAGGTACACCTGCAGTCTCCCCGACCTTCCACTAATCGTGCTGCAGCCACTGGGGTAGCTCTTTGTAGGAGCATTAGGACAGGCAAATGCACACGCAAGAACAGGCACTAAAGGAATGCACACGGGTGATTAGTTGACTTTGTTATGTAATAGTGGATAGATTGATGGATAAAGTTGGATTGGAATTTTTCTTTTGTGGAGGCTTTTATTTCAGCATTGTGGCCAAGAGGACACTGTGATGGTCAGTAACAGAGGGTAGGTAATGTGTGGGACTATTGTTTAAAAGGGAATTCGGAATGCGTTCACTGGTTCTGCAGTGGGATGAGTCGATCACGGATAGCCCGGGCAGAAAGGGACTGTCTGGGTTGCATTTCACTTCCGCTTCCTCCTCCTCCTCCTCAGCTGGTCGCTGTATGCCTAGTGGCAAGGGCTGTGCCCTCATGATGGCGAGGTTGTGGAGCTTTTTAAAAAAAATTCATTCACAGGATGTTGGCATCACTGGCAAGGACAGCATTTATTGCCCATCCCTACTTGCCCTTGAGCAGGTGGTGGTGAGCTGCCTTCTCGAACCGCTGCAGTCCGTGAGGTGAAGCTACTCCCACAGTGCTGTCAGGGAAGGAGTAGTACACTTCTTTGTAGCGGTTTGTTACAACTGAGTGGCTTGCTAGGCCATTTCAGAGGGCAGTTAAGAGTCAACCACATTGCTGTGGGTCTGGAATCACATGTAGGCCAGACCGGTAGACTTCCTTCCCTAAAGGACATTAGTGAACCAGTTAGGTTTTTATGACAATCCAGTAGTTTCATGGTCACCATTACTGATACTAGCTTTGACGTAAGAAAACTACTAGGCACTTGGTCTAAGCGTTAAACAAAGCTTTAATCAACTGTTTTACAACATGGAGGTCTAGTTGTGTCCTTCACTAGTTCCTGTTAAGAATGTCCTGCTCAAGCTGGGCCCGTGCCCAAGTATTTATACTCTCCCTGGACAGCGCCACCCGCAGGCCACTCAGTATTATTTCATAAGTCTCTTTCATGAATAACAGATTCATGTCAAGCTTTTTATTCCAGATTTATTTAATGAACTAAATTTAAATTTCCCAGCTGCCGTGGTGGGATTTGAACTCGTGTCTTTGAATCATTAGTCCAGGCCTCTGGATTACTTGCCCAGTAGCATAACCACTATGCTACCGTACCCATATGCAGCAGACCTCAACGAATCTTGAGACGCGTTCTGGCGCGTACTGCAGGGCTCCTCCAGAGCGGTCCAGGCAGCAGAAGCGTTGTTTAAGGATGCCAATGGTCTGCTCTATCAGATTCCATGTGGCAGCATGGCTCTCATTGTACGCATGCTGCTCATATAAAGTTGGATTGTGGAGCGGAGTTATGAGCCAGGAGGTAAACAGACAGCTCTTGTCGCTCAGTAGCTACCCCTCTGGTTTGTCGTGGTGGCTCAAAGACTGACACAGAATGAAAACAGAATTATGGACTGGCACAGAATGAAAGCATCGTGACTGCTGCCAGGACACCAGGCATTCACCATCATGATGTGCTGAGCATGGTCACACACCAACTGCAACAGTGGACGGCAAACTGCGAGATGTTGCAAATATCTCCAGCTCCAGCCTGGAAGGAGCCAGATGCATAAAAGTTCATCACTGCGGTCACTTTAACAGCCACTGGCAATGCGGTCCTTGCCCTGCTCTGAGGTTGCAGTTGTGGCTGCAGCAGGTGGCAGATTTCAGTGAGGACGTCCTTATTGAAGCGCAGACATTTCACACTTTGTTTCTCGCTGAGGCTCAGGTCAGAGAATTGCTCCCTGAACAACCTGGGTGGAAATGGTCACCTGCTGAGACCCCTTCTCCCCCTCCTCCTCCTCCCTCTTCTCGCAACTTTTCCTGCTTTGCATGGCTTCTGCTCATTCTCCCAGTCATGCTGTATTCCAAGGGGAATGCCTACTAATGTCTGGGAGAAACTGGTTTGTGCAGCAGCCTTGAAGTCAGCAAAAAGTCCTTCAGCACATGCCACACCACTCCCTGTAGACTTTTGCAATTTGAAAGAATTATGGTAAGCCCCAAACACCTGTAGAATTACAGCAACAGCCAGTTTAGTCCCGAATGGTACCCGTAGCGCCTAAACAACGGGCCCAATTTCGTGCTCATCATGTTTTAAGAGTTGTTGGATGTTTGGAGATTAAGGGCTGGATTTTGATACTGGGGCGGGTTGGGGTCGTGTCATCCACTTTTCGTGTTATCCACCCGACTGCAATTGGATGTGGGAGATTGATGCGATTTTCACCTAATTGGGCAATTGAGTTCCAGCATGTGGGAACCCATGACCCAATTAGTGTTTTCAGTCTGAAAGTCGCCTCTGATGATGTCATCATTGCTGCTGCATTGAAGGTCTGCAAAGACTGCCTGGCCTTTGCTGTGAGAGGACCTGGATGCAAAATGAGCAGCAGCAGCCCTAAGTCTGCTCCCAGATATTTTTGTACCACCAGTCCCAGATATGTCGCCCATCCACCACCACTCCCAGATATGCCATCCATCCATCCATCCATCCATCGAAATGTGCTCCTGCCAGGTTTCACATTTGTGGTTCAGAACAGGCGTGCTTCACGTAGAAAAAGGGTTAAAATCACAAAGGCCTTTCAAAATGGCATTATAGAGGCAATTTAGTGCTTGTTAAGGGCCTTAACAGCCTATCCCGCCTCTTAGAGGCGGGACGGAGTTGGGACCAGCAGACACGATTTAATGAAAATTGCGTGGAGGTGGGCTTGTGCCCACCCACCAGTTTTCGCAATTTTAATCCCCCACACGCCTCCAAACCCACCTCCACGGGTCAATGAAAATCCAGCCCTAAGAGAGAGAATATGGCTTGAAAAATCAATGGAAAAACAACAAATTGCACTTATATAGTGCCTTTAACATAGCAAAACCTCATAAGGCACTTCACAGAAACGTTTTCGGACAAAATTTGACACCGAGCCAAAGAAGGAGACATTAGGACAGGTGATCAAAAGCTTGGTAAAAGAGCTGGTTTTAAGGAGGGTTTTAAAAGAGAAGAGGGAGGTGGAGATTAGGGTGGGGATTCCAGAATTTAGGGCCTAGGCAATAGGCCTTTAGAGTTCAGGGCCTAGGGCCTAGAGCTTAGGCCTTCAGAGCTTAGGAACAAGCGTCTTCTTGGAAACTGTGTGAGGGTTGATATTGGGCAAGAATTAGATTGGGTTTGACTATGATGCACCTCATGGAGGTATAGCCAGTCAATCCTCACTGCATAGGCTCACACACAAAATATAGCAACATGGGTGAGGAGTTGCACCTCAGCATGTATCTGGGTATTCAGGAGAGAAGGGGAGAAATTAGAGGGGTTTAAAACGTAGCTTAAGAATCGGTTGGATAGGTGGTTAAAGGAAAGGGGGGAAAGGGATACGGGAACAGAGCAGACACATGGGACTAGAACTGCTGCTCGTGTGGAGGATAAACATTGATACGGACTGGTTGGGCTGGACAGTGTGTTTCTGTGTTGTAATTTGTATCTAATTTATCTTTTACATTGACAGGACTTTGCTGTAATTTGGTTTCAAAATAGAAAAATAACATCTCTTTCTTTTTGATTTTCTTAGAACTTCTGTTTTTGCCCAATCCCTTCATATACTGTAGCTCACACGCAAAAGGGCAGTTGCCACATGATATGATAAACAAACGATATGAAGCCAGATGTTTTCACACTCTGGATATAAGCCACTTCAGCAAGTTTCCCTGGAATATGAACATTTTTACACTGTGCAAATATTAAACTCATCAGAGGAGGAATGGAAATGCAGTACTGAAAGAAATCACATCAAAATTAGCAACAACAACAACATCTTGTATTTATATAGTGCCTTTAACATAGTAAACGTCCCAAGGCACTTCACAGGAGTATTATAAGACAAAACATTTGACACTGAGCCACATAAGGAGAAATTAGGGCAGGGGTAGGTTTTAAGGAGCATCTTAAAGGAGGAAAGAGAGGTGGAGAGGTTTAGGCAGGGAATTCCAGGGCTTAGGGCCTAGGCAACAGAAGGCACGGCCACCAATGGTTGAGTGATTATAATCAGGGATGCTCAATAGGGCAGAATTAGAGGAGCGCAGATATCGCGGGGGGTTGTGGGGCTGAAGGAGATTACAGAGATAGGGAGGGGCGAGGCCATTGAGGGATTTGAAAACAAGGATGAGAAATTTGAAATCGAGGCATTGCTTAACCGGGAGCCAATGTAGGTCAGCGAGCACAGGGGTGATGGGTGAACGGGACTTGGTGCGAGTTAGGACACCGGCAGCCGAGTTTCGGATGACCTCAAGTTTATGTAGGGTAGAATATGGGAGGCCAGCCAGGAAGGAGTGCATTGGAATAGTCAAGTCTAGAGGTAACAAAGGCATGGATGAGGGTTTCAGCAGCGGATGAGCTGAGGCAGGGGCAGAGATGGGCGATGTTACGGAGGTGGAAATAGGCGGTCTTAGTTATGCCGCAGGTATGTGGTCGGAAGTTCATTTCAGGGTCAAATATGACAGCCAAGGTTGTGAACAGTGTGGTTCGGCCCAACAGGTCCATGCTGGCATTTATGCTCCACACGAACCTCCTCCCACCTTTCTTCATCTAACCCCATCAAGATATCCTTCTATTCCCTTCTCCCTCATGTACTTATCTAGCTTCCCCTTAAATGCTTCTATTCTATTTGCCTTATCTACTCCCTGTGGTAGCAAGTCCCACATTCTATCCACTCTCTGGGTAAAGACGTTTCTCCTGAGTACCTTGTTGTATTTATCAGTGACAGTCTTATGTTCTCTAGTTTTGGATTCCCTTACAAGTGGAAACACTTTCTCAACATCTACCCTGATGTTATTTCCTAGTTCTACATAGTACAAGGGGATGATGTGACAAAGCTTCTTACTGCATCTTTCATTCTACCTGATTTAAAAACAGGAAGGGGTTGACAATTTAGTATTTTAAAACAGGGGAAAAAATTGGAATTTTAAAAATGTATAAACATTTTAGGGATGATCGTAAATTAATCAATAGCTTTTATATTTAATCCTTTCTAGTATTCCACTTTAACAACCAAAGAAAGTTTTATGTTTACAATTGTTAATGCGATGCCAAACATTATAGCCCCCAAAATTCTGAGACTTCACTCCCAGCACACATGGTCTCACAAGATCAAGATTTATAAATCAGCCACGAGTTCGATTTGTCACTGCTGCAGGACGATACATCAGTAAAATACTGAAACCCTGTAAACCGAGAGTTCAGAATCCATTAACATTTAACTCTTACCTTTTTCCTTTCTGTAGAGCTGAAACTCAGAAAATGGACCACTTTAATCGACAGAAAGAAAGACCTTGCATTTATATAGCGCCTTTCACTATCTCAGAATATCCCAGATCGCTTTACAGCCAGTGAAGTACTTTTGAAGTGTAGTCACCGTTGTAATGTTGGGAAACGCGGCAGCCAATTTGCGCATAACAAGCTCTCACAAACAGCAGTAAGTAAATGAACAGATAATCAGTTTTAGTGGTGTTGGCTGAGGGATAAATATTGATCAGGAGAACTCCCCTACTCTTCTTCAAAAAGTGCCACGAGATGTTTTACACCCACCTGAGAGGGCATACGTGGCCTCAGTTTCACATCTCATCCGAACGACAGCACCTCCAGCAAAGCAGCACTCCTAAATACTGCACTGGTATCAGCCTAGTGCTCAAGTCTCTGGAATGGGTTGTGAACCCACAGCCTTCTGATTCAGAGGCGAGAGTGCTACCACCGAGCCATGGCTGACACGTGGGGCTGTATTACAATTCCTAAAGTACAAGACCTCTTTCAGTGAGGAATCTTATTTATTGAAAATTATTAGCCCAAATTTCTCTCCTCCTCTCCCCGTAGTGCAACTTCTTGCTGGAGAACAGTTCCACACAGTGATTGGCAACGGTCTATTTAAGCGCAGTGAGCATCACAGCTAAGCCCAATTTTTCCTTCATCCATAAGCCACATGTGCGCACTTCCAGCAGGGGTCGCTACATAGTGATCAGGAATGGCAACCTTTCCCCTCCCGAACCCAAGAGCGTTGAGAACAACTGTTCCACCCTCACTACCACCTCGACTGAGATCAGCCAGCTCCGTATAGTCCAGGGATCAAACCCTCCTGATCTATATCTCTCATTGAATAAACTATGTGAGCCAGGGAGAAGGGGGAAGCGCTTGAAACCTGAGGTCTTTGCTTAATAACTTAATTTAACTGGCACAAATTTCAGATACTAAAATTGCACCCACCATCAGCAAAGTTCAAAAAACATTTTCAAAGTCAATCAGGTCTCCACCGAGAAACGAAGGCCCCAATTTTCTTTTACAATGTTTCTAATTTCCCCATGTCTTCTGGAGGCTATAACTCAAAATGAGATGCAGTTCCACGGGCACCAGCAGTACCTCATCCAAGAGACCATTCTCCATGCATGACCCCTGATGGTGGATGGCAGCAGGCTATTCGACTACTAGTGGCATCACAGACAATCCTGATCCTGGCTTCATTAGCCATTCACACGGACATACTTTCCAGCAAAGTCACTAGTTCACCATCATGGACAAGAACCTTGGCTCAATCTTCCATCCACTAGCCTGGGGACACTGAGGCATACTGCCTGATCCACCATTACCTAGCTGAGATCAGCTAATTCAGCAAACCTGTGACTTTCTTGCTCCGTATGGCTCAGTAGCACCATGTGTTGTGTATTTATCCACTGAGCCACCAAAAGTGCAGACACGCTAGTTAAACTTTACCCATTGTTGTTAATGCATTTCCATTGTATTTATGAATCATGGTAGATTTGCAGCTCATCTGTACAGAGACTGATTCAGCTCTCTGCTAATAAAGAGTAAAACGGTTTCCAGATTTCCAGGAGAAAGACAAAATTGCTCACAAATCCAGTATATTTCTTGTCCCCTTAGTGTTCCTTTTGAAAACAACTTGCCCTTGCAATGCACAGAGGTGAGATTGAAATATCCTGACGTCGTCACAATGCGAAAGTGAAGAAGGGAACTTGACGGATCAGCAATGTTCTCAGGTTATCATGAGCCCCTATCTGCAGCGAAGATCACACTGCGGTATTAAAGGAATACAATTTACACAGTTTCTGCTGTTCTGAGAGTCTGGTGATGAGAAACAGCAACAAAACATGGAGCAAAGAAAAGTAGCAGCATTGATAGAACTGAAGAATCCAACCCCCACCAACTAAACCATGTCAAGTGGTAATGTAGTTCAAACACTGAAGATGGCATTGTGTTACCGGAGATTGGCATCTGGATCAGACTGCAACTACTACCAGCTTCATGTTACTGCAGAGAATCAAATTGGAAATTGAGAATTGCAAACCCCTGGTTATGCTACCAATCACAAATACCTATCCCCGCAAACAATCTTTAAGAAACCAATACGAATGAGCACTTGTATTGACTTTTGAGTCTAACGCTCTCCAGAATGTTGGCCGTGTGTTTGTGTTCATCCAACATGAGCTACACCGGTTCTGACAAAGGGTCCTCGACCTCAAACGTTAACTTGGTTTCTCTCTCCACAGCTGCTGCCTGACCTGCTGAGTATTTCCAGCATTTTCTGTTTTTATAGGAGCTACACAGGGGTGTGACAGCCACTCTGCACATGAAATGATGCACGTCAGAAAAACACTTCCTATGATGTAGGTTGTTATCCATCGTGGTTGTGTTATAGTTATTGTTCTGGTTTATGTCTGTTAAAAACAGCAACCTTCTCTGGGAAAGCAAAGTTTACATATATATTTTTCAAAGTGTTACACGTTCTCATTTTCTGCTGAATTGTACAAATCTGTTGAATCTTTCCTGAATGCACCAATGATGCAAAAAAATCTCTGCACCTTTTGTAGAATCGAGCTCTGACCTTGCTTTTTTAAATCTGTTGTTTTTTTGCTTTGCAGCAAGATCTGAGGATGCAGCAACCTTCACCCAGTTGTCCTCCTCTTCCCTCTTTGTTTTGGCCAGTTCTATCAAGGGCATTTCCTTTCCAGTTCTGATCAAGGCGCTACACCCTGAACACTAACCTCCTTTTCAAACTCCGATGGACCTGCTAATCATGGCCACCATTTTCTTTTTAAGATCGAAAGACCCGTTTATTTGATCTAATTCAATCTTTGATACTGGAGTAAATTCGCCCACTACATCAAGCCTAATAAGGTTAGCGTGTTATCAGTAATGGCAGGAGAAGCTTCTTGAAAGCTAAATTTCATTTTTATAATGTTGGCAGTGAAGTGATTTTTGAGAAAGGTTATGACTTCTCTTGCTCTTTACTCTCATGGTCCTGTGCTCATCCACCTCAGTTTCAGTCATGCAGAGCCACTTGCTGCCGGAGGTTGAGCATTGTGCCCATACAACAACTTGCATTTATCTAGCACCTTTAAAGTAATTAAACATCCCAAGGCACTTCACAGGAGCATTATCAAGAAAACTTGAGACCGAGCCACATAAGGAGATATTAGGTAGGTTTTAAGGAGCATCTTAAAGGAGCAGAGGGAAGTAGAGAGGCGGAGAGCTTCAGTGAGGGAATTCCAGAGCTTAGGGCCTAGCAGCTGAAGGCACAGCCACCAATGGTGGAGTGATGAAAATTGGTGATGCACAAGAGACCAGAATTGGAGGAGCGCAGAGATTGGAGAGGGTTGTAGGACAGGAGGAGGTTACAGAGATAGGGAGGGGCGAGGCCATGGTGATTTGAAAACAAGGATGAGAATTTTTAAATTGCGGTATTGCCGGACCGGGAGCCAATGTAGGTCAGCGAGCACAGGGGTGATGGGTGAACAGATCTGCGTACTGCAATCCAAGTTTCAGGGAGCCCTGCCAAGTATGACGCTGTCTCTCAACAAGAGATATCATGCTAGATGTTTGCAGAGCTGCCAACATGCAGCACTTACTGTGAAGGCTCTTGAGTTTTTCAGTAACATCTGGCTGTCCAAATCTTCTGACAGTTGCTCTGGGTTTGCAGAACCCGTGGACACTATTTATAACCAATATTTAACGCATTGGGATGAAATTCCTTCGTGTGAAATTTTAAACAAAGTTAATGCAGACTTTAGAATAGCACACAGATAATTTCACTGAACAGGTTAATTAACTTGTTGCAACAGCAACTAGCCTTTATATAGGAACTTTAATGGAGAAAAATGTACCAAGATGTTTCACAGAGATTTAATCATTAAAAAAATGGACGTCAAGCCAAAGAAGGTGAACAAAAATTTGTCACAGAGATGGGTTTTAAGCAAGGTCTTAAAGGAAGAGAGAGAGAGATGGATGGGTTTAGGAAGAGAAATTCACAACAAGGGGTCTAGGCAGTTGAAGGCATGGCCACCAAATGGGGCAAAGGGAAGGGAGATGCACGAGAGGCTAGAGTTTGAGGAACAGGAAGTTCGAGATGGGTTACAGGGCTGGAGCAGGTTACAAAGTAGAGAGGTGCCACAGAGGGATTTAAACACAAATATGAGAATTTTACATTTCAGGTGTTGGGGAAATCAGGAGCCAATGTAGGATAGTGAAGACAGGAGTCAGACTTGGTGCAGGATAGGATACAGGCAGCAGAGTTTTGGATAAGCTGAAGTTTACAGAGAGTGGAGGATGGGAGGTCGGCCAGGAGAGCATTGGAATAATTGAATCTGGAGGTGACAAAGGCATGGATGAGTGTTTCATTAGCAGACAGGCTGAGGTAGGGGCTGAGGCAAACGATGTTATGGAGTAACACACAGAAGAATTTCATTCCCTTGGACTTTTGTAAACTTGACGAAACCAAGAGAAAAGTCAAACAACTGGCTTTCCCTCAAAAACGCAGTCTCATTCACCTCACTGACAGCTGCCCAGAGTTTCCACGAGCCTTATAGCATAGATTGGCTCTAATCCGGCATCTTATCCAACACAGCGCCCTCTACAGGGGATTTGTGGCGTCCATGAGCAGAGCAAGAAACAGCGAGGCTCTTCAACCAATCAGATTAAAGAATCCTCACAGACACGCAGAGTCCAAACCAGGAAGTATAACCCAGGAAATATAAATTAGATTTAAATGATGTACAGAAAGTGAAATAAAGATTGGGAAATACAGATGGGATTAAGGGAGAAAGATAAAAGAGACAAACAGAAAAAGTAAAAAAATGTATTGAATTCTTAATTAGGTTAAACAATTGCCTTTCCTTTGGTTGGCCACCATCCGGTTTTGAATTGAACAAGCTGGTTTGTCCATTTCGGAAATGTAAATTGAATGCAAAAGATTGTTTTGCCCTGTTTAATGGTAAAAATGATGTAGAGGGTGACCTTAAAACTGGTGAATAACTGTAAGATAGGCTAAGATCACCTTTTTTTTGTCTTTTTCTACCCTAAAATAAAGAATGAAATTGGGAACATTTAAAACAAATCTGCAATTGCCTGAGAATGATGCGACAGTTTTCAAAACAGCTGCAGAAATTAAAACAGGATTAGCTCAACGGTGAGGAGTAAACACTTTGACAGAGTGTCTGTACGACACAGATTTTGCTGCAATGATCACATGAACTAGTTCAGTGTTGCCCCCTGGTGGGAGGTTGCCATGAGCCTCCACAGGAGATTGAGCACTGGGCAAGAAACAGCGAGGCTCTTCAACCAATCAGGTTAAAGAATCCTCACAGAGACACGCAGAGTCCTATTCAGGAAATATAAAGTAGGAAATATAAAATAGATTTAAATGATATACAGAAAGCGAATTAAAGATTGGGAAATACAGATGGATTAAGAAAGAGAGATAAAAGAGACAAACAGAAAAAGTTAAAAAAATTTATTTTAATTTTAAATTAAAAAAAACTCTCCAACACTAATTTTCTTCTTAGGGAATGAGACTCCACAAAACTGTAAAATTAAATTTTCAGGGCCAGAGAGGTTATTCAGCAATAATTATCATTTATCACACCGGTAAAAACTCATTTACTCCTGAATGCACCAGCCCTAACTTTTTCAGCCGTCTTTAGTGTGGAACTAGTGGGCAAGTACCCCAAGTTCATGCCATTACAGTGATTTCAATGCCGAATCTATTGACGAGGACTGCAACAGCGCACCCTGTGGTGGAGCAGGGTATCTCTGACAGCAGCTTCCGGGTTTTCGCATTTAACTGCGCATGTGTGGACGTCGAAAGTTGCTGTCTGATTTAACCCATAATAACGGTGAGCGCTGATAGCCTTACCATTATTATTACCGCAAAATACAGGCCAACATTTCAGGTCGGTGACCTTTCGTCAGAACTGGAAAATATTACAGATGTAACAGGTTTTAAGCAAGCACAGAGGCAGGGAAAGGGGGGGAGGGGAGGAAAAAATGAAAGGGAAAGTCTGCGACAGGGTGTAAGGCAGGAGGAAATGACAAAACGGGATAATGGTGCAAGGCAAAAGGTGGTGATAATGGGACAAGTAAAGAAACAAAAGATGGGTCTAGAGGAGCTGAAAATGACAACAGCAGAATCATTAATACCAGCACCTGCTGTCCGAGAAAATGGGAGCAGTGGTTATGGTCTGAAATTGTTGAACTCGATATTGAGTCCAGAAGTTTGTAAAGTGCCTAATCGAAAGATGAGATGCTGTTCCTCGAGCTTCTGTTGAGTTTCATTAGAACAGTGTAGGAGGCCGAGGACAGAGAGGGAGTAGGACGGAGAATTAAAATGGCACGCGACCTGAAGCTCGGGGTCACGCATGCGGTCTGAACAGAGGTGTTCCGCAAAATGGTCACCCAATCTGCGTTTGGTCTCCCCAATGTAGAGGAGATGGCTGTTTAAAAGCTCTGATGTTCTGCTCAGCTGCACATTACAGTATATCCACCCTTACAGGGTTCAAAAACCTCAAGGTTTGAATATTTAAATAAACCATTTCAAGTACAAAGAACACTGGAGCTCATCAAAAAATTAATTTTAATACAATTTTCTACACAAGTAGATAATGCAAATAATTTTTTTTTTTTTATTTGAATTGAGTAGTTTTCTCTTTCGGATTTCAAAACTGAGGTTGATCGCACACATATACATAATAGCAAATATCAGGTTCCAATGCCATGGATCTATAAACCAGTTTTGTGAATGCTGGAAATGGCAATGGCAGAGAATTCAGCAGCACAGATTCTCTGCTCTGCTTCATTTCCTGCTCTTTGGAGCTGTATTAATGTCCTTGGCAGTCACCTGACCAGCCAAGTGACTCTTCAGCCATTTGGGAAGTACAAAATGAGCGTCGTTGAAACCAGTCCCGATTGGCCAGCTTGCTGCAGGGAGAAGGAACAAAATCTTACAGAATGAAGTCACCCAATGGAAAATTTAAGTAATTAGATTTCGATTCACTGCCTTTAAATTAAACAGAAACTGGTGAGAATTACACCCCAGTTGTTGAAAGCAGAACATCCCTTCAAAATGTTGGCATTTTAAAACGGAATGTCATTCTTTTCACTTGAAAAGATATGATGTGGGGATATTAGTTAAGTTTAATAAAGTTTTTAATGAAACTTTATTGGCCACGCCTCCTGTCTTGTTTTGGACAAAAGCTGCCAGGCATAGCCTTCAATACAAACTACTGCACAACCATAGGCTTTTCATTGTCATTTAAGAAGACAATCTGGAGCATTTTTTTTCTTTGCTGTCTTTTCCTCAGTGCCTTGTAGGCTCCATTTAGGTTGAATATCTGTACTAATTTTTGCCTGGGTCCATCAATTGAAAATTGAGAGAATATGTGGGCAAACTGAATTTAAGAGCAGTTCTTCACTTGAATCAAACAGAGGTTACTGTACATGATGGATGTACTTGCACACCAATGGGAACAGAGGTTACTGTACATGATGGATGTACTTGCACACATATAGGTCCATCTAGTCCTCCTTCTACCACCCTGATAGTCATATGATACGCGGGCCAGAAATTCGGCTCTTGTCGGGTGAGTACGCGCTGTGTACTCACCCGTAAGGCCACCTGAAGTGTCGGTTTCCTGCATGCACTGCACATGCGCGGGAAACCGGAACTTCCGTTCCCCTGAAGGAAGGGGTTCAGAAGTCGAACGCGTGCGCGGTAGAGGCTGCGCGCAGGCAGCGAACTTCATTTTTTTTTTCAGGTTTCTCCGGTAGGGTAAGTATGGAGAAGCTGCACTTTTAAAAAGGAGGCGCAAGGCCTGTTTTTAACAAGGTAAGTGGTTAATTAATTACAATTTAAACATTTTTTCAACAGGTTTATCTTTTTTAGATACTTTAAAGAAAGGTAAGTTTATTTTTAGCACCGTTAAAAAGTATAATTAATTTTTTCCACAATTTAAATTTTTGTTTAAAGTAGTTAATTTATGTAACTTATAGTTATTTTAAAAATGTGATGTTTTTAAAAAAAATTATTTGAAGTTTTAGAGTGGTTTTGGGGCTGATCTCTATTCATAGATTTGACAGGTCTTCCTGTCAAATCTATGAATGAAAATGCCCTGTTAGGATTGGCTCTCCATGACCCACGTGATCCCAGGGGACGCTTCGAACTAACTGCGCCCCTGGGATACGCAAGCACTGCGCGTCGGCAGCTGGAGGAGGCCCAGGAGCCGAAGTCCTCGTGGGCCCAAAGCACAACAGCAGGCGTGGTAGGCAAGAACGCGCGCGATGCTTGCACCCGCAGGAAGCCGGAAAGCCGAATTTCTGGCCCACTGATAATGATGTTGTTGACTAATCATAGCAATCGATCGCAATCAATTTGTCTGCAACAGACCCAGAAATGACACGAGGGAAACGTCAAAGGTGGAGAGCTTTGGGAACCATAGGTCCAAAGTCATCTTATTTCTCCCAAGCATGTGATACTTACCACATGTCATAAAAAATATCTGAAATCACATTAGTGTGGGTTAACTGCAGTGGGGAAGGGCTTATTAGAATGAGATGCGACCTCACAATAAAATAGCAGATATTCAGTGTGTAAAATCTGTAACATCTTGCCAATTATCAGTGTAGGATTTTCAGGAAATACACTCTGAAGAGACAATTTTCATATATTTGTAAAACAAATATTCACACAGAAATCATCACTTAAGAATTTATGGAGTAAAACAAGAAACCAAGAGCAGAACGGTGCCTATGGAATAAAGAGATTCACACTCCATTTGGTGCATTGTCTTTAGTCATTCTCTCACCCACGAGGAAGACTTTGAAAGCTCAGTCACATCTTCAGCGCTCATTAATCATGGGCCACCCTTCCAAATGCCTAACGGTAATATCATTGATTGCAATTTCCCAATTTCCCCCCCCCCCCCCCCCGACTTCCTACAGTTTTTTCACTATGTTCTAAAGATATTGCTCACAACACATGCAATTGAGCAATTTTGCTTCCAGATTTACAACTCGGAACAAGTTTACAAATGGTTTCATAGAAAAAAAAAACTTGTCGTGTCACGGCCTCTCTTTAACCCTTTCATATAGTGGTTCAAATATTTTATTCCTGTTCATTCACATATGCTGTCCCTGATGGGGATTGTGACAAGGCTTCCTAGACAGGTGGAAACATCAGAGCACTTTTAAAATTAAGCCATCATCTCGGTCACCAATACATTTAAAGGGGCAGTGTCATCATAAAATATTTACATGTAGTCAACCACCCTGACAGAACTAGTGACAAGAACTGTCAACATTGGTGAAAATGTTAGGAGTGCGATTTATGTTTGATAACAGTGATATAGACGGCAAAGCCATTTAAACATATTCATTTATTTTATCCATTTGTTTCTCAGTGACATATATCAAAACATGTTAAAATTTTCACCCGAAATGAAAGCCCATCACTCCGATTGAGTGACAGGCAGCAGGTCTGTTGGGAGCACGAGTACATAGCTGCATTACCAATCGCATCTGCCACTACAAGTTATTTGTCTTTGTTTTAATCAAACAATAACATATGAAACCTGCAACTGTTCCAGAAACAGCCTGCCCAAGGACTCGCTACAAAGTTGACACCTCCCCTTTAAATGCTCGAATTTGGTGCCTGGGGAAAAAGAAATTGCACTGAGTTGTCACTGGCTCCTTCATTGGCAGTAACCAGAGAGACTCCATATATGGCTTTGCAGCAATTTAAACAGAAACTAACTTAGCTCCCAAAATGTTACTGCATTTGTTGGAACCAAGCGCACCCAGGCAAAATGATTAACTTTGAAGGTTGAATAAGCACAACATAAAAACAAATCCTGAGCGGCCCCTGGTACTGTACTTCCACATTTGCTGGATTTTGGGGGAAAAAACCCTTTTAACATTGACAATAATAGAGCAAAAGTAATAGTAAATTAGGATTTCAAAAGCAGCAGTATTTATATCCAGATTACACAGATTTTGCATTTATAAATGTAGACCGTTTGACAAGATGATCCCATCTGAAATCTCCAGAGAGAAAGAAGGTCGTCACTTGTTATCGCGGAGTAGCAGACTACTCAATTACTTCTCTGGTTTTTGAATATAACAAATAACTTATTACTCAAATTTGGAATATTTTACATCTCTAATGACTCTCATGTTTGAAACAGAGGGAGCCACAACAGTTCGGGTACAGATGGAAACCACGTTTGTCTTCGACTCATTTAAATTTTCTCTGAAGTAAGAGAGAGAGAAAGAGTGTGTGTGTGTATGTGAGAGAGTCTATGGTTGTACATGTTGGGGAATATAGTGGTGTACAACAAATAAGCTCATTCACCCCATCCAATTTAGTTGGTCTTTATTGAAATTGGTACTGAGGAATGATCCAAGATCATGAGTATTCAAAAATGGAGAGGGGAAGAAATATGATGATTTCCTGCTCCCTCCAAATGGTAGAATTATAAAATATGTTATGGCTTTATCATAATTAAAAATGGTTAACCTAACAAAGATTACACCCCTCTCAAAAAGCACCTCCATTTCCTGTGATCAGTCAGATCTGGTGATGGATTCTTAAGAAAGTACCATCAGTATTTCCACATTGTGACGCTGAAAGTCAGCTTTCAAAGTACCAAGCTCGAGAATGGTCAAGTTAAACTCCTGACTGAGAAAGTGGCTCTGATACTCTATTCAAACAGTGTCCTAGGCCACACTTCCATGATCTAAAAGCAAAGCGGCTGGTACGTAACACTTCTATTAGACCAAGGTTATGGAGTAAGAGGGCCAGCGCTACAGGACTTAAAAATGAATCTAAAATTGGCCTGCACTCACAAAGAAATGTACCATCGGGTTGTTAGATGTCTTTCAAGAAATGCCATACAATTAGAATTGCTTCCAGGTTGGTGCCTGACATGAACAACATGAAACGCATGGTAACAGAGTGGCATTCAATGTCATAGTGAAGAGACTCAAGACCTACAATGGCCTATCTGCCCTGCTGATAGGACTATATGAACTATTACAGAATGGCTGAGAAAATTATAGAACCGAAGGTATATTATTGATTTTTTTTTTAAGTTTAAGTTCAGTCCTGTCAAAATGAGTATCAAGGGAATTCCCAATACCATGTAGAACCGTGATAAGTGGAAAAGAAAAACCACAATAATCTTTTTTTTAATTTCCCATATGAATTGGCTCAACATACTAAGTATCCGCAACATCAGGCTCAGATGAGATGAATGTGTGCACAACTGCTACATGGCATTAACAAACTGAACACAGAGCAATTTGAACATGACCATTGGTAATTGAACTGGGCTCAGGGACAAAGTCAGCGTCTCGAGTCACACAGATCAAGAAGGTCCAAAAGTTCGATCCCCAGTCTGTGCCGAGATAGCTGATCTCATCCAAGGCAGCAGTAAGGGCTCTACAATTGGCCACGGTGTTCCATGTTTCAGAAAGGGAAAAAAAAAAAAAATCGGGCAGGGTTCCCACTCCTGCTTAATATACGGTGACCTCTGTGTGGGTGCCGGCTGAGGAGTGGATCAGGCTTGGCCAAGTTGTCCCCTCCGCAGTTAGATAATCGACCTGCATTCACGTCAAGGACCACACGTGAGTAACAATCATTCGCATGAGGTACTGGAGGGCAACCAATGTCCATGGAACCGTACCCTAGTAAAGGAGTCAAGTCCTTCAGGAAAGGAGTTGGAAAGCAAAAAAAAGAGAAAAAAGGATTAGATTGGCCTAGAGTGGGAATGACTGGATTGGACGAGACTGGGAATGCTTTTACTCAGTGGTTCACTTGGCCAGTGGCTGTACAAAATTTCAACCCTGAATTTTAAAATTTTCAAAACCATGAAACCATCCAAAATGAACACAACTGCATATCATGTTGAGAGTTAAACAGCATCAGTCACTAAGCTGACACAAACACAACCAGTTTCTCATTGCAGGATGCATTTACAGGCGCCACAATGCAGTTGAAATGTTTTGTTGTCCATTGCTCATAGCTCTAAACACATCCACTGCATTGGGTCACAAGATAGTGCCTTTAGATCACATGGTTGGCCAGCTGGAGTATCCTGGCTTGATTCTGTATCCAGATCCGTTGTGCACCTGGGCGGTCTAGAAAGACCCATACTGCTCTGAAGCAAACATCTCTGTTTTACAGATTCATTTTAAAATTACAGACATAAAAATTTTCTTTCAACCTCCAAGATCCATTATGATCTAGAAAACCAAAAGTTCATTCATCATTGTTTTAAGAACTTGAGAGAAGCCGTAGTCCACCGTGGCTACCATTTCTCAATATGGCTCATGTAATCCTCTGTGGGTATACGTCCCTGGTCTTCCAGTTCCTCTTTGGGCAGTTCCTCAGGGATCTTCTGTTGCTGCTGCTCCTCCTGATTCTGTATCCGCCGCTCCATCCTTTCTAGCTGCCTCTTGTACTGGAAGCGCTGTTGGAAAAGGTCCTTTGCATAGTCATACAGCTGCACGTCTAGGTCGTTGAGCTCCTCAATCCTATGGATCGTCTCATTATCGGTCTCCACGCCCGATGCGCGAGTACTGTTGAACTGTATGAAGGGTTTAATGAACTGTAAATGAAAAGTCCGCTCAAACAAGTACTGTGTTTTCCTTTGGAATTCAGTCAAACCAAAGAAAGCCATATCTTTGAGGTTCTTCTTAGCGCTTTCCAAAAGCATCTGGGCCCTCTTCCTCTCACTAATAAAGGACATGTTGTAGCAGCCCACCAGGCTGAGATCTGCTAGCATCCTCACCTGGCGATTGTTAGCCAGATTGAATGGGCAGTCCATGAATTGCTGAAGTGTGCAACCTGACCAATCGTTCCCCTCATAGCAAGATGGCAACTCCTCGGGCGTTGGTGTCCTCCCGTCACACATATGGAGTGAAGTCTTCCACGTGGCTCCTCGTTGGACATGCCTCCACTCACTAAGGTAGCGCGAGACTGGATCTCTTAACATTGTGATGTAATAAAATTTCCTGCAGATGAACAAAGAAATACAGTAAGTTTCAGTCTCCTTACTGACTGGACAATATTGCAGACTATATTATTTATCTCATCCGGTTAAAATTTCTGTTTCAGCCTTATCGATGATATAACATACTCTTTGTTAATCATAATGCGATTTGATCAACATTTGTACTGAATAGGAATGCAACCTTTCAGACAGCAAAACCCAACTTACTTGATGAATTCAGTTGCTTCAATTTAACATCTGATTAGTAAATACAATGGAATCGCAATATAGAAAACTTTGCTCATAAGAGGAGCTTGGCAACATGCAGTTCTAATGATGATAGGCTAGACGGGGTAAGGCTGTTCCCACTAGTTGATGGTACAAGGACTAGGGGACACAGATTTAAGGTTTTGGGCAAGAGACACAGGGGGGATGTGAGGAAAAACTTTTTTACGCAGCGAGTGGTGATGACCTGGAATTCACTGCCAACGGAAATGGTGGAAGCGGAGACACTCAATGTTTTGAAGGGGAGACTGGATAGGCACTTGAGGGAAATACACTTGCAGGGCTACGAGGATAGAGTGGGGGAATGGGACTGACTGGATTGCTCTACAGAGAGCCGGCACAGACTCGATGGGCTGAATGGCCTCCTTCTGTGCCGTTATGACTATGAAAATGGCTCTCTCTCTGTTCGGAAACAAAGGGGGCAATTTAAACTTCGGCAATATCAAATTGGCCATCCATTATACACCTCACTCAATTTTCCTTTCCATTGTCAATGGTCAGGAAAATCAGGTGTGCTGTATAACAGGTGGCTAAGTGTATTACGCCCATTTTACACCATCGACCAAAGTTAAAATTACCCCCAAAATGTCTGAGTGCCCACAGAATCAAAATGTTCCCTTCCTAACAGAGTGGTGGTACCAAGCATCACTGAACTAATTCCCAGTGCCACAGAGAGAGGACAGCTCGAGTCCTGTTCGGCTCAGATCCCGACCTCAGCCATGAACCTGGGAGGATGTTGGGTGGCTGCAGACGTGTAGGGACGCGGCGGCACTGAGGAACTCTTGGTGAACGTCATCTTTCAAGGAACGTCCACAGGCTCACAAGCTAAATACCTCTCGAGGTTTCACCCAAAGAATTCAGAAAATGTGCAAATTCCAGGAATAATTGCTGGTTGTTCCTCTATGGCTCTTAAGCTAAGCAAACATTTGGATAATGAGGGGCTGATTTCAGAAGGAATTGGCAGCAATTTAGTCCACTGCTTTTGTTCCTGAAAACACACAGGCTGCAAAGTCAAAGCCTACAGGCAGGTTTTTAAAAAAAAACACAGCTGAAAATTAGGCTGATTGCTGCCTATCCCCGGAATAAATTGAAATGAAAGCCAAAGTGATTACATAAATAATGCACGATTCATTATCTGTCAAGAGTAATGTATGAATGCAGTTTACCTCATTACTGCCTTACAAAGGACCAGTGTGTTAGGGCTGCTTATGGGACAGATATAATCTCCCCACTTCGTAGCACATGAATTGACGAGTCTGAACATTCAACTTTTTTTTAAATGTGCAGAAGTAACTTAATTCCATTGGACACACCGTGGTACTTTGTTGCTTATAAATTGAAAATTAAGCAAATGTTTATTCAGCACCGTGGCTATGTGACAACTCAGTTTATCAGATAGCAAACATGCAAGAAACTCAGAAGGAGCTGGCCCATGGTACGACAATCACGGTGTGGTTTCTTGTGAAGGAGGCCAACAGTGGCACAAGTACAAGAAAGACTTGGAAAAACTTGCGACCACAATGGATCGCCCACTCGGTGTGGAACAGGCCCCTTATATCACTAAAGGGGAATCGCTGAAACAGATCTGTCCTTTATTATTGCACAGTACAATTAATGGGCCAGAAATTCGGCTGTTGTCGGGTGAGTACGCGCTGTGTACTCACCCGTAAGGCCACCTGAAGTGCCGGTTTCACGTATGCACTGCGCATGCGCTGAAAACCGGAACTTCTGTTCCCCTGAAGGAAGGGGTTCAGAAGTCGAACGCGTGCGCGGGAGAGGCTGCGCACACGCAGCAAACTTCGTTTTTTTTTTCAGGTTTCTCGGGAGGGTAAGTATGGAGAAGCTACACATTTAAAAAGGAGGCGCAAGGCCTGTTTTTAACAAGGTAAGTGGTTAATTAAGTAGAATTTAAACATTTTTTCAACAGGTTTATCTTTTTTACATACTTTAAAGAAAGGTAAGTTTATTTTTAGCACCGTTAAAAAGTGTAATTAATTTTTTTTAAATTAAAATTTTGTTTAAAGTAGTTAATTTATGTAATTTATAGTTATTTTAAAAATGTGATGGTTTTTAAAAAAAAATTATTTGAAGTTTTAGAGTGGTTTTGGGGCCGATCTCTATTCATAGATTTGACAGGTCTTCCTGTCAAATCTATGAATGAAAATTCCCTGCTACGATTGGCTCTCCATGGCCCACGTGATCCCAGGGGACGCCCCTGGGATACGCAAGCACTGCGCGCCGGCAGCTGCAGGAGCTGAAGTCCTCGTGAGCCCGAAGCACAACGGCAGGCGCGGTAGGTAAGTACGCGCGCGATGCTTGCACCCGCAGGAAGCCGGGGAGCCGAATTTCTGGCCCAATATTACTTGGTGCAAAAGTGCAAGATTAGAATTTGGACAGGCAATGAATTTTCCACAATGGAGCCTTGGGTTAAAAGATTTCATTGAGGCTGCCTGATGGCTCAGTAAGTTAAGGTAACAGGAACAAGGATACAAAGGGTACTGCTTGATGGAATAATGAAATTTGTGAGTTGGACTGAAAACAATCTTGGCAGGAGAAAACAGAAGGAGATGATAAACTGAAGAATAAGCTCTCAGGGGTCAGTGAGTAGTGGGTTTGTGCTGTTCACCTTATTCATTAATATGCAGCAGGGGGCTACCTTGTAAAACCACCAAACTAAGTGGTAAGTGACAAGTGTATCGGAGATTGATGACATACAAAGGGATGAAGCAGTGAGGTTGAGGAACAACATTTGTTTTAATTAAGAAAGTTGGGCCAAGGGCCATGGGTAGGACCCTTTTAGCCCTGGTATTATTCTGGTGAACCTGCGCTGAGCCCCCTCCAAGGCCAATATTACACAGAAATTACAGCACTGAAACAGGCCATTCGGCCCAACTGGTCTATGCTGGTGTTTATGTTCCCCATGGGCCTCCTCCCACCGTACTTCAGCTCAACCGATCAGCACATCCTTCTATTCAGAGTGGCATTCTTGACACTTCTGAAGAAATCCAGACTACTTTCAGATGCAGGCGCTAATGTACAGGGATGGTAGTGACAGAAAAAGTTGGAGGGAGGGCAGGAAGTTTGGGAAGACTACATACATCTGTTTTAAAAAAAAAAAAGTCAAAATTGAAATTTGAGCGATCTAAATATGAAGTGAGCCAACTGTCCATTGCTAGAGCGTGAAGGTAATGTTAAAGGGGTTGGTTGATTCTCAGCCAAGACACTAAAACCTGGCACACTCACAAAGGAGGAACACAAGCAGCCAGGCTCATCTATACTCAGCCTTTGAACCGACTGACTGATGAGTCATGAAACAGTCTGAAGCCCACTACCCCGTTCTCCTAACTGGCAATCATGCAATAGATGCCAAGCAGTCATTAAAAAAAAAATTCTAGCTGCCAAATCCAGTGTGTTCCTAAGAGTAAATTTCCACTAGCATGGAGCACGATAGATGACAAACTAATTGAATTTGTAGCACCAGGCAACCTTCCAATGGTTTCACATTCAAATAACACATACTGTCAGATCTGTTGTCAGTTTAAAGCCAATTACCATTGACTGCTACAGCTAGTCACGAATACCAGCATGCACGAGAGAGATGGCACGGGAACTGGCACCGTGAGGTGTTTCATTGACCAAGCTGTGCAAAACTGCAGGGGAGAAGCATTTGAAAAGAGTTTCGGCAATGGTTGAGCTGTTGGACTTGGGATTTTCTGAATGTAAGGGAGTTGGTTTTTTGATTGAGGATAAAAATTCTCGCCAGAGCGCCAAGGTTTGTTTCATAGTGCAAATGAGACGCACATATTGGTGCAATAAAATTACAGATTGTAAAAATTGTACAATTTGGCCCATCAACTGGAGCCATCTAATCTCATTTCTTTGTACTTTCCCCATATCCCTTTAGTCTTCTTTTCCAAATACTTATCCAATTCTCTGCCTCATCTGTATTCATTTGTGGTAAACCGTTCCATGTTGTAATAACCCTATGTTTGAAACAATTTGCAGTGCCTTTGTCTTTTTCTCACTAACAGCATGTTGAGACACACTTGTTTTCTCTGTGAACTCAACAGTTTTATACATCTTTATACTGTACTATACAAATACCTCCAACACCAAATGTTGAACTAGAAGATTCCTCCGTGGATGAAACCAGACAGTGAATGTGTCTCATAGTGTTTTACTCCCGAGGCAAAGCAGTGCCAGGAAGAGAAGTAAATGTCTGGAGGAAGTAGTGTTGGTAGAGGAGGGAGTGCCAGTGGAGGAGGGAGTGGTGCAGGTAGAGTCGGAGGATGAGGGGGGAGGTGGGAATGGTGGAGGTAGAGGAGGGAGTGGTGGAGGTAGAGGAGGTAGTGCCAGTAGAGGAGGGAGGTGGCAGTAGTGGATCGAGTGGAGGTGGATGAGGGGGAGGTGGGAGTGGAGGTGGATGAGGGGGAGGTGGGAGTGGAGGAGGGAGTGGAGGCGGATGAGGGGGAGGTGGGAGTGGTGGAGGGAGTGGAGGCGGATGAGGGGAGAGGTGGGAGTGGTGGAGGGAGTGGAGGCGGATGAGGGGAGAGGTGGGAGTGGTGGAGGGAGTGGAGGCGGATGAGGGGGAGGTGGGAGTGGAGGTGGATGAGGGGAGAGGTGGGAGTGGTGGAGGGAGTGGAGGCGGATGAGGGGAGAGGTGGGAGTGGTGGAGGGAGTGGAGGCGGATGAGGGGGGAGGTGGGAGTGGTGGAGGGAGTGGAGGCGGATGAGGGGGAGGTGGGAGTGGAGGTGGATGAGGGGAGAGGTGGGAGTGGTGGAGGGAGTGGAGGCGGATGAGGGGAGAGGTGGGAGTGGTGGAGGGAGTGGAGGCGGATGAGGGGGTAGGTGGGAGTGGTGGAGGGAGTGGAGGCGGATGCCAGGACTTGCATATTGTTCTGATCTCGCGCAAGCAGAGCTCCCCGTCACACATGTCTTTTTAAACTGCCGCCTACACAAAGCTCCCCCAACACAGCCAACCCAGTAAGGTCACTAATGCAGCCTCTGAGCAGCTCTTCCAGCTATGAATCTGCCCCGCAGTATAAAGGTGGGGAATTGAGATCACCAGCAACCTCAACACAGTGCCGAGAAACTATCAGAATGTTTCTGGGGCAGTGGTCAGATGAGTGGAATGGGCACGGTGGGCTGTTGAATCAATACTGAAGATATAATGATTTTCCATGGGACATTCTTCAGATGACACTGAAACTGCTGCAGGTAAACCCCTGCTCATCTGCAATGGTAGAACTTGTGGAAAAGGATTGATTATTTTGTTGAAAAAAAAAAATTACCTCCTCCTTTCCTGAAGGCACTGACTCTTGATCTGATTCTACAGGCACAAAGCCCAAATGTACCTCATCCTAGAAACCATTTTCATGAGTCCACACACACAGTATCCTCGCTTGATACCCGTGTGCGCGTACAGGCACGAACACATACACGGATGCACACACACACACAAACACATGCACACAAACAACATACACGCACGCAGAAACACCATAACATACACACACACACACACACACACACACACACACATACATTCCATGGGGCCACTAGAAAGCAGTCAGGAGTAGTGACCCCGGGTGAAGGAGCTAACTTTGTTTCCCCAGCCTGGCCCAGAAGAGTCAAGGCAACTGGCCCAATCCAACCGCCAGCTGGCTGAGACCTGCAGACTCAGCACAGACCGAGGATTAAACCCGGGACACTGTGGTCTGTATCGCTCACGTCGACACTGGCTGTTGCTCATGATGACAGGGAATCGTAGTTAATTAAAAAGAGAAATCTAAGTCTCAGGTCCCGAGGCTTGGGACATCTGAAGAAAATGTGGCAAGCTGCTTCAAAAATAAAAATCTGAAATCAATTCTTTTTGTTTAATAAAATAAAAACAAACTAAACGTTGGCAAAGCTGACAGTATTGGCAGGACACAAAGTGGATTTCTCTTTTCACAAAACAAAACAATTGCGGCGGCTTCCAGGGATTTAAAAGAAAATTTAAAAAATGTAAAAAGGTTCTTTTAATAAAGTGTGCCCTCATTACTTCATTCAATCGAGTCACTGGGCACTAACTAAGCAGTGGTCTGCCACGGAGTATAATCTGCCGCCCCAAGGCATTGTGGAGGTTTGTAGACTTGGCAAAAGAAGTAGAACTCGCTTATTCTTCCTCCAACATAAACAACTTGTGATGGTTTTTAAGAAGTTGGATGCCAGTGCAGTTTTGAGGGAGCGTTTAGTGTCTGATGTACTATCCTTTGAATGGGGTGTTAATTAGAGGTCTTGTCTGTCCATTCCCCTTGGTTCAGGTGCATGTTGGAGCTGTTTGGGCCTGTATTCACTGGGATTTTCAGCATCGTGGTTGAGAGTTTAGAAAATTTAGTGGGAGCACAATCGTCCAAGAAACACATCTGTGTACACTGCCTGTTTTGACCAAACTTTCCACACCACTCTGTTTTACTGTTCAGAGTAAGTTAAACAAACTAGACTGAAAGCCGCTGCCTCAAACTGCTACAGCTGTACGTCACTGAAGGTTGTGTATTCCACGTAATTTCACAAAAACTCAAGGAAGTGAGCAAAAATAATCTGTTCCAAAAGCAAGGCGTTCTCGCCATTCCTCCCTCAACCAACACCACAAAAAAACGTTAACCGATCATTCACCTCCTTGATGTATGTGGGATCTTGCTATGGACAAAATGACTGCCATCTTTGCCTACATACCAACAGTCACTGCACTTTGAAGTAATCCACGGTATGTGAAGTGCTTTGAAATGTTTCTAAGGTGCAATATAAATGCAAATCTATCTTTTTTTTGATCTTCCCTTGAATGGCTAGTTTTGCCACCTCATACTCAGCCAAGGAAGGCCAGACACTTTACAAGCTACATTCCAACAATTTGATTTCTTTCACTGTGCAAGTTCACCCCTCTGATATTCTTGAAATACCGAGCAGTACTGCACACTGGGCCTGTGTCTGATTTTGTGTGGAAACCCATCCACTACCAATTTAAATAGAATTACATAGTATTCACAGCACAGAAACAGGCCATTCGGTCCAGCAGGTCTATACAGGTGTTTATGCACCACACGAGCCTCCTCCCACCCCTCTTCATCTCACCCCATCAGCATAACCTTCTATTCCTTTCTCCCTCATGTGTTTATCTCGCTTCACCTTAAATGCATCGATGCTATTCGCCTCAACTACTGCTGTGGTAGCGAGTTCCACATTCTAACCACTCTCTGGGTAAACTTTCTCCTGAATTCCCAATTAGATTTATTGGTGACTATCTTATATTAGTGGAAATTTATGGGGGGGGGGGGGGGGGGGGGGGAAAGGGTGCAAAACCTCAAAAGTAGCTTTGGTGGCACAAAGTAGAAAAAAAAAGAAAATCCAAACTCGATCACTTACTGGGAAATCGCTCACATTCGGAATGGCCAAGTATAATTACATGGTGAGGCTGATTTCTTTGCAGGACACCAATCTGAATAGTTTAGGTTTGCAGAAGCAACTGTGCATAGTGACTGTAGGTGACTCAAAATCCTCAACAAAGCCTTGCATTTTACACAACACTTTATCACATCTCTCAAATGTCTCAAAAAGAACCTCACATGCAATGCATTACTTTGTGGTGCCATGCCTTGTTATGTGGGAAAATGCAGTAGCTATTTTGCACACAGCAAGATCCCACAAACAGAATGAGATTAATGGCCATCTAATCTGTTTTTGGTGGTGCAGGTTGAGGCTGGTGGAGGACTGGGGATTGTGGGAGGGGGGGGGGGGGGGGGGGGGGAAAGAGACTTTGTAGGAAATGATGTTAAACTGAGGCCCTATCTGCCCGTTCAGGCGGAGGTCAAAGATCCTGTAAGACTATTCTAATAAGGGCAGAGTGTTCTTCCCTTGACCTAACCGGCATCCCTCTCTCAACCAATGCCACCAAAACAGATAAATAGGTCATTTATCTCACTGCTGTTTGTGGGATCTTGCTGTGCCCACAGTGGCTGCTGTATCTGTGTACATAACAATAACTGCACTTCAAAGATAATTCATGTGAAGCATTTTTCGATGATCCTCAGAGATGTGATAATATATTATTTAAGTAATTCTATCTTTTAATTTTTTAATCACATCAAACTAACTTAGAATCATACAGCACAGAAGGAGGCCATTCGGCCCATCGTGCCTGTGCCAGATCTTTGAAAGAGCTATTCAATTAGTCCCAATCCCCTGTTCTTTCCCCATAGCCCTGTAATTTTTTCCCCTTCAAGTATTTATCCAATTCCCTTTTGAAAGTTCCTACTGAATCTGCTTCCACCACCCTTTCAGGCAGTGCCTTCCATATCACAACAACTTGCTGTGTAAAACAAATTCTCATCTCCCCTCTGGTTCTTTTACTATTTACCTGAAATCTGTGTCCTCTGGTTACCGGACATCCTGCTAGTGGAAACAGTTTCTCCCTATTTACTCTATCAAAACCCTTCATAATTTTGAATACCTCTATTAGGTCTCCCTTTAACCTTCTCTTCTCTGAGAAGAACAATCCCAGCTTCTCCAATCTCTTCACATAACTGAAGTCCCTCATCCCTGGTACCATTCTAGTAAATCTCTCCTGCAAGCTCCCCAAGGCCTAGACATCCTTCCCAAAGTGTGGTGCCCAGCATTAGTCACAATATTCCAACTGAGGCCTCACCAGTGATTTATATAGGTTTAGCTTAACTTCCTTGCTTTTATACTTTATGCCTCTATTTATGAAACCAAGGATCCTGTATGCTTTTTTAACAGCCTTCTCAACTTCAAAAGAAATCCATACATCTAACTTAGTAAATGTGTGCAATTGCTTGCCATCAGTTTAAAAAATCTAATTGCCTGACTAGATGCTTCAACCCAGAGAAGGAAGCTCTTCACTACTGAACATGGTAGCATAGTGGTTAGCACTGGTGCTTCACAGCGCCAGGGACCCGGGTTCGAATCTGACCTCGGGTGACTGTCTGTGTGGAGTTTGCACATTCTCCCCGTGTCTGCGTGGGTTTCCTCCGGGTGCTCCGGTTTCCTCCCACAGTCCAAAAATGTGCGGGTTAGGTTGATTTGGCTATGATAAATTGACCCTTAGTGTTAGGGGTTGGATTAAATATATGGGGATAGGATGGGATATGTTAGGGGGAATTAAATATGTGGGGTTAAGGGGGTAGGGTGGGATATGTGTACTGTGGGGATTAAAGCAGGGACAGGGTACTGGATTTGGATGATCAGCCATGATCGTATTGAATGGTGGAGCAGGCTCGACGGGCCGAATGGCCTACTCCTGCTCCTAGATTCTATGTTTCTATAGCATTATTGTAAAACTCAAGAACAAAAAGAATAACCATTATCTCTCACCAAACTGCCCCAGTACCTTTACAATAGCCATCCTTTCTTAAACATTACACAGCAGAGTGCACTGGCTGATCGGTACATGACATTCCTGCTTAAGCCTTTCTTTACTTTCCATGTCAATCTGCGACAAAGGGTCTTTCAAATCACAACAGCCTGGTGCCCATACGCAAGCAATAGTTTAAAGCAGAACACACAATCAGGATCTACTCTAAAGAAAGCTGCTCTGAGGATCAAAGCATTGACTAAGCAAGGCCATGACAAAGCCATAACTGTCTAAGCAGAAGACAATAAAAGCACCACCTCCAGAGAAATATGGCAGGCTGGGCATCAGTGTTGGTCATTACAATGCAATCTCAAGGCTGACTATAGGAATACATAAGAACATAAGAAATAGGAACAGTTGGCCATTTGGCCCTTCGGGTCGGGCCTGCTCCGCCATTCAATAAGATCACGGCTGATCCTCTACCTCATCTGCACTTTCCTGCACTATCCCCATATCCCTTGATTCCCATAATATTCAAAAATCTATCGATCTCTGTCTTGAATATACTCAACGACTGGAATTCTCTACCCCAGAGGGCTCAAAGATTCACCACCCTCTGAGTGAAGAAATTTCTCCTCATCTCAGTCCTAAATGGCCGACCCCTTATTCTGAGACTGTGACCCCTGGTTCTAGACTCCCCAGACAGGGGGAACATCCTCTCTGCATCTACCCTGTCAAGCCCTGTAAGAATTCTGTATGTTTCAATGAGATCACCTCTCATGCTTCTAAACTCTAGAGAATATAGGCCTAGTCTACTCAATCTCTCCTCATAGGACAATCCCCCCATCCCAGGAACCAGTCTGGTGAACCTTCATTGCACTCCCTCTACGGCAAGTATATCCTTCCTTAGGTAAGACCACCAAAACTGTACACAATACTCCAGGTTTGGTCTCACCAGGGCCCTATATAATTGCAGTAAGACGTCTTTACTCTTATACTCAAATCCTCTGGTAATAAAGGCCAACATACCATTTGCTTTCCTAATTGCTTGCTGTACCTGCATGTTAACTTTCAGTGATTCGTGTACAAGGACACCCAGGTCCCTCTGAACACCAACATTTCCCAATCTCTCACCATTTAAAAAATACTCTGCTTTTCTATTTTTCCTACCAAAGTGGATATTTTCCCATTTCTCCACATTATATTCCATTTGCCATGTTCTTGCCACAAAGCACATCAGTGAAAAGACATGAATGTCACAGATGGCTTCAGTGAGCCATCTAAAAACGAGTTTGTATCTGCAAAGAGACAAGTCGTCCGCATCCTTCCCTGAAGGCACTGATTCTTGCTGGGGTGCGGTTCCAATGGCTGCAGCAGCCATCTTGTATCTTGCCCTAAAGGTTAATTTTCATGTGTGGACCCAGACAGTGAGAGGGGGGGGGTGGGCGGGGAACTTTTAAACCCTGGTCGGGCTGCCGGCTGGGGAGCTCGCCCTAGAGCGGTAGCGGGAGGCTCTGCCAACTTCAACGGCCGGGCCTCATTTACATCCTGTTGGCCAGCTGTCTGCCTGAAAGGAGTGGAAAGAGGCAACTGGAGATATAAGCACTCGGATAAATCATGGGGAGATTGGGGGGGGTGGGGTTTGGCTGCGTCTCACAGGTGGGAAGGAGGGAGAGCGCCCAGGGAAGCAGAGGCCCAGGCTTTCTTTGTGGGGCCTGGAGGAGCGTTCCTGACAGACCCTCATCTTCCAGCAGACCAGGTTTCACTGAACTGGGCAGCCACAGCATGGCCATTGGGGTCTTAGGGTTCAGGCGGGCGGAAAAACAGCAGCCTTGAAATCACGGCGGGGCGGAAATGGAGCGGGAAATTGACCGGTCTATTATAACCCGCGCTCCGCCCGGTTTCCATAGGTGGGGGCAGTTAAACCTTCCCCTAGAGTCTCAGGAGCCTATTTGGCTATGAAGGGCATCACACAAGAGCCTAACTCCAGCCACGACGGGCTCATACGCACAGTTTTCAGGAAGGGTCACTGGATAGGGATCAGGAGTTGGACAAAAGTGAGAAGTCGCACAACACCAGGTTATAGTCCAACAGTTTTATTTGAAATCACAAGCTTTCGGAGTCACAAGCTGCTCCTTCGTCAGGTGAAGTAAGCCTGGTTACTGTTAGGAGGCATGATGTGGAGATGCCGGTGTTGGACTGGGGTGGACAAATGTGAGAAGTCGCACAATACCAGGTTATAGTCCAACAGCTTTATTTGAAATCACAAGCTTTCGGAGCGCTGCTCCTTCGTCAGGTGAAGTGAAGAGATGCATATAGGCACAGCATATATAGACAGAGAACACTGCCAGATGATTACAGTTAATCTTTCTAACTGCCCTTTATCACACCTCGGCAGAGAGATAATCACGGCAATCAAAGGTGTGGATGGTGTCCAAACAGGTCAGTCAGGAAAACATTCCTTCAAAGACAATGTGGCAGATGCTGGGGTCTGTATGGAAAACAAAAAACTTTTTTTGCTGGCAATCACAGCAGGTCCGGCCGCATCGGTGTAGCGAGAACAAGCCAACGACGACTCGAGTCTGGATGACTCTACGTCAGGTGGGGTTACATGTAGCGTGACATGAACCCAAGATCCCGGTTGAGGCCGTCCTCATGGGTGCGGAACTTGGCTATCAGTTTCTGCTCGCCGATTTTGCGTTGTCGTGTGTCTCCGCAAAATCGTCGAGCAGAAACTGATAGCCAAGTTCCGCACCCATGAGGACGGCCTCAACCGGGATCTTGGGTTCATGTCACGCTACATGTAACCCCACCTGACGTAGAGTCGTCGTTGGCTTGTTCTCTCTACACAGATGCGGCCGGACCTGCTGTGATTTCCAGCAAAAAAAAAGTTTTTTGTTTTCCATACAGACCCCAGCATCTGCCACATTGTCTTTGATGTAATGTTTTCCTGACTGACCTGTTTGGACACCATCCACACCTTTGATTGCCGTGATTATCTCTCTGCCGAGGTGCGATAAAGGGCAGTTGGAAAGATGAACTGTAATCATCTGGCAGTGTTCTCTGACTATATATGCTGCGACTATATGCATCTCTTCACTTCACCTGACGAAGGAGCAGTGCTCCAAAAGCTTGTGATTTCAAATAAAGCTGTTGGACTATAACCTGGTGTTGTGCGACTTCTCACTGTTAGGAGGGGCTAAGGTGAACTGCCGCAGTCCAACTGCTGCCCTACCTGAAATCTGCCAGCTCACCACACATTGGAGATAGAATCGGAGGCATTTTGGTCTCTTACCACTTTGTACCACACCAGGCTGGAGAGTGCCTTTATCGACCAGGCCATCGAGTGAACTGGTGGTGTTGATAATGAGGATAATTTATGCTGATTTTATAAGGATGCATGCACAACATTAGAAAAGAGGCAATTTCTCATCACTGAGTTATTTGCAGAACCTAAAATTCATGCTCACAATCGAATGGCAGGTAAGCCATGCTTGCTGTACCAGAGATAACCACTAGAGGATGCTGCATCCACACTGCCGATTACACTTCACTATTCCGTTTGGTCATCTGAAAAATCCAGGAGAAAACCAACAACAGCGTAACTCAGGGAAAATCTGCACAGAGCTCCCCGCTAGCTCGGCAGGTTTAACCAGTGAGCCACAGAGACCAGGAAGGTCCCAAGTTCGATCTGCGGTCTGCACCGTGTTAGCCGACCTCGGCTGGGGTAACGGTGGTTGGGATGACTCAGTGCCCTGGATTTGGGAGGGGAAATCAGTGCCGACATCTGGTCATAATCCAGCGACCTTTACCGAGGAGACAGGATCCGCCTTGGCCGTGATGCCTTTCCCCCACCTCCCCCTCTCGCCTGTGTTCAAAGAGCCCGCTGACGCTCACCGCCAAGGGTTATAGAGGAAGAGTGGTCAATGCAATTATACTCATGCAAGGGGCCAACATATTCAACAGAAACAGCAACAACAACTTGTATTTATATAGCACCTTTAACGTAGTAAAACGTCCCAAGGCGCTGCACAGGAGTATTATAAGACAAACAATTTGACACCGAGCCACATAAGGATAAATTAGGGCAGGTGACCAAAAGCTTGGTCAAAGAGGTAGGTTTCAAGGAGTGTCTTAAAGGAGGAAAGAGAGGTAGCGAGGTGGAGAGGTTTAGGCAGGGAATTCCAGAGCTTAGGGCCTAGGCAACAGAAGGCACGGCCACCAATGGTTGAGCGATTATAATCAGGGATGCTCAAGAGGGCAGAATTAGAAGAGGGTAGATATCTCAGGGGGGTTGTGGGGCTGGAGGAGATTACAGAGATAGGGAGGGGTGAGGCCATGGAGGGATTTGAAAACAAGGATGAGAATTTTGAAATCGAGGCGCTGCTTAACCGGGAACCAATGTAGGTCAGCGAGCACAGGGGTGATGGGCGAACAGGACTTGGTGTGAGTTAGGACACGGGCAGCCGAGTTTTGAATGACCTCAAGTTTACGTAGGGTAGAATGTGGGAGGCCAGCCAGGAGTGCAGTGGAATAGTCAAGTCTCGAGGTAACAAAGGCATGGATGAGGGTTTCAGCAGCGGATGAGCTGAGGCAAGGACGGAGACGGGCGATGTTACGGAGGTGGAAATAGGCGGTCTTTGTTATACCGCGGATATGTGGTCGGAAGCAAGGGAATAAAAGCTGTTGGGGAGAAAGTAATTTACAGAGAGTACTTGTAGACAGTGATGTGCCAAAGGGTTATGGCCTTATAAATCTGTGCAACAATGCATTGTCCAAAAGCTTTTATCTTTTGAGGAATTAAAAGGAGTTGGGCCATTCAGCCAAGTGAAACTCATCCTTCCATCACAGCATCCAACTGTATTTCCAATAACCCTGATGGTTCTGTCTCCCTGCTTGGCAGATTATTCCAAATATTTACCACTCTTTAAATAAAGGAGCTCTGCTTGATGTCAGTTTTAAATTAACTTTTCACTGATTTCTATTTATGTTGTCTAGTTCTACTTTGAAGCAGCATTCGGGGTTGACTTTGTTTATCTAATCATGATGTTGGACTGGGGTGGACAAATGTGAGAAGTCGCACAACACCAGGTTATAGTCCAACAGCTTTATTTGAAATCACAAGCTTTCGGAGCACTGCTCACTTCACCTGACGAAGGAGCAGCGCTCCAAAAGCTTGTGATTTCAAATAAAGCTGTTGGACTATAACCTGGTGTTGTGCGACTTCTCACATTTGTTTATCGAAAGCATTTAACATTTTAGGTACCTTGATAAAGTTCTCCCCCCCCCTCCCCCCGCCTCCTTAACTATCCTCTTTTTGGTCTGTAAAGGTGAGGCTTCTCAAACCTTTCCTCGTAGCTCATCCCCTTTGCACTTGGCATCAGTCTTGTTGCTCTTCTCTGGACCCTTTCCAATTCAGGCATCTGTTTTCTGTGGTACGGTGACCAAGACTGAACACAGTACTCTGAATATATTATAAAGCCTTAAGAGGGCTTGTACAAGAACATACGGGAGAAGACCATTGTGAGCTACCCAGCTGGTCCCAAGGTTCATTAAGTCCCAGATTATACTCCATCTCTTTTTCCACCAAAATAGGAATGGGGGTGGGGGGGGGGGGCGGGGAGAAATTAAGAAAGACCTGCATTTATATCGTGCCTTTCACAACCGCAAGACGCGCTTTCAAGTATAGGCACTGTTGTAATGTGGGGAAACACGGCTGGTGGCCTTAGGGTTAGGGGTCGATGCTTTCTCTGCATTAGGATTAGGTTTGAGATGTGATCAGGATGTTTGCTTCCCTTTCCCACTCCAGCACAAAAAATCTAGGCCGAGAGAGTGCTGCACTGTCAGAGGTGCCGTCTTTTGGATGAGACATTAAACCGAGGCCCGTCTGCCCTCTCACTATTTTGAAGAACAGCAGGGAAGTTCTTCCTGGTGTCCTGGTCAATATTTATCCCTCAGCCAACATCACTAAAAAGTTATATAGTCATAATCACATTGCTGTTTGTGGGACCTTGCTATGCGCAAATTGGCTGCCACGTTTGCTACATTACAGCAGTGACTACACTTCAAAAGTACTTCATTGGCTGTAAAGCGCTTTGGGATGTCCTGAGGTCATAATAGGCGCTGTATAAATGCAAGTTCTTTCTTTCTACATGAATGAGTCTTTGAACTGTTTCAAAGATATGACTTAGGCCACATGAAGAGATTCTCAATTTATTCAGCGGGCACTTAATGTCCGATTAAAAATTGAGCAACACAAACATTTTCAACTGATTGTTAACTGTCCAGTCGGGAATCCAGGTTGAATCCAGATCATCTGGAGCCAGCATTCTCAGCCAACATCACTTCACACTGAACGTCACGGTATTAAACTACAACAACAACTTGTATTTATATAGCGCCTTTAACATAGTAAAATGTCCCAAGGCACTTCATAAGACAAAAAATTTGACACCGAGCCACATAAGGAGAAATTAGGGCAGGTGACCAAAAGCTTGGTCAAAGAGGTAGGTTTTAAGGAACGTCTTAAAGGAGGAAAGAGAGGTAGAGAGGCGGAGAGGTTTAGGCAGGGAATTCCAGAGCTTAGGGCCGAGGCAACAGAAGGCACGGCCACCAATGGTTGAGCGATTATAATCAGGGATGCTCAAGAGGGCAGAATTAGAAGAGGGCAGAATTAGAAGAGGGTAGATATCTCAGGGGGGTTGTGGGGCTGGAGGAGATTACAGAGATAGGGAGGGGCGAGGCCATGGAGGGATTTGAAAACAAGGATGAGAATTTTGAAATCGAGGCGCTGCTTAACCGGGAACCAATGTAGGTCAGCGAGCACAGGGGTGATGGGCGAACGGGACTTGGTGCGAGTTAGGACACGGGCAGCCGAGTTTTGAATGACCTCAAGTTTACGTAGGGTAGAATGTGGGAGGCCAGCCAGGAGTGCGTTGGAATAGTCAAGTCTCGAGGTAACAAAAGCATGGATGAAGGTTTCAGCAGCGGATGAGCTGAGGCAAGGACGGAGACGGGCGATGTTATGGAGGTGGAAATAGGCGGTCTTTGTTATACCGCGGATATGTGGTCGGAAGCAAGGGAATAAAAGCTGTTGGGGAGAAAGTAATTTACAGAGAGTACTTGTAGACAGTGATGTGCCAAAGGGTTATGGCCTTATAAATCTGTGCAACAATGCATTGTCCAAAAGCTTTTATCTTTTGAGGAATTAAAAGGAGTTGGGCCATTCAGCCAAGTGAAACTCATCCTTCCATCACAGCATCCAACTGTATTTCCAATAACCCTGATGGTTCTGTCTCCCTGCTTGGCAGATTATTCCAAATATTTACCACTCTTTAAATAAAGGAGCTCTGCTTGATGTCAGTTTTAAATTAACTTTTCACTGATTTCTATTTATGTTGTCTAGTTCTACTTTGAAGCAGCATTCGGGGTTGACTTTGTTTATCTAATCATGATGTTGGACTGGGGTGGACAAATGTGAGAAGTCGCACAACACCAGGTTATAGTCCAACAGCTTTATTTGAAATCACAAGCTTTCGGAGCACTGCTCACTTCACCTGACGAAGGAGCAGCGCTCCAAAAGCTTGTGATTTCAAATAAAGCTGTTGGACTATAACCTGGTGTTGTGCGACTTCTCACATTTGTTTATCGAAAGCATTTAACATTTTAGGTACCTTGATAAAGTTCTCCCCCCCCCTCCCCCCGCCTCCTTAACTATCCTCTTTTTGGTCTGTAAAGGTGAGGCTTCTCAAACCTTTCCTCGTAGCTCATCCCCTTTGCACTTGGCATCAGTCTTGTTGCTCTTCTCTGGACCCTTTCCAATTCAGGCATCTGTTTTCTGTGGTACGGTGACCAAGACTGAACACAGTACTCTGAATATATTATAAAGCCTTAAGAGGGCTTGTACAAGAACATACGGGAGAAGACCATTGTGAGCTACCCAGCTGGTCCCAAGGTTCATTAAGTCCCAGATTATACTCCATCTCTTTTCCCACCAAAATAGGAATGGGGGTGGGGGGGGGCGGGGAGAAATTAAGAAAGACCTGCATTTATATCGTGCCTTTCACAACCGCAAGACGCGCTTTCAAGTATAGGCACTGTTGTAATGTGGGGAAACACGGCTGGTGGCCTTAGGGTTAGGGGTCGATGCTTTCTCTGCATTAGGATTAGGTTTGAGATGTGATCAGGATGTTTGCTTCCCTTTCCCACTCCAGCACAAAAAATCTAGGCCGAGAGAGTGCTGCACTGTCAGAGGTGCCGTCTTTTGGATGAGACATTAAACCGAGGCCCGTCTGCCCTCTCACTATTTTGAAGAACAGCAGGGAAGTTCTTCCTGGTGTCCTGGTCAATATTTATCCCTCAGCCAACATCACTAAAAAGTTATATAGTCATAATCACATTGCTGTTTGTGGGACCTTGCTATGCGCAAATTGGCTGCCACGTTTGCTACATTACAGCAGTGACTACACTTCAAAAGTACTTCATTGGCTGTAAAGCGCTTTGGGATGTCCTGAGGTCATAATAGGCGCTGTATAAATGCAAGTTCTTTCTTTCTACATGAATGAGTCTTTGAACTGTTTCAAAGATATGACTTAGGCCACATGAAGAGATTCTCAATTTATTCAGCGGGCACTTAATGTCCGATTAAAAATTGAGCAACACAAACATTTTCAACTGATTGTTAACTGTCCAGTCGGGAATCCAGGTTGAATCCAGATCATCTGGAGCCAGCATTCTCAGCCAACATCACTTCACACTGAACATCACGGTATTAAACTACAACAACAACTTGTATTTATATAGCGCCTTTAACATAGTAAAATGTCCCAAGGCACTTCATAAGACAAAAAATTTGACACCGAGCCACATAAGGAGAAATTAGGGCAGGTGACCAAAAGCTTGGTCAAAGAGGTAGGTTTTAAGGAACGTCTTAAAGGAGGAAAGAGAGGTAGAGAGGCGGAGAGGTTTAGGCAGGGAATTCCAGAGCTTAGGGCCGAGGCAACAGAAGGCACGACCACCAATGGTTGAGCGATTATAATCAGGGTTGCTCAAGAGGGCAGAATTAGAGGAGCGCAGATATCTCGGAGGGGGGGGGGGGGGGGGTTGTGGGGCTGAAGGAGATTAGAGAGAGAGGGAGGGGCGAGGCCATGGAGGGATTCTGGAGACAGAATCGGCAACCAGCACCTATGGAATTCCTACTAATTAGATCATTTAAGATTATTCTCTTTCAACCACCCCTCCTGCATCGCCCAAGAAAGGATTCAAAATGGATCAAGTTTTAAACACAAAGCAGAAAATATGATTGATATCAATGCACATTTTGTTGGGACTGTGGATTCGAGGTGGTGGCTTAGGTTTGAATCCAGTCCAGACAGATGGTAGCCGTCTCTATCTGGTGGCTGCAAGGGCCCTATGTGAAATGAGCATGGGCAGTCTCAACCCAGTTCCCAGTCGACGTGGTCTAACAGCACAAGTCAGTCCCCAGTTTGACACTAAATTGCCAATCTCTCACTCAGAGGCTACAGAATGGCTGGTGTGGGAAACATACAAACAAGTGTATCCAAGCAGTTAGGGGATGCTTTTCCATCACTCCCTCTCCTAAAGGTGCTGCTTCAAGTTGGATTGTGCATCCCTGGGGTTTCCCCCATTATGATCCATGGGGCTTTGAGGCCCTTGACCACTGCCCTGGATGAGTTAAGACATACACACAGAATGTACGGCACCAGAAACAGACCATTCAGCCAACTGGTCCAAGCCGGTGTTTATGCTCCACATGAGCTGCCTCCCACCCCTCTTAATCTAACCCAATCAGCATATCCTTCTATTTCTTTCTCCCCCAAGTGTTTATCTAGCTTCCCCTTAAATGCATCTATGCTAATCACCTCAACTACTCCTTGTTCAACACTCTAATCACTCTCTGGGTAAAGAAACTTCTCCTGAATTTCCTACTGGATTTATTAGCGACAATCTTATATTTATGGCCCCTAAACGTTTACTTTGCAACAGTCATAAGTTCTTAGAACCAAATCAGTACTGACTTGTAACCTTCAACACGCATCAACACCTTTAAGGCTTTCTCACACGGCCACAGCGATCCTGATTAACCTTCAGGGTAGACAATCATCTTTCGCTGATGTGGCCGCTTACTGCCATGGAGCAGGAGTACCCTGAAGGTTGATCTCCTGGACTAGTTTCGATCAACTGGATGGGATGGAGTGGAATTTCCTAGATTTTCTCCCCCCAAATTGGCCTGGGTTTTTAATCTGGTTTTTCACCTCTCTCAGGAGATCAAATGGTGGGAAGAAAAAACATTGGCCCGGATTTCGTGGTAAACATAATGGTGCGGCTATCGGCGCTCACCATTATTAAAGTGTAAATCAGCCAGCAGCTTCCGGCGACCACACACGCGCAGTTAAACGCAGAAATCAGGAAGTTGCTATCCGAGGTGCCCTGCTCCTCCAGAAGCTGTGCTATACCGGTATCTCATCAAGAGACTCGGCATTGAAGCACATGGAACGGCATGAAGTTGCTGTACTTACGTGAAAGATACCCACTAAACTCGCCAGAAAAAGTTAGGGCTTGTCCATTCCAGTGTAAATAAATTTTTAACAGCGTGATAAGTCTTGATTACTGCCAAACAACCTCTCTGGCACTGAAAATTAACTTTTACAAGTGTGGAGTCTCATTCCTTCAGACTGTAATTATGGTTGGAGATTTAAATTAAAAAAAAACTTTTTCTTTCTGCCTCTTTTATCTCTCTCTCTTAATCCCATCTTTCTTTCCCTCTCTTTATTTCACTTTCTGTACATGATTTTATATTGAATTCAATATTCTAACTTACACTTCCTGGTTCAGACTCTGCATGCCTCAGGAAGGATTCTTCAATCTGATTGGTTAAGGGGATACACAGCTGCTTGCCCTGTTCACACAGGTCCCAGACCTCCTGTAGAGGGCGCTGGGCCGAAATAGCTTTCTAATTACCGTCGGTTCCAGTGCAAAAGCCCATAAAAGATCAGTGGGCAAGTGTAAGTGTAACAAACGGCTGGCGGCGTTCGTTCGCCACTGACTGCAAAATCCGGGCCTTTGTGATTGCCAACCATGATCAAATGTATACACATACCAACAGCAAAGGATGTAGGTAGTTCACATATTGCTGAATAATATTTGAGTGTTGAGTGTTGGTGTCATTCTATGCAAGTGTACGCCTAGGATGCCTATGCCATTTCCAGTCGCAACTGGAAGCCAATGCTGCTATATCGGCATTCAGTGATTACATTATCATAGAATCCTACAGCACAGAAGGAGGCCATTCGGCCCATCGTGCCTGTGCCGGCTCTTTGAAAGAGCTCTCCAACTAGTCCCACTCCCCTCCTCTATCCCCATAACTCTGCAATTTTTCCCCCCATTATCCCAGACAATTGAACATGTTACTATAATTTTCAAGACTGAGAGGGATAGATTTTTGTTGGGTAAGGGCCTCAAGGGATAGGAGCAAAGGCGGGTTTAGCAGAGTTGAGGCACAGATCAGCCATGATCTAATTGAACGGTGAAGCAGGCTCAAGGGGCTGAATGGCCTACTCCTGTTTCTATATAATTCCTCATTGCCAAGCCAAAAACATCATGAATACAAAAATGCTGAGTGTATGGGGTTAATGTCTGAATGCTGCTGAGAACACTAAGAATTGCCTCACTTTCATTAAGAAATACAACACAGTAGTGACATTTCGTTCTAAAAAATAAAGCTGGCAGTGCCAACAGAGACAGATTAATGGCATATGGTGCAGAGTTTGATTTACGCTAGTGAAAGGTTATCAATGTCAATCTAAGTTTACAAGGGTTGCTATTGGCGTCATTCTCCATTCCATTGCACCCCTGCCCAAATACTTAGTAAATTTAAAGAGTGGTGATTGTCAGATTATTGGTGATCAAATTATTTCTCCCTTCTACCCTGAAGGCAGCAACTGCTCCCGGGGGCAGCTCCACACCCACCGACATCACCCAATAAATTGGCCAAGTGGTTGTTTGTCACACGTGAGCCTGGACAATGAGCACTGGGAGGCTGTTTGACAGTGGCGGGGGGGGGGGGGCTTCATAACCAAACTTGATCCTGTTCCTACCTGACTTCCAAGCACGCGTACTTTCCAGCAGGAAGTCGTCAGGTGGCTATCAGAAGCAGGAATACAAAGGCAAAATACTGCGGATGCTGGAAATCTGAAATAACAACAGAAAATGCTGGAAATACTCAGCAGGTCAGGCAGCATCTGTGGAGAGAGAAACAGAGTCAACGTCTCAGGTCGATGACCTTTCGTCTGTTGAAAGGACATCGACCTGAAACGTTAACTCTGTTTCTCTCTCCACAGATGCTGCCTGACCTCCTGAGTATTTCCAGCATTTTCTGTTTACAGATCAGAAGCAGGAACTCTGGCTGATTCTCCACCTCTCCAGATTTGGGAGTCCAATGCGAAATGAAGCACTCAATTCTGGTCAGTTAACTCAGACTAGGGATAAAACCTACAATCCTCCTAAACTGCACTTTTTTGTATGAAACCAGTTGACACATTAACCTCTGAGCCAGTAAGCAATGGCAACAGCAAGTTCGAAGAACATTCATGTGGTTTTAATTTTTAAAATCAGGATTTTCTCTTCCAACAGCAGTGACTGAGGTGGAATGTATTGGTTTTCATCCAAAGCCGCCGAACCAGAAAATATCTGACGCACATAAAAATAAATAAAAGTGTTTTATTTATGTGCTTGAAGGCCTCAGCCAACACAGCTCTGTAACTGCCCACAGGAGGTACTGAAGTGCAGCCTGAACCCTCCTCTAATGGCTCAGTTGCGTACAATAACGTCACACGGACCAAAAGGCACCAGGTTGCATTGCTGATTTGTGCTGAGTTGGCCAATCCCAGCAGAGTACAGTAGGGGGTGGGTCAATTAACTTGGGCATTGCTAGGAAGGAGAAAAAAAGTACCATCCAGGGTCCCTGCTCCGTTCAGTGACCTGTTAAGTGCACATGTGTAAAGCACAGTCGAGAACGGGATCAGGCTTGGAGGGGATGTCCCTCGTGGTTCAAAAGCCTGCTGACTCTCCCTGTACAAGCTCTCAAATTAAGAACTGGACGAAGTACTGAAGGGCAGGCTCATGGGACTACACCCCAACAGGAGTCGATGTTGTAAGAAACAGAGGGACGAGGAGCAGAAACTTAGCACAAAGAAATAGGTGATAAGACACTTTCTTCTCTCCAATGAGGTATGACTTGACTTTCGCTCAGCACCCCAGCCTCCCCCTACCATGGCAAGGCCCAGCCACCCCTCACCATGGCAAGGCCCAGCCTCCCCTCACCATGGCAAGGCCCAGCCACCCCTCACCATGGCAAGGCCCAGCCACCCCTCACCATGGCAAGGCCCAGCCTCCCCCCACCATGGCAAGGCCCAGCCACCCCTCACCATGGCAAGGCCCAGCCTCCCCCCACCATGGCAATGGCCCAGCCTCCCCCCACCATGGCAAGGCCCAGCCTCCCCCCACCATGGCAAGGCCCAGCCTCCCCTCACCATGGCAAGGCCCAGCCTCCCCTCACCATGGCAAGGCCCAGCCTCCCCTCACCATGGCAATGGCCCAGCCACCCCTCACCATGGCAAGGCCCAGCCTCCCCCCACCATGGCAAGGCCCAGCCATCCCTCACCATGGCAAGGCCCAGCCTCCCCCCACCATGGCAAGGCCCAGCCTCCCCTCACCATGGCAAGGCCCAGCCACCCCTCACCATGGCAATGGCCCAGCCTCCCCTCACCATGGCAATGGCCCAGCCTCCCCCCACCATGGCAATGGCCTAGCCTCACCCCCACCATGGCAAGGCCCAGCCTCCCCTCACCATGGCAAGGCCCAGCCTCCCCTCACCATGGCAAGGCCCAGCCTCCCCTCACCATGGCAAGGCCCAGCCTCCCCTCACCATGGCAAGGCCCAGTCTCCCCTCACCATGGCAATGGCCCAGCCTTCCCCCACCATGGCAATGGCCCAGCCTCCCCCCCACCATGGCAATGGCCCAGCCTTCCCCCACCATGGCAAGGCTGAGAGGGGACCCTCACTGGACGACAAACTCTTGTCAAAAACTCACGCCCCACCATTCCCAAAGCATCGAGGTTCAGTTGAATATTTAACGAACATTATAGTTCAACATTTTCAAAAATATTTACAGGTTTATTTTTAAACAGTAATGGTCTTGGCATGAGAATGAGGCTGCCTACCAGCAGTCCAGTTCATAACTTGGAAGGATATCAAGTTGCTTACAGCAAGCCCAGAATCTATGGCTTACTTGCCGCGTGTGTAGAAAATAAGTACATTACTACCAGAATTAGTTGTTGCCAGTGGCTGTGTCCACTGAAAACTGCAGTCAATTGGTAAGAGAGGAGGGCGGTAAACCAACTCTCCAACACAAATGATTGTGTTTAGTATAATTAGTGTGGTGTGGAGTACAAAACATCACTGAACAGGACCTTCAGATCACTGCCCACATGTTCCTCCTCAAGGGTGGAGTGCCGCAAAGAACGACTTCTGATTTTAAGGGCTGACCATTCTCAGTCAGCAATTGATTCTTTGAGGCACAAGCTAATCACCTGAGATTAGACCTGCTTTTATTTTAAAAGCAGAAATTCGGAGCTCCTTTCGTTTCATGGGGGTCGTTGAATAGCGAAGGTTCCAGGTTCGACCCCTGGTGTGTTGAGCTAGCTGATCTCAGCCAAGGCAGTTCCAAAGGTGCTACAACTGGGCTCAGTGCCCCCCAGGCTACAGAGTGGAAAATTCAGCCTGATCTTTGTTACTGTCGAGTGACACCATTGGGAAAATGCGCATGTGCAGATTTGGGTGAACACAGGATTAGATTCAGTTGTGATGCTCTCCACAGTAACACAGCCTGCTCACACGCAATTTGTAGTCTCTGACAACAACAGCAGCTATTTTGGTAAGGTACCGGGGGAGCTACAAGCCACAAAAGGATGAGGCAGAAGCTGCAAGTGTGAAGCTCCAACAGTCCTTGTGCGTCATTCGAAGCCAACGGCCTCTTCTGAACAATAGCTATCTCACAAGCCCTCAACTAATATTGAACAATTCTCACTCCCAACACAGATACTCAATTATCTGCAAATAACAGTAAGCGAGGTTTACAGCTCATACGAAGATACGAAATTGACAGGAAGGAAAAGACCAGCTGGTCCTTCAAACCTGCCCCACGTACTGCGATGGCTGGAGCATCACGACTAGTCACTTCCTGCTGCCCTGCCCCCTCGCAGACGTGTAATCTCCTGGGAGAGGCAAAAAAACGAAGAAAAAACTCGGGGCCAATGAGGGAAAAAATACACTGGAAAATTCCTCTCTCCTCCCCTCAGACGATTGAAACTAGTCCAGGAGATCACTTTGATCAAGTGTTATCTATACAGATATACATGTATATATGTGCATCATGCTGAATATCTTGTATTGAATTAAGTGAAGTCATGCTGTAAGAGGGGATCATTCTTCTTTGCCAACCCAATTACCCTTCCATGTTTTCAATGTCATTTGCAGTTGAAGTCTTGTTTCCGATTTGCTGCGCACCCCCTCCATCTTGCACACAATTTGGACACAAGCCGTTTTTGTGATCCTGCATGGAGAATTGAAGTGCCTGTTGTAGTGAGAGGGCTGAGGGGCCCACACCCAGATACGAACATTCGAATTAGGAGCAGGAGTAGGCCACTCGAGCCTGCTCCGCCATTCAATAAGATCATGGCTGATCCGATTACTCCACATTCCCGCCTACCCCCGATAACCTTTCACCCCCTTGCTTACCAAGAATCTATCTACCTCTGCCTTAAAAATATTCAAAGACTCTGCTTCCACCGCCCTCTGAGGAAGAGAGTTCCAAAGACTCACGACCCTCTGTGAGAAAAAATTTCTCCTCATCTCTGTCTTAAATGGGCGACCCCTTATTTTTAAACAGTGACTCTTAGTTCTAGATTCTCCCACAAGAGGAAACATCCTCTCCACATCCACCCTGTCCAGACCCCTCAGGATCTTATATGTTTCAATCAAGTCACCTCTTACTCTTCTAAACTCCAGCGGATACAAGCCTAGCCTGTCCAACCTTTCCTCATAAGACAACCCGCCCATTCCAGAGATTAGTCTAGTAAACCTTCTCTGAACTGCTTCCAACGCATTTACATCCTTCCTTAAATAAGGAGACCAATACTGTACACAGTACTCCAGATGTGGTCTCACCAATGCCCTGTATAACTGAAGCATAACCTCCCTACTTTTGTATTCAATTCCCCTCGCAATAAATGATAACATTCTATTAGCTTTCCTAATTACTTGAAGGAAGTGTCTGCTGGTACTCAAAGCTGCCTGTCTCATACGTGAAGCTTGGCCAGAGGGGGAGCCGGCAGCATTTTACGCCAGAAAGAGTCAGCAGCATGAGGAGGAGAGAGGAAGAGAAAGAAGAAAGCTTAGAGTGAGGAAAATTTCCATCCCTCAACTTCCATTTTTAGACAAAAATGAGAAGTCGCACAACACCAGGTTATAGTCCAACAGTTTTATTTGAAATTACGAGCTTTCGGAGCACTGCTCCTTCGTCAGGTACAGTGAGGACTATAACCTGGTGTTGTGCGACTTCTCATTTTTGTCCACCCCAGTCCAACACCGGCATCTCCGCATCATGTCCATTTTTAGAGGCTGGAGATGGGGAAAGTACAACACGATTCATTAAATTCGCAAAACAATGGGTGAAGGAAAAGAAAGATTTAACATCTAATTTTTTTGAAAATATAGTTAAGAAACCAAATGTAAAATATAAGCACATATTATGTAATATTAATGTGGCATATTTCACTGAATCTCCCTGCAACTGATAACCTCATTGTCTGCATTTCAAAAGGACATATTCAACACTTCACGGCTGACAGGTGACTGTATAATTGAAGGCGATGCATATGCACCATTACACAGACAAGTTGACTGTGCAGCTACAGTGGTAATAGGAAGCACTGGGTTTGAATAAAATTGAAGAGAAACTCCTCCTTTCATCAGATGACAGTCTCCGACCCTGTATCTCAGCTCACACCCTCGGCCCTTAACTCCTCCCTCTGCTCCAATACCAGTGGCAGAGCCTTCAGCCATCACACCCCATCATTCTAGAATTCCCTTTCTGAAGCTCTCCACCTGCCACATCTGTTGCCACTTTCAAACGCCTGCTTGGGGTCTGGTTCTGTTTTGTAAAGCTCCTTGGGGTGTTTTCCTACATTAAGGGTGCTGTGCACATGCTCTACCTTGTTGATCCTCTCCATTTCATCCACATTCTTACCAAATGATGATGGCATTACCTACTAGACTACGCTCTTTCTGTGGGATACATTATGTATTGATACAATGTATGAGGCTGAGGCTCTTTTCTCTAGAATGGTGAAGGCTGAGGGGTGACCTAAAGAGGTCTTTAAAGTTATGATGGGGTTTGATAGGATAAAGGTAGAGATGTTTCCACCTGTAGGGGAGTTCAAAACTAGGGATCATAAATATAAGATAGTCACTAATAAATCCAATAAGGAATTCAGGAGAAACCGGTTTACCCAGAGAGCGGTTAGAATGTGGAATGTGCTACCACAAGCAGCAGTTGAGGTGAATAGCACAGATGCATTTAAGGGGAAGCTAGCTAAACACATGAGGGAGAAAGGAATAGAAGGATATGTTGACAGGGTTAGATGGAGTAGGGTGGGAGCAGGCCCGTGTGGAGCATAAACACCGGCATGGACCAGTTGGGCCGAATGGCCTGTTTCTGTGCTGTAATTTCTAAGTAATTCTATGGCATGATCTTACCAAATGATGATGGCGTTACCTACACTCCCTCTACTGGATACACAAGTAATTATATAACTTTGGGCTGAATTTTGTCAATGGGGACGCGTTGGGGGTGGGACTGCTGGTTTTCGGGTTTCAGTCCCGCCCCCAACGACATCCAGCCAACCCACGCTATTTTCCCTTGATTGACCTTGTTAAGCCCGCCCTGTGGGCTTAGCCAGCCAATTAAAGGAAAGCCAGTGACAGAGGATGTCAGCGTATGACATTTCATCTGTCAAAAATTTGACAGATGAATTGTCAGCGTTTGACAGCTTGGAGAAGCTGCCAAACGCTGACAATCTCTGTTCTTTGGTGAGCCCTTGCACTGAAGACTCACCAAACCTCTTTCCTCAGCAGAAATCAGATGGCTGTTGCATCGGAGAATGCAGCAGCCATTCTGTCATCTCTGCCGTTGAGATGAGGCACCTCCGGATCCCCAAGGGTTGAAGCCTGCAGGAAGAAACAAAGGTAAGTAAACTTTTTCTAACACTTTACACTCACCTCTCATACTTACCTCTCCACACTTGCACCCATTACTCACCTCCACAGTGCACTTTTCGACCCCTCTCACCCCTGCAGACTCACTGTTCGCCTCGCTGACCCTGGCGGGTTTTCCCGACGTCGGGAAGCCCGCACTTGTGTGGGTAAAATGGGAATAATCCTCTTAACTGCCTGTTAACAGGCAGTTAATTGGCTGTAATCCCCTTCCCGCCTCGAGGAGATGGGTCCCTGCGCGACTCGGGGACCCGCCTCCCGGGAAGATGGCATGGAGGCGGGTTGGGAGCGGGTTCGGTACCCGCTCCCGGTTTCTGCCATTTTCACGGCAGTCCCGCCTCCCCAGGACTGGCAAAATCCCCCCCTTAGTCTTTAGCTAATTTTATATTATCCAACGAACGTGCTAGTGGCAGCTTCTCTGTGATTGGGTAGCAGCCAACTACAAACTGAAAGTAAACCTGCTGCGATTCGCTAAGACTGGTGTCTGGGAGGACCCACTGGATGTTGATCACGAGTCGCTCTGCTGGTTACACTGGCAGTTGCATGATATAGTCTGAAACACTACGGCTGACAGAAGTGATAATTGAGCCTCCCCCTATGACTAAGCAGTTTCACACAGTGAGTAGCTGAGCCATACAGAAGATCCCAGCGTAGATTCTCAGTCTGTGCTAAGTTAGCTGATCACAGCCAGGGCTGCTGTAGCAATATCTTAAGAGGAGGGGGCTGGGCGGGCGGAAATTGAGAAAAAAAAAATCGCCGGGTGTTCCCATTCCTGATCACTAATCAGCAACATGCCCGCTAATGTTAACTTGTGTAAAGGTTGGGCTCTAATTGAGCTCATCTGCAATCGGGTCAAATAGGCTGTAGACACGCAGGGCTGGATTTTGAATGACCCATGGAGTCGGGTTTGGAGGCGTGTGGGGGGTTAAATTTGCGTGGTCGGGGTTTCCGACCCCATCCCGCCTCCACGCAATTTTGACATAATCAGTCGCGGGGTTCCTGACTCCGTCCCGCCTTCAAGAGGCGGGAGAGGCCATTAAAGCCCTTAACAAGCTCTAAATTGGCTCTGTAATGCCATTTTGAAATGCTGTAGCTAGTTTAACCCTCTTCTGACGTGAAGCACGCCTGGTGTGAAACACTCCAGTGAAACCTGGCGGGAGCACAAGTGGATAGCTGACTATTGGCTGCAGGTCCACTATTACAACGGAGATGTGATGAAGGTAGTAGTAGTATTAGGTCTGAACGTCGCCTCTGATGCTACTGCATTGAATGTCTTCAGAGACTGCCTGGGAGGACTTGCTCTGTCTGTCTGTCTGTCTGTCACTCTCTGTCTCTCTCTGTCCTACACCACCACCCCATTTTTGCATCCAGGTCCACCCACATCAAAAGCCAGGCAGGTCCTCTCTCACCAACAGTCTCTGAGACTAGCCAGTCAGCAATGATGACATCATCAGAGGCGGCTTTCAGACTGAAAACACTAATTAGTTCATGGGTTCCCACATGCTCCAACTCAATTGCCCAATTAACTGAAAATTGCATCAGGCATCCACATTAATCTGGAGTCGGGGGGGAAACACGAAATGCGGATTACACGACTCCAAGACAAAATCCAGCCCACAGTATCAAAGCTCACACAAGAGTAAATGCCACTTGGACAAGGACAGCGAGCATTCGTGGAACCATACCCAGCAAGGAGTCCAGCTGGGAGAAGAGAAAAGTGGCAAGGGAAGGAAGAAAATAAATATTCAAAAGCTGACTTCCAGTATCGGGGAAAGGACAGTGTACTGTGGACAGGGTTTTCCATGGATATTGCCAGCATAGTCCAAGCTCAAAACTTTGTGTGTCAGCAACAGGAATTTCTCCCGAACAGGATTTGGATTTAAAAAAGCATTTTCGCAGTGGAACTCGAACATCATTACCGAAACTCATCAACTGGTTAGTGAATGGCTACGGGTCAGTACTTTGTGCAGTGGTGCATTGAGAAATTTGAGAGTCATTAACATTTGCATAAATAAGCAGTAATCACTGAACTTTTGCAGTGCGCAATCTGCAATGGCATTGAGAAGGCCGAGAGAGTGCAGTGACGGGGACGAGAGAAGGGCTTTGCCGTGTCTGCCATGTGGTTACACAGTTGCGAGATCCCTTCTTTTAAGCGCCGGCTCGGAGTTCCAGGGGTGACAACTGCCTTCCGGTGTCTTGGTCAAGTGACCATTCCTCAATGCATGGGCCACACAGTGACTGTCAGCAGGCTGCTCGACCATGGGGCACATCACAGCCAAATCTGAGCTGAGCCTCACCTGACACTCACGGGTACAATTTCCAGCAGTGTCAGTTGATGGCGATCAGGAGAAAGAATCACAAATTAATTCCCCACCCCACCCTCCCTCGTCCAGGGATGCTGAAGACAATTGTCGTGCCTTACGCTGCTTTCCTAGCTGAGACCAGCTATCTCAACTCAGACTGGGAATCGAAGCCGAGACCCACAGTGCCACACTGGGCGATGCATTTACCCATTAAGCCATTGGAAAAGCTCTCCATTTTCTTTTTCAATTATAAAATAGGCTCACTGGAGTGTGTATTATTCACACAAAATGTATTCAAAAAAAACCAGCAAGTTAACAATTCACTGAGTATGTAAAGGGAAACAATAGGGCAGAATGGAAATTACAGCAGTTAATGGGAGATGAAAGGCTAAGTGCTTGGAAACTATCTCCAGTCCTCCTCCCCCGCCATCCTGTCAACCTGTAATGTTGAAGTAATGAAAACAAAATAAAGATTAAAATCTTCTGAAGTAATTATTTCCTATTTTAAAATGAAACAAAAATAACTGAAGGAAAATGCCAAAAGTTAACGATAGTCGTTACGCTTGAATAGAGTTTCCTCCTTTATCACTAGCCTTGAATGAAGTTTCCTTTTCATCTCAGGTAATGAATATCCTTTGTATCCTGCAACACATTTACCGGAATGACGTTCCCTTCTCCAAGAGAGGCAATTAATCTTCAGGATGTGGTAAATATAGTAGAATTGGATCAGAGCTCTCTAGAACAAATGTGCAGCATAATGTGCCATTAAGCCACACAGACCAGAAGTTCCCAGGTCCGATCTCTGGCCTGGTTAAAATCAACTCAGCTGTCGTGACAGCTCCAACGGACTCCAATTCCCTTGGGCGAGAGAAAGGGGAAAATGTCAACCGGGGTCCGTACCATCTGTAATTGGTGTCTAGTGATACCTGCTGGATGGGGCACTTGGATGGACATTTGGTTGGGTGCAACTATCATGCCTTCCAGGGCAGTTGAATTGCCCGCTGACATTAACTCTCCAGGCTCACTTATCAAGAATGGCCACTTGGGTGAGGCACTGCAGGACTCCCGGGACCACAGCCCAGCAAGAGTCGGGACCTCTGGGTGAGGAGCAGAGGGAAAATGGGAAAGAAAAGGATTTGTTGTTGTCGAGGCCTTTGGAGCTTAATGATCCCATTCGGACTGAAGATGACAGAAAGAGACCAACAGCAGGAAGATCATAGAAACATAGAAACATAGAATCTAGGAGCAGGAGTAGGCCATTCGGCCCGTCGAGCCTGCTCCACCATTCAATACGATCATGGCTGATCATTCAAATCCAGTACCCTGTCCCTGCTTTAATCCCCACAGTACACATATCCCACCCTAGCCCCGTAACCCCACGTATTTAATTCCCCCTAACATATCCCATCCTATCCCCATAACCCCACATATTTAATCCCCCACTAACACTAAGGGTCAATTTATCATAGCCAAATCAACCTAACCCGCACATTTTTGGACTGTGGGAGGAAACCGGAGCACCCGGAGGAAACCCACGCAGACACGGGGAGAATGTGTAAACTCCACACAGACAGTCACCCGAGGTCAGATTCGAACCCGGGTCTCTGGCGCTGTGAGGCACCAGTGCTAACCACTATGCCACCGTGTTGCCATCATGACTACTAGTTTTTCTGTGCTCATAAATTAAGAATTGTGGTGGTTTTAAACTGATGGGAGTGCCTTTGACAGAAGTACAGGGTGTGTCATTGGCACCTTTCAATATAAAGAGCAAAGTGCTCCCGCCATCAATGGCATTTTTTAATTGAAATAGCATAGCTCTCCCAGGATCAGTGGCACTCCAAGATAAATAGCCTGGCCCTCTTGCCATCAATGGCACCTTTCAATATAAATAGCATGACCTCCAGAGGCCTGATGACACTGGGTCTTGTGGGCTGCCAATTGATCTCCAATTAAATATAAAACCGTGGAGCCAGCCGGATTCTTTTACTTACAGCACTGGGATTCATTGCCAGCCCTAATTTGGCGGAAGAGCAGCAAGATAAAGGCAAGCGATGCACAGAGGTCATGGATCTCCATGAGCACACTGTTCCTCCAGCATAAAAGTGCCACAAATGTTCTTAGGAAAGACTTTGTAACCTCTGTAATAAGATGACTTCCTGGCTGCTAATTCACTTCTCTCTCTGCCCCCTCCTCCGTGGATTTTCAAAATCTGCTGGGTAAAAGCATGATGAGATAAATAGATCTGCATATTTGCCCATAACTTGCACCTTGCCAATGTAACACAAAGGAGTGGGTGAAGAGTTAGCAGAATGAAGTGCGCAGTTCTCTATAAGTGAGCCTATCTCCAGGAAGTCAAGATCTGGCTTCAGCAAAGGATACAAATCACTTCTTTTCCTTTGCAGCTGATGGTTTAAGGGGAGTGTGATAAGTGAAAAAGTTGGGTGGAAAAATAGCAAAAGGTAGGGATAAAATGGAAGTTTCTGAGACTCGACAGATGTGGTGACTGATGTTCCCTGGGCTCTGTGCTGGAGGCTGCTCTTATTTATCAGATACAAAACAATCTGGACTTGGGAACTGAAGGGACAATGTTGAAATTTGCTGATGGTACCAAATTATGAGATGTGGCAAATTGTCGGCAAGGGTTGTTAAAAACTGAAGGAGGTCATAGAACGTCCAGCAGGGTGGGCAGCTAGGTGGCAAATACAGTTCAGTGTAGAAAAATGTGAGAGATACATCTTCGAAGCAAGAACAGGAAAGGAAATACATCTTAAATGGTAAGATTTTAAATGGAGTAGAGGAAGAGAGGGACCTTGATGTACAGAAAGACAGGTCACAAGTAGAGAAGGCCATAAAAATGGTTTGTATCAAACAGCATAGAAAACAGAAGCAAGGAAGGTAATGTTGAAATTGTACAAGACCATAGTAAGGCTAGAGGTAATGTCTGCACTTTTGGGAATCACATTATAGGAAGGATATAAAAACAATGGCAAAGATGCACTAGGATGATTTATGGTTATGAAGAGAGATTTGAGAAGTTGCAGCTTTTTTCACTAGAGTTGAGAACATTAAGAAGTGACCTGAGAGAGGTCTTCAAAATGATGAAGGGTTCCATTGTTTGGCAAAATGGCATACACTTCTGATAACCAAGAAAAGAATGAAAAGGGGGGAGGGGGTGTTAGACAAAAATGTTGTACAGAAGGTAGTTAGAACTAGACATTTTTAGCCAATAGCAAAGTCAATGAATTCTTTTACAGTGTAATTAGTTGGTTATTTGAAATAAAAGGATATTAAAGGATATGGGGAATGAGCAGGAGAGTGGGATTAGACTAGGTGATTTATAGGAAGGAAAATACATTGGTGCAGACTTGATGGACTGACCAATCTGTTTCTGTGCTGTAACAAGCTATGATTCTATGAGTAGTTTGGTGCAGTGGGTTACCACACTATGCATTCACCTCTAGCGTTTGAAATGTACACAAATGTACAAAACAATCATTTCTGTCTGCTGACTGTAGGGTCCTATGTGAAGCGAATATTACGCAGTTTCAATCCGGTTGTGACTGGGCACAAGTCCAAAGCACAAAACAACCGCGATTCAGCACTAATGGGTTTTAGATTGGCAATCACGCTCACTTAGAGAGGCCCCAAGGATGGCGAGTGTTGGCAATGTCACAATGGTGTTGTACAGGGTGCTCTTCCAAGGCTTGGATTTCAGCCTACTGTTGGGGTAGAGCTGAAGGAACTTCACTCCATCTGGCCAGTGCAGTGCCTGACCTGGAAACACTTATGTTGACACTGCAAAAGTAGGAGTGCATTCCATTCCCAGGACTGATAAAAAGTGTAGTTATACATAGATAACACACAATGTTGAATACAATAATGGCTCTGTACAATATTCCCCAAGGGAGCCTTAAGAACTAGTTCCAATTAGGGGCACATTATAGAGGGCATGTTGAACTGTTTCCTCATTAGGGAGCCACAAACAATACATCTTGTGTCAGAAGCCATAGGGTGTGAAATTTGGTTACGCCCCGCTTGGGGGCGGGAACCGAGTTATGGCCGGACATTTACCGTCCCGCTCAGGTGGTAACCGAGGCGATGTCAGGGCGTGATCAGCAGCAGAGCGCTGCTGCGTTTCAACGCCCCCCCCCCACCTTCAGTTAAAGGGGAGGGCCGCTGTGCACTCTGCAGGGCCTCCGATAGCCCACACTAGGCCACCAGGGTGGTGTAGTGCCGCGGCCGCAGCCTGGCACCGAGACGCGGTGCCAGGCTGCGCGATGGTGGCCAGGGTCACGCCACAGCACACCACAGAGGGCCAACCTGGAGGTCGGCCAAAAAAAAGAAATGGCGGCGCGGGTCACGGCTGCACCTCCCCTTTAAATACCGACCCGGGAGCGGAGGTCGGCATGGTTCGCGACCTGTGAGGCTGGCGCTGACACGGCTCGTGGCAGCCTCAGGGGCACAGACAAATTTGTGCCGCAGGGCTGTAAGGAGCCGTGGCGCACGGCGATGACGTCACCGCCAGCAGCGCAGCAGCCTGGGGCACGGCGCTATCAGGTAGCACCTCAGCCAAATTTCTAGCCCACAGTCTTTTCCAGGATGTTATGGAGTGGGGGGTGAGTTACTATATCACAATGAAGTTTTGAATATGAAAATTTTGTAAGGGCAAAGTGTCAAGTTGGATTCAAAACTGGCTCGGAGACAGGAAGCAGAGGGTAATGGTTGATGGGTATTTTTGTGACTGGAAGGCTGTTTCCAGTGGGGTTCCGCAGGGCTCAGTACTAGGTCCCTTGCTTTTTGTGGTATATATCAATGATCTAGACTTGAATATAGGGGGTATGATTAAGAAGTTTGCAGATGATACTAAAATCGGCTGTGTGGTTGATACTGAAGAAGGAAGCTGTAGACTGCAGGAAGATTCAATAAATTGGTCAGGTGGGCAGAACAGTGGCAAATGGAATTCAATCCGGAGAAGTGTGAGGTGATGCATTTGGGGAGGGCTAACAAGGAAAGGGAATACACATTAAATGGTAGGACACTGAGTAGTGTAGAGGAACAAAGGGACCTTGGAGTGCATGTCCACAGATCCCTGAAGGTAGCAGGCCAGGTAGAGAAGGTGGTTAAGAAGGCATACGGAATGCTTGCCTTTATTAGCCGTGGCATAGAATACAAGAGCAGGGGGGTTATGCTTCAACTGTATAAAACACTAGTTAGGCCTCAGCTAGAGTACTGCATGCAGTTCTGGTCACCACATTACAGGAAAGATGTGATTGCACTAGAGAGGGTACAGAGGAGATTTACAAGGATGTTGCCGGGAGTAGAGAATCTTAGCTATGAGGAAAGACTGGATAGGCTGGGTCTGTTTTCCTTGGAACAGAGGAGGCTGAGGGGAGACCTGATTGAGGTGTATAAAATTATGAGGGGCATAGATAAAGTGGATAGAAAGGACCAATTTCCCTTAGCAGAGGGGTCAAAAACCAGGGGGCACAGATTTAAAGTAATTGGTGGAAGGTTTAGAGGGGATTTGAGGGGAAATTTTTTCACCCAGAGGGTTGTGGGGGGTCTGGAACTCACTGCCTGAAAGGGTGGTAGAGGCAGGAACCCTAACCACATTTAAAAAGTACTTGGATGTGCACCTGGGATGCTCTAACCTGCAGGGCTACGGACCAAAAGCTGGAAAGTGGGATTAGGCTGGATAGCTCTTTGCTGGCCAGCGCGGACACGATGGGCTGAAATGGCCTCCTTCCGTGCTGTAACTTTCTATGATTCTATGATTCGAACTATAAAGCATGAAAAAAATCTGTCAGGAAGGCAGTCTCTTAAAGGAACAGGCATTTTTTTTGGGGGGGTGGGGGGGGGAAATAAATCACAATGTGGAAAAGCAAAATATGCAAACTGTTGACACATTCATGGCATCTGTGGATCATTCATGACCCTTTAGTATTACACAATCAATAGCAAGACCTGCCAGTGGCACCGACTGAGCTGTGCGACCAGTGGCACATCCCGTGAGAAGCACTCAGGGTCTCACTGCCCCTCCCCCGCCGCCGCTACACCCGGCTTGATAAAGATTTCTCTGCCTCCAATGGCACTACCGCTGGATTATTTGTCTCTCAGCACTGCCTCAAACATTAAGCTTGCTGTAGGGAGGCAATCCTGTAGTATAAAGAAGGTTGACAAATCCGCCCTCAGTAATATCAAAGAAAGTGAGGGAGGGGGCGGGGTTCAAATCCACCATCATTTTCTACTGAGAGATACCAATGTCTTCTCTCCAAAGAAATATTGGTAAAATATTTAACAGATTTTAGAAATGTTTTCATTTTGCTTCGTAATCTGATCTAATCCCATTTACAGACCAATCTTATTATATAGAAACCTACATATTCCTACACAAACAGATTGGCAACAAAGTCCTAACATGGTCAACTCCAAGCATAAGCCACGTCGCACTTATCCTGATATGGTTAGCCATACTAAAATTGTAGATAACAGGGGTGATTGACAAGTGTTTGGGACCTTAGAATTCTAGACCTGTCCCCTTTCACATTCATTGCACATTACTCAATATACAGAGCCACTTACCAGTCACCACTGTTGTCCAGTTTTCCATTCTACGTCACCTCTTCCCATTCATCCTTGTTTAGAGTTTACCCTGCATGCAATCACTTCTCATTCACCCCAATTCCACCCTACTTGCTGGATGCCTGGTGAAGCTCAGTGTTCTGCTAGACCCTGAGCTTAGCTTCAGCCCCCCAGATCCAGTTCATCACCAAGGCTGCCTACTTTCACCTCCAAAATATTGTCCGCCTTCTTGCGCCTGTGTCACCGCTGAACTCAACTTTGCTGGTTTCCTGAGATCCAACTAATCCGGAACTCCATCACCCACACTCTATCCCACTCACCTATCATCTTGATTCTCACCAACGCTCATTGGCTCACCATCTCAACTTCAAAATTCTTATCTTCACAACGTCCTCCCTGCTCTTGCCTCTCGAACTCTGCGGCCTCACCCAGTCCTGCATTTCTGCTCCGCTCTTCCAACTATACTTCACTCTGTTCCTCCATCCCTTCATTGGCGGCAGACCCTTCAGTCAAGTTGCGCCTCCCCACACTCTTTCCCTAACCCCTCCACCTTGCTTCATTTTCCACAACTTAGAATTAGGTCAATCCGCAGAGGCTTCGATTCTCCTTTAATACTCCTCCAAATAAGTGATCCCTGCCCTTAATTTCACCTCTATTCCCGCTTGGATCTGACCTCCAATTCTGAAGCACTTTGCCCCTTTCAAAGCACTATATAAAGTCAACTAGTTATTGTAGCAGAGTGTTACATTGTATTAGAAAGAACAAACTTGCATTTATATTGCGCCTTTCATGACCTCAGAACGCCCCAAAGTGCTTTAGAGTCAAATAAGTACTTTTGAAGTGTAGTCACTGTTTTGATGTAGGAAATGCGGCAGCCAATTTGCGCACAGCAAGCTCTCACAAACAGCAATGAGATAATGACCAGATAATCTGTTTTAGTGATATTAATTGAGGGATAAATATGAGCCAGGACACCGAGGAGAACTCCCATGCTCTTCTTCAAAATAATGCCATGGGATCTTGTGAAGGTAGACGGGGCCTTGGTTTAACATCTCATCCGAAAGACGGCACCTCCAAAAGTGTAGCACTCACTCAGTGCTGCCCTTTCATCCCAGTTCTCATTTACTGCTTAAATTGAAATTGTGATTCAGACACAACAGCTAAAACACACATGAAATACTCTCCCAATTATTCTTTTCCTCATGCTCAACACACCCACTGAACTCACCCACGGCAAATTTCACTTTTATGTTGCTCCGTTTTTTTGGAAGTCATATTGCCTTTGTATAAAATACAGGTTTCTGTTCAATGCTTTCTGCTTCTGCCGAGATTGAGTTGTGGAGTGAATGATTAAATGGGTCTCGGATGAAAGATTTGCAAAAAAAAAAAAAAAAATCCCTGGGTCACTTTATCTGCACTTTGCAGAAAACACAAGCCAAGCATAAAATTCTTCAGTAAACAAGTTACACACTTATCAGAATTCATCTGTGGCAGCAAAGCGTTGCCATCATCCCTATCGGCCGCTGACTCAGTTAGCATTGGCAATGCACCTAGTCTGATAATGAGCAGCTTTCTAACTTCTGCTTTGACCCACAGGGCTGCATTGGATTGTGTAGAGAGAACCGCATATGGAGCTGGTATGGGTTACAAGGTTGTAAGGCACCCTATGGGTTTCATGTTACCTCATAAACCATGAGAGCACAGGGTATTTTAGCGACCTTAAATACCGAAAACCTTGTAAACAATTGCATCTCCATCCCCCACTCCCTTCCCCCAGGGATGGGACAGAAAAATAATACTGGCCAGTGGTGCGGGTATTGGCCACTATCGAAGTACCCCTGCCAGAAGTGCACCTGTTAAGCAGCTCGGACTCAGATGTGATATCCTCCACAGTTGGATAGCCTGGTGATAGTCACACCTGAAGAAGAGTCAAGTGGGTGAAGCGCCGGAAGGACGCTGGCACTTGTAAATCTGCAACCCCGCAAGAATCGGTGTCTTCAGGGAACAAGAGGGCAAAAAACACTTCAATTTAGCAAAATGAAAGCACCAGTGATTTCCTTGAATGTACTCTTCAGTGCAAATCCAAAGTATTAGTATCAAAATAGTTTAGTTGCAGCAGAAACAATTAATCCAGAATGCAATTTTGTGGCAAATGCGTTGTTCTGTTAATGGGAATGAATTATGTTAGGTTAAAAAAAAAACAGCAGTTTACAAAAAATGGCTCACTGGAAATGATTACAAGAGGAAGAGGAACTGTCAATAGAAACAACCAGATAAATGTTACGTTAAAATCTTATCCGACAAAAAAGTCCACGGAACATAGTCTGCTGAACGGAATATTCTGCTTTGACTAAAATTCTCAGCCTAACACATTTGAAGTGTCCCAGGTGTGTGTGTGTGGGGGGGGGGGGGAGGGAGAAAAAGCCCTCAGATGACAAGTTTATACTTCACATGACTGACGCTTGATCTGGAATTCTAAAGGGAGTAAAATTCATGTGCACGGTCTTGTGACTCCAATATTGACCCCTCCCCCGCCACCCCTCCCCTCAAGCAACAAATCGCTACATAATGCAGAGCTTTGATAATTCACACTTTGAGTGATCACAGGTTTATTTCAACCACTGGAACCCGAGACTACCATTGGAAATTGATTTTCCTTGGTACAATCAGCCATCATTAAAAGACTTTGATGAGTCACTGCTTGTAAACTGTAACCCCTCTTGTTTCAGGCTCCCATGATTTACAGAAAGTCTGTAACAAAAAAGCATTCCACTCTGCAGCACATCCCCCTCCTCAGGCCCGCAGTCCTGGTTAAACGCTTCCCCCAAAGAGGTCACAGCATTCAGCATTGATCAGCAACTCAATTTCTTGTTCCAACGCACTTACATCCCCAGAGTTCTGACTGTCCACCCATCTCAGATCATTCAACTTACAGAGGTCAACATCTGGGCAAACCCATCAAATGGAACTGTAGCCGTCAGCCAAACACACGGTTAGAGTGCCGCTTATTTTACCTCACGTGAAAGTTTGCACACTGACATTTTAACACCAAGGCACGCAAAGGGGTTTCTTTTTCCATCAGTCGCTTAGCAACATAGTTCATGCCTTTCACTGGTTTGTTTTTTTGAGAGTGTATGATCCAGGCCTTAAATCCAGAAGTTGATTTAATTTGATACAAGACAATCGTTAAAACAATAGCTATTACAGTAATGCAGTAGGTTGTGATAGGCAAATAACCAAATATGGATCTGTGATGATGCAGCACAGGTGGTGGAGTCTGGGTAAGCAGACTCAGTTCATTCGAATCCTAGTCTCTACTGACTTTTGCATTCAGGCTGGGAGGTAAGTTAATTAGGATGTGGATGTGAGGGGGAAACAGAGAGAGAGACAGAGATAGAGAGAAGAGGATAGCAGTGTGCTGGAACAAATCCCAAATTAGAGTGGAAAAGCACACTTCCTAGTGGCTCAACTTACATAGTTACGTTGATGAAGTCTCTTGAAATGGCCTTCTACAGCTTTTCCAAACAGCGAAGAAGGATAGCATGGATCCATTCGGGGAGGGACAAGGAAAAAGATAGAGAAGCACAACACATTCAGACTCCAGTGCTTCTGCCAGGAATATAGATGGGTTAGGAATAAGTTAGGATTTTATAAAAATAATTGTTCCACCATGAAATGACCGATACTCCAAACCCCACATTTCCAAAGGCACAGAGCCTCAGGGCATGGGTCGAAAATTCACCCCCCAATCTCGTTCACCCAATTTGCTTCCCACTGAATTTGGGGCCAAAACAGAGAGCTGGCCAGCTACTGGCATACACAGAGATCATTAAATATTTAAAACAAGGCCCATGCCAAACCTTTTAACTTTGGGCACAAAGCTCTGCCCACAACAGGTAGCCCATCCATATAAACTAAGCACATAGCAGTCTGGAAATTGGCCTGCTCAAGCAGGTTGCTTAAAGTGAGATGATGGGTTTACTTCCTAGTAAAAGGCTTTACTTTATTGTGTTTTAAGTCACCTTGTGTTGTATTTCGCTCCATTCATCTTTCGATTTGCTGGGTTTCCACAGCAGGCGGTTGGGGATGTGTATCACCTTTGCCTGCTATAAGAGCCCTACGCATTCCCAACTCAGTTCCAAATGGGTGTAGGTCCACACCACAAAACTACCCAGAACTCAAACATCAGCCCTCCCATTCAGAGGTGCAACAAGAATTGTTGGTGTGGGGAATGCAAAGATTCACACGGCTGGAATGGGGCAGTCTTCTGAGACTCGGGTTAAGGAAGGTTACTGCGGCAGAGAAAAGGGTCCTTTCCTCTGCAAATGGTCAATGGAACTGTACGCCAAAGAGGAGTCAATGCCTTCTGTGGGGGGCAGGAGGGGAGAAAAACAGGCAGAGAGATGGTAAGAGAAAAAAAGAGTGATACTTAGTTAATAAAGAAATTGAATTCTCAGGTCTAAAGCTGGATGAACTAGCCAATGCTCGCTTTAAGAAGTGAACAGAGTTTATTCATGATTTAGACTGGAAACTCCCCATCTCCTCAGTTTCCTAAAAGTGAGAAATGAAGCTTCTGCAAGGAAGTATACATTGTTCCCTAAATACACCAAAAGGAAGTGTTGACTGATATAAATCAGGATTTCATCAAAGGCAAGGCTCTTGGCTTTTAGCTTAACCTGATTCAACCTCCTTTATATGTTGACTTTATTTCATTTACAATTTTTTAAACTCTACCATTATTTGTCTTCATTAGAGGAGACTTGAAAAAGAACAAATTCTCATTTTCTTGGTGGTCCTTCAGATTAGAACTTTTTCTTGGAGCTCATTGCAAAAGAGGCACAAACCAAGATGTTCTTAACATATTATCTCCAAGCTCTTTCAGAGGGAAGCCAAGGTCTCTCAACTGCCTTTCTTCAGTGAAGTTCTCAGAGATCTGCAAGAGAGATCCTCAGTGACTCTTCCAGTTTGTCCCCTCCCCTCATGGAACTGCAAAGCATTCCTCCAATGTGCCACCTCTCCCCCAAAGGTACAGCTGAGATTGAGAACTTTACAGTCACTAATCTTCCTCCTACCTCTATGATTGTACCACATAAAACAAGGTCTTATGGATCCATAATTCTTCAGATCAGAGGGTAATGAGTTTATTTTCTTCACTAAAATACACATCATTCCAAATAGTGAAGGGCCTTTAATTCCCCCTCCAATTTTCTCCGTTGTATTTTGAGGGTGCTGACTCCTTTCAGGATAATGTTCCACAAGCCCTTCACTCAATGTGGCCATTCTTCATGTGGGAGCCTAGGCAGCGAATGCCAGCAAGCTATTCAACCAGAAGCAGCATCACAACCAAGACCAATCCTCACCCAACGTTGATATGTACGGTCACCAGCAAGAGCAGAAAAAACTGTCCACTTTTACTACTACCCTGACTGAGATCAGTTAACACAACACAGGCTGGGACTAAACATGGGACCTACCTAGTCTATTTGTCTCTGTTCTATGCTGTGATGTGCACTCACCAACTGAGCCATTATGGGAGCTGAGATGGAGAATTAATCCGATGGATATGATGGTTGAGAAACTAACGAAACTATACAGACTAGGAAGGTCTCAAGTTCCCCAGTCTGTGCTGAGATAGTTGAGATCAGCCAGAACGGCAGTTGGGGTGCTACAATTGGCCTCAGGGTGGGGTTGATCAGGGTTCCCACTACTAACAGTGGCCCAATGGCCTCTACGTGTGTGGACATCTGATGAGGACAGTATCTGGTTCAGCTGTGATGCCCTCCTGTTAAGTAGCCTGAAAAGTATTAATGTCAAGGGTCACACATTAATCATAGCAGTTGAGCAAGGAGGGTTCCCAATGCCAGGGGAGCCATAGCTCAGCAACGATCAACGCCTTAGGAGTGAAAGAACAGGAGAAATTTGGTGGAGAAAAGTGGGGGAAAAAGTCATCTGTTGGTATTATTTTTGTGTACAAGGGACGTACACAATTTTTTTCCAGTCAACACTTCATGATAAAAGGGAGATGAGAAATGTACAGTTGACCTGACATCATGTAGTAAGACTGTGGTACCTCATAGTTTGATGTGCAATACATGCTAACATCATTAACAGGTAAGCTCTTAAACCTGATCCATGAAAGATTCTGACACCTGTGTGAGGTAACCGAAGCCCATCACCAACTGACAGACTGCATTATACACCAGCTGACAAGTACAGCATTTCTCAGATTATAAGAGTTACTAGGTGAGGACTTCAAAAGAAGACGTGAAGTGTTAGTTACCAGCTATAAGAGTGCATTTGTTGCAGGACATCCCCTGTACACGAACTCTGTAGGACACAGTTCTCACCAGGCTCGGGGGACCTACACTATCCTCTAGGTAAGGTGCAGGAGGATCATGGCAGTAAGTTGGAACAGTCAACCTGGAAACTACAGGAGCGAATAAGAGAAGAAAACACAGACAACCTTGTAGTGTCCTTCAACCCTAATGGAAACTTGACCACAACACCCACTCTTGCTATCCAGTGACCTGTGGTCGAGTGACGTGTGCGTGTCAACGTTGGGTGAGGTCAGGAATGCGTTTGGCTTTGATGCGGGTGAAGAGACTACAGCTGACAATCACTGTCCCAGGCTCACACATGAATAATGGTCACTTGGCCAAGGTGCAGGAGGATCCATAGCTGGGGGTACCTGTGGTACCGGACCCCAATAAGGAATCCACACCTTTAGAAGAGGAGGGAAGGAGAAAATAGGAAACATAGTAACATTCGTATCTTGTCGAGTAAAATAAAGTGCAAAAGACTATTTGGCAATTTCAGGGTTCAAAAAATATTCATACAAGCAACCGAACCTCACTCTTGATGCTCAGTACGTTACTTGGATATATACCATTCTAGTAACTCTGCCCCCAATCTCTAAGGTATCTACAGATGTTTTAACAATAGTGCTAAGCCCAGCTCCCTTACCCCTGTGGCAGAATAATAGACTCACAAAATACTGAGCTACGATTGCCTCTGGGATAAGAGTTGGATTTGGCATTGCTAAGATGAGGAGGAAATGCAACAACAACAACAACAACAACTTGCAATTATAGAGCGCCTTTAACGTAATAAAACATCCCAAGGCGCTTCACAAGAGTGTTATCAGACAAAATTTGATACCAAGCCACATAAGGAGATATTAGGACAGGTGACCAAAAGCTAGGTCAAAGAGGTATGATTTAAGGAACATCTTAAAAGAGGAATCATAGAATCATACAATGCAGAAGGAGGCCATTCGGCCCATCGTGTCTTTGAAAAGAGCTCTCCGATTAGTCTCACTCTTCTACCCTTTCCTCAGAGCCCTGCAAATTTCTCCTTTTCAAGTATATATCCAATTCTCTTTTGAAAGTTACTATTCAATCTGCTTCCACCACCCTTTTCAGACAGTGCATTCCAAATCATAACAACTCGCTGCGTAAAAAAATTCTCATTTCCCACCTGGATTTTTTTGCCAATTATCTTAAATCTGTGTCCTTTGGTTACTGACCCTCCTGCCAGTTTCACCATACATACTCTCATCAAAACACCTCATAATTTTGAACACCTCTATGAAATCTCCCTTATTCTCTGCTCTAAAAATGCCACATTTTTCTCAATCAACAGGACAGAGAGGTAGAGAAGCGGAGAGGTTGAAGGAGGGAATTCACGCTTGGGGCCTAGACAGGCTGAAGGCATGGCTGCCAATGGAGGGGCATTGTGCAAGGACATTGGTTTACTACAGTGAGAACAGAACTAACACCAATATAAAAGGACCTTAGCATTCAATTTGTTAGCTCAATATAACTACACAATGCAACAGTTGACGACAGTGATGCCAACAACCTCTGAAGCATGACAGAATATAACACACAGGAATGTTACCTTTCCGTAATTTTTCAGTCAACCCCTCCTATCAGTTGATACTACTGTAAACTTCTGCTGCAATAGGGCTGTTTTAACAAACCATTTAGAAATGCAGTCACACAATGTGGAGCCAAAACTCAACAAATTCAATGGTGGAAGTTACACAAGATGGTAAAATTGGAAATGGAAAATCAGATATCGTGTTGAAAGTAGCAAATGTTATGAAATAATAATATTTGGATGTATAAAAGTTGTAAGACACTCAGGATTTGGATGATCATATTAACTGGTAGAGCCTGGTTCAGGAGGTTATTCCATGGTTTGGGAGGTTATCTAAACCAGGTTGTGCTCTCGTCTTCTAAACCAACAGCATTTGGGAGTCTCTGTGTAACAGATAAGCGACAAAACACAGCAATAATTTTCACATGCATGTCACTGCAGACCAAGCCTTCATCGTCATCCAAAGTCTTATCAGAATGTGGGGAAGGGCAAGAGGAAATGAATGTTTCCTAATACTGCCCCTCCCCACCTCGATTCAGATCAATTTGGATTTACACGATCTTTAGCCCAGTCTAGGTAACATTAGCTCCAGTCTGTTTTGAGCACAAATGGAGCAGCTTTCAAAAAGAAACTGAGTAAAGTGACAGTGTTTGAACTTTGAAAGTTTGTATCCAGACTCTCCTAACGCAGCCCCGTCTACCAGTCCAGTGGAAAATTTTCTCAAGTGCAATTTTGCTGCATTTGAACACTGACCTTATACAGGCTACAAGGTTATTCCTATTTAGACTTGGCATAGCCACAAATTCACCTTGTCAAGATCAGGATCTCATTGAACATAAGTCAGTAGAGCCCAATCTCTTGCTGCTTTCAACTCCCCCCCCCCCCCCCTCTCGCCCACCGCCAACAGATTGTCACCCTAGTATTTTTAGTGCAAGAATAGCTAGCAGAACATTCCGAATGTCCCCCAGCTGACTCGAGTATCCTCCAGGCCAGGTTTGATCCCCGGTCTGTGCTGAGTCAGCAGATCCCAGCTGTGTAGGGGGCCATTACGGATGTTAGAGTTGGCCTCAGTGCGCTTGGGCTGGGGAGGGCAAGGCAAATCATCCAGAGCTTCCACTCCTGACCACCATCCAGTAAGTCCTGCTGGAAAATCCATATGGACGAAGATCAGGTGGGGACAATCGAATCACCCACCAGCACTCGCTGTGTAGGCGCACGTGAGAAGGACCACTTGGAGGTGCTACCACCTGGTATCTGTGGAATCTTATCACAGCACAATTCAGCAGCTTCCATTGGGGCAGGGGTGGGGGAATGGAAAGAGAATATTGCAGTCTCTCTGTGCATGTACTCATTTTGGATAGTTTGGCCACATCTTCAATCAACAGGGTAAACAGAAACATGAAGATAGCCTGGCGAAAAGAAACATAGCGAACATCTGTTTACATCCCCTGAAAACAGTTATTTATCTGAACTTAATATGAAACCTATTTTTGAAACTGTATTTCTTACCTATTTGATCCAGTCGAGAGTTGCAGAAACCGGATAATTGAACAGCAAGAGAAGGCAGGCATCAGAAGGCAGGCAGCGTTGAGAGAGAGAAAAAAATTTCATTACATTTTGTCATTTTTAATAGAACAAGAAAAATATAAAGTAGATTAAAAAAAAAGTACGATCTGCCCAACTTATTGCTTAGTTTTAATGAAAAAAATAATAAACTGAAAATCCATCCGCCCCCATTAGAACGGCTAGCCCAGGAGTAAACAATGCAATCTCCGTACAAACATCAGTCGGTATCAGTGCTGAAATTTAATCTCAGTTCTAAATGAGATCCAGTTCTATTAGTCACAAGATATGAAAGAGCAAGGAGAGGGCGAGGGAGAGGCACATACACTGTCAAACTTAGCAATGAGTTGCTTAGTTGCTGTACTGTTACGAAACTGGGACTGGACCACAAGGCAGATCAATACCAGCGATGTGCTTAGCAGACCCAGTATTGCAAGTTGGAAATTGGGCAGTCCACTCACATCGCCGCCAGCGATCTGCATCCAACTATTGTCTTCTTTAAATGTAACCACTTTCCACCTCATGCCCAAAATGCTAAGGTTCCCGATTGATATTTTCCCAAGTCAGTGCCCAGTTAGATTACAGGCGAGGACAAAGAGCAATTCCACTGGCAGTTTTGTACAATGACTCCTCAAGACCCTTATTCTTGCAAGGGGTACAGTTTCACGGAACCTGCCCAAGTAACATGTGCAAGTCACGATAACGAGTGTTACTTAGAATTTACAGCACAGAAACAGGCCATTTGGCCCAACTGGTCTATGCCGATGTTTATGCTCCGCATGAGCCTCCTTCCACTCTACATCATCTCACCCTGTCAGCATATCCTTCTATTCCTTTCTCCCTTATGTACTTATTTAATTTACTTTCTTAAAAGATTTGAAGTGCAACGCACATCATGTACTGTAATCATTATTACAATATTTGTGATTGTTTGAAATCCAAGTTATGCAAAAACTATCCACACAACAACTTGCATTTATACTGTGCCTTTAACGTAGTAAAATGTCCCAAGGCACGTCACAGGAGCGTTATCAGACAAAATTTGACACTGAGCCATTTTAGGACAGGTGACCAAAAGCTTGGTCAAAGAGTTTGATTTTAAGGAGCATCTTAAAGGAGGAAAGAGAGGTAGAGAGGCAGAGTGGTTTCGGAAGGGAATTCCAGAGCTTAGGGTCTAGGCAGCTGAAGGCACGGCCGCCAATGGTGGGGCGATGAAAACTGGAGATGCGCAAGAGGCCAGAATTGTAGGAGCGCAGAGGTCTGACACATCTTACAATTCTAACGCTCAGGAAATGCTGGCTGAGATCAAGGTTGGGCATGGCTGTGTTGATCATCATGGTTGACTAGCCCATCAGTATTCATTGCATAAAAAAATAAGTCACCTTGGTGAAGTATTTTGGATCAGCTGCGGAACCATAACTAGTAAGACTTTTAGCAGATGATGAATAAAGAGGAAGAATTGGGGCATGGGCAGAACAAGGAGCATTGCTCCACAAGCCTGTTCAGGTTCAAGGTTGACTAACCTGAAGTAGGGCTCTGATTTGAATCAGGAACTGGTCAGATCACATTGACTATTAGCACTCCTTGGAAGCTGTGGACAAAATGCTCTCACAAACTCAATGACCACGAAAGAAGTCCACACGTTGTACTCAGCACTGGGGTGGAAAGAGGGCTCGAGAGATTATACCATTTTTCCACCTCACAGAACCATCCACTGCAGTAGGTCAACTGACAGCACAATGAGGCCGTCTCATTTTTTAACCTTTATGGTTTTAATAAGAGGTCCGCTGATTGTCAAAATGGTCATTCCAAAATTTGCTGTTAATTGTCAAGCTTGAAGATTCTTAAAAGTTCAAGTGGTTGCAAACAAACCAAGTTTAATTCTTTGGAGAGAGAAACAGAGTTAACGTGTCAGGTTGCTGACCTTTCGTCAGAACCTGAAACGTTAACTCGGTTACTCTCTCCACAGATGCTGTTGACCTGCTGAGTATTTCCAGCATTTTTTGTTTTTATTTCGGATTTCCAACATCTGCAGTATTTTGCTCAAGTTTAATTCTTGTTTCTCCTTTGGAGAGTCACACATCGCCAGATTAGTCAATGACACAGGGATAATGATTAAGTGAAGGTGAACAGTAAAACACTTGACAAAAATGACAAGGAGGTGCTAATGTCTTTATTACCAACCATCAATCACCTCAAAACAGAGGCCAAAATGGAAATGAATGTCAACAGCAACAGCCTCTCCATCCCTTTTCACACACAGCATTTTTGCTCTCAAGTGCATGTCAGGTTATTTTCACCGTGGCTCAAATGCTTTAGGTGCTGTATTCATCATGCAGAATCAAGTCTACTTCAAAATGCACTCTTTCAATGAGGGGTTTCGATTGCTGATGGCAATTTCATTCACATGTATGGCTGTAATCAGTTGTGGTCTGTAGGAGCTCCACATTTCCAAGAAGCAAACCATATTTAATTTTCTATTTCTGACTCTGAAACAACCATTCCAGTGACAACGGTGAATTTACCAGAAGCCAAGGGAAACCTGTGGATTCATCCTCCACTTCATTCGCCCAACCACTGGTGGCCATGCCTTCAGCTGCCTAGGCCCTGAACTCTGGAATTCCCTCCCCAAACCACTTCACCTCTCTATCTCCCTCTCTCCTCCTTTAAGATGCTCCTTAAAACCTACGTCTTTGACCAAGCATTTGGTCACCTGTCCGAATGTTTTATTCTTTGGCTCAGGTGTACATTTTTGTCTGATTACGCTTCTGTGAAGCACCTTGGGACATTTTACTAGCTTAACGGTGCTAAATAAATGCAAGTAGTTGTTGGTGGTGGTTATTTCCATTTCAATTCTCGTATCGGCGACAGTGAAAACTGATCACACAATGGAAAACCATGGGCATGCCGATCGCGAGGCAGACTTTCACAACTCTACCAATCATTGATGGGATAAAATGGTCTCAATTATGCAACTTTTGGCACTCCAACCCTTCCCCAGTACACCCTCTAACATATCACAGCCTCTCTTTATTTTTGCCTTCCGTGCGATATACCGCTGATGTACTGATTTCACAGCCATCTAAGTCAAAATGTCATTTTTATTATACACTGTTCCAGAACTTACTAGTGGCTGGAGGGGGATCAAATTTCACCTGTTTATAATTATGTCTACTGGTTTATGATGACTGAATGTCAAATTCTGATTTTGATACATGGGATTTTCAGCAAACAGGCCCCTGCACCATTTATTCTCTCAGACGCCCATCCTCCACCCCTTTCAATCTTAAAATCAAGCTTCTCAATCACCCAACAAATCAGTTGCCTGCTTTTCAGTCATCCGCAGAGATCTGGTGGATACGTATCTACTCCTACTGCTCACATGGTCTTCCTTCCTGGAAGTGTCAAAGACCCACCTGATGGCCAGTCATTTCTTCAGAGCTTTCATTTACCATCTGATTTTGTTTTAACTTTCTACGATTTTAACTATGTTTTTGGGGAATTGTACTCTCCGATTCTCTATTTTTCTGTGAAGACTGCAAATCTGTGGCCTCGACCATGACCTTCCTCCGTTAGCTGGTCACCAGAAAACTCTCCTTTGATGCAGCACATAATCCTCATGGCTTCTTTTTCAATTAATTAAAAAATAAAATCCAACGGAGAGCTGCGAAACAGGCCCCACACTATAACACTCTAAACACAGTGGGGGGAAAATTCAGTTGGTTGCGCCTCCCTTTAGCGCCTTAAGAGGGCGCTAAAGGGGCGCAAAGCATCTAGCGCCCAGGCGCGGCGAAGTTTGCGCCGCTCGCGAAATTAACTAGACATTTTGCGGCGGCGCTAAACACTACCGCCACGATCTCCTGCACCGGCAGATCGTGACGTCAGTCGAGTACACAACGCCCCAGTATCGCCCCGGAGCGGATATTGAGTGGCGCCCCCTGCCTTACCGCCTGACGCTAGCAACGACAGTTTGAGTGGAGCGTTCTGCAGTCATGAAGGGAAAGGGGGAACGCTATTTAAAGGTGACCGCTTCCTGCCTTTTATTGTTGGTGCCATTTTTGACCTACGCATTCTGAGAGAGAGAGAGACTTCTGGAGAGTTTCAACGTTGTGTGAAGGAGTTTTGGGTACTGAGCAGCACTTTGCAGGTTCATTTTGATTTGCCATTCCTTGTATCGATTTAGAAGAGACTGTGGGGGCTGCACTCTGAGCTCTTTGCCTGGTACTCTCCATTGTTCTTTCCAGCAGATTTGATGTGCAGGTCCCTCCAGGCCGAGATTCAAGGCTGCAATTAGCAGGATGTGGATGGAAAGTGAGATTAACCATCCCCTTTAAGAACTGGCCCGTGCCATTGTATGTGTGTTCCATTGCTGACTGACATTACATGAGCTTCGCCAGCGCTCTGAGGTAGCGCCTCGCTCCTCGGCCTTTGCGCCTTAAGACAGGTGTGAAGTGCCTGATTTAGCGCTCCAATCACCTCCAGGGGCGATAAAAGTCAAGTTTGCAGTCGGTGGCGATAATTAGCGACAGGCGCTAATCTTTGCGCCCGGCCGATAATTGCGCCCCAAATGGGGCGATACTGAATTTCTCCCCCAGTATACCGTAACTTCACTGTTTATGGTTCCATCAGCAATCCTGATCCATGTAAAGCACCCGCTCTGCAACATGCACCTTACAAGGACAACCTATTGACAGTCTAATGGGGTTATTAGCTTAGAAAAAATTCCAATTAAATCTTGTATCTAATAGTCATTGGGGGAGAAATTCAGTATTGCCCCATTTGGGGCGCAATTATCGGCCGGGCGCAAAGATTACGGCCTGGCGCTAATTATCACCACCGACTGCAAACTTGACTTTTATCGCCCCTGGAGGTGATTGGAGCGCTAAATCAGGCGCTTCACACCTGTCTTAAGGCGCAAAGGCCGAGGAGCGAGGCGCTACCTCAGAGCGCTGGCGAAGCTCATGTAATGTCAGTCAGCAATAGAACACACATACAATGGCACGGGCCAGTTCTTAAAGGGGATGGTTAATCTTGCTTTCCATCCACATCCTGCTCATTGCAGCCTTGAATCTCGGCCTGGAGAGAGCTGTACATCAAATCTGCTGGAAAGAACAATGGAGAGTACGAGGCAAAGACCTCAGAGTGCAGCCCCCACAGTCTCTTCTAAATCGATACAAGGAATGGCAAATCAAAATGAACCTGCAAAGTGCTGCTCAGTACCCAAAACTCCTTCACACAACGTTGAATCTCTCCAGAAGTGTCTCTCTCTCTCTCTCTCTCTCTCTCTCTCTCTCAGAATGCGTCGTTCAAAAATGGCACCAACAATAAAAGGCAGGAAGCGGTCACCTTTAAATAGCGCTCCCCCTTTCCCTTCATGACTGCAGAACGCTCCCCTCAACCTGTCGTTGCTAGCGTCAGGCGGTAAGGCAGGGGGCGCCACTCAATATCCACTCTGGGGCGATACCGGGGCGTTGCGCACTCGACTGACGTCACGATCTGCTGGCGCAGGAGATCGTGGCGGTAGTGTTTAGCGCCGCCGCAAAATGCCTAGTTAATTTCGCGAGCGGCGCAAACTTCGCCGCGCCCGGGCGCTAGATGCTTTGCGCCCCATTAGCGCCCTCTTAAGGCGCTAACGGGAGGCGCAACCAACTGAATTTTTCCCCCATTGGATTTTCTTGTACATCTTTTAAGACTTTTCAATCCAGTACAGAACTTCCCAATGGCTCAATTTATAGATTTATGTGACATAATACTGAGTCAACCAGATCAACAAGGCCCTGGGTCTGGTCCCTAGTCTGTGCTTTTTTTTAGTTGCTCTCAAACAGGCCTGTGATAGAGACGCCAGAGTTGGTTTCAACATCCTGGATTCAGGGGAACAAATAAAATCAGCCAAGCTTCCTGTGGTTAATCGCTTTGTAGCGACTCACACGGGAAAACGCGCACATGATGCTGCGTGAAAAAAGTCTGGCATTTATATAGCGCCTTTCATGACTTCAGGTTGTCCCAAAGCGCTTTTACAGCCAATGAAGTACTTTTGAAGTATAGTCACTGTTGTAATGCAGGAAACGCAGCAGCCAAATTGCGCCCAGCAAACTCCTGCAAACAGCAATGTGATAATGACCAGATAATCTGTTTTAGTGATGTTGGTTAAGGGATAAATATTGGCCAGGATACCGCAGAGAACTCCCCTGCTCTTCTGTGAAATAGTGCCATGGGATCTTTTACATCCATATGAGAGGGCAGACGGAGCCTCTGAAAGATGGCACCTCCGACAGTGCAGCACTCCCTCAGTACTGCACTGAAGTATCAGCCTAGACTTTGTGCTCAAGTCTCTGGAGTGGGACTGGAACCAATAATCTTCTGACTCAGAGGTGTGAGTGCTACCAACTGGGCCATGGCTGACACCATAAGCTGGGTCAAGCTCAGCTGTGGTGCCCCTAGCAGTTGAAGAGCTGGTCAACACGGACTGTCTCGGCTGACACCTGGAGAATGATTACCCAAGCATAAGGTACCACCTTCAGGGAATGAGAGTGAGAAGGGAAGAAAAAGTCAGGGTGTAAAGAAATGATCGCCCATTAATACGTAGAGTGAGCTTCATGGCAGATGAACATTCCCAGCTTCAGATCAAGTTGTAAATCACTTGAGCTATTCCAAGGATTGCCACAGGCAGTTTTATATTTAAATTGGTGACGGGGGAAGGGGGTAAACAGAGACTGGTGACCTTTGTGCACATATTGTGGATAAATCTGGGATGTCTCAGCACCACATCCATTGATGCATTTACCAACTGTGTAGGGAATTCCTCTACTTTATTTAAGCCAAATATCTATTTATACATATCAATATCTATCTCTGCCTATCTACAATATAAGAAAAACGATACATCCAGTACACATTTTCTATCAATCGCACTGTAAATGATTGCGTCACACTTTAAAATAAAGTCAGTTATTTGGAAAGTACAAAGTCCCTGAGCAATTGAAAATATTTCAGTTGGCAAAGGAGCCAGAATGTCCTCAGCCTTGGCCTGACCTCACCAATCACACTTTGAAAACAATATAGAAAGAGGCTTGCATCTGGAAGATCAATTAAACTACAGTCTCACCCAGTGCTTATATAACAGCAATGAGAAGTCGCACAACACCAGGTTATAGTCCAACAGTTTTATTTAAATTTATGAGCTTATATAACAACAGTTAGACTGCGTAGCCTTAAAGGAACACAGCTTCAGCTTGGCAGCAGCATAATACATGGCATAACACTCGCGTCCCTTAAAGTATATCCTCTGAGTTGCCATGAGCAACGTCATGGGGATCTGTCAATACGTATTAAAAAAAAAGTCTTGCGTCTATGACTGTGATACTCAAGATATCACAATTTGCTACAGGTGTAAAGCCATCTTAAAAAAGAAAGCAGAAGCAAAGCCTTTCATTCTGGGCTTTAGTAAGCTGCAACCTGAAATTTACAGCAAATTTGCTGATCTTTAATTTAACCTCATTAATTTATGAGCAGCTATAATTACCTAGATTCGCATAGGGAGTAGCCTTAAATGGACAGGCCAGCTGAGTAGCTAAATATCACAACAAGGTTCCAAACCCCAGGCAAGGTTCAGATTCCAAAGACTCAAGTCTAATATATGATTATATTGAGAATCATATCCTCTACTTACCTTTCTGTCTGTTTTTAACCCACATCAAGGCCTGTTGGATACTTTTTCTTTTCAAACTTGGATTTGTATTTTGTACTCTGCGATATGAATAGCTGTGTATGTGTGGACAGGGATCCTATTTCATAGAGTCATAGGAAATAAAAGTGGTTGAAGGCTCTGAATTTTTGCCACATTCCCAAGTTATAATTAAAACTGTAGTATTGTTCAGGTCCACACGTACGCCATAAGCTTGAGCTGATCCAGAACGCTGGTGCCTGTATCCTAATTTGCACCAAGTCCCGCTCAGCCATCACCCCTGTGCTCGCCGACTACTTTGGCTCCCAGTCCCTTCCAACACGTCAATTTTAAAATTCCAATCCTCGCATTTAAAGCTCTTCATGGTCTCACCTCTCCCTATCTCCGTGACCTCCGACAACCCTCCAACCCCCCAAGAACACTGCGTTCCTCCGACTCTGGCATTTTGTAAAACCCCACTCTCTTCACCCCACCACTGGCGGCCGTGCCTTCAACTGTCTAGGCCCCAAGCTCTGGAATCACTCACTAAACCTCTCTACGTCTCTCTCCTTTTTTAAGACGCTCCTTAAAACCTACCTCTTTGACCAAGCATCTAGTCACTTGTCCTAATATCTCCTTCTTTGGCTCGGTGTTGACGTTTGTCTGATTACACTCCTGTGAAGCTCCTCGGGACATTTTACAGTGTTAAAGGCACTCCATAAATGCAAGTTGTTGTTGTTGACATTTTGAAATGAACTTCTTAAAACCAGAGTCAGATGCGACAAGGCAATAGAATCTGGTTCTGCAGGTTTATACTCAAGTGGAGATCCAAGACAAACTCGTGGGAACCCCTAAAAATGTGGGTCTCTGATCTCCTTATGACTGAGGATAACCTGTTCCTTATATTACAGCATGCCAAGGAAGTGGGAGTACTGCATGTTTACCCTCAAAAGGTGCTGCTTACAAGTAAAACCAACTTATCTTGGAGCACAGTTCCAGACACTCATTGTCAACTTTACCAGTTTCGCTTCAGTGATACAATATTGGGCCAAAAATTGATCCCGCTGCGCGAGAGTACGCACTGCGTACTCTCGCGTATTCTCTCTCCAATTGCCGGTTTTCTGCATGCACTGCGCATGCGCTGAAAACCGGCACTTGGTCTTTGGAAAAGGGGGCGGTTCCTCGGTGCACCGCGTGCGCGCTACAGGCTGCGCGCACGCTGTGCACTTAGTGCTTTGGACGCGCAGGTAAGGACGGAAGATTTTAGAAACGAAAAAAGGAGGAGTAAGACCCACTTTTAACAAGGTAAGTAGTGAATTAAGTATTATTTTGAATTTTTTTTAACAGCTATATCTTTTTTAGAGACTTTAAAGACAGGTAAGTTTATTTTTATAACTTTTTAAAAGATTTTAAATTTTTTCAAAAATTTAATTTTTTATTTAAAATGGTTAATTTATTTAACTATACTTATTTTATTAATGTGATGGTTTTTTTTTTAAATTTAATTGAGGTTTAGCTGTTATTTTGGGGGGGTGTAAGATTCATAGCTTTCACAGCACGTATGTGAAACTTATGAATGGAAGATGGTGTGCTGCCATTGGCTCTAACTGAGTCACGTGATCCCACAGCTCGCACGAATTCACTACGCCGGTGGGATACGCAAGCACTGCCCAGCTGATGTCTAGAACATCAAGTTCGTGCGAGCTAGATCTGAAAAAGCCAACGCGGAGTGAGAGATCGCGCCTGCTCCTTACCCCCGCAGGAACAGAGCGAGATCAATTTCTGGGCCATTGTATTTGAGCCATAATGTTATCCTGTATGTCTACGAATAAAAAAATCCCTTTTCTTTGTGGCTTCTGTTTACAGCAATCAGCCATGAAATAAACAGAACGTTTGGACTCGGTCATAATGCCATTATCTCAAAAGTGATAGCACTCTCCCGACCCAAATACTACCTCATCATTGGAGTCACTGGAAAGCTCTCAGTATAATGCATGGAACTTCTGACGAATGCGACACTTTATTTGCAGTCTGCTTTTATAAATGAGTTTTCAAAATGGCTCTTGAAGCATTTATTGAACTGCATCTGTTTCATAAACTCTCTCTTTTTGATAGATCCCCACAGATGAGAACGGGTATTGCTTGCACAAAGAACAACAAAATGCCATGGCCAAACACCGCCTTCTAAGGGGCCTACCAGTGGCTCCTTTGTATATATATATATATATATATATATATATATATATATATATATAGTGTGTGTGTGTGTATATATATATATATATATATATATTATACATATGCATATACAAACATATATACATAATTAACCCCTGTTATTAAGCTCTTGGATAGATTGCAATCTCTTTTAGAGAGCAGTATTTTCAAAATCCTCATTTGGTTCTGCTCTCGGGGCAAATTCTGATCTCGAAGGAGATAATCCAAACTCAGACTGAATGAAACCTTCAAACCAAAAGGTCACTTTCCTCGTTTCCAAGACCATTTATTCCTATATATTTCCTATGCTCAGATGGACATCTGACATTCGGCACTGTCTGACAGAGGTTCATTCATTTCCACAAGCACAGTCGTACTCTCATTCCAAAACTGCACAAATGAAAAAGGAAGGGTAGCAGATCAATTTCACGTTTAAATTCTGCTCTTTGCTGTTAGAAGACTAAAAAAGCTGTGCATTTCTTTTTCCTAACAGTTCTTCCTCCCCCCACCACCCCCCCGCACCTCCGGTTTTACAGCAGGCCTGTCATTAGCAGCTCAAAATTCCCAGCACCACTAAGCTGGGGGGCAAAGCATCCAGCTGGGTCTGCCGAGACCTCGGTATACCTTTCACATTAAAATGGGGCTTACTGCTGCCTTCTCACAGCAATCCAACAAACGGAATCTGAATGCGAACTGCAAACTGTATTTCCCTTCAGAGTCCCGTGACATTCTAATAGTGCACAAGGACCAGCGCTTCCAAGCCATCAGTAAGAGAATTGACATCTGTGATTTAAAGGCTGCTGGAGGGGAGAGTCGGCATTTACAACTGTGCAGCACAGATCATGTCAGACGTGCTGTTGTCAATTTAATACTAATTAAGGAGATGGCCATGCCCAACACTGCATGGACTACAGTAGGGGTCAGTAAACTGGTTTCCTGTTCCCCCCCACCCCCAATGAAATTACTAGGTTAAAATAGGTGAGCTCAGAAAATGCCATTATGGGCTAACCGGTTACATTTGCCGATTTAGAAAAATATCCTGCAAAGTCCATTTACTTTGTGCCCTTCCACATCTTCTAGTATCCTGATACGAATTGTACAGTTGTATTTCAAATAAACATGATCAGGGGAGAAAAAAATTGAAGCTGCTGAGAGTTCCTGGCTGGTTCGATTGGGGCAAGTACAGTTCAGCGTGGTATTGGGGCCTCACAGACCAGGACGATATCTGGGTCTGCACGGGGTAGGGTTGATCTTGTCTGGGGCAGTGGTGGGGCACTACAGTTGTTCAAATTGCATCATTGCAACTGGGGAAAGGAAATGGTGAAAGGGCCCAGAGGGAGCCTGCCAACTGAAGCCGACAGTCACCCCTGGACTGGGAACCAGAAGATGCTCCTCCCCTTAACTAACGTCACAGCAAGAAAAGGCTTTCAGTCACTTAGTACAGATGTAAATATGGCACTGGACATCATCTTTGCCTGAATGCAGGATCTCAGTAAAGGGTCATCAAAAAAGTATACATTCTGGAAATAAGGATCTTAAGAGTCCCACTCCTGGTTTCAATCGCATACTTTCTCAATACCCCACCCCACAAAGTACCAAGACTTGTAACTCGTTCACCTCCAACACCAAAATGATTACTTTGGATTTCGGGTGGGATGGGGAGTATTTATTATGATACACAAGGTATCACAATTGTATGGGACAGGCTGGATGGACCAGAAGGTCTTTTCCTGTCTGTCATTGTTCATATCTTCATTTCTCAAATCAATAAACAAATGATGCAGTGATTTAGTAAAACATTAAAAATAAATTAACATAATAAATAGTAAATAACAGAAGAGGAATTGAAAATAGTGTATGTCAATTCAGGCAAAATCCCACCTTTCTCTTTCTCCTTCCCCACCATCCACTTCACCAAAATACTTCAGTGCCATTTCCCCAGCCCTCAACATCGACAGCCCCGCATTAAGAATCATGTCTCCCGCAACCGTACAGATTTTTGAAATATCATCATGTAGTGGGAGATGAGGATACATTAGAAACACATTTTAAATCAGCCTGGACAGAGTAGGCCTCAAGAGTGAGAGTCAAGAGCAGGTTACATATCTTTCAAAAGACAGCCTTTTCTCTGAAAGAATGAATGAATGCCTGGAGCTAGCTGCCCACTCCTGGCATTTCTATTCTCTTCACATTATGGCTGCTGATAGAATCCTAAGTGCGCCTTTAAAATTAATTCTCGGAGACTGCCCACCGCTCCAGATACTTCCCAGGAATGAACGCGCGAAGTAATAACAGAGTGCGCAGCAGAATAACCCGCAGAATAAATCCCGACATTTTTCACAGGGCTTGAGTGCAGCTTGTGTGTGCACGTGCCGACGAGCTGCCCCCATCCATCTGGAGGAGTGTGATAGCAAGTCTCTGTCTGCAGCCCGATACAGGTGGCGGGATTTGACATAACCCATCGCTGCCAGATTACCCTAATGAATACATGGGAGTTCCGTAGGAGACTAATGACTGCCCAGGGGAGTGGGGAACTGCTACACACTGTCCGGACTCAGTTGTACTTTCTGTCATTTTCAAGGAGGCGAACTTCGCCACCATTAAGCATGCTGCATTGGACGCGTTTTAATTTGTTTTCTTCCCTGTAGTTCTGCAGGCCTTGACCCTTGCTTGGCTGTGGATTAGGGCTGCCAGCTCTTGTTGGGCAGATTCCTGGAGGTCGCATCACATGACCCTCCCGCCAGCAACCACCTTGCCCCCAGTCGCTTGCCATTGGCTGCTCGACACATCCATTATCACAGCACACTGCCTGCCCACACCAACTGGAAAGTGAACAGACTCTTCGAGGGTAATTTTAAGCCAAAAATACAGTGGATTGGGGTCAGGTGGGATGTTAAAATTTAAAAAATCTCAAACCTGACCACCTCTGGATTTAACAGAGGCAGTACGGGGTTGAGGAGGGGAGGGGGGGGGGGGGGGGGGGGGGCGCTGACAACCAATCCGCTATCAGGTGGCAGGTTGGCCATTTAAATATTATAATGAGGCTGTGTGCCTCATATTTAACCTATCTTCCCGGTTTAACCCTGGCCGACAGGGTTTCCAAGGCCTCAGGAAACCCAGCAGCTAAAGGGAGGCGAGGACCACTGCGTGGAAGAGGCAAGTACTTTGCCAGCACTGCTTGTGGGCCACCCCACCCCCCGCTCAAGGTTCGGACCCTCGCTCCCACTAACCCAGCTGAAGGCTCCCTACCTGCTCCCGGACTGCGGCCTCCTCCGGAGCGTTCCCCGCCCGATAGGGAGCCCAGCCTGTCCATCAGGCTGGCTTCCGGGCAGGGAAACTGCTGGGAAAAAAAGATGCCCGCTGTGGAGTCAAAACTGCGCCCCCCCCCCCCCCCACCACCGCTCACAAAACCCGCCCCAGTCAAGATCGGGGCCTTCGTTACCCAAATGGATGAGTCTTGGCTGTCAGTCAAACAGCCATTCTCCCTCCCATCTCCAATATTTTTATAACTAGTAAACAAAAAAAAGAGTTCAAAGTAAATGGAAAATAAAACACTTTTTTTTTAAATCACCCTTTTGCTTTTTCTCCAGAGGTGCTGGAAGCAGTACTCAGGAGAGCAATCTTTAATTCCTAGAGACTCCAGGACAATCCTGTAGGGTTAGTAACCCTATGGTTCGAGACACGAGCTGCTCTCCGCTACCTTGTCCAAATGGCCATTCTTCACGTGCATGGCTGGACCGTCGGTATCAGCAGGCTATTCCACTCTAGGGGGCCTATCAGGCACTTTCCAGCAGGAGCCACGGAACAGAAAATGAAAGCAGGTTCCCTGGCTCATTTCTCCTCCATGGCAACAGTAACTGCACGCCTTCAAAGTAATCCATTGGGTGAGAAGTGCTTAGGGACGTGATAGGGCACTACGTAAAACACAACCATATATTAATGTGACTCAGGAATCCAGAAGTAAATACTTACGCAAAAGTATCTGAAAATTGGTCACTGTTTCTTTGGGAGGGGAGTGAAGCAGATAAATTACAATTTTGGAAAAGAGAGCTGACTCGCTTCAAGTGCAGATGTGGTAACGCTTCACAAAAATATCACAGCACGTGTCTTCAGCATAGCTTGTGTTCAAATCCTACACCACACAAATCAATACCTTAATAACACTCCTTCCACCCACTTCACCTGACAAAATTCAATGGACTTTTAACAGCTGCTCGACCAGTGAGAGACCGTCAACTCTGAAGAGCCTTTCAAATAAATCTAACACTGGTAAATGCATTTTTCTGTTAACATATTAGCAAGCACAGAGAAAAATATAACCCAGGGGGTTTGCAGAGCTTTCATGCAATTGAATAGAAGTGTCATGTAACCAAATTTGTTCCCACGCAGACATGTGAAGCTCAAGGAAAACTACTCCGGGAAAAGTCCAAGAGCAATTCACTGCCAGAATAAGTTTGAACTATTTCATAAAATACTTTTTTTTTAAAAAATAAGTCTTAATATTATCCCGGTGGTGCTGCATTTCGATGGGGTTTGGTTCCATGGGCACGAGATGTTCTCTGATGCGTCGCCCGACTGGCCCATGGGCCTGGACAATGTCGACAGGCCATTGACCATGGAGGGCATCACAGATGCCACTCTCACCGGACACCCACGCACCTACCCTTGCCAGCAGGGATCACTGGATAACTGTTAGGAGCACAATCTTCTTTTCCCTTCCCCAGCGTAAGGTTACTGAAACCAATTTCGCCACCCAAACTTACTGAAGCTGACTCAGATGAATTAAGTCAGTGGTGGCTAGAAATTAAGCCTCGAATCTTCCGGTCTGTATGGCTTAGTGGTTCCTTCACCTATTTAGGCCTTCGGGGAAGTTGCCAATTGAAAGCCAGCTGCTGGCATGACCCGTTTTTAGTAGCCCTTCCAAGTTGCCTGTCTTGGTGAGACCTGGCAATCTGACATGCAACTGGCTGTCATGCTTCAGGAACCAGCAGCACAAACATGCCTACTGTGCAATGTAAAAGCAGATTGAGACCAGCTCCTGGAGGTGGACTAAAACTGCTTGCCAAGGCCCAATTCAGGTTACTTCCCATCCAAATTACATTACACAGCCTGCATTGATGCAAAGCCAAAGCACTTGGCATTGACACAAACCATGTAATAAAACTGTCTTGAAGCAAAGAAAATTAGACAGATGAGCAGAGTAACTATAAAATATACATGGTTTGCAACAGCTTTTTTGAAACCCTGGGAGAATCCTCGACGCACAGACTTCTTCCAATCTTTTCAGTACAATTAGATTTCTTCAGAACTTTCCAATGCATTGTCCTGGGGTTTCATCAACAACAATTATCTTTTTTGTTACAGAGATAAGAAGAGTCGAGGCCATGGATAATTTTGAACACAAGGAGGAGAAATTTAAAATTGATGTGCTTGGGGGACCGTGAGCCAATGTAGGTCAGCGAGCGCAGTGGTGATGTTTTTTTTTATTCGTTTATGGGATCAGGGCGTCGCTGGCAAGGCCAGCATTTATTGCCCATCCCTAGTTGCCTTGAGAAGGTGGTGGTGAACTGCTGCAGTCAGTGTGGTGAAGGTGCTCCCACAGTGCTGTTAGGGAGGGAGTTCCAGGATTTTGACCCAGCGACGATGAAGGATCAGCGATATACTTCTAAGTCAGGATGGTGTGTGACTTGGAGGGGAACTTGGAGGTGGTGGTGTTCCCATGCGCCTGCTGCCCTTGTCCTTCTAGGTGGAAGAGGTCGCGGGTTTGGGAGGTGCTGCCGAAGAAGCCTTGGCGAGATGCTGCAGTGCATCTTGTAGATGGTACACACTGCAGCCACGGTACGCCGGTGGTGGAGGGAGTGAATGTTTAAGGTGGTGGATGGGGTGCCAATCAAGCGGGCTGCTTTGTCCTGGATGGTGTCGAGCTTCTTGAGTGTTGTTGGAGCTGCACTCATCCAGGCAAGTGGAGAGTATTCCATCACACTCCTTACTTGTGCCTTGTAGATGGTGGAAAGGCTTTGGGGAGTCAGGAGGTGAGACACTCGCCACACAATACCTAGCCTCTGACCTGCTCTTGTTGCCACAGTTTTTATGTGGCTGGTCCAGTTAAGTTTCTGGTTAATGGTGACCCCCAGGATGTTGATAGTGGAGGATTCGGCGATGGTAATGCCATTGAATGTCAAGGGGAGGTGGTTAGACTCTCGCTTGTTGGAGATAGTCATTGCCTGGCGCTTCTGTGGCGCGAATATTACCTGCCACTTATCAGCCCAAGCCTGAACGTCGTCCAGGTGTTGTTGCTTGCGGGCATGGACTGCTTCATTATCTGAGGAGTTGCGAATGGCGCTGAACACTGTGCAGTCATCAGCGAACATCCCCATTTCTGACCTTATGTTGGAGGGAAGGTCATTGATGAAGCAGCTGAAGATGGTTGGGCCTAGGACACTGCCCTGAGGAACTCCTACAGCGATGTCCTGGGGCTGTGATGATTGACCTTCAACCACCACAACCACCACAACCATCTTCCTTTGCGCTAGTTATGACTCCAGACAGTGGAGAATTTTCCGCCCCGATTCCCATTGACTTCAGTTTTACTAGGGCTCCTTGATGCCAGATTCGGTCAAATGCTGCCTTGATGTCAAAGGGCAGTCACTCTCACCTCACCTCTGGAATTCAGCTCCGTAGTCCATATTTCGACCAAGGCTGTAATGAGGTCAGGAGCCGAGTGGTCTTGGCGGAACCCAAACTGGGCATCAGTGAGCAGGTTATTGGTGAGTAAGTGCCGCTTGATAGCACTGTCGATGACACCTTCCATCACTTTGCTGATGATTGAGAGTAGACTGATGGGCGGTAATTGGCCGAGTTGGATTTGTCCTGCTTTTTGTGGACAGGACATACCTGGGCAGTTTTCCACATTGTCAGATAGATGCCAGTGTTGTAGCTGTACTGGAACAGCTTGGCTAGAGGCGCGGCTAGTTCTGGAGCATAAGTCTTCAGCACGATAGTCGGGATGTTGTCGGGGCCCATAGCCTTTGCTGTATCCAGTGCGCTCAGCCGTTTCTTGATATCACGTGGAGTGAATCGAATTGGCTGAAGAATGGCTTCTGTGATGGTGGGGACCTCGGGAGTAGGCCGATATGGATCATCCACTCGGCACTTCTGGCTGAAGTTGGTTGCAAACGCTTCAGCCTTGTCTTTTGCACTCATGTGCTGGGCTCCACCATCATTGAAGATGAGGATATTCTTGGAGCCTCCTCCTCCCGTTAGTTGTTTAATGGTCCACCACCATTCACGACTGGATGTGGCAGGACTGCAAAGCTTTGATTTGATCCGTTGATTGTGGGATCGCTTAGCCCTGTCTATAGCATGATGCTTCCACTTTTTAGCATGCTTGTAGTCCTGTGTTGCAGCTTCCGCAGGTTGGCACCTCATTTTTAGGTACGCCTGATGCTGCTCCTGGCATGCTCTTCTACACTCACTGTTGAACCAGGGTTGGTCCCCTGGCTTGATGGTAATGGTAGAGTGAGGGATATGCCGGGCCATGAGGTTACAGATTGTGGTGGAATACAATTCTGCTGCTGCTGATGTCCCACAGCGCCTCATGGATGCCCAGTTTTGAGCTGCTAGATCTGTTCTGAATCTATCCCATTTAGCACGGTGGTAGTGCCACACAACACGATGGAGGGTGTTCTCAGTGTGAAGACGGGACTTCATCTCCACAATGACTGTGCGGTGGTCACTGCTGCCAATGCTGTCATGGACAGATGCATCTGCGACAGGTAGATTGGTGAGGACGAGGTCAAGTAGGTTTTTCCCTCTTGTTGGTTCAGTTACCACCTGTCGCAGGCCCAGACTGGCAGTTATGTCCTTCAGGACTTGGCCAGCTCGGTCAGTAGTGGTGCTACCGAGCCACTCTTGGTGATGGACATTGAAGTCCCCCAGCCAGAGTACATTCTGTGCCCTTGCTACTCTCAGTGCTTCTTCCAAGTGGTGTTCAACATGGAGGAGTACTGATTCATCAGCTGAGGGAGGGCGGTAGGTGGTAATCAGCAGGTGGTTTCCTTGCCCATGCTTGACCTGAAGCCATGAGACTTCATGGGGTCCGGAGTCAATGTTGAGGGCTCCCAGGGCCACTCCTTCCCGACTGTATACCACTGTGCCGCCACCCCTGGTGGGTCTGTCCTGCCGGTGGGACAGGACATACCCAGGGATGGTGATGGAGGAGTTTGGGACATTGGCTGAAAGGTATGATTCTGTGCGTATGACTATGTCAGGTTGTTGCCTAGTCTGTGGGACAGCTCTCCCAATTTTGGCACAAGTCCCCAGATGTTAGTCAGGAGGACTTTGCAGGCTCGACTGGGCTGGGTGTGCCGTTGTCGTGTCCGAAGCCGGTGCCAGGTCGATGCCGGGTGGTCCGTCCAGTTTTATTCTTCTTATTGTTTTTCGTAACGGTTTATTACAACTGAGTGGTTTGCTAGGCCATTTCAGAGGGCAGTTAAGAGTCAACCACATTGCAGTGGGTCTGGAATCACATATAGGCCAGACCAGGTAAGGACGGCAGATTTCCTTCCCTAAAGGACATTAGTGAACCAGATGGGTTTTTACGACAATCCGATAGTTTCATGGTCACCATTACTGATACTAGCTTTTTATTCCAGATTTGATTTTAATTAATTGAATTTAAATTCCCCAGCTGCCGTGGTGGGATTTGAACTCTCGTCTCTGGATCATTAGTCCAGGCCTCTGGATTACCAGCCCAGTGACATTACCACTACGCTACCGTTCCCGATTTTATGGTGAACGTGACTTGCTACGAGTTAGGACATGGGCAGCAGAGTTTTGGATGAGTTCAAGTTTACGGAGGGTGGAAGATGGGAGGCCAGCCAGGAGAGCATCGGAATAGTCAAGTCTGGAAGTAACAAAGCTATGGATGAGGATTTCAGCTGCATATTAGCTGAGGCAGGGACGGAGACGGGCAATATTACGGAGGTGGTAGTAGGCGGCCTTAGTGATGGAGAGGATAAGGGGTTGGAAGCTTAGCTCAGGGTCAAATAAGACTCCAAGGTAGTGAACAGTCTGGTTCAGCCTGAGAAAGATTTCTATGAGAGCATATCCAGAAGAACTCCATTTTTAACACACTAAAGATTGCAAGAATTCAGAAATCATAAAATGAATTTAAACAACACCTTGCATTACCTCAAGAACCATTGCATGCAAGGAAACAGTTTCATTGTCTGCTGTCAGTGGGCAACAGAACGGAAACTATTATCTATCGACAGCACAAATTACAGACTATCAACTGAACAAAACTGCTGCGAGATATCTCAAGAGGTATTTCAGCAGGACACCCCACCACCCGCTGAGCACAAGCTGCTGCACAGTGAAAATTATCACAATCCAGCTCTGGATTGAATCTCTTCCCAAGACCCAGCCAGCCTCGTAGCCTCAGGTTCGATGCCACCTGCAGTCTTTCCAGTCTCTGCCCCAGTCAGTCTTCACCAACTACTGCATTGTAAAAACTAGTGCGATCCAAGGGTTATAGTAAAGACTATGTTTGCTGCAGTTATGGAGTAAGACTGCCCCACCAGTTATGGAGGTGACCTTGAGCAGGTAATGCCATCATCCATGGGTACTTTATATTAAAACGCCCTCTAGGTCAATTCTGAAAGCATGGAATCAATAACCTAAGATCGTATCCTTCAACACTGGCAGAATATAGGACTACAAGGCTTTCCTTGTCTTCTGTTGAACTGTGAATACGTCTGTGTGCGAACTTTCAGCAACATCAGAGCTTAAAGCAGCAAAGGAGATATTTCGAAGTAGAGCAGGAGCTAATAGCTCTTAAACAACATCACTAAAATACAGATTATCTGGTCATTATCTCACTGCTGATTATGGGTTTATGTACAAATTGGCTGCCACGTTTCCTACATTACAACTTTCAAAAAAGTACCTCATTGGCACATTCGGACATCCTGGGGTCATGAAAGACGCTATATAAATGCAGGTTCTTGCTGTTGGAAATTTAAAAAATATTCTCAGTGCTGCTCTTTTTTCGCCTCTCCTCTAAACGTGAACTTGTGCTGGGATATGGTTTCACTGACACCAGCAGGCTTCCAGCACTTCATCAAAAGGGCATCCGTTAGCCGAGACAGTGAATGGTGGCTGGCTATTTGATCGAGGAAGCTTCACAGAAAGTCTGAGCCTGTCCTCACCAGGTGTCCACGTACAGTGGAAGTCCCCCCGGGTAACATTCAGGAGTTGAAGTCTCAGCTGATCTTTTTCCGTACTCAAGCCAGGTGAGGCACTTCTACTGCCACCCTGACAGAGATGAACTACTTCAGTAGAGACCAAGGATTGAGCCCAGACCTACCCGGTCAGTGTGGCTCAGTGCCGTGCCATTAACTGACCAAACCGTCAGGGGAGCTCAGAATTGAGACTGCAGAAGCTGGTTTGTTAATTATTCAACTTTTCTAGCTACGCTTTTGTAGCCTTTTGGCCAACTCTACATTTTGCCTTCGGCCTGTGAAAGAAGTGCTGCCGACTGCTGAATCAGGACAAGGCGAATAAAACCAGATCAGCACGAGGAGCTCCGTGTCTACTGCATGTCTGCCACTGCCAAGTCAGGTTTCATATAGACTTATGAAATGGAAGATTAAGACATTAAGCCGCATTCTGAGGAACAAAGGACTGAAGACTGCTTCTGTGACTTCAGGTCTCTTGGAGGATATACTGGAGGTGCACAGGAAATAACTTCTACAGCGGTGACAGGAAAGACAAGTGTGAAATCTGGAAGTAGCCAGGGACATAGAATACTCACGGTGCTCACTATCACTGTCACCCAGATGTTTATGTGGCAGATATACAACCACCCAGACTCTTTTCTTTTGGTAACCTGAGAGGCAAATATTGGAAACACGAGCACTGCAGTATTTTCCAGGGTGATGTCAGGATCTTTCCCCCCCTTCCCACCCCCCCCCCCCCCCTTCCCACCCCCCCCCCCCCCCCGCCACTGCCCTGTTTGCATTGAAAAGACAACCTGTCACCAAACTCAACCCAGCACAAGAATCTGACTAAATGCTAAAACCTCTTTCGGTCACAAACTTTCTTGCTGTTTTCTTTTTTCAGTGCTACTATCATAGATTCATAGAATCTTACAGCACAGAAGGAGGCCATTTGGCCCATCGTGCTTGTGCCGGCTCTTTGAAAGAGCCGTCCAATTAGTCCCACTCCCCTGCTCTTTCCCCACAGCCCTGCAATGTTTCCTTTTCAAGTATATATCCAATTCCCTTTTTAAAGTTACTAATGAATTTGCTTCCACCACCCTTTCTTGCAGTACATTCCAAATCATAAGAACTCACTGCGGAAAATAATTTCTCCTCATCTCCCTTTTGGTCCTTTTGCTAATTATCTTTAATCTGTGTTCTCTGGTTACCGACCCTCCTGCCAGTGGACATATTTTCTCCTCATCCACTCTTGTTAAAACCCTTCATAATTTTGACCTCTATTAAATCTCCCCTTTACCTTCTCTGCTCCAAGGAGAACAACCCCAGCATCTCTAGTCTCTCTACATAACTGATATTATTTTGCCTGCAGGGTAATTTCCATTCCGGAAAGCCTGAGGGAAAAGCATGACCCACTACAGTGTATTAGAGCTTCAAAATAATAATATATTCAGATGGCAAATTTTTTAATCTATTATTCTGTCCCTCATCCCGAGTACCATGCTACTGTGGTCATTGCTTGTCTGAATTTTTTTCCCCGTTGTTCCTCCTGAGTTTACAATATGGCACGTTCTTTATCAGTGCTTTAAAACAATGGAATTCCTTAGCTCTGTTGGTTTTTCCTCCCTCTGCAATCTGCAGACTTTTAATGCTCAGACTTGGCATCAATTCATCACTACTCCCCACCCTACTCTTTTCAGCAGTGGCGGTGTCCTACACTATAGGCCTTGCAACTTCACCAAGGTTCATCAATTAGAATAATTTGAACAAGGTTTTCATTCACAATAGGCCACTGGAATTTTCACCGCATGTCTGGAAAAGTGAATAGGTCAAAGCCGTGCACTTTTGAGGATCAAGAGCTACAGAAATATCGAGTGGAAATGCTGTAGGAATCTACGAAGTTCCTTGAAATGCTCAAGCACCATTTTGTTTTGCCACAAGAGGGAATCATACTTTCTTTTTGCATGAAAGGTAGCAGAACAATTGATCAAAGCGAGGCAGGCGTGTCACAAAATGGACTCTGGCTGTTGCTGAGGGTACAGGAGATCACGTTAATTTTACTTTCCCGAGGTGTCGGCCATGGCTCAGTTCGTAGCACTCTCTCCTCTGAGTCAGTAGGTTGTGGGTTCAAGCAACAAAGGAAAAAAAAAAAATCGATTGTCTGGTCAGTATCACATTGCTGTGTGTGGGAGCTTGCTGTGTGTAAGTTGGCTGCGGCGTTTCCTACATTCCAACAGTGACTACATTTCAAAACAAAAAGTACTTCATTGGCTGTAAAGCGCTTTGGGGTGTCCTGAGGTCGTGAAAGGCGCGATATAAATGCAAGACTGCTAATGCATGCGTCAACAAGTGAAGGTTGTTGAACTTTCTGCGCACACAGGACAGTGTTCTGCTATCTGACAGAGTTCTCCACAGGCTGGCAGGGCAATTGATGTCTGATGTTTTGCAACTGGTATTCTGTGCTACTTTTTGGATCAACACAGAATGTTGAGATATAGAAGCAGCCCATATGTGTTCCTGACACAGGGTACAGGTTAAGCAGAAGCTTAGAAATGGGTCTCAAAGCAGGAAGCTTGTTGACAACGAAAATCACTGGCTAGAATCAACTCAAAAATGATAAAAGGTTTTCTGGGGCTTTGAAGATTCCTCTCAGAATACTAAGTAGAGCACCAATTCCATCCTAATACAAATACTGACAGTAAAATCAGCCTTTTATAAGAGGCTAAACATTGGAGACCTCATACCTGCCCAGAGTAAGCCTACTCAAGTCTCCCTGGATACAGCAGTAAATGCAGTACTAGTCAATCTGAAGTGCATTAGCTACATACACTGACATAACAGGGTTACCCGAGTAAATAATCGTGTACGGCTTGTGCTACAGAGCAAATCTGCAATAACTGGTGCCTCCCTCTTAGCCAGTGCACATGAAAAAGGTATAATCACTCCAGCAAGTCAGAGTCCTGAACCCTTAAAAGAAAATTTTAAAATTGCCAAATCCACTGATATGCGAATTGGACAGCTTCAAAAAATAAAATCCAGTTACATGCCAGCGATTCCATTACCTGAAGCAATATAGCTCTAGTCTCGGTGTGTAAATATAGATATGTGCTACAACAACAACTTGCATTTATCTAGCGCCTTTAATGTAGGAAACGTCCCAAGGCTTCACAGGAGCGTTATCAGACTAAAATTGATATTGAGCCAAAGAAGGAGATATTAGGATGGGTGACTAAAAGCTTGGTCAAAGAGGTAGGTTTTAAGGAGAGCCTTAAAGTAGAGGAGAGAGGGCGAGAGGATTAGGGAGGGAATTGCAGAGCTTTGCGACTGAAAGCATGGCTGTCAATGGTGGGGTGAAGGAATTGGGGGATGTACAAGAGGCCAGAGTTGGAGGAAGGCAGATTTCTTGGAGTGCTGTAGGAGGTTATGGAGATAGAGAGGGGCGAGGCCATGCAGGGACTTGAACACGAGGATGAGAATTTTAACATTGAGTGGACCAGGTGCCAGGTGATGGGTGAACGGGACTTGGTGTGAGGTAGGATACGGGCAACAGAATTTTGGATAAGCTCAAGTTTAAGGATGGTGGAGGATAGGAGGCCAGCCAGGAGAGCATTGGAGTAATGGAGTCTGGAGGTAACAAAGGCATGCATCATGGTTTCAGCAGCAGATGGGCTGAGGCAGGAGATGTTACGGAGGTGGAAGTAGGCGGTCTTTGTGATGGAGATGCTATGGGGTCGGAAGTCAAACTCAGGCTCCAATAGCATGCTGAGGTTGTGAACAGGCTGGTTTGGCCTGAGACAGTGGCCAGGAAGGGAGATAGAATAGGTGGCTAAGGAACAAAGTTTGTGATGGGTCAAAGACATTGGCTTTGGTCTTCCAATGTTTAATTGGAGGAAATTTTGGTTGATTCAAGATGTCGGGCAAGCAGTTTAACAACACAGTGGCAGTGGAGGGGTTGAGAAAGGTGGTGGTGAGGTAGAGATGGGTGGCGTCAGCGTACATGTGGAATCTGACATTGTGCCTTCTGATGATGTTGCTGAGGGGCAGAATGTAGGTGAGAAATAGGAGGGGGTCAAGGATAGATCCTGGGGGGACTCTAGAGGTAACAGTGCAGGGCGGGGAAGAGAAGCCATTGCGGGAGATTGTGTGGCTACAACTGGACAGGTAAGCGTGGAACCAAGCGACAGCTGTCCCATTCAGTGGACAACAGATACAGGGTAATGACCTTTCATGGTCAAGTCAAGTAGTTTTAATGAACACAGCTTTAAATAATGATTGCAATCTGGAGCATAACTGAAATCCTGAAGGTAGGTAGCAGAAATTTAGAGGGAATCATTTAACAGCCTTTAATTTTTAGCCGATTATGTGCTTCTGTCTTTCAGACGAAGCATTAAACCAATATCCCATCTGCCTGTTCAGGTGGTTGGAAAAGATCCTGGGGCACTATTTGAAGACGAGCAGAGGTGCTCTCCCAACGTCCTGGCCAATATTCTTCACCAAACACCACCAAAAATGAACAGTTTTGTTTTTCATTCATTTGTGGGATGTGGCTGTGCACAAATTGGCTGCTACTTCTGCTGACATAACAATAGAGATGACACTTAAAAAGTAATTTATTAGCTACAAAGCACTTGGTGACGTCCTGAGGACATGAAAGTAGCTATATAAATGTAAGTTCTTTCTTTCCAGTATCACTCCACACTGGAGATTATCTGGTCATTATCACTATTTGTGGGACCTTGCTGTGCACAATTTGGCTGCCGGGTTTCCAAATTGCAAAAGTGACTACACTTCAAAAGTACTTCATTGGTTGTAAAGTGCTTTGGGACGTCCTGAGGTGGTGAAAGGCGCTATATAAATACAAGTCTTTCTTTCACACCTGGACAGAATACAAGAAACACTCGCCCCCTCGACAACTTAATTGAGGTACTGGAGTGCATAAAACTGGATTCCAGCATCAGTGATTGTCTTCAGGAGATGAGGTGAAAAAATAAAGGAAAATTGAGGGTGGGGTGGCAATGTTGCAAAGGTCACATTGCAGAAGTCTTTATCAACTGGTGGCAGTCTTCACTATGGCAGCTCTGCAGTGTGGTAGGCACTTGTGGTAGAAAGTGTACCTGCCCAAAAACTATAATCTAACACCACACAAAAGAATTGATTTTATTGAGAAATTAAGGGGAAGGAACCAACGCCCTTAATCTAGACCACTACTAAGGATGAAATGAGTAAAAGGGATGAGACAAATCCAATCTGTCGCTTGCCATCATAATTTGTTCTCACCATTATTTTATAGATACTACTGTGGTCAAAGCTCCTTTGGACTTTCCCCTCTTGTTCCTTTTACAACAATAACTTGTATTTATATAGCGCCTTTAACGTAGTAAAACATCCCAAGGCGCTGCACAGGAGTATTTTAAGACAAAAAAATTTGACACCGATCCACATAAGGATAAATTAGGGCAGGTGACCAAAAGCTTGGTCAAAGAGATAGGTTTTAAGGAGCGTCTTAAAGGAGGAAAGAGAGGTAGAGAGGTGGACAGGTTTAGGCAGGGAATTCCAGAGCTTAGGGCCTAGGCAACAGAAGGCACTTTTAAAACTTCAATTATGCTGTCTGCTACACTCTTCGTCCTCCCTAATCCTCACATTGTTGCAATCAAGACTCACTGCAGTTTCCCACTCCAACTCATTCTTTACTAGTACCTCAAAACAGTGGAACTCCTTTATCTCCATCCTTCAATCTTCAGACTTCCAAACCCAAGGCTGGCATCACCTAACCACTACTTTCTAGTTTACCTCATCTCTTGACTTCATAATATAGTGTGCCACTCCAGTGCAGTAGTGAGTGCCACATTGTCAGAGGTGCCATCCTTTGCACGAGACATCAAGCTAAGACCCTATTTACCTGTTCTGATGGTTCAGGTGGGCGTTAAAGATTCCATGGGACTACTGGATGTGAGATTTCACTGTGTGCAAAATGGCAGTGTTCATTCATCGCTAGAACAAGAGCCACTGCATTTCAAAGTAAATTCTCTGTATGTGAAGTGCTTGAGATGTTTCAGAAATTTGTGATAAGACACAATATAAATGCAAGTTTTTTTTTTTAGAAACAGTGCTCACTGGATAGTAATAAGGAGCCTGACTGCTCCCCCTCCTTAATCCAACAGCCTTGGCTGACTGTAGCCCCATATAATTGAGACCAGCTAACTCAGCATACTGGGCATCTGCCCAAGCATGTCCAGGTTTGTATCTCTTAGCACCACACCACGTGGGGCCCACAGCCACTTACCTTTGCAGCTCTAAAATCAAAACAATTACCAGACAAAAGTAATAATTTGGAGGTGCCGAGTTGAACGTGATTGTGATGTGATGCTGTGCATAAAAATGGAAAATTGCCTCACCCCTTTCAAATGGCAGCACTGCATTGCGTCTGGTGTTTCTACACAAAACCGGACAGGGTATGAGCACATTTGTTTCCAATCCTGACCATGCAACATCGAAGCAGATTTCACAGCGTGTACATTTTCATCAGTTTTGACAGTACGCTAAACATAACGAAGTGCACTGATCTCTGTGAAAATCTCACCGCTGCTGTAATCAGAAGCAAAATGATGGCTATTACTCTGTGGCCCGGTTTGCTTACAAGTTCAGTTTCCTTCATTCCCCAGAGACACTACAGAATAATTCCTGTTGTGAGTACCGATCAGACAGAAGGTAAAACCTATAGTAACTAATGCATCCTTCTGAGGATCTGCAAAAATCATTCCCCAATCACTGCATCGTAATCCTTTCTCTGACGGGCGGTAGCTGCGTTATCTTACTTCCGACAGTAACTTATCATCTCCGTCGGCGACATAAAAACCTAATCCATTTTCCCTTTTAGAGGATTGACTTCTGTGCCCTGAAGCACACTTCATCATTGTTTAATATTCCTTTGTGTTTCCATTATGGCAATTCAGTCTCCGACTGCTGTTCTCTAGACCAACACGCAGATAACCATCTGACACAAACGCCAGCAGCTCTGACTTGGGAACAACGGATCCTAAATCAGCATTTGGAGCTGTCCTCGTGGCTAAATGAAGCATTGAGTTTTCATTAGTTCCCCTGACCCTTTATGAAGTCTTTAAACACTGCTGTTGACAAGTGAAATGCCAGGTATTGTATCCCATTAAAGATAGAATAGAAAGACTTGCATTTATACAATGCTTTCTCACATCTCTCAGAAACATCTCAAAAGACCTTCAATTAATTACTTTTGAACTGCAGTCAATGTCATGCAGGCAAGCATGGCAGCCATTTTGCACGCAGCAAGATCCTACAAACTGCAATGAGGGGAATGCAATGGCCAGTAAATCCTGTTTTTTGGTGGTGTTGGTCGAGGGAGGATTTTTGTCCAGGACAACGGGGAGAACGCAAGTGTTTGTCTTTAAATAGTGCCATGGGAACTTCAACATCACCCTGAAAAGACACACAGGGCCTCGGGACTGTCTGAAGGACGGCTCCTCCAAGACTGTCAGCCTAGATTGTGCACTTGAATCAGCAACCTTCTGAGTCACAGAGGCAACAATGCTGCCAATTGAGTCAAGCTGACACTATTTTTACAAAGGGTAACTGACCACAAGCGCCTTTGGTAGCTCGGTGAGTAATAGCACTGCCCAAGTTGGCACTAAATCCTTTGATCAGAAAGGTCGCAGATTTGATTCCTGGTCAATGCTGAGCTAGCTGAAATTCACTGTCACAGCACACAGTGCATTGATCCACTGGGCTAGCAAAGAGATAAATTTTAGATCATAAAAATAAACTCAGGCGTGGGATGTTTTTCCAGGAGTTAATTATACTTAAAAGAGAAACAATAGTTATGAGGTTACGGTCTTTGTTACAGAACAGAGATGTTCCATTTTATTCCAGTAAAGAAATGTTGCAATAAACAGTCTCCGCCCAGTCCCTTTCAGACGCTGTCTGTTTCCAACATATCCTGTTTAAATTTCAATTTTTACAGCCTTTGAAGTTTTGCTTTTCCACATTTTCATCGCAATGACAGATTCAAGATGATGGGCGGGACTCGTTACATCACGGACAGAGTCGTCACAGTGAGCACTTGCCAAATGTTTATCGAAGACTTTGCTTCTTATGAAATTAAGCAGATTTTGTTTGAACAGCAAAACATTGCCCATTAAGCCAGTTTAACCTAAGCTGTTGCTTCCTGCCGCTCCTTAAATATGTTTGTGTTGTGTTTGCTGGCATCAATTAAAACCTTGTTTGATGCTGGCAGTAGCTCAACTGTAATTTCCTAGCTAGAAGGTCAGGTCATCATTGTAATGGCTGAGATTTTAAAAGCCACAAGCATTTAGTCTTCCCTTCCAAGGACTTCAAATATTTCCATTATCAATTAGTACTCTCAAATCATTTAAACACTGTCATAACTATGAATGTTAACTTGACCTATCACAATTTCAGAGAAACGGTCAAACATTTTTCACCAGGAATGTATTATATCATCACCAGATTACATATATAAAAAAACATCTATGTAAACATGTCTGCCAACCTCTGACCCCTCATTCCAACAGCGCTTTGGAAATACAGGAGGTTTTCGCGGCAGCTTGGCTCGGTTTGTAGCACTCGCGCCTCGGAGTCACAGTCTGGTGAGATCAAGGCCCACTGCAGAGCACCTAATCACAGCTGATACTTCAGTGCAGTGCTAAGAGAGTGCGACATTGTTGCTGGTTTTGGATGAGATGTTCAAATGGACATAAACTGTTTCAAGTGGCAGGAGGGTTGGTAACCAGAGGACACCGATTTAAGGTGATAGGCAAAAGAACTAGAGGTGACATGAGGAAACACTTTTTTTTTTACACAGCGAGATGCTGTAATCTGGAATGCGCTGCCTGAAAGGGTGGTGGAAGCAGATTCAATAGAGAATTGGAGAAATACTTGAAGGGAAGAAATTCACAGGGCTATGGGAAAAGAGCAGGGGAGTGGGATTAATTGGATAGCTCTACCAAAGAGCCGGCACAGACCTCCTTCTGTGCTGTATCATTCTATGATTCCAAAAGATCCCATGGCTCCAATTTGAGGAGGAGGGAGTTCTCCCATTGTTCAGGCTAACATCTTCCCCCTCAAACACCATCACCAAAAACTGGTCAGCATCTCATTTGTGGTTTGTGCAACCTTACTGTGAGCAAATTGGTTGCTGTGTTTACTCACATCATAACAGTGACTGCACTTGAAAAATAATTCATTCGGTGTGAAACTCTGTGATATCTCAGGTGTCAGCCGCAGCTCAGGGGTAGCACTCTCGCTTTTGAGTCAGAGTTGTGGGTTGAAGTCCAACTCCAGAGACTTGAGCGTATAATCTAGGCAGATACTTGAGTGCAGTACTGAGGGAGGGCTGCACACTGTCTTTTGGATGAGATGTTAAACTGAGGACCCAACTGCCCTTTCAGGTGAATGCAAAAGATCCCACGGCACTATTCGAAGAGGAGCAGGGGAGTTCTCCCGGTGTCCTGGCCAATATTTATCCCTCAACCAACATCTAAAACAGATTGGGCCAAAAATTCGGCACTTGCCGGGTGAGTACGCACTGTGTGCTCACCCGTAAGGCCTCCTGAAGTGCCGGTTTCCTGCATGCACTGCGCATGCGCGGGAAACCGGAACTTCCGGTCTCGTGAAGGGAGCGGTTCAGAGGTGAACCGCGTGCGCGGGAGAGGCTGCGCGCACGCAGCGAACTTAGGTTTTTTTTTCAGGTTTCTCCGGGAGGGTAAGTATTGAAGAAGCTGCGCTTTTAAAAAGGAGGCGCAAGACCCGTTTTCAACAAGTGGTTAATTAATTACAATTTAAAAAAAATTTCAACAGGTTTATCTTTTTTAGATACTTTAAAGAAAGGTAAGTTTATTTTTAGCACTGTTAAAAAGTATTTTAATTTTTTCAAAAATTTAAATTTTTGTTTAAAGAAGTTAATTTATTTAACTTATAGTTATTTTAAAAATGTGATGGTTTTTAAAAAAAATTATTTGAAGTTTAGGTGTTTTGGGGCCGATTTCAATTCATAGATTTGACAGGTCTTGAAAGATGGTCTGCTACCATTGGCTCTCCATGGCCCACGTGATCCCAGGGGACGCATCGCACTAACTGCGCCCCTGGGAAACACAAGCACTGCTTGTTGGGGGAGCTGAAGTCCCCGTGGGCCCAGAGGTCAATGGCAGGCGCGGTAGGTAGGTGCGCGCGGGATCCTTGCACCCGCGGGAAGCCAGGGAGCCTAATTTCTGGGCCATTATCTGATAATTTATTTAATTGCTGTTTGTGGGAGCTTGATGTGTGCAAGTTGGCTGCGGTGTTTCCTAGTTTACAACAGTGACTACACTTCAAAAGTATTTAATTAGCTATAAAGCACTTTGGGACGTTCTGTGGTTGTGAAAGGTGCCATATAAGTGCAAGTCTTTATTTCTTGATATCTTGCAGATGTGGTAAAGTGCTATGTAAAATCAAGTAGTTCCCTTCTTTTTAATATACACAATCTGTCACCAAGGAGGAGTTTGTTTTCCCCAAGTTTGTCTATCTCTATCATAAGGAAAGTGAAATAAGCTAGCTCACTGACTTCTCTACGGCAGGTCTGCATTCAGCCTCAACACTGGGCAACAAGGTAGAGATTTCCTGAAGTGCAAGCTGGCCAAGGTAGATTTCCCTTCCTTCCCTCCCAAGACAGATGATCCCATCAGCACTGCAAGACTCCATCTACTGTAGCCCCTCAGTCAAGAACACACTAAACAAGATCTCAAATGTGAAGGATGGGCAGCCCTGTAGCCCCAGAACTCAACCTCATGACTATCTAGTTGAGAGATGGGGCTGTTGTACGACCAAGATGATGGATCTTCCACACAAATACTGTCCATTTCCCTCCAAGTGAACATGTGGTGGAACCCCAAGTATCACGCCCAATTTGCCAGCGAATTACATGAGCTCTGAACTTGAGTGGTCTTATTAAAAAAAAGGAAAAGAATTTGAAAGTAAATAATAGAGGTAAAAATTAAAAATAGACATACCAGAAAAAAGTCAAATGAAGCCATAGGAAAGCCAGGGCAGTGGACTTAGTTCTGGCACTCGAATTACAGTTCGCACTGACCTTTTAAACCCAACTGTACAAACAGAAGCCAATGAGTGTGTGGACATTCAAAATCACCACACTGCTGCTTCTCCACTGACTGAGAGGCGAGGGCTAGCAATTAACTTGCGCTCTTGCAGATGCACTCGGAGGAGTTTGCTTGAAGTCTCTTTAACTGTAACATTCAATACCAGGACACTTCTCTTCCCTGCGAATTCTGTGCTCATTGAGCACTTAGGGGGTGAAATTGGACATGGCCAGTGGTACAAACCGGGCGATAGAGATTTAGCAGGCCATTTTACAGCTTACCCGAAACCAGATTTTATAAGAAAATCGGACCGGGTGTTGAACGGGCCGCTGATTCACTATCACCCCTTTTCCACGACCACCCAAGACCAATTTAACCCCCTTCGTATCAACATTAAGCACGCTCCCCAGTCCCTGGTGAGGTACAGCATTGGCTGGTTCAATGGAAGGGATGATTTTATGAATGTGTACTCTCAGCAAAGAACCTTGCCTGTCTGGGCACATATTAGAAAATGGCGGCAAGCTCCCCCTGATTTCCTGATAAGCGCTCCCACTGTGGGTGAGGCTCCATGCTGGGCACACGCATTTCGAACATCAGCCCTGCAGAGTAAAACTCTCCCTCCAATGTTCAACAAGTGACGATAAAACAACAGCAAAAAATGCCCTTGGTCCAGCAATGAGATGTTTCCATTTCTCAGACCATCCAAACCCAGTTTCTACAGAGGAAATGATGGGATTCTGCTCCATTGCACCACTCTGTCCGGCAAGGTCCCAGTTTTAACTTATTCAGGGAAGTATTTACTGAGAGTCTTTTGTACGAACCTCACAGCTTGCTCTGCATATTTGCACAAAACTTTATTCCAGTCACCAAACAAAAGAAAGCCCTATTTGTTTTCCATTTTAATTACATTTGTTGAATCTACTTAGTTTGCGATTTGAGATCAGACAAATAGATGTTTGCTAAACTAATTAAGCAGCCAATTAAATTCTGGTTCAACAGACAAGAAGCTCGGGTTTGTGCGACTGAGTTGCAATGTTTAACAAACTAATAACAAAGCTGAGCAGCTGCCTTGTTGCTACGCCGTCTGAGCTGATCTCACACTGCAGGCGATCCATGTGTTTACTCTGCAGCGAGACAGATTTCCTGATTTACTCCATTTGTAAAATACCAAAGAATAAGTCATACTCGGAGATTTGTGGTCTCTCAGCAAGAAGAACCTCAGTGTCTTTGAGACAGAAGACAGCTGTCTGCCCACAATCTGTGCACACACGTTCTGTGTATACTGCGGCAGATCTTCCACGAGAGGCTGTGTTTTTTGGAAAGCACGTTGCCAGTAATTGTGACATTATGTTGTGTCAATACACGGTCAAAGCCCAGGTATAACAAACTAGCGATACAGACCAGTGGAATAAGCATCTCTGGACAGATCCAACACGACGTGACTCAATCTGCTATCCAAGCCGAGATGGAAGACAAGGACCGATGTGTCAGCCGTTGCTTTGAGTCATGGGTCCAAGTCCCACTCCAAAGACTTGATCACATAATCGTTGCTGGCACACCAGTGCAGTGCTGGGGAGTGCTGCACTGTCGGAGGTGCCGTTTTTCAGATGAGACGTTAAACCAAGGCCCCATCTGCCCTCTCAGAGGAACGTAAAAGATCCCATGGCACTATTTTGAAGAAGAACATGGGAATTCTCCTGGTGTCCTGGCCAAAATGTATCCCTCAACCAACAGCTAAAACAGATTATCTAGCCATTTGTTTCATTGCTGCTTGTGGGACCTTGCTGTGCACAAATTGGCTGCCATGTTTCCTCCATTACAAGAGTGACTACACTTCAAAAGTGCTTCATTGGCTGTGAAGTCCTGTGGTCATGAAAGACGCGATATAAATGCAAGTCTTTCTTTCTTTCAAAGTAGAAATGCTTTGTCGCAGGGGCAGAATAAATCAGAGGGCAAATCAACCTACGTACCCTCCCAGCAGGCTGGGTCATTCACAGATTGCTCGTGGGATAACTGCAGCACCATCGCCACCACCTAGTATAGGCATCTGTACATTTCAGAGGCCAGTGAAACCATGGGGCAAGGTAAAATCAACCCCTCAGATTCATGGAAGTGCCTCTCCATGAAAGCGGTGACACCACTAAAATTCAGGACAGGTCATGCCCACCCAAACTGATTTCAAAACCAAAAATTAATAAGCATTGATACACTCCTGGAGAACCTCTAAATATCAATAAAATATTCGGAACAGTCTGCAAATATCGATTTAATCCTAGGGATTCTGTGCAAATATTGATTTAATCTTGGAGAACCCCCGAAAACACTGATTTCATCCCTGGGACCCCATGCAAATAGTTATATTATCCTGGGGATCCCTTGCAAATATTGATACACACCAGGAGAACCTCATCCTTATTCCTGAAGGACAGAGTCAACTAACTCCACAGCTAAACATTGCAGAAACATTTCTTAAAATATTTTCTGAAATGCAAAACTTAAGAACATAGGAATAGGAGTAGGCCATTCAGCCCCTCAGGTTTGCTCCACCATTCAATTAGATCATGGCTGATCTTCACCTCAACTCTATATTCCCTCCTTTGCTCCATATCCCTTGATACCCTTTCCCAACAAAAATCTATCAATCTGCGTTTTGAAATTTTCAATTGACCAAACTTCACCAGTTTTTTGGGGGACAGAGTTCCAGATTTCCACTACCCTTTGTGAAGAAGTGCTTCCTGACATCACCCCTGAACGGCCTGGCTCTAATTTTAAGGCTATGCCCCCCTTGTTCTGGACTCGCCCACCAGAGGAAATAGTTTCTCTCTATCTACCCTATCAAATTCTTTAATCATCTTCAACACCTCAATTAGATCACCACTTAATCTTCGACATCAAGGGAACACAAGCCCAGTCTATGCAACCTGTCCTCATAATTTAACCCTTTTAGCCCTGGTATCGTAGCGAACTTTCAAGTCCAGGGTATCACAGAGATTGCAGCAGGTCCGTCCGAATCTGAACGCCCAACAATCGTGCACGGACGTCAGTGCGCGAGAAACAAAGTTTTGAGATCTTGAAAGCAGCAGAAGAATTGGAATCTTTAAAAAAAAAGGGAACCCATGATTTAAGGCTTTAATGGTAACATGTCATTGTGACTGAGAGCGGGGAGAAAGCTGACATCCATTGCAGAATTGAAGCACTCACTACTCTTGTGAACCACAGTATGCAAACATTAGCATATGAAAATCATGTATCCTTTTGACTCTGCGTTTCTTGAACTTGGGGTCGGAACAAAAAGGAGGAAGGTCACGGCTTGAAAATGTCTTTCTCTTTTTCCCTCAAACCGCAGTATATATCATGCCTTTGTCTACCAGAAGCCGGGCAGATTTTTCTTTGCAGTGCCGATACAACAATTGGGTGAAGAGCCTGCTCGGAGTCTAGGGCGAGCCTTTTATAAATCTTTCCCGTCATTTGGGGCCTGGTGTGTTGTTTGTAATTTATTGCAACGTAAAAGCAAACCCATGCATACTTTAACAGCAGATTAAGGAGAATTCGAGCCCATGGTGAATGGAAAGGCGACGACATTAAGAGTGTGGTTTATGACTCGCGGTTAATGAACTGCCAGCACCGCCAAATGACCTGAACCAGACAGAGTGAAGCAGCGAAGGTTCGTTGTCTGTGCAGTATGGAGCCGATCAGATTAATCACTTAAATCTCACATTCTCGTTGGGCCGAAATTCCTCAGGGGTTCCGCTGCTCTCCATGGAAGACTTACAGAACCCCGAGAAAACAGTGGCGCCCCGGTTGCTCCAGGTCGTCACCGTTGCCAGGAGTTTCCTCTTGGCCTGGAAAATTGGGTCCTTTCACTGTCAGCTGTGGCTCAGTTGGTAGCACCCTCGCCTCTGAGTCAGAATGTTGTGGGTTAAAGTCCCACTCGAGAAACTTGAGTACATAATCTAGGCTGACACTCCAGTGCAGTACTGAGGGAGTGCTGCACTGTCGGAGGTGCCGTCTATTGGATGAGACGTTAAACTGAGGCCCCGTCTGCCCTCTCAGGTGTAAATGATCCCACGGCACTATTTCGAAGAAGAGCAGGGGAGTTCTCCCCGGTGTCTATCCCTCAACCAATATCACTAAAAACCGGATTATCTGGTCGTTATCTCATTGCTGCTTGTGGGAGCTTGCTGTGCGCAAATTGGCTGCCGCGTTTCCTATATTACAACAGTGACTACACTTCAAAAGTACTCAATTGGCTGTAAAACGCTTGGGGACGTCCTGAGGTCGGGAAGGGCGCTATATAAATGAAAGTGCTTTCTTTGTTTCCTTACAAGGCAAGTGACAGCAAAGGGGGGGAAGGAATCAGGGACAGGAGCTCTGTACACCGAGAGCTGCTGCTCCTTAGGATCAGTCTGGACCCGGTGTATCAGTGGAGGATGGTACATCCAGAGGTGAGGTGTACCGGGCGACACAAGGGCGGATGTGGGCCCCATCAGTGGGGTCCGGGCCAAGCGAGCAGAGAGAAAGCCCTCAAATTTTTATTTTTGGTTGTTCCCCCAACACAAGGGGCTTGCGGAGGTTGAGACTGGCAGATGGCAGAGCTTCCAGTTGCCGTGGGCATACGGGCGCCAGAGATGCACCCAAAGTGGTGCTTGGGCTCATCTGTCCTGTGCTAATGAGATGCGCCCCCACGGACCCAGCATACTTTGACGTGGTGAGCACTAGAGGGCAGCGGTGGGCACTGTGGATCCCAGTGGAACTGGCAGGATCGGGACCTGTGGATTTTCAGCCACTTTTTTTTATTTTAAAAGCCAAAATCCTGGTCAGCAACACACATCAGGAAGATTCCACATATGTGCTGAGCTAGTTGATGTCACTTCGGATGGCACCAAGGTTGTTAAAACTGGCTTAAGTGCAGCTGAGTCTGGCAGGGGAAGAAACAAAAAAAAATAGCCAGGGTTGCTATTCCTGACTGTTACCCAGTGACCCTCCGAAAGAAAGTTTGTGAGGACATCAGGTGACAACAGGATCAAGCACCTGATGCCCATACGCAGGCGCTTTCCAGAAAGAGATAGCAGTCAGAAAAAAGGAGTCCTTAGCCCAGGGACAAGGAGGAGAAATGTCATGGCCCCGCTCAGAACCACCACAGCTAGCCCCACTGAAACCATCTAACACAGCAAGAACCAGAGCTCAAATCGAAAGCTTCCTGCTCAACTGGCTCATTGATTAATGGGCCATCGGCTGCACTTTTAAACTGATGGCGCTGTAAGAATCAGAAACAGTGAGCTTCTCCAGTTGCCTGAATAAGAGGTCAGTTCAGAAGACTTTTTTCCCACAAGTTTGAACTTCGGCCTCAGGAAAGCAAAGGGGTGGGGGAAGGGGGGAATGCCTGTCTCATTAACCAGTCAATGAGCATGGAATGCACAAGACTTCACAGACGTGAATAGCGCCCATCTTACACTGCCCGGCCCTGACCTTGCATTCCCGATGTTTACTTGATCTGCCCTCCTCTCGAGCCTTTCACATTAATATACAACTAATGGGATGAAGCTGCTTTGAAAATGTCAGGCTTGTTAGCGCTGACATTTAACAGTGCTGCAAGGTTCAGATTTTAGCATCTCAGTTAAATTAAATTAGCTAAAAGAATGACTGTGACTTTTCAAAGGGGTAACTATCTGCTTGAAGTCCCAGCGCAGAATTGGTTTTTAAAGATAAGCTCTGGGAGAATTTATTTTCGCAGGTCCACTTCCTCCTTCCCCCCTCCAACACCCTCAATTTGCGAATTACGGTTCCACTTCAGGGGAATGGGGGGGGGGGGGGTGGGGGTGGGGGCTGTGGACAGCAGCGCTCCTGTACCTCACTACACTGCTCGTACTTCATATGTCAGTTTTGGCAGCAAGCTATTCGACCGTGGAGACCATCACAGTCGAACCCGATCCCGTCCTCATCCAACAATCACGCGCATGCCCTTCCCAGCAGAGGTCACTGGATACCCGTCAGGGGGAACCCTTGCTGATTCTTCCCACTTCCTAGCTGATGGGCACAGAGGCCGACTGTAGCTGGCTGAGATCAGTTCGTTCAGCTCAGGGATTGAACACGAGACGTTGGCCCATATGTCTTTAATCACAATGCCATTTGAGGGGGTGCCCGGAGAGGGTTAAAATGAAGATATATTGGTAGTTGGGCAGTTGAGACGTTCGTGTTTTAAGAGCAATGAGCTTCTCTGGTGTGAACACGTAGCAATCCGGAGTGAGCACAGTGGCAAAACAGAAAGGACGGCAACAGTCAGCGATGTTGTCAGGTCAGTGGCACTGCTGTTGTTTATTTTCTTGCTACTCACTGAAAGATTATCCACACAACAACTTGTATTTATATAGCGCCTTTAACGTGGTAAAATGTCCCACGGCGCTTCACAGGAGCGTTATCAGACAAAAATCTGACACTGAGCCACATTCGGACAGGTGACCAAAAGCTTGCTCAAAGAGGTAGATTTTAAGGAGCATCTTAAAGGAGGAGAGAGAGGTAGAGAGGCAGAGTGGATTAGGAAGGGAATTCCAGAGCTCAGGGTCTAGGCAGCTGAAGGCACGGCCGCCAATGGTGGAGCGATGAAAACTGGGGATGCGCAAAAGACCAGAATTGGAGGAACGATAAGATCTTGAAGGGTTGTAGGACTGGAGGAGGTTACAGAGCTAGGGAGCAGCAAGGCCATGGAGGGATTCGAAAACAAGGATGAGAATTTCAAAATCGAGGTGTTACCAGACCGGGAGCCAATGTAGGTGAGCGAGCACAGGGGTGATGGGTGAACGGGATTCAGTGGTGCGAGTCAGGATACGGGCAGAAGCGTTTTGGATGAGCTCAAGTTTATGGAGCATTTAACACCATTCATCAAAACTTTCATTGCTTCGGACCAGGTGAAACAAATACTATTTATTTTAAAAGTAAAGACGGAAAATGTTGGAAATGGTCAGCATCTGCGGAGAGAGAAAAACAGAGTTAATGTTTCAGGTTGGTGACCTTTCATCGACCTGAAATGTTAACTCTGTTTCTCTCTCCCCAGATGCTGCCCGACCTGCTCACTGTTTCCAGCATTTTGTGTTTTTATTTCAGATTTCCAGCATCCGCAGTATTTTGCTTTTATATTTATTTTATGAGATAAGCTCTAGTGGAATACAATGCACCTTTGCTAAAGTGTTGAATGAGAGGAGTGTTCCCTTTCAGGTTTAAGACAAACTGGGGCCAGTAAATTGGCTTTAATGAATGCCTATAATTCCACAAAAGATAACTTGTATTTTAATATGAGCCAGAAAAAAAAATGATGTTGGTCCTGAGCACTGTTCCAAAGCATATATTTTACAAAAGTTTTATATCAATTAGGCCACTTTGTGTAGAATAACACAGCATTATGCATCCACAGAGGAATCTCTTACCTGTACCGCAGAGCCTGTTTTCCCAAGCTCCACATATTGCCATCGAGACACCACACAAAGAGAAACACAAGGGAGTTTCTGTTCCCCTCCCTCCTCCTGCATGAAGCCAGGGACTTGTGTGCAAGTACAGCTCCTACAGGTGCCAACTGCCCCTCCAGCACCTCACTCAACAAGCCATACGTTGTGTGTGAGCCCAGACTGACTCATTGTCAGTAAGCTATTCGTTCATGTGGGGGGAGGGGGGGGGGGGGGGGAAAGAGAGGTCAGAGGGCAGCCTGGTCTTTGTTCTCAATAGATATCACACAGGCACATTCCAGCAATAATCACTGGATAAAAGTCAGCTTTCCCCTCTCCAGTGTGAAGACAATGACATTCCTGACACAATTCTGGCTAGAACAAGCCAAAGCAGCACTGACCAGGCGTTGAAGCTGGGAACCTTCTGGCTCAGTGGTAGCACTCTCACCTCTGAGCCAGACGGGTTCAAGTCCCACCTCAGAGACTTGAGCACATAATCCAAGGAGGCACTTCAGGGCAGTACTGAGGGAGTGCTGCACTGTCTGAGGTGCCGTCTTTCAGATGAGACGTTAAACCAAGGACGAGTCTGCCCTCTCAGGTGGATGTAAACGATCCCATGGCATTATTTTGAAGCAGAGCAGGGGAGTTCTTCCTGTGTTCATAGTAATGGTACCCAGCACGTGCCCTCATCTTATTCCGACAAGTTGTCTTAGGTATATTGGAAAATTCAGAATGAATGAGTGGAGGGATTAGAAAGTATGACCAAAGCATGATCCGGTGTCCATGCGCGACAGACCCTACTATGCTGGTTTTCTTGCTTGCAAATAAGAAAATAAACAGAGCTGCATGCATGGTCCTTGCAGATTATACAACAGAATGTCAATGTTCCCCAATAGGGAAGGAGGCAGCAGAGAGGTCAATTCTACTCTCCTCACATTGGCGAACAACAGAACCAGCTGAGGACTACCTCGCGTCCGTATGCCCAGTGTGAAACTCATGTTACAAAGATGTGAGTCACCAGAAAAGACTGAGCTGTGTGCTCTCTTCAATTCAAATTCCCCTTCTCTCCAACAATATTCTTTCCTTTGTTCCTGAATGCAATGATTCATGCTGAGGTACAGTTCCATGGGCGATGACAGCCATTCTATTATCTCGGCCAAGTGATCATTCTTCATGTGAACTTAGACCACGAGTGTCGGAAGGCTATTCAACACTGGTGTACATTACAATGGAGCTCAATCCAGTCCTCACCCAACCTTCACACATGAACACTTTATGGCTTCGGTCATGAGACAGCAAACAGGAGTAAGAACCGTGATTGATTTTTCTGCCTAGTTCAGGGCAGCGAGATACAGCACTGCCACCCAATCGAGACCAACCACATCAGCACAGGGCAGGCATTGAAACTGGACCCTTTACTGTGTTACATGACTAAGTATCACACCAAGCAGTGCATTCACTTATTGAGGGCATCGGAGGAGCTTAGTACCATCTTTCTTAACTTGCAAGCAAGGAAAACCAACAACATAAGTCTTGAAGAGTTCTGCAGTGGCGCTTTACTTCATCTGATGTCTTAACCATTCAAATCCTTGCAATTAACAGATGCTCCTTTGATAAAATTCTGCAAATAAAGCAATGGCAGTAAATCTCCAAACAGCACAAGCAATGCTCTTCGTCCCTACTTGTCATTTGGAAAGATTCCAAGTAACCACGTTTGAAATTCATGGGATTCTAACAGAGCCACAAGTTCCCTCTAGAGCAGGCTTTAAAAAGAAATTGAGAGCACTCGCTCAAAGAACTTATTATCAAGTTCGCTCCTCGTGGACACAGAACATCTGTGCGATTAAGGAAAAAAAACTGTACATCCAATCTCAACAAGACAAGAGGTTCACTGTCTTGTATAAAGTTCAGAAATGTTTGTGTTCTTTTTATACAGAAACAGGATCCCTAATGTAGGTGCTTACATTTCTTGCTGCTAATACAAACACACGCAAGAAACACCAGCATCAACATCCTTTACCTTCATATTAATCCTTATGCCACAAAACTAAATACAGAATTCGAATCAAATTCTCATATGGGTAGCTTGTCTTGTCATTCTCTATTTTGCTGATATACCACCATGGTCATTGCTCCTCTAAGCTTTCCTATCTAAGCACCAAATACGTAGTCCTATATGCTCTCCCTCCTTGCAGCCTCACTGTCGTTTTCCCTCCAAATTGGCCTGGGTTTTTAACCTGTTTCTTCGCCTTTCCCAGAAGATCACACGACTTTTGGGTGTGGTGAGAGTGTATATATTATGATTCACAAAGCATCACAATTGTGTGGGGCAGGCGGGATGGACCAGAAGGTCTTTTCCTATCTGTCATTGTCTTCATTTTACCAGCATACGAACAGTCACTTACATTATCTCACTCTTTCCTACTCAAACTAATTTCTTTCCCAGAACCTCAAAATGGCTTTTAGTCCCCTGTTTCTCCATCAATCTATAGGCCTTAAAAAACCCAAGGTTGGACATCACATAATTACCACTTTCAGATTTACTTCACCTACTTTCCTACTTTTTTTTCCCCTCGCCACTTTTCTCCTCTCTCCCCCCACCCCCACCAGCGTGTTACTTCCTTGCTGCAGTACAGTTCCACCAAGTGGCTGCAATTTGATCAGCTGGAAGCATCACAGCCGAGCTTGATCCCTGTCCTCAGATGACATCTACAGGTCAGCATTTCCATCAGGGCTCAGCTGGTTGTTGATCAAAAGCAGAAATCCTGGCAGATTTCCCCTCACGCCCACCCCCCAACCAAATCCACAGCAGCTGAGATCATTATTCTCTACCATTGGCACAGCTGAAGGAAGCTATCTCAGGACACAGCAGTTAGCTGGGACTTTCTCTGGTTTCTATGGCTAGGCTGGTCACTGAGGTATTTGAGAAGTCTCTCCTATTTTTTTTGCACGCTTGGAGATGCCCCGTACAATGAGTCTTGCTCTTCCTCATTTCTAAGTCAGACATGGAAAATTACTGACCAAGTGATGCCAGGAATCTTGGCCATAGGACAAGTAGTTTGGCCGCTTCCCAATGCCATGTGAGGAATTGACTTCTGTATCCCGCTGGTTGTAAATCGGGTATTACAGTGACACTACACATGTCTGTGTTGGCCAGTAATAGAACACACATGGCTTTAGTTAGCAATGTTGACAGATAGAGACCTGGGTCAGGTCAGGAATCCAACTTCCAGGTGAAAAGTGATCTTCTGAAAATAACCCACAGACTTCCACACCACACACGGTGTTAAAAATAGATAAATAAATGCACTCTCCATCATCCCACACCTTATCGTGACTTCCAGGCACTATCCAACATGCCACCTGATCATCCACAAATTGGATAGCTAAAGATATGGATAGTCGTTTGTGGTACGTATACAACACCCATTCAGTATCACAATGTAAGGGTTTACACTTCTGTTTAGATCTGTAAAAAGTCACAAGTAACTCACTTATTTGGTCTTCTACATTCTCGGAATACAACCCAATGTCACTCAATCCCCAAGAGTGAGCTTGACTTATAGTACGCCTGAGGCAGTATAGGAGGTGGAAGGTTAGCACACTGGCTGGCAATGGAATGTTAGTTGTAGGTTTGCAAATGGGGTTCTAATCAGTTGCTAAACTGCAGCTTAATCATCAATAGCAAAGACAAAGTATAAAAATTAATTTTGTTTTTAAAAATATACACAGAATGCATTCCGGTTCTGATACTTCATCTCATTGCACACAAGCATTGCTAGTATCGGATAGTTTGTCGGCTTGATGAGAGGGATCACAACCCATTCCAAACCAGCCCTTACCCAACGTCTGCACATTACAACAGGGTCACCCGACAGCAATCAGAGTGCAATTTGGCTGAAACCAGGGACATAGAGGACAATTATCCTGCCACCCTGATTAAGATGAACACATTCAGTACAGACCAAGGATTGAAGATGGGACCACAAATAACACTGAATGACTGCAAAATTCAAACTTTCATTGTTGAACTGTACTGTGCGGTTATTATTACCCAAGAGTGATGGGATAGAGGAAATGTATTCAACTTGTAGTATCAGAAAAATGGGGAGGGAGAGGGGGACTATTGCGGCTGCCTTTGTGATCAGTACCACACATTCCGACTGATGTATCTGAAGCCTCCAGTGACCAGTTTAGAAATGAATGATGGTGGAACAGAAACAGATGCAAATATATTCCTGCCTCATCATTGGAGTGCAGAAAGATTGGCAACTATCTGCTCATGATGCGGAGATGCCGGTGTTGGACTGGGGTGGACAAAATTGAGAGGTCGCACAACACCAGGTTATAGTCCAACAGTTTTATTTGAAATCACAAGCTTTCGGAGCTATCGATTGCCCCTTCCTCAGGTGAAGTATACTTCACCTGAGGAAGGGGCAATCGATAGCTCCGAAAGCTTGTGATTTCAAATAAAACTGTTGGACTATAACCTGGTGTTGTGCGACAAAACTATCTGCTCACCATTGCTTTGGACAACAGTTTTGTACAGACATAGCCAAACCCTCCTCATCTCTCGCTTTTATGGCACACGCCCAAAGAGTGATAAACTGGAGCTCTTGGAAGACTAAAACTCGACTTTTGATAATTGTCTTTAAAACAAACCTTGCATGTCATTAATACCTTGAATGATTTACTTGGATTTGAACCTCTCTCCTTTCATTAAAAAAAGGAAATACTTGTATTTCTGTAGCGCCTTTCATGGCCTCAGTGTGTCCCAAAGCATTTACAGCCAATGAAGTACTTTTAAAGTGTAGTCACTGTTGCAATGTAGGAAACGCGGCAGCCAATTTGTGCACAGCAAGCTCCCACAACAGTATTGTGATAATGAACAGATGATCTGTTTTTAGTGGTGATGGTTGAGGGATAAATATTGGTCAGGACACCAGGGAAAACTCCCTTGCTCTTCTTCGAAATAGTGTCATGGGATCTTTTACGTCCACCTGAGAGGGCAGAAGAGGCCTCAGTTTTACATCTCATCCAAAAGACGGCATCTCTGATAATGTAGCACTCCCTCAGTGCTGCGCCAGAGTGCAAGCCTCAATTACGTGCTCAAGTCTCTGGAGTGGGACTCAAAACAACAACCTTCTGACTCAGAGGCAAGAGTGCTACCGACTGAGCCACAGCTGACACCTTAGGTTTCCCACCTCTATTAGTTTCTGCACTAGAAAATAAAGAACATCCAAATGTTGTGCTGATGGCTCAGGCCCATACAGGCCAGAAAATTCCAAGGTTTCATCCCCAGTGCGAGCAGAGTTAGCTGATCTCAGCTGGAGTTACAGTACAGTACAATGCCACTGGCCTCAGTACCCTGGGTTTGAGTGAATCATCCAATATTTGCAGTCCCGATTGCTATACAGTAACTCCTTAGCCCATCTGCAGTGTTTTTCTACATATTTATGAAAACAGAACATTACTTTCTCCTCCTCCTCTTCTTGAGGTCTTGGCCATACCCTACATTGCATCGTGCGAGAGAACAGGATGCCTGCTTTCAAGCTTTTGGCTGTCCGAACATTGGCCAGTTGCTGGAGATGGGAGAGAGCAACCAGGAGTGACTGACCCTCTTGGTTTTCTCCTTCTGTCCTCTATAACCTCCTAATAGCAACAGTTTACCCATAAACAACAACAACTTGTATTTATATGGCACCTTTAACGTAGTAAAATGTCCCAAGGCTCTTCACAGGAGTATTATAAGACAAAACATTTGACACCGAGCCACATAAGGAGAAATTAGGGCAGGTGACCAAAAGCTTGGTCAAAGAGGTAGGTTTTAAGGAGCATCTTAAGGGAGGAAAGAGAGGTAGAGAGGCGGAGAGGTTTAGGCAGGGAATTCCAGAGCTTAGGCCCTAGGCAACAGAAGGCACGGCCACCAATGGTTGAGCGATTAGAATCAGGAATGTTCAAGAGGGCAGAATTAGAGGAGCGCAGATATCTCGGGGGAGCTGTGGGGCTGGAGGAGATTACAGATAGGGAGGGGAGAGGCTATGAAGGGATTTGAAAACAAGGATGAGAATTTTGAAATCGAGGCGTTGCTTAACCGGGAGCCAATGTAGGTCAGCAAGCACAGGGGTAATGGATGAACGGGACTTGGTACGAGTTAGGACATGGGCAGCCGAGTTTTGGATGACCTCAAGTTTGCACAGGGTAGAGCGCGAGAGGCCAGTCAGGAGTGCTTTGGAATAGTCAAGTCTAGAAGTAACAAAGGCATGGATGAGGGTTTCAGCAGCGGATGAGCTGAGGCAAGGGTGGAGATGGGCGATGTTACGGAGGTGGAAATAGGCAGTCTTAGTTATGCCGTGGATATGTGGTCGGAAGCTCATTTCAGGTCAAATTTGACACCAAGGTTGCGAACAGTGTGGTTCAGCCTCAGACAAATGTTCGGGAGAGGGATGGAGTCAGTGGCTGGGAACGGAGTTTGTGGCAGGGACCGAAAACAATGGCTTCAGTCTTCCCAATATTTAATTGGAGAAAATTTCTGCTCATCCAGAACTGGAGGTCGGACAAGCAGTCGGACAATTTAGAGACTGTGGAGGGGTCGAGAGAAATGGTGGTGAGGTAGAGCTGGGTGTCGTCAGTGTACATGTGGAAACTGATTCTGTGTTTTCAGATGATGTTGCCAAGGGGCAGCAGGCAGATGAGAAATAGCAGGGGGCCAAGGATAGATCCTTGGGGGACACCAGAGGTAACAATGCGGGAGTGGGAAGAGAAGCCATTGCAGGTGATTCTCTGGCCACGATTAGATAGATAAGAATGGAACCAGGCGAGTGCAGTCCCACCCAGCTGGACGGCGTTGGAGAAGGATGGAGTGGTCAACCATGTCAAAGGCTGCAGACAAGTCAAGAAGGACGAGGAGGGATAGTTTACCTTTGTCACAGTCACCAAGGATGTCATTTGTGACTTTGATGAGAGCCGTTCCGGTACTGTGGCAGGGGTGGAAACCTGATTGGACAGATTCAAACATGGAGTAGCGGGAAAGATGGGCATGGATTTGGGAGGCGACAACACATTCAAGGACTTTGGAGAGGAAAGGGAGGTTGGAGATGGGGCGGTAGTTTGCAAGGATTGTTTTTTTGAGAGGGGTGATGACGGCAGATTTGAGGGAGAGGGGGACAGTACCTGAGGAGAGAGAACAGTTAACAATGTCAGATAACATGGGAGCCAGAAAAGGAAGTTGGGTGGTCAGCAGTTTGGTGGGAATAGGGTCGAGGGAGCAGGAAGTGGGTCTCATGGGCAAGATGAGTGTGGAGAAATTATGAGGGGAGATCAGAGAAAAACTGGAGAAAGATGCGAGGTCAGGGCTAGCGCAGCGGGGAACCTTGGAGGAAGTTTGGCCCGGTGGGCTAGGGGAAGGAAGGGAAGTGGCAGAGGCAGCTGAACGGATGGTCTCAATCTTAGCGACAAAGAAGTCCATGAGCTCCTCACACTTGTTGTCAGAGGTGAGGGTTGAGGAGACAGAGGATAGGACTTTATGAAGATGGTTAGCAGTGGAGAATAGAAGCCGGGGTTTATCTTTGCATTCCGGAATGATTCTGGAATAGTGAGCAATTTTGGCAGACGAGAGCAGGACCCTATAATGCTTTATGTGGTCCAGCCAGATCTGGCGGTGAATGGCTAAACCAGTTTTCCGCCATAAAGTGAACTTTGGCCTCGCCATGTTTTTCTTCTCCATAGCACAGTGTACTGGAGGCCCTAGGTGTTGCACCATCACCCCCCATTTTCCACTATTCTATTTCAAGTCCCACTCCAGAGACTTGAGCACAAAAATCTAGGCTGACACTCCAGTGCAGTGCTGAGGGAGTGCTGCACTGTCGGAGGTACTGTCTTTTGGATGAGATGTTAAACCAAGGCCCCGTCTGCTCGATCAGTTGGACATAAAAGATCCCATGGCACTATTTCGAAGAAGAGCAGGGGAGTTATCCCCGGTGTCCTGGCCAATATTTATCACTCAATCAACATAACAAAAACAGATTATCTGGTCATTATCACATTGCTGTTTGTGGGAGCTTGCTGTGTGCAATTGGCTGCCGCATTTCCTACAGTGTCTACACTTCAAAAGTACTTCATTGGCTGCAATGCTCCCTCTTATTGTCTTTGGGTGCACGGCCCCCTTTAAGAGGCTGCGTGGCCCATTTACAATTTCGCGCACTTGACATTGAAAAAGCTGGTGCCGGGCTGCGTGGGACCGGCAGAGAGGTGGGCAGCAACGTTGATTGGCTGTAAAGTGCTTTGAGATGCCCTGAGGTCATGAAAGGTGCTATATAAATGCAAGTCTTTCTTTTCTTTCTATTTTCATCATATCCCAACATGGGAATAACTAGTCGGAATATTATCTGCTGTTTTACATATTGCAGATATTCTCTCAATTCTCATCAGGGTGGTAATTGCTCACAAACTTGTTAATCATGTGACGTGTTTATCCATCTCATTATTCTCGTGGTACCTACTTGCTCTGAGCACAGAAATCGAGGATTGTGAGCCGCACATTAACCAGCCAACAGTGGGCCTTCAGATTTGAAGGATTTCTTCCCCACAAAATTGTGAATTTATAGAATAGTCTCCCAAATAAAATGCTGCTGTTGCATTACGAGAAAGAAAAGAACCTGGCCAAGAATGAGTTTAAGGAGGTTTCAGGATGACCAGAGACAGACATGACTGAATGCTGCACGGGACATGATGGTTTCTGAACTGCTGGCTCCATGAGAGTATTGTGCCAATGAAGGCAGCAAGCCAAAGATAACATCGGATGTTAGGTCAGAATGTTGCTCGGGAGGGTTTTTTTTCTCTTTTGTTGTGGGGAGGTACAGGAAGAAAGTCTACAGAATGTTTCCTCAGGGAGATAAAAATGGGTTGGGTTGGGCAGAGTGGAGTTCACGAATCTGGAAATAAAAAGCTGTCGTCTGTAAAAGCGACCGTGAAGCTGTCAGATTGTCGTAAAAAAGCCCAACTGGTTCACGCCCGGTCTGGCCTATGTGTGACTCCAGTCCCACATCAACGTGGTTGACTCTTCACTACCCTCTGAAGTGGCCAAACAAGCAACTCAGTTGTATCAGGAAGGGGCCATATATGCCAGCGATGCCCACAACCCAAAAACAAATTTAAAAAATGACAGAATGGTTTCCAATGAAAGAATGGGTTCTTGTTTACATCACCCAGCATCATAACAGAAGGATGAAGAGGCAGCTGTGGTTGCCACAATTTAACAGGTTTTAAACAAATTCCATTCAATACGGTACCTGGGATGGCTAACAGTTTTAATTGATATGTGAATGGAAAGCAGCTTCCAAATGGTGTAGATAGCGAATGAGTTATTAATTCTATCTCACACTGGTAAATACAAATCATTTATGGCTGTGAATTTTTTTAAATATTGAAATGTTAATGAGAATGCTTCTGTTAATCAAGCAATTTCCTATATTTAGCACCCTATTCAAAGTACGGGTTAAAAGAGGAATAAAGCTCCCACAACTTACTCTCAAAAACACACCTTCCCCCAGCCTCACTCCAATCCTACATAACCAGGGTAACATTTCCATGCCAGCCATCCTCGTGAAGTAAGTACAAATGCTAATTTAGGGTCAAGTTGTGGGCATTTGATTTTGCTATGGGTTTGCACCTACTTGGAGCTGCCTTGAGATGGGTCAAATTATAGTGAGGACGGCAGTGTGACTGAAAGCACGCGGCCTTGCTCAGCGGGGCTAGAGCTGCCAGAAGGCACTGGGGGCTTCATTGTCCTCTGAAACTCAAAGCGCCATTCTGCGCCCTGAGATCCGTAGCATCATGCACACGTTCCTGCAGCTCCAGTATCAGTCGAAACCAGAGCAACTAGTATCGGGGACAAATTTCACACAGCAGCGTACACTTGAATTTACGTAATGGCATGCATCTACTGGCCTGTAGCAGGGATTTGGAGATGGGCTTGTACTGGCTAAGTAGATATGGCAGCTTCACAATGTAGAGTGCGCGCCATGGCACGTGAAGATTTCTGGGTTGCTATGCCAACTGCCGTGTTTCTTTGGCATTATCACTGTACTAATCAACATGGAGTGCAATTTGGCTGTTCTATACTGGGACTGTTATACTAACTTCATACTGCTACCTGCATAGATTCAGTATATGCAGGTAGCAGCATGAAGTTGCTCCCTTTATGCTGTTGATTTATGCCCAGACTTCACAGTTGAGACAACAAGCGTTCCCTGGTGAGTACAGCTGACCAAGGTTACCATCGGTGTATGCCCTGAACAGCCAAGATTGGGCTCCCAGCTCGCCCACAGACAGAAAAAAGCAAGTGCCACCCTTGGAGACTAGCTACCTTTGCTACTGTCCTCCAGAGGCAGAAAATGTAACGGACCTTGCAAAGTGCTGCTCTCCTCCATTCCCCCTTCCCCTGAAGTCACATACCCATCTCATTCAAAGGATGGTGATGGCCCTTTAAAACAAAGCAAGCGTGAGTATAAGGGGAGCATAACTGCAATTAAGATCTTTATAGCTGGAGAAAAAGATCCCAGCTGTCTTGTAAACTGGATCTAAAATTCCCTTCATCCGCATTTCGTTTCATGTGGCATTTTCTGTCTATGTGTAGTCAGATGGTCATTGCACACTGCTTTCAATGAGTTTTTCCCCAGATTAAGTGTCTAATGCTGCTCCTGTTAAGTGGTTCTCTGTTAAGAGGAACTTTCTGATTAGTTCCAGAATGTGTAACGAATTGGTGCCAGTTGTGTATTATCTGCAGGTAGTTACCGAGGAATGAAAATAACATCGCCACCCACTCAATGAAGTATTGAAGCAAATTAACAGAGAGCTGGGTTGTAACCCAATCGCACAGTTCAGGGAGCTTGTCGAAACAGATTGAGGCTCGCTCGAGAGTCGAAGGTTGTCAGAGCCTCGCGATTATGTTACATACCGAGCAACAGGCATTTGGGAGTGCAAGGCTGAAGCACTTGGAAAGGGTCAAATAAAGTCACCAGAGAGAAGACCGAGCAGTTTAGAAATAAAGTCCGAGACCAGTCGAGTGTGTTACAGTCTTGAGCCCAATCCCCCCCATAAGTTATACAGGTTTCTAGAGTTTGGGGAAACATTTTATTCCTGGGTGTATTCTTATCCTTGTACAGTACTCCAAAGTCCCAATAGAGTGAGTTAGTGCTATAACACACCATCACAAGAAAATAAATCAGTATCACCACAGAACCAAACGGTAGAAGGCTGCTGCTTGAAATAGAATGGAAGTCGCTGCAACAAATTTAATTTCAGGCTGTAAAGATGGACTAAATCTCGCTAAAGGGCAAGGTATTCTTAAGGGGCTTGACAGGGTTAATGCTAGGAAAATGTTTCCCCTGGCTGGGGAATCTAGAACATGGGGTCACAGAATAAGGGGTCGGCCATTTAGGATTGAGATGAGGAGAAATTTCTTCACTCAGAGGGTGGTGAATCTTTGGAATTCTCTACCCCAGAGGGCAGTGGAGGCTCAGTTGTTGAGTATATTCAAGACAGAGTTCGATAGATTTTTGGGAATGAAGGGAATTAAGGGATATGGGGATAGTGTGGGAAGGTGGGGTTGAGGTAGAAGATCAGCCATGATCTTATTGAATGGCGGAGCAGGCTCAAAGGGCCAACTCCAGCTCCTATTTATGTTCTTATGTAGGCAGTCAGATGTCGCACAGACGGTGTTGCCCCTCAGTGGCTAAGTGCACCATTTGGTATGGTACCGAGCCCTACAGATCAAGGTTCGAGTTCTGATCTTCTAGCTTACCTCAGTGGTAAATGTGGGGCAACTGGCTTCTGCACTGGGCAGGGAGGGGGGAAAGTCAGCTGCAAAAGGGGGGAAAATTGGAGGGAAAAGGCATGAAAGAGGAATTCAGACAATGTTAATAAACCACTTGAGGTTCTATCTTTGCTTTTGATACCATCTGAACACCTCGAAGCATTACTTCTCCTGTGAACTGCCCCAATCCCACGTGTTACCCTCTGTCTAACACCACCCACAATCATTTCCTCAGATGTGGCAGCCTTAGAAAGAGTAAAATATGCAGTAATGAGGTACGTACAAAAGGGGATTAATAAAAGGTGCTTGACCTGAAAAACAAAGCCACAGATACTACAGTTTGATGGTGTGTTTTCCAGAGGATTGCTGTGGCAATAATGAGCATTGCAACAGTACAAGGGAGAGGGAGTTTGTCAAAGCAGCAGACACATTAGATCTGAAAATTGCAGAGATCGATAGGTTTTTGGATATGAAGGGAATCAAGGGATATGAGGCTAGTGCAGGAAAGTGGAGATGAGGTAGAAGATCAGCCATGATCTTACTGAATGGCGGAGCAGGCTCGAAGGGCCTACTCCTGCTCCTATCTCTTATCTCATCTGTGACATCACAAGATGCTATATCTTTGACTGTCCAACTGAGATTGGTCACAGCCGAGTCCAAATCTGTCTTCCTGCAACATCCACAAGCACTTCCAGCAGGGGTCAGTGAACGACAATCAGGAATTCAAATCCCGGCCGAAGTTCCCCTCTCTTCTACACGCGAAGGGTGGGAGAAGTTTGGAACTCTTATCCGCAAACAGCAGTTGATGCGAGGTCAATTGTTAATTTTAAATCTGAGATTGATAGATTTTGGATCACCAAAGGTATTCAGGGATATGGGGCAAAGGCAGGTATATCAAGTTGGGTCACAGATCAGCCATGACCATTGAATGGCAGAACAGACTCGAGGGGCTGAATGGCCTACTCTTATTCCTATGTTCCCTAACCCAGGGGCACTGAGGCCAGTTGTAGTGCGCTGACAGTGGCTCGGGCTGCGATCAGCAAACTCAGCACAGGCTGGGGATTTTTGTCTGATTCAGCTTATGTGAAGCGCCTTGGGACATTTCCTACATTAATGGCATGTTTTAAATGCAAGTTGTCATTGTTTTACCATTTTCCCAGGATTTATTTTATGTGATGCACTCTTTAGCTGCTTATCCAAACACCACTTATCTGAATTAACCAGTTAACTGAACTTCCCTGGGTGCTTCGTTATATAATTATCCGAATCACTGTAGAACTATTTAGATAAACAGCATTCAACTGTGTATAATAGTTAGTAACCTATTCTTCGTCACCTCTTTATGTAATGGTACAGTTTACAATCATTTCCTCAGATGTGGCAGCCTTAGAAAGAGTAAAATATGCAGAAATGAAGTATGTACAAAAGGGGATTAATAAAAGGTGCTTGACCTGAAAAACAAAGCCACAGATACTACAGTTTGATGGCGTGTTTTTCAAAGGATTGTTATGGCAATAATGAGCATTGCAACAGTATAACGGAGAGGGAGTTTGTCAAAGCAGCAGACACATTAGATCTGAAAATTGTAGAACATCCCATTAGCCCAGTGGACAAATGCACCAACCAGTGTGACACTGACTCATATCTGCTCAGGAAAATCCCAGACTCAAACCCTGGCTTGTGGTGGCTTAGCTCATTTGAGCCAGAACAATGCAACGGCCTTATTGCTCCTCAGTTATAGAAGGGGAGGGGAGAACAGTCAGCCAGGCTGTCGCTGGACAGCTCCTGATCGCTAACTGCTGACCCCTTACAATTACGTGAAATAAGGACAGGATTGAATTCGACTGTGATGCTCCCACGCATAATTGAATGCAGACACTCAGCATCAAGGATCAAAGGTGAAGCAAGGCCATCTATCTGAGAGAGGCACCTGTCAGACTGTATCCCAGCACCAGTTACCACCTTCAGGGGTAGAAAAAAAGGCTTGAAAGACTTGCATTTTATATAGCGCCTTTCACGACCACCGGACGTCTCAAAGCGCTTTACAGCCAATGAAGTACTTTTGGAGTGTAGTCACTGTTGTAATGTGGGAAACGTGGCAGCCAATTTGCGCACAGCAAGCCCCCACAAACAGCAATGTGATAATGACCAGATAATCTGTTTTTGTTATGTTAGTCGAGGGATAAATATTGGCCAGGACACCGGGGATAACTCCCCTGCTCTTCTTCAAAATAGTGCCATGGGATCTTTTACGTCCACCTGAGAGAGCAGACGGGGCCTCGGTTTAACGTCTCATCTGAATGACGGCACCTCCGACAGTGCAGCACTGAGGGGAGGAGGACCTTGGAACTGCGCGTCATTACCAAATGGCTACATGGCTCAACGTAGCAGTTGAGGTGTCCAAACATTCTGCTTAATAAAAACGGTTGTTGGCCTATTTCCTTATTTGTGTGAACAGCCGGGGAAAGAAAAGTGAAACGGTCATTTTGAGCACTGCGCCAGCTAAATGGTGCCACAGTGTAACACCAGGTACCATTTAACTAACTGTCATTACATTACATGTCTGAAGGTCTGCAGTAAGTTCACGGAACATAAAGTATAGCAGAGTGAATTTGGATCCCTTACCCTGAATTAAGTTACCTCAGACCCGACATTCTTTTTGAAACAGGATATTGCTGGAAACTTCAATTTGCACTCTGGATTTTGGAGCTGGATGTAATCACAGACTGAAGCCATTGATTTGCTTTTCAATATATGGAAACGATTTTAATTTCAGCTCACTGCCCACACAGGCAGACTCTGAATAGAGGGCCATATCATTTTGTCTGCCTGCCCTAGATTGAGCGTAAATTGATACCGTCCATTTGTTTACAGCACTGAGCTTCATTTCAAACATCCTCAAATCAAATTCTGTCCAAATGGAAAACATCCCATCGAAGCAGGTTTATCACAAAGAGGTAGAAACTCTACCAACAATCCTTGGATACAAGGAGTTGTGGAAATTTCCGATGGCAGGTATTGTTATTTAAGCAGCAGTCTCTGTGTAGCGAGTGTCAGCAGGTTTCATCACCCTGGAGGGCCTCACGGCCAAACCAGATCACATTGTCACCTAAACTCCACGCGTGTGCACCCCAGTGCGATTGACTGGGGTATGAAACCCGACCGATTTATCTGCTCACCAGCCCAGGCTGAGGCCCAACTGTAGCACCCCATTTCCTACTCTAGCTGAGAGCATCTAACAATGCACAGACTGGGGATGGAGCCCGGGATCTTACGGTCGGTATGGTTCGTAAAGAGCAAGGGAGTTCTCCCTGGTGTTCTGGCCAACATTTATCTCTCCACCAATACCTAAACAAACAGATTTAGATCATTATCACATTGCTGTTTGTGGGAGCTTGCTGTGTGAAAATTGGCTGCCACGTTTCCCACATTACAACAGTGAAAGTACTTCATTGGCTGTAAAGCGTGTTGGGATGTCTTGAGGTTGTGAAAGGCGCTATATAAATGCAAGCTCTTTTATTTGTGCCTTTGCTCACTAGGCCGTAGGGGGAGCAAGACTATTCCAACCACAATGGGACTTATTATTTCTGCAGGAAACAGGGGGTTTATTAAGAGAGACAAAGCATCCATAGTGATGGTGACAGGAATTTTGTGATGGGAACTGGAATTTGGCATTTGTGTAAAATGAATAAAACCTGTCAGGCCGAGTGTAACATTCAATTATCTGATCAAAACGCTCTCTTGCTGAGTGAGCACAAAGGTACTGAATACATTCATGTGGCACAAAAAATAAAATAGAAGGGTTCGCACATTTTATTTTCATTAGCTGATTTGTGATTGACACACGTTGCTTATCTCATTCAAAGTAAATGTATTGACAGCATTTAAGCAAAGTTTGGCATCCATTCCAAAGGAAGGGTTGTGACTGGCTGGGAAATGATCCACAATAAATGCACAGTTTGAGTTCAAGGTCTTCACTGGGATGGGGGGCGGGGGGATGGGAGCGTACAGTCCAAACATAAACAACTCTCCCAAATTCTGTTGGGAATTTACTTGTTGGGGTTTAACAGTTCTTCCCCAAAAGGTGGTTTGATCTTAAAACAATTTCAAATAATTTTGTGAAGACAGATACAGAAAGCGAATCCCCTCCCACATCGCAGGGTCCCCACGATGGAGCCTTTACCAAGAATATTTACTGTGCGATCTGCAAATCTTGTATGTAAGTATACCTTGCAGCTGATTATTAGTAAAGCCCCTTTTACACAGTTACTCTGCTATGAATGGACACGGATTGTAATTCCTACAGATTCAACCATATTGGTATGAAAAAGACAATATAAACAACACTGAGTTAATGGAAATTTCTTGCTTCAAGCTTGGATAGACCATTTGAATTAGATAGGGTAGAGACAACCAGGGGACGAGGGTATAAGTTATGTAAGCGTAGAACTAGGTTAGCTGTCAGGAGGCTTTTCTTTTTGCAGGCGATCAACAGCCTTTCGAGCAAGTTGCCGACTCGTGCAGTGAACGCAGATTCACTGCAAGCATTCAAAGGGAAGCTGGTCAAGTTCCTAACGGTGGCTGATATCACAGCCTCCTAAATGGTAGGTGGGGTATTGAGTGATACACCTTGTGGTCTCTTGCGGTCTCCTGCAACTGATTTTGATCGCCTCCGGCGGTCCAAGAGGAATTTCCAAGATTTTTTTACCCTCAATTGGCTTTCGGGTTTTTTTTTGGCCTCTCCCAGGTGGTTGCATGGTGGGGTTGGGGCTGTACGATGGGAATCATGATGCTCATTTGCACCATGACAGTATAGAACAGGGTCAATGGAGCGGCTGCTCTTTTCCTGACCTTTTTTTTCGAATGTTCGCCAGCTTGAGAGAAATGTCTTCCACGGCAACAACAATTTGCATTTATATAGCGCCTTTATCATAGTAAAATATCCTAAGGCGCTTCACAGGAGCCTCATCAAACAAAATTCGACACCGAGCCACACAAGGAGATATTAGGGCAGATGACCAAAAGCTTGGTCAAAGAGGTAGATCTTAAAGGAGGAAAGAGCGGTAGAGAGGGGGAGAGGTTTAGGGAGGGAATTCCAGAGCTTGGAGCCTCATCAGCTGAAGACACAGCCGCCAATGGTGGAGCGATTATAATCGGGGATGCTCAAGAGGCCAGAATTGGAGGAGTGCAGCTATCTCGAAGGGTTGTAGGGCTGGAGGAGGTTACAAAGACAGGGAGGGGCGAGGCCATGGAGGGATTTGAAAACAAGGGTGAGAATTTTAAAATCGTGGTGTTGCTTAACTGGGAGCCAATGTAGGTCAGCGAGCACAGGGGTGATGGGTGAACGGGACTTGGTGAGAGTTAGGACACGGGCAGCTGAGTTTTGGATGACCTCATGTTTACGGAGGGTAAAACGTGGGAGGCCGGCCAAGATAGTCAAGTCTAGAGGTAACAAAGGCATGGATGAGGGTTTGAGCAGATGAGCTGAGGCAGGGGCGGAGTTGGGTGATGTTACGGAGGTGGAAATCGGCAGTTTTAGTGATGGCGTGGATATGTGGTCGGAAGCTACTCTCGGGGTCAAATACGACACCAAGGCTAAATTTCACAACGAGCCATTACAAGGAGACACCAGGACAAGTGGCCAAATGCTTGGTCAAATAGGCAATTTTTAAGCAACGTCTTAAAGGCACAGAGAAAGGTGGCAAGACGGAGAGGTTTAGGGAAGGAATTCCAGAGCTTAGGACCTGGACGCCTGAAAGAATGGCCGCTAATGGTGGGGTGAAGGAAGTGGGGGGTGCACAAGAGGTGAAAATCGGAGGGACGCAGAGTTCTCAAAGTGTTGTGGGGTTGGAGAAGGTTACAGAGATAGGGAGGGGCGAGGCCATGGAGGGATTTGAACACAAGTATTCCAATGAACCCGAACCATTAGACTGGTTTAGAATATCTCAGTGTTCCAAAATGTTACTGCCTCACAGAAAACAGCTGCATAATCTTGGGATTCTTTTTTTTTTGTAACTCATTTGAGCAACGGACTGCCTATTGTGTCCGAGGAGAGAAAGGCCCAGCACAGGCCTGACAAACTCGGCAGGGAGGCAAGTCCCTTCATTCTCCTGCAAAGAGTAGGATTTATTTTTTTCCCAGGCCAATTATCCATCCACTTTCTAGGCCCCAATGCAAGAATCTATTTAAAAACACAGCCAGAGTAACATTTAAAAAGAGGAGATAATGTCCCTGCTGACCACACCCACCAGATCATTTCCATTGTGGTGGCTGAGGACGTCAGAATTCTGCAATCTAGGGCACACAATGGCTGAAGGGTCTTTTCATCAGCCAATGGATCACACAAAGCTTAATTGACTTGGCTCATTCTTAGTTGGGTTTATCTTTTGTTTGCCGAGTGAAAAAGGAAAGGAACAAAAGAAAGAGAAACTCCATGGCAATGCCATACACTCCAGTCCTGCCCTGAAAGGGGAATGCAATGGCTTGCTTCCATGCTCATTCTTAAATGCAGCAGAGCTGTGGTAGGAATATGCTCAAAGCCTGTCTAATCCTCAAAGGATGACAGTAGCAGATTTCAAGACCAGAAACTTTTTGCCGAGGAAGATACTCTCAAGTTTGGGAAGCACTGGAATGCTGACAGCAAAAAAAAACTTTAGTGAAACTGGTACATTGATAAAGGGGGCCCCATGCTTCTAATAGCTTAGTGGGTAACTGCGATCGCCTGGGGCCCACAGACCAAGAAGATCTAGCGATAGATAACTGCAGCTGCAGCAGCTTAATATTAATTGGTTTAATTTGAAAACGAATGGCCTTCATTTTATAGTGAAACAGATTTCAGTTCGACTCAATCTCCCGAATCCTTGATAAGGTCAATTTTTATGGACTCCAATCTACTTGTTGCAGTTTTATCTCAAATGAGATTTAAAAAAATAAAAAAAATTGTTCAGGAATCAGGTAGCATAATTTTATACAAAAGCAAAATACTGCGGATGCTGGAAATCTGAAATAACAACAGAAAATGCTGTTAACACTCAGCAGGTCAGGCAGCATCGGGGAGAGAGAAACAGAGTCAACATAAGGGTCCTCGACCTGAAATGTTAACTCTGTTTCTCTCTCCTCGATGCTGCCTGACCTGTTGAGTGTTTCCAGCATTTTCTGTTGTTACAGCATAGTTTTATACTTGGATACTTCTCTCTGGTATTTCAGTAACTTGGGGAGAGTCCGTGGCTGCTCAGCATTCTACATAAGCACACTGGGAGGAAGAGGCTTAATCAGCTTTTCTCTTTTGCCATGCACCATCCCTCACAAGGAAGGTGAGCCCGATAGCCTGCACCCAGGCCTCCGCCAGTGTGACTTCCGTTATTCAAAGAAGGCAGGCCCACCAACACCTTGACAGGGCAACCAGAGACGGTTGATGATTGTGGCCTTGCCAGCTTCGCCTACGTCCTGAGAATAAACTGGCTGCAATGACTGATGTGGATTGTTTGTGTAGAACCTCCCAGCTGGGGAGATCCTGAGCTCCACTCAGCCACGCCATAGCTGAGATCGGGCAGTCAATTCATGAATGACAGTGGGCATAAATATGCATCTTAATTCTGCATGGCATGGCAGAGCTCCAACACGACTAAGCACCTCATTGTTTGTACTATCTAAAGAACACTCACCACATCAGAGCGCAGAAAATTGCTCCAACAATAACAAGATACCCATTTATAGAAACCAGTCCCAAGGCACCATCTGAAATGAATTCTAGCCCCACTGCAACAAACACTGTTGAGAAGTGCCAGGCGCTAATGACACCTCGAGTGTACTTTTCAACAGGCGTCCAACTACTTCAAGATGTGGAAATGCATTAAATTTTTTAATCAGCAATCTGTGGTGAAGTTGGGAAAGGAACAGAAACATCAGTAAATCCAAGGTCCGCTCTCCTTTTGGCTGTCAGATTATTCAGTAAGTAGCCAAGCCACAACGATCAGAAAGTCCCAGCTTTGATCCTTAGTTTGTGCCGAGTCAGCCAAACCCATCCAGGTCTGGTGTTACAATCGGCTCGAGCGTGATTCAGTCAACTCGATCTAATTTGTTGGTTGCAAGATGCTGAAGATGTGATGAGGCGCTGTATAAATGTGAGTTAATTCCTATTTCTTTCAGTGCCACTGGTTAAAAAGGGGGAATTCAGCCAAAAGTCCCTCTCCTCACTGTTATCCAGTTATTGCCGCTGGAAGTGTCCCTGAGGACATCGGGTGAGGACAGGACCAGACTCGTGCTACTCATGGTCAAATAGCTAGCTGACATTAACTGTCAAAGTGTACATATGGCTATTTGGGCAAATGAAACTGTAGCCCAGCTGGAAGCTAACGGCTTTGGGAGTGGAGTAAACTCTGCCAACATCCATTTTGTTGGCTCCTGAACTAACAATTACTTTGCACACGTTTGAACTAGATAGCGTTGCAAGAAAACCCAATAAACTTGAAGCTTCCCCAACACTGCACTCAATTCAGCCTATTTTCCAGACACATTGACCCAGATTTTGCGGTAGGCTATCAGCGCTCACCGTTATTAAGGAGTAAATTGAACAGCAACTTCCGGCATCCGCACATGCGCAGTTTAAAAACGTGTAAATCCAGAAGTTGCTGTCCAATTTGCCCTGTTCCTTCACCAGCTTCGCTTCACCGGTACCTCGTTAAGAGACTCGGCATTCACACACACGAAGGGCGTGAAGTTTGGGTACTTACCCACTAGATACCCGCTAAACACTCCAAAAAATGTTAGGACTTGTCCATTCAAGTAAGTGTAAGTGAATTTTTAATGGTGTGGTAAGTCTTAATTACTACCAAACAATCTCTATTCCACTGAAAATTTACTTTTACAAATGTGGAGTCTCATTCCTTCAGAATTTAATTATTGTTGCAGTTTAAAAAAAATGTAAAATTTAAATAATTTTTAAAAACTTTTTCTTTCTGTCTCTTTTCTCTCTTTCTGTTAATCCCATCTTTCTTTCCCTCTCTTTATTTCAGCCTTCTGTACATGATTTTACATAGAATCAAATATTCTAACTTACACTGCAGGGGAGACCCATCTTTTGTTTCTTTACTTGCCCCCATTACCATCTCCCTTGCTTTGTACAATCATACCTTCTGTCATCCAATCCCTTCTGCCTTCCACCCTAGCACAGACCTTCCCCTTTTGTTCTTTCCTCCTCCCTTTCCCTGCCCCTGCTTGAAATCTGTTACACCTCTAACTTTTTCCAGTTCTGACGAAGGGTCATCGACCTGAAACGTTAACTCTATTTCCCTCTCCACAGATGCTGCCTGACTTGCTGATTATTTCCAGCATTTTATTTCTGACGTACACTTCCGGGTTTAGACTCTGCAGCCCCGATATTAGCTCAGAGACGGGGAGGGAGCGGGGGCTGTTTTGAGGTCCCTACAGGTCCTGCCGAATTTAACGGCAGGAGCCGATTAACATTTTTTGTCTCCGTTTCCCAGCCACAGCCAGCCAGTTTGAGAGGCTGGCTGGCTCTCTGGCGGGTAGGCCTTTGGCGTGAGGCCGCAATCAGGGAGCGGAGAGGAGGGAATGAGGGATCGTAAAGGCTGGTGCCGAGGGGGGGAGACTGGAGGCTTGGGGGAGGAATCGGAAGGGTCAGGGTGAGATTGGAGGCCGTAGCCGGGGAGCGCAGAGGAGGGAGGGATCGGAAAGACAAGTGGGGGAGGTAGGAGATCATGGCTCGGGGCGGGTGGTAGGGGCGGGCAGAAGCAGGTAAGCTGGATCTAGTAGGTAAGTGGAAAGACACTCACCGCCTCGTCTCCCTTTAGCTGCCGGGTTTAAACTTAAAATGGAGATTAAATCTGAGGCATGCAGCCTCATTATAATATTTAAATGATCAACCTGCCTCCAAGGAGCGGGTTGGTCGCTCACCCCTCGTCCCGCCTCCATTAAAACCGGAAGTGGGCAGGTTTGAGATGGGTTGGGTTCGGGTTTGAGATTTTTAACATCCCACCCGATCTAATCCCATCTGTTTTTGAGGGTTAAAATTTCCCTCTGCGTGTCTGAGTGAGGATTCTTCAATCTGATTGGTTGAGGAGACATACTGTTGCTTGACCTGCTCACACATGCCAGATCCCCTGTAGAGGACGACGCGCTGTATCAGCCTCCCAATGACCATAAGTTGCCCCGCAAAACCCCAGGAAAAGTCTGTGGGCCGCTGTAAGTGTAGTGAATAGCGAGCACCGTTCGATTGCCGTTGACCGCAAAATCTGAGCCATTACAATCGCAGGCCGTTCAGCCCAAGTGTAATTCGTTGCAGAGAGGATTGTGAAGAACATTCTAGGACAGATTGCATCGATGTTACTTCAGAAAAAAAACAGTTGCTATTTGTAAATCGCAAGATGAAGTTGAATGTGAAGAAACAGTACATTGTGGATAAGACTAATCCTGTGAGGCAACACTCCTCTTCAAATACTTACATTGGTCCCCATCAATACAAAACCTAATATTTGTAATCTGTTGTGCAGTTTCTTTCTTCAGTATCCTCTTTCTTATTGTAAATGGTCTTTGCCCCATCCCCGACTCATTATCTCTTCAAATTCCCAGTTGTGCTTTCGAATTGCCCTCACCCCCCCCACCAGAGAGTGAGCACTTGCAAATTACAAATGACTGCAGTAAGGAGAATATTGTTAACATTTTCTGCTGTGAGGTGACAACCCACAGCTTTAGGATCTCAGCCTCCAAGGACCAACTTGTATCTCCTCAGAATAAAAATGAGCTTCATTTTATTCAGCGAGCAGAGAGCAATCTGCTGCTGTCCGTGGCTTTTGAAACAATTTCTGTTTGTTCCTTCAGCCTCGTTTGCTGCTGAATGTCCACTTTTATCTTGATGACATGTTGGTATTGATGTACGGTGAAGAAAGAAAACAAAGCAAACAGCATCGCTGTTGAAGTTGGAAAAAGAAATTCAGGGCTCAAAGGTCACATATTACTGCCAAATCTTGGGATTGGCTCCCAACATGATGTGAAGATTTTCTCTGTTTCAGAACTGTCCTGATGGGTTCAAACATTTAAAAAAAAAGAGAAAATCACAGCGAAGCCTGGTCTTCACCCAGCATCTAAGCTTGCACTCAAATCCAGCACAGGTCGTTTTTCAGTGATCTGGAGTAGTAACCTTGTCTAAATTTACACTCCCTATCACTACCCTGGCTGAGATAAGTTAACTCAGTACAGACCAGGGATTGAACCTGCAAAGCTTCCTAATGTGTACAGGTCAAGTGCACACTGGATAAGCTTGCTGAGCCATCAAGGAGACCAACCAAGAAGCTTTAATGCTTCACTTAGTAAGGCTTTTTGGACAATGCAGCTGCACAACCTGGCTAATCTCTCTGACACAGGCGAGAGAGAGAGGAGACAGAGACAGAGAGAGAGAGATTTGAAGGATATGATGAGAAGGCAAGAAGGTGAATTGGATCTATTTAATAGGGGACAGGTTCATTGGACTTGAAGGCTTTTTTTGTTGTTCCTAAAAATCGCACTAAAAGATCCCATGACACCATTCTTGGATAACATTTATCCCTCAATCACAACGCCACCAGAAACAGCTTAAGTGGTCAGTTATTTCATGGCTGTTTGTGGGATCTAACTGTTGCCACGTTTGCCTACAAAATAAGTGACTACACTGCAGAAGTAATTCATTGGCTGTTAAGTGCTTTGGGACATCTTATTTCTTTTACCAGTGTTCAGAGCTACCGATTGATGGGATGCAGTTTCCATTCTCCAACTCCCACTCGGGGATGTGCAGAGCGGAGGAAATCGATGCAGCTTAAATCAAGCCTGGGCCTTAACGCATGCCTCAGTTGCATAAATTTAGCTTGTATTTCCTTTAGTATGGAAGATTAAGGGGTGATCTAATTGAGGTGATTAAAATGAATAAAGGATTTGAGAGGGTCGATAGAAACTATTTGCTCTGGTGGGGGGAATCCAGAACAAGGGGGCATAAGCTTAAAATTAGAGCTAGGATGGTCACAGGTGATGTCAGAAAGCACTTCTTCACACGAAGAGCAGTGGAAATCTGGAACTCTTTCTCCCAAAAAGCTGTTGAGGCTGGAGGTCAAATGGAAATTTCACAACAGAGATTAATAAATTTTGTTAGGTAAGGATATCAAGGGATATGGAACCAAGTGGGTAAATGGAGCTAAGATACAGACCAGCCATTATTTAATTGAATGGCGAAACAGGCTCGAGGGGCTGAATGGCGATGGTTTAGGAGCATGTCACCTTCTAAACATCTAAAGTGTGAATCTAGGGGACTGAAGAACGGGACAATTTAGCTCGCTTGAAAAAGAATTAGCAAGTGAAAGACAAATAATAAAAATAGGAGAACAAATAACTGGTGATATACAAACTTTTTTTTTTCCAGCTTTCAGATAGTCAGTGCCAACAACTATCACATTCTCAGGTTGAGCATTGAACCTGTTTGGCTGCAGTGGAGCACAGGAACAGGAGTAGGCCATTCAGCCCCTCGAGCCAGTTCCGCCATTCAATTAGATCATTGCTAATCTGTATCTTAACTCCAACAAGCTTCATAATACAATGGACTCTCCACACTCAGTAATAGCTTGGTAGTGAGCAACTAGAATACTCTCGTACAAAAGCAAAATACTGCGGATGCTGGAAATCTGAAATAAAAACAGAAAATGCTGGAAATACTCAGCAGGTCAGGCAGCATCTGTGGAGAGAGAAACAGAGTTAATGTTTCAGGTAAACATTAACTCTGTTTCTCTCTCTACAGATGCTGCCTGATCTGCTGAGTATTTCCAGCATTTTCTGTTTTTAGAATACTCTGGTGCTGCTGAATCTCTTGCTGTAAAATGTTGCTTTCTAAAAGGTCAAATGAAGTGTCCTGGTAATACCAATGAACTTAATAAAGGAACATGTTAAAAATGTTTCAATCATCAAGAGATTTTGTGATCCAGACCACATCAATTTGACTTGAGGTGAAGAATATGCTGTTGACACTTCCTCCCACCAGCACAGAGTATCTCCCAGCACATCTCAAGCCTGGCTGCAAGTCAAACTCAACATCAAATCAGTTACAGTAAAACATAAGTAAAATTTCCGGCACAAACATAACCCCATTGGCCAGGTCAATCCAGGGAGAAGTCCATGTGGAAGAGGACAGGAAGACATCATCGCCAAGACAATCATTGGAACAATTTATGTTCCAGACAACACAAGCTTTGCAAACCCACAAGGACAAACTATGCTGATTGGAAGATTAAAAGAGAGAGAAAAGCAAAATAGGGGAAGAGTTATAGTGAAGGAATTGAGAGACAGAAGTGAAACTGAGCCGGAAATGAAGGAGAGAGAAACAGAGAAAAAAGGAATGTATAAGAACCAGACAGGTAAGAAAGAGATAAATGGCACATTCCAAGGATTCAAGAATACTAAACAGATTGGAAGTTGGATGTGTTCAATCATGATTCTGCCTGACTCAAAAGTGATTTAATTGTTTGCGCCCACCTGGATGCAGCCCAGAGCTCCAAAAGGTTGGAGACCCTGATCTGGATTTCATGTTTTCTAGCAGTGGTCAGGGCCAGGTGAACAGGAGCAGGACCCCCATTAGATTTTTAGAGCTCCCTAATCCAAGGTCACTAAAGTCAACTCGAGCACCCCTACGCTACAACGGCTGAAGTCAGCTACCCCGGTCGGCACAGACCAACGATTGAACCGATAGGGCCGTCTCGTTCTATCTGCCGGTTACACACTGGATGATGCACTTAGCAACTGAGGCGTGGGGGGGGGGGGGGGGGGGTGGTGGGAACAAAGTGGTTGGCCAGCACTTTTAAAGCAAGGAGCAATAGTACCACACTCATAAACGTAGAGATCTTTTTTGTAAACAGAACAAGAAGGATTATGTAGCAGCTAAGGCAAATCCAGTTCCCTTTTAAGGAGATTAATAATCCACATTAACCTTCACAAATGCCAATCACAGACATGTAAACATATCCATTTAAAACTTTTCAACCCCCACAATTTGTTCAGTTGCTAAGAATCTTCCTCCAGTGGCACTGAATGGAAGGGGAGTTAAGTGAAAGTTTCCCATTGCCTTTCATTACTGTGCAATGTCAGTTTTTCTTTAATGCCGAGCGCCGGTCAAACATTTGGGTGTGATTAGGGTGACAACGTGTCGGAATGAAGCCTCCGGCTCTCTTGGGTGACTGACAGCTCTGGAGGTAAATCAGTTTAAAAAACACGCCACATTATTGGAGGGCAGTAATTAAAAGTGGAATGAGAGGCAGATTCGCCCCTGGTTTGAGAAGCACTTTCTAATTAAATGAAAAGAAAATTGGGGAACATGTCACTTCGATCCCCGTACACAGTAACATTACCAGAACCTCTCATCTATACAAATCTGTCGCTTGCTTTTCATTTTCTCACTGTGTTACATGACTGTGCTTTTGGCAATTTTTTCACTTCTTTTACTAAAGACATTGATCCTTGTTGAGGTATCTATCATTCAATGGGGGCTGGCAACACTCAACTACCGGATCAAATAATAACTCTCCCTCACGTAACCTCAACGGTCAATGTTTTCAGACTATTCACCACAGGGGGCATCATAGTGGAGTCCAATTCTGTACTCATTGAATGTCCACAAGCAGACACTTATCTTCATGGGTTTCTGGGCCCTGATCAGGAGCAGGAACCCTTGCTGATAACCCCTGCCCCCCTTCTTTAACCAAAAACACTGCATCATGCCAACTGCCAGTCTGATTGAAAACAGTTAACTCAGCACAGACTGGGAATCAACCCCGGAACCATCCTGTCTCTATGGCTCAATATTATATTGAGAATGCATTTGCTAAACTGGGTCATTGGGGAAATTACAAATGCTGAAAGGCAATTTTAGTGCAGACTACTCATAGTTAAAAGCTCTCCTCTGGAGTTACCTTGAAGTGTTGTCAAGGGCAGACAGTATTCCTGCTGTTGACGCCAGTCTTGAACATCCCAACTTCCAGAGACCAGTTGACATCAAGCCTTCAATTCTCATGGGCGGTTGTCAGACCTCCACTTAAAATTGCTGAATTCTCCCCTCCCCCCATTTTACTCAGGGAGTCACGGGCCTCCAGCATCCAACAGGCCTCTATTACCTAGCAACAGCAATGGTGCACTTGCCTCTGTTTTGTACTTAAAGGCTCCATTGAGTTTATGCTAGAACACAACTAGTATCCAAAGGGGGTGGGGGGAAGCAGAGGGTTGGCCTGTAAACATGATGATTCCATAGTTGGAGTTGGTGAACTGAAGAAGGAAGCTGTAGACTGCAGGAAGATATCAATAAATTGGTCAGGTGGGCAGAACAGTGGCAAATGGAATTCAATCCGGAGAAGTGTGAGGTAATGCATTTGTGGAGGGCTAACAAGGAAAGGGAATACACATTAAATGGTAGGACACCGAGTAGTGTAGAGGAACAAAGGGACCTTGGAGTGCATGTCCACAGATCCCTGAAGGTAGCAGGCCAGGTAGATAAGGTGGTTAAGAAGGCATACGGAATGCTTGCCTTTATTAGCCATGGCATAGAATACAAGAGCAGGGGGGTTATGCTTCAACTGTATAAAACACTAGTTAGGCCTCAGCTAGAGTACTGCGTGCAGTTATGGTCACCACATTACAGGAAAAATGTGATTGCACTAGAGAGGTTACAGAGGAGATTTACAAGGATGTTGCCGGGAGTAGAGAATCTTAGCTATGAGGAAAGACTGGATAGGCTGGGTCTGTTTTCCTGGGAACAGAGGAGGCTGAGGGGAGACCTTATTGAGGTGTATAAAATTATGAGGGGCCTGGATAAAGTGGATAAAGAGGACCTATTTCCCTTAGCAGAGGGGTCAAAAACCAGGGGGCACAGATTTAAAGTAATTGGTGGAAGGTTTAGAGGGGATTTGAGGGGAAATTTCTTCACCCAGAGGGTTGTGGGGGTCTGGAACTCACTGCCTGAAAGGGTGGGAGAGGCAGGAACCCTAACCGCATTTAAAAAGTACTTGGATGTGCACTTGGGATGCTCTAACCTGCAGGGCTACGGACCAAGAGCTGGGAAGTGGGATTAGGCTGGATAGCTCTTTGTTGGCCGGCGCGGACACGATGGGCCGAAATGGCCTCCTTCTGTGCTGTAACTTTCTATGATTTCTATGAACTGCAAGGAGACCCTTTACTCTATATTACTATATATATACTATAGCACACCAGTCACTGAAAGCAAACATGCAGGTGCAGCAAACAGTTAGGAAGGCATATGTTATGTTGGCCTTCATTGCAAGGATGTCTTACTACAGTTATACAGGGCCTTGGTGAGACCACACCTGGAGTACTGTGTGCAGTTTTGGTCTCCTTACCTAAGAAAGGATATACTTGCCATAGAGGGAGTGCAGCGAAGGTTCACCAGACTGATTCCTTGGATGGCAGGAGTGTCGTATGAGGAGAGATTGGGTCGACTAGGCCTGTATTCACTAGAGTTTAGAAGAATGAGAGGGGATCTCATTGAAACGTATAAAATTCTGACAGGGCTAGACAGATTGGATGCAGGGAGGATGTTTCCCCTGGCTGGGGGGGTCGAGAACGAGGGGTCACAGTCTCAGAATACGGGGTAGGACATTTAGGACTGAGATGAGGAGAAATTTCTTCACTCAGAGGGTGGTGAACCTGTGGAATTCTCCACCACAGAAGGCTGTGGAGGCCAAGTCACTGAATATATTTAAGAAGGAGATAGATAGATTTCTAGACACAAAAGGCATCAAGGAGTATGGGGAGAGAGGGGGGAATATGGTATTGAGATAGAGGATCAGCCATGATCATATTGAATGGTGGAGCAGGCTCGAAGGGCCGAATGGCCTACTCCTGCTCCTATTTTTCTATATTACTATAATCTACAGCCCTGTAAATACAACGATAGAGAGGTGGCAGAAATATTAAATAATGACTTTGCTTCAGTATTTACCAGGGAGACAGGACAGGTGGAGGTGACATCGGATGATGAGACTAGTAATGAGATAACTGCATTTAAAATAAAATGAGGAGATATATTAAATAAACTAATGAAACTCAAAGAGGATAAAACCCCTGGTTCAGATGGAATACATCCACGCATTTTAAAAGAATCTAGAGAAGAGAGCGCAGAGGCATTACTACACATATTTAATAATTCATTAGAAAAAGGTGTAGTGCCAGAGGACTGGTGGATAGCTAACATAATACCTATATTTAAGAAGGGAGATAGAACATGTCCAAAGAACTATAGCCCAGTCAGCTTAACATCGGTGGTAGGAAAAATAATGGAATCCCTACTAAAGGAGAAAATGGAAGAACATCTAGAAACCAAAAACATAATAAAAAAAGTCAGCATGGATTTCAAAAGGGAAAGTCTTGCTTAACCAACCTAATTGAATTTTTTGAAGAGGTAACAGAGAGAGTAGACAAGGGTAATGTAGTAGATGTAATTTATCTAGATTTTCAAAAGGCCTTCAATAAGGTACCCCATAATAGAATAATGAATAAGGTCAGGGAATGCAGAGTCAGGGGACAAGGAGCAGAATAGATAGCTAGCTGGCTTCCAGACAGAAAGCAGAAAGTGGGAGTAAAGGGTAGCTATTCAGAGTGGCAGAAGGTGGGAAGTGGTGTTCCACAAGGATCAGTGCTGGGACCACTGTTGTTCACAATTTACATGAATGATTTAGACTTTGGAATCAAAAACACAATTTCAAAATTTGCGGACGACACCAAATTGGGGGGGATAGTCAATACTGAGGAGGACTGCAACAAATTACAGGAGGACATTAATAAACTTGCAGAATGGGCATATAATTGGCAAATGAAATTCAACACATATAAATGTGAGGTATTACATTTTGGTAAGAAAAATAGGGAGGTCACATTTTACTTGGAAAATAAGAATCTAAATGGGGTAGAGGAGCAAAGGGATCTAGGGGTACAAATACACAAATACTAAAAGTATCGACACAGGTTAACAAGGCCATAAAAAAAGCAAACCAAGCACTTGGGTTTATTTCCAGAGGGATAGAATTGAAAAGTAGTGAAGTTATGCTAAACTTGTATCGAACCTTGGTTAGACCACACTTGGAGTACTGCATACAATTCTGGTCGCCATATTATAAAAAGGATATAGATGCACTGGAGAGGGTTCAGAGAAGATTTACAAGGATGCTACCAGAAATGTGAGGGTGTACATATCAGGAAAGGATGAACAGGCTGGGTCTCTTTTCTCCTGAAAGGAGAAGGCTGAGGGGTGACCTAATAGAGGTCTTTAAAATCATGAAAGGTTTTGATAGAGTGGATACAGAGAGAATGTTTCCACTTGTGGGGAAGAGCAAAACTAGAGGCCATCAATATAAGATAGTCATCAAGAAATCAAATAGGGAATTCAGAAGAAACTCCTTTACCCAGAGAGTGGTGAGAATGTGGAACTCGCTACCACAGGGAGTGGTTGAAGCGAATAGTATAGATGCATTTAGGGGGTGGTTAGATAAGCATATGAGGGAGGAGGGTTATACTGATAGAGTTAGATGAGGAAAGATGGGAGGAGGCTCGAGTGGAGCATAAACGTCAGCATGGACTGGTTGGGCCGAATGGCCTGTTTCTGTGCTGTATATCCTATGTAATCCTATGTAAAACCAAGATTGGAAGAAACATAATGAACAATTAACAATTACATAAGGGTCGATATGTGCCATTCCCTGTGCTTAGTTCTAAGTGAACTGCAGCAGGAAACCTGGATAATATTCCCCTTTCCTAACCTCGGTGCACTGGCCAGGAATCAAACCTGGGGCCTTTCCGCTCGGTGTGGCTCGGCTACTGACAGCGGAAGGCCCGCTCCGATGTGATATATTCCCGGATATTGTCTGCAGACACAGCCCTTCACTGGATGGATAAAATCTCTGAGTTACACTGGTGATTTTTCACAATTCGAGTGGACACTACAAAAATTTCAAACAGCTGCGACGACAATTTTAGTGAAATCCTCTTGACAACACTGATGTGTAAATCATTTCTGATCCCTGTGACTGAAAAGCACAGAATATATATATATATGTTAAAAAGAAATAATTGAAGACGGCTTCCATTTTCACATCCTTGGAATTAACTTCAACCTTGATCTGACTTCTGCTTGTACAGGAACTTATTCTGGTGATTGCTATTGATTTTCTCAAAGGTGGAGGCGGGGGGGTTGCGGGGGGAGAATGCAGCTTTAGAGGGAGGTCATTGCGGTACTGATGCTTTGCAATTGCCTCTCATTACCAAACAGTGGAGGGCACAAGGGGCGATCTTGTGACCTGAGTGGTGGGGAGGGGGGGGCAGGGGAGAAACGCTGTTCTCACTTTGTTACCCGCCATAACTAAAGTCAGAAAGGTTTGGCCACTATTTTGTGGCAGTTCCGAGATAGACGACAGGACAGCCTCCCTCCCCACGGAGGAGATTTTGTCCCTTTCTTGTGTTTTATGCCCCTGGCATTTAAGAAGAGAACACACTGTGACTATCACTCAGTGCCTCTCGGGGAACATTTCATCACCATTTCAAATCAAGGCGACATTCAGTTCAAGGCCATGCTTCAACAGCTTTCTAAAGATACAACAGCATTTAGCAATATCAGATCTAAATGGAAGATATAAAACCTTTATAACTGTAAAGAAAGGCACACGGTGTGTCTTCGCCTTCATATTTCACAGTGGGCTTCTTTTCCCCGCATTACAGAGATTTGGATAAAAATTAGATGCCCAAGGGCCGCCCAATAGCTCTGCCGAAAGGACACCACAGGCGTGAGACTGAGCCACACACCAGGAAGATCCGAGGTTCAATCACTGCTCTGTGCTGCATTAGCCAGAGTGAAGGCACCCTTTTTGCGCTGCCAACACAACCATGGGTCTCACGCGGAAAGCCAAATGGAAAAGTGCCAGGACTCACCGAGACCGTGGGCCCGGAATAACCAGGAAAAACAGGGCTTCCCAGCAGCCGGTTGTAGCGAGTCCAGGAGCTTTATACATGGTCCTGCGGCCAACTTGCACAAGGTCCGCACTTGGTGGAGGTTGGGGGGGGTGGGGCACGACGCACAGGGCCACAAGCACAGGGCTTGCACAACATAAAAGCATCTTCAAAGTGCTCACTGCAATCAGCCTCATAGCAGTAGGATTCATAGCCAAACATGGATCACCGCCTTCTAAAGTCAAGGGAGTAGGGTTGCCAACTCTGCGTGGACGTATTCCTGGAGGTTTCATCACATGACCTCCCCCAGTCCAACAGCCTCCCCCCCCCCCCCCCTCGTCCAATATTTTTAGAACTATTAAATGATACTGTTCAAAGAAAATGGAAAAAAAAAACACTTTTCTTTTTACGATTTTTCTCCTGGGTTGCTCGCAGTGGTGTCCAGGAGATTAGGCTTTAATTCCTGGTGACTCCAGGACCGTCCTGGAGGGTTGGAAATCCTACACAGCAGGAAAGGGAGTGAAGTCAGCTGGGGGGAGGGGGTGCGACGGCAGGTCCTGCGGTCTCCCACGTGGGTGAGACAGCAAGTTAATGCTGTACAAGTCGTGTGTCAGCCAGCTCCAAGTCTGCTGCAAAATGAATGCGTTCAGCGTGACCTTCATATTGTTGCACCTTTCCTTCCCTGGTTGTTAATATACAAGATATAATAGATTTTCGCAGGCATGATTGACAGTGACTTCAGAAGATAAAAAGAGACCACTCTCAGCTCATCCATCTAGGGAACAAAAACACAAACTTACAGTTCCCGCTTCCCCACCCCATCAGCCTCATCCTCACGGCTACATCTGGGTTCATATTCCAATTTTGTAGCAGGACAATATGTAGAAGTCCCCCTTTATAAAAAAGCAGCAACGCTTAGTTTAATTTAACAGCTGCAATTTTCCCTTAAAAGCTTGCTGCTGGTGGCTGTTAGAGCTCCTTTGTTCCGTCGCAGTGTTTGTACACAGTTAACAGCTATATTTTGTGCTGTTCAGCTGGAAACCTTCAGTAAAAGATTCAAAAGCAACACAACCACAATAATTCCCCAGCATCAATAATCATCTGGCAATCACACAGCTCCAGCATAAGTCGCAAAGCCCTGATAATGCACTGGAAATCACTGCCCATCAATCTTTCAGACAAGAGAAGCCATTCGGAGGGTAGGCAATCTCTTGACGATTCTCAGCAGAGCCATTCAGTCTAGTTCCTTGCCTCGCCACAAGTGGGGAGGAGCTAGGAAGTCAAAACTGTCAAAAGAAAGCAAGCCCACGTTGTGCACACAGTAACATGGAACACGGGAGATAGGCCTTTGCCATCCCGCGGAGAATGTGTGGCATCATCCCAAGATGGCGGCCAAACTTCTGGGAAACTGTGCTCCACGGTTTGGGTTGGGGGAGGCGTGCTCAGTTGCAGCATCTGATCGTTCAATTAATCTTGAATCAACCAGACACACGGGTGCTCTGATGCCACTGGGCATTCTTCTACTTGTCGGAGGGTAGCGACCTCCCTGCACTGCTCTCCCGCCCTGTCATGCCGGCTTCTAGCGTGAGAGATTGACTCCCCTACATTTACTTTACCGGACAAGGAGCCCTTAACCCGCCTGCAGGTTTATAGGCCTGCCTGCTGTATACTGATGAGTGCAGCGAACAGCGAGTTGAATCCCATCAAGGAAAATCACATTTTTCCCCCACTGTGAGGACTAGTCACTCTTTTGTTTTGCTTAAAAACTTTTCCACTTTCTCCCCTCTTTTCCTGGAGGCACCGGGTCATGTCGGAGTGAAGTTCCAGTCAATAACTCTTGACTGGATGGCGCAGTGCCAGAAAGCACGCCATTAACATACCCAGGGCCTCCCGACCTTTAACCTTTCTTCGCTTGCACTAACGCTGCACGCTGGGTGATAAATATGGTCCAACATCTCAAAACAAACATGCGACGGCAGGAGTTTGTCATCTGACACAAATTGATGAGGCCGTTCAACAAACAGATGGAACACATTCTTAAGTGTGTCTCATTACACGTTGCACCGGCCAGCGCAACATTTGCAACCCACCCACCCTCCTCACAACCACAACCAAAAAAAGTCCGCAATGACAATGTCAAGATATGAATGTTTGTTCCCGAAGGCAAACATGTAGGATATAAGACTACAGATAACTGTCAGTGGAAAGGCACCTGCTATACTGTATAGAAAATAGCCCGAAGCAGCTGTGAAAACAGAGTTATTGGGTGGCAAATGCGACGGGACTGTAGCGATGGTCAGTTAGGAGTTAAAGCGAGGTTAGCCCCTGCCTTGTGTCCCCAGAGCTTCCTTTTCTTTTTTACAAAACTCAACAGCCTCCACTCGAGTCACGAATTGAGCAGTAAACCAGTTCAGATCATGCTGTCTCCAGGCATGACAGATACTGTCTGAGAAAGGCACTTGAGACGCAATGAAGTCCTTCCTATTAATCACAGTTTCTGTTAACATTTGAACTCTTAGGTTTTCTGTTACACAGTGAGATCTTATTTAAAGCTGTGACGTCCCATAGTTTCCAATCTGCAGTCCCAGCAGATGTGCACTGGTCAATACCGATTCTTCCCAAGTTAATTAGGTTTGAAGCCTTGCACCTCAAATTATACCTTCGAGCCATGCAGACCAAGGAAGTCTCAGGTCTGTGCTGTGTCAGTGCATCTCAGCCAGGGCTGCATGGAACTGCGAGGGTTGTGGTGTGCAGGGGAGTGCAACACTTGGCTTCAGTGGCTAGGGAAGGAAGAGAAAAGCAAAACGTAGCCAAAGTTCCCAAACTCTGGCAGAAGTGTCTGTTTGCGCAGATGTCAGATGAGGGCAGGATCAGGCTTGGCTGCGAACACCCCCATAGTCAAATGGCCTATCTTCGTGTCAGCAGTAGCTCAGTGATAGCAGTCCCACCTCAGAGTCAGGTGGTCATGGGTTCAAGCTCCACTGCAGAGACTTCAAGCACATAATCCAGGCTGGCAATTCAGTGCCGTACTAAGGGAGTGCTGCACTGTCAGAGGTGCCACCTTTCGGAAGAGACGCTAAACAGAGGTCCTCTCAGGTGGATATAAAAAATTCCATAGCGCTATTCAAAAAAGAGCAGGGGAGTTCTCCTGGCCAAAATTTATCCCTCAACCAACATCACTAAAAAACAGATTACCTGGTCATTATCTCATTGCTGTTTGTGGGACCTTGCTGTGTGCAAAATTGTTTCCCTACATTTCAACAGTGACTACACTTTAAACAACAACAACTTGTATTTATATAGTGCCTTTAACGTAGTAAAACGTCCCAAGGCACTTCACAGGAGTATTACAAGACAAAATTTTGACACCGGGCCACATAAGGAGAAATTAGGGCAGATGACCAAAAGCTTGGTCAAAGAGGTAGGTTTTAAGGAGCGTCTTAAAGAAGGAAAGAGAGGTAGAGAGGTGGAGAGGTTTAGGCAGGGAATTCCAGAGCTTAGGGCCGAGACAACAGAAGGCACGGCCACCAATGGTTGAGCGATTATAATCAGGGATGCTCAACAGGGCAGAGTTAGAGGAGTGCAGATATATCAGGGGGTTGTGGGGCTGATGGAGATTACAGAGTTAGGGAGGGGCAAGGCCATGGAGGGATTTGAAAACAAGGATGAGAAATTTGAAATCGAGGCGTTGCTTAACTGGGAGCCAATGTAGGTCAGTGAGCACAGGGGTGATGGGTAAACGGGACTTGGTGCGAGTTAAGACACAGGCAGCCGAGTTTTGGATGACCTTAAGTTTATGTAGGGTAGAATGTGGGAGGTCAGCCACGAGTGCATTGAAATAGTCAAGTCTAGAGGTAACAAAGGCATGGATGAGGGTTTCAGCAGCGGATGAGCTGAGGCAGGGGCGGAGACGGGCGATGTTATGGAGGTGGAAATAGGTGGTCTTAGTTATGCTGCGGATATGTGGTCGGAAGCTCATTTCAGGGTCAAATATGACACCAAGGTTGCGAACAGTGTGGTTCAGCCTCAGACAGATGTTAGGGAGAGGGATGGAGTTAGTGGCATTTCATTGCCTGTAAAGCACTTTGGAATGTCCTGAGGTCATGAAAGGCATTATAAAAATGCAAGTCCTTTCCTTTAACCTTCTATGCAGGCCGATACAACGCAAGCCACTTTTCTGTGAGGTGTCAGAGGGCTGCCTCTGCCTATAGAACCCAGCCATGGCATCAGGTAAGGGAAGAAAAGTGACAGGGGTGGGCAAGTTTCAAAACTTTCCTTGTGGAGTTCCTGCTCTCAACAAAAATCAGTGATCTCCAGAAACCAGGGGGCAAAAATTGGGTCACGCCCCCTTTGGGGTGCTACTTTTAGCGCCCCAAAAAAGTTAGCGCCCCCACGCCCAAAATTCAATGGTAGCGCCCCAAGCAGGAGGCGGGCACTCCTGGAATTGCTCCCCCTCCCTCTTGGGGCGCTCCAGCCCAATATCACGCCAATATGTGCAGCAGCGCCACACATGCCGGCACATAGTGCCGCGGTACTGCAGGCCTCCCTCCCCTGATTAAAGGGGAGGGGCCTAGCGCCGTGCGACCTGGGGCCCGGCTGGGCCACCAGGGATCGGGTGCTGGCAAAAGAGCCCGGCACTCAAGAGGAGTGCCGGGCTGCCCGATCGCGGCCGGTAACCCACGGGATGGGGGGGGCGGCAGAGGGGGCAGGTGGCCAGCAAAAATAATGGCCGCCCAGCACCTCCCCTTTAAATATCGCTGCCCCGGCCGCACGTACGCCCTCCTTACCCTGTCGGACATAGCGTCCGGCGGTATGTCAGGGAACGTGACCGAAGTTTGCAGCTGGGGTGCGAGCAGGGCGCTGCGCACGGCGATGGCGTCATTGCCAGAGGCGCAGCGCCGCGGGGCTCTACCGGCTACCGCTAACCTCCTGCTGAATTCCGCGGGATGCGTTAGCGCCGCTCTTAGGGCGCTAACAGGAGACGCAAAGCAACCGAATTTTGCCCCCCCCCCCGGTCTCTTAAAAACATCTCAAAGAGCTTCATAGACAATGAAGTACCGTAAAGTCATTCTTTTGTTGGAAACGTGGAAGCTATTTTGCACACAAGATTCCAAGAAGCAATGATGTGATTGCCCAGTTAATTAAATTTTGGTGTTGCTGGTTGAGGGGAAAATATTGAACCACTCTTCCTCAAATAGTGTCATGGGTTCTCTCATGCCCTCCAGAACCATTTTCAACAGCCAGATTTTATTTTTATTTGATCATGGTAATGCAGCATTTATAGCCAATCTCTCGTTGCCCTGAGGTGCTGGCAGTGGGCCTTCTTCTTGAACTGCTGCAGTCCTCAGTTTAACATTAGCAGGACAGCACCTCCAATAATGAGGCACTTTCTCATAACTGCACTGGAATGTCAGCCAAGATTATGTGCTCAAGTCCTGGAGTGGGGCTTGAACCCAGGACAGAGGTGAGCCAAGTTGATGCACTTTGAACGTCGGTACAGTACAAAGCCTAGGTTTAGAAATGATATTCCTTAGCTTGCAACAAATCACACTCGCTACTCAGGGAACGATGATAATACAGAGCAAACTTTACGCCAGAACAGCAAGGGCTCGTAGACTTCATATACCACAATTACAGTTATTAGGGAGAAGTCACGGCAAGACGTGTAAATAAGTGAATACAGATTATATGCAGCATAGGAATAGAAGCTGGTGAAGCTTTGAATAATTGAAACAAGTGACATTTGTTCACAGTCAAGTCAATAACTAGAACATACATTCTGCACCCTGGCAAAACCTCACCATCCCTTGTTTTGCATTGCCTCACTATGTACTATTGCAGATTCAGCAACAGACACAACTTATGTCCTATAACCTCTGAAGCTGAACCAAACATGTCCAGGCATTTGAGGGTCTGGAGTAGGTGAGGGGTGGGTGTGGGGGGAAGTAAAGGTGGGAACTTTTTCCTAATACCTTCTTGATGGTAGAGAGCAGATAATCTGAAGCTGCTCTTACACTAGGACACTAGGGGGGAATAATTCAGTTGGTTGCGCCTCCCGTTAGTGCCTTAAGAGGGCGTTAATGGGGCGCGAAGCATCTGGCGCCCAGGCGCGGCGAAGTTTGCGCTGCTCGCGAAATTAACTAGACATTTTGCGGCGGCGCTAAACACTACCGCCACGATCTCCTGCACCGGCAGATCGTGACGTCAGTCGAGTGCGCAACGCCCTGGTATCGCCCCGGAGCAGATATTGAGTGGCGCCCCCTGCCTTACGCTAGCAACGACAGGTTGAGGGGAGCGTTCTGCAGTCATGAAGGGAAAGGGGGAGCGCTATTTAAAGGTGACCGCTTCCTGCCTTTTATTGTTGGTGCCATTTTTGAACTACGCATTCTGAGAGAGAGAGAGGGAGAGACTTCTGGAGAGATTCAACGTTGTGTGAAGGAGTTTTGGGTACTGAGCAGCACTTTGCAGGTTCATTTTGATTTGCCATTCCTTGTATCGATTTAGAAGAGACTGTGGGGGCTGCACTCTGAGCTCTTTGCCTGGTACTCTCCATTGTTCTTTCCAGCAGATTTGATGTGCAGGTCTCTCCATGCCGAGATTCAAGGCTGCAATGAGCAGGATGTGGATGGAAAGCAAGATTAACCCTCCCCTTTAAGAACTGGCCAGCGCCATTGTGTGTGTGTTCCATTGCTGACTGACATCACATGAGCTTCGCCAGCGCTCTGAGGTAGTGCCTCGCTCCTCGGCCTTTGCGCCTTAAGACAGGTGTGAAGCGCCTGATTTAGCGCTCCAATCACCTCCAGGGGCGATAAAAGTCAAGTTTGCAGTCGGTGGCGATAATTAGCACCAGGCGCTAATCTTTGTGCCCGGCCGATAATTGCGCCCCAAATGGGGCGATACTGAATTTCTCCCCCTAGGATTCTACAGTATAGGGACAGTGCACTGTGCTCCTGTGTTTACACGGAAAGAGTGGAGCTCATCTCACGTAAACTGGCGCCGGATCATATTACAGTAGTTTTAATAGGGGACTGAGAAGGTCTGGAAGTATTATGCACCTTTTCCATCATACCTATAGCAGGTACAGGTAATGTAATACTGCATTTCTACCAGATTCATACAATTGTGCTGTGCACTTGTTAAAGAGGGATTGTTGTGTTAGATACTTTTTAGCATTGCTTTTTAATGATATAGATATCAACATTTGAAATGGGGCCAGCCTTGGGCTTAGTGGTAGCATTTCTTCCTCCGAGTCAGAAGGTGCAGGGTTCGAACCCTGACCCAGACAGTCCCAGCGAGTGGAAACTGGAGCTGCAGCTAAGAATTCTGGGTTGACATCCAGCAGGGTACACTCCTCTGGTGGGTGGATGTGCCCTCGCCTACCTACTGCCCATCACCACCCCAATCGTATAAAACCCTTCTGCCATATAGCACTAACCCCTCTATCAGCTGGTATAAAGATGGTTATGGAGAGTTATGGGGAGGCCGTCTTGTTAAAACTGAAATGAATTAATGGGATGAGGTAATCCTTTGATAACATGAATCTGCACTCGAGGAAAAAAAATATTTAAAGAGGTGTGTTAGAATAGATACTTCAGAATTCAACAAGACCTGATCTGCCGTTAAACCTTCACACTCGAAACCTGTGATGTGGTGAATTTTCGGGCCATGATACCATAAGTGTGAACCTGAGTATATGTGTAATTATTATTAGTAATATATGTGCAATTGTTGGTAATGGTGGTTATCATTGTTCCTATGAAAGCCGATAAAGGCCTTTGAACCCTATCATCTTGAGGAATAACTTAAAAAAAAGTAAAAAAACATCCATTCCCTAACAGTTACGGCCATGGAAGGAATGTTCACGTCACGGCCTATCAGACTGTTAACCAGCCTGCGAATCATTCCACTACTCCACACTATTCCCCAAGAGATGAGTGCGAAGATACAAAAATAACACATGTGAAATGCCGATTTAATTCATGTAAAAAAAAACTATCACTTTTCTTTATGCAACGTTATCACAATGACAATAATGCTTGGCTCGTTGGATTGCAGCAATTTTCCTCTCAGTCCAAGTTTAAAAAAAGTTTTCTTTTTAAGAAGTGTGCTGAAGCTAAAACACCTAATTCTTTCACCCCCTCCACCTCGATGGTAAACAGCAAGGCAGCTGGTGCTGTTCAGGCAAAGTCATCTGAATCGAGGTGAAAAGGGAATCGTACCCCAAAACACACTTCCTGCACGAGACACTCAAAAAAAAACCTCGGCTCTCTTTTTCCAATGGAACTGGCAATTTAATTGGTGAAGCATCCTTACAATTAGCCACATTGGTTAGGTAATGAGGGAACGTTACCAATGTGGTTACTGTTTAGGATGTTTCACCAGTTAAATTGCCGGTTACACTGGAAAGGGAGACTTGCACGTGGCAACCATTTTGTTCCTGAAATGAACGCCTGGATTCTCAACTCGTCCCAGTTGGTTTCTGCTGCAGAAACCTCTCCAAGAACCATACTGAACTCTGAACAGTACAAATGCTCGCTAAGCAAAGCCGACTGGAACAGATGCATTTAGCAATTCGGGCCAAGAGCCCGGTAATGATCTGCTTTGTTCGTGGCCTGGATGGCCTTTTAGGTTTGCGGCTCCCTGACCACATGGTGATGATCAATAATGAATGACCCATCGTCAACCCCGGGCTTCAGCACAAAAGTAATTGGAAAAGATTCAATGTTGTGTCTCCTCTGCCGTGTTCATGAACTAGGTCACAAGCACAAAATGCTTACAAAGCAGGGTCATTTGTTGACTTACTGCTGCACTGAAGGTGTGCACAACATGTAATTGCTGATGTCTAACAGCCCATTATCTAGAACAGGTTGAGAAGGGAGCGTTGCAAAACTGAGACATTTCTTATAGGATGCGAGAGGGGAGTGGAATTTTGCAGGGAGGCTTTGAAAGTATACAATTCTACAGCACAGAAGGAGGCCATTCGGTCCATCATGTCTGTGCCGGCTCATTGAAAGAGCTATCCAATTAGTCCCACTCCCCTGTTCTTTCCCTACAGCCTTGTAAATTTCTCCTTTTCAAGTATTTATCCATTTCCGTTTTGAAAGTTATTATTGAATTTGCTTCCATCACCCTTTCATGCAGTGTATTCCAGATCACAACAACTCGCTGTGTAAAAAACAATTATAATTTCCCCCCTGGATTTTTTGCCAATTATCTTAAATCTGTCTCTTCGGGTTACTGACCCTCCTGTAAGATTGTGGGAAGAGAGAATGGGCCGATAATTGTGATTCCACAGTGGGGGAAAAAGGGACAGTTAATTTATTTGTAGACTCCTGACAAGGTGGGATTGGGAGGAAAACTATTATAAAATGTAATAAAATTAACAATCCAGGGCAGCATTACTTCAAGAGATCACTGAACATCCACACCAAGGACTTCAAGTCCAAATACAGTCCTGTAGTTCTGCTGCCCTCATAAGGTGAGCTTACATCAGTTTGCAACTGGGCTGCTCAATGTTAATTTTACAAAGAGAAAATACTGACAGAAACATTCCACACTTCAACCCCTATGAACTGGTTGGAGGGCGAGTAGGAGAAGCCAGAAATGAGCCAGGTTACTGTCCCACTGAAACTCATGCCTCCAGTACATTCCAGAACCTACACCACCCACCATAATGTACAGGAACCCTTTTAGAAAATGGAAATAGGCACCTTAATCGAAGGCCCCCAAATTTTGGGTTTACACAGTAGCTTAGGTAGGAGAATGAAGTACAAATAACCCAAGAAACATCATGTAGCTTTGCTCTCCAAGAAAAGGAACGGAAAGGCAAACAATGAGGTAGCATCTTGCGCAAGTCTTCTGTGAAAATTTGGCCAGAGTTTTTCAGGATGATGGATAACAGGAATGAGGATTCTGGAGGCTCCAGTGAAACTCTCTCACCATGTACAGTAAACTCTTGTTTAAATGGCACTTAATCATCCGGAATACTTTAATAACCGGCAAAATAGACGACCGGTAATCTTGCCGAATCCACCCAGCACTCGTTTTGCCGAGTCCGAGTCTCCCGCGGTGGCCGAGTTAGTCAGTGGTTTTTATTTTTGTTTGTGTTAAAAATTGCCTTGGTAGGTATACCTCTCTGTTATCCAGAATTTTTCATCAACCGGCACCATCCTGGTCCCATAGGTGCCGGATAAGAGTTTACTGTACTTTGAATAGCCCCAATATTTTTACCTGACATGGTAGATTATCCCCAACATTCTTACCTCTTAAATGAAGAAATTTGTCCTGCTATCGGTTCTAAAAGTACTTTTAACTAATTTCAATTGATGTCCTCTCACCCTGCTTTCTTGGTGTATTTTAAAATAATAATTAGGATTTGGTCCATCACAGTGAGCAGCTCCAATATATTGTACTGCTCATTAAAGTTTTATGACTGGCAGGGAGGCATATCGGGTGAATAGTGTCAGAGTACAATTTGATATCAATAAGTTTCCTGGAACAAGAGAGGTTAATTGTTTCTGCATTTTTGCTGAACACCGTTTCCTTTTGTTCTCCTCGTTTCCCTCTCATTTTTCTCTCCTTAGCTTTCATTTCCCGAAATCGATGACTCATTCCGCAGGGGGGCATAGCTCCGTGAATGCTGGTAGCCTGACAGTGCCTCACCTAGGTGGCCATTCTTCATGCGTGAGCCTGCACAGTGAGTACCCACGGTCTATTCAACCATCAGGATATCTCAGCCGAGATCGATCATGCCCCTCACACAGTTCGCGTGCACGCACTCACCCACACGCACACTCTGAGAACCCTCATTGATTCCTCACCCTAGGGACAATGAAGCCACCTAAAGTATCGCCAGCAACTGCTTTATTTGGTGCATGCGTTAAAAGGGCAGGGAACGGGTAGAAAAATAAACTTTAAAAAAAAGAGGGTATTTTAACTTCAAGCAAAGCAAATTAAAGCTTTATAAACTGCACAGCCCCCATTAAAAGCAGAAACTACAATTGATGCACAGCATGTACAGTGCGGCATATTTTGCAGCTGACTGTCTAACCTGGTGGCAAGGAATCGCCCCACAGGTCTGTTGAGAATCCAGAAGTGCCTCCATGGACAAGGAGGATTAATGTATCCTTCAACAGAGGATAAAACCTTCAGTCGCATCAATGCGAGAACCATCTGCCTCTTTATTGTCTTTGTTAACTTGCTGTTAATTAAAACATGCTCCATTTTTTAATTCCTTTGCAAAGTATTAAAACACTCGGCGGGTTGCCAGTTCATTTCCTGTAGTGCAGCACGGGCCCAGGTGTTAAGTCAGCCAGCTCGATCCGTGTTGCCTACCTGAGTAATTTGATGGAAGACTCTGGGTGGCGCACTCCCCTGTCGACCGGGCTGCGACAAGAAGGTACATGTCGGAATTTTCAATAACTGCGCCGACTTTGCTCGCTCCCACGGGGGGAAGCTGCCATATTTCTCAGGTAGGCCTCGGCTGACTAAAACCGAAACAAGTCATCAAAACAGATCCTTGGAAATATTTCTCTCTTCACTGCATCAGGTAGTTTGGAAAAACTGCTACTGGGTTGCAGACAGCCGCGCACAATAGGTTTGGCCGCTGGGGAGCAGAGCCGGAACTTTCCGCGTGTACTGAGGGATGGACGTGAAATGCATTCCGCCCCAAGCTCACTTAAATACAAACAGGACAAAAAATGGTATCGGTTCACCCAAACAACTTAGCTTTTCCCCTCGGCAATTTTTCTCCCCTCATGCCCTCAAGGTGTCGCCTCCTTGGTTGTATGGTTGTCAAGGATACCAGTTGGAGGATGGCTGTCCTTGGAGTATGGTTGTCAAGGATACCAGTTGCCTTCCGATGCTTTTGCCCGAGTGGCCATTGGCCATTATCCATGTTTTGAGCCTCAAAGGTGAGTGTTGGGAGGCATTTAGAGGTGTAGGGCACTGCAGTCAAGCTCAGTCCAGTTCTGATGAAAGGTCATAGGACGGAAACATTAACTGTTTCCCTCTCCACAGATGTTGCCTGACCTGCTGAGTGTTTCCAGCATTTTCAGTACTGCCCTGCCTGACCTTCACACCAGCAGCACATTTTCCAGCAGTGGTCACCAGACAATGACCATGGCTGATTTTTGCCCTCCCAGGACCACTAAGACCAATGGGTGCCCTACCTGAGACCAGCTGCCTCAGCACAATCCAGGGACTGAATGTGGGCCCTATCTGGTTTGTACGGTGTAAACCATGCGGCGTGTTTATCAACGGAGTTACAATGGCCTGATCCTTACTGGTGCAGTAATTCACTTCCCTCACACCGTCAGGCTCAGTAGACCCTACAGTTTTTTTTAATTAGTTCATGGGATGTGGGCATCGCTGGCAAGGCCAGCATTTATTGCCCATTCCTAGCTGCCCTTGAAAAGGCGATGGTGAGCCACCTTCTTGAACCGCTGCAGTCCGTGTGATGAAGGTACTCCCACAGTGCTGTTACAGAGGGAGTTCCAGGATTTTGACCCAGTGACGATGAAGGAACGGTGATATATTTCCAAGTCAGGATGGTGTGTAACTTGGAAGGGAACTCGCAGGTGATGGTGTTCCCATGCGCCTGCTGCCCTTGTCCTTCTAGGTGGAAGAGGTCGCGGGTTTGGGAGGTGCTGCCGGAGAAGCCTTGGCAAGTTGCTGCAGTGCATCTTGTAGATGGTACACACTGCAGCCACGGTACGCTGGTGGTGGAGGGAGTGAATGTTTGAGGTGGTGGATAGGGTACCACTCATTCAGGCAAGTGGAGAGCATTCCATCACACTCCTGACTTGTGCCTTGTGGTGGAAAGGCTTTGGGGAGTCAGGAGGTGAGACACTCGCCACAGAATACGCAGCCTCTGACCTGCTCTTGATGCTACAGTATTGATGTGGCTTGTCCTGGTAAGTTTCTGGTTAATGGTGAGCCCCCAGGATGTTGATGGTGGGGGATTCGGCGATGGTAATCCCGTTGAATGTCAAGGGGCAGTGTTTAGACTCTCGCTTGTTGGAGATAGTCATTGCCTGGCACTTGTGTGGCACGAATGTTACTTGCCACTTATCAGCCCAAGCCTAAATGTCGTCCAGGTCGTGCTGCATGTGGGCATGGACTGCTTCATTATCTGAGGAGTTGCGGATGGCACTGAACACTGTGCAGTCATCAGCGAACATCCCCACTTCTGACCTTATGATGGAGGGAAGGTCATTGATGAAGCAGCTGAAGATGGTTGGGTCTAGGACACTGCCCTGAAGAACTCCTGCAATGATGTCCTGGGGCTGTGATGATTGACCTCCAACAACCACAAGCATCTTCCGTTGTGCTAGGTATGACTCCAGCCAGTGGAGAGCTTTCCCCCCGATGCCACGCTCGGTCAAATGCTGCCTTGATGTCAAGGGCAGTGACTCTCACTTTACCTCTGGAATTCAGCTCTTTTGTCCATGTTTGGACCAAGGCTGTAATGAGGCCTGGAGCTGAGTGTTCCTGGCGGAACCCAAACTGAGCATCGGTGAGCAGGTTATTGCTGAGTAAGTGCCGCTTGATGGAAGGTGTCATTGACAATGCTATCACTTTGCTGAAGATTGAGATGGGGCGATAATTGGATGATTGGATTTGTCCTGTTTTTTGTGGACAGGACATACCTGGGCAGTTTTCCACATTGTCGGATAGATGCCAGTGTTGTAGCTGTACTGAAACAGCTTGGCTAGAGGCACGGCTAGTTCTGGAGCACAAGTCTTCAGCACGACAGCCGGGATGTTGTCAAGGCCCATAACCTTTGCTGTATCCAGCGCGCTCAGCCATTTCTTGATATCACGAGGAGTAAATATAATTGGCTGAAGACAGGCTTCTGTGATGGTGGGGACCTCAGGAGGAGGCCGATATGGATGATCCACTCGGCACTTCTGGCTGAAGATGGTTGCAAACACTTCAGCCTTGACTTTTGCACTCACATGCTGGGCTCCGCCATGATTGAGGATGGGGATATTCATGGAGCCTCTGCCTCCCATTAGTTGTTTAATAGTCCACCACCATTCACAACTGGATGTGGCAGGACTGCAGAGCTTTGATCTGATCCATGAATGTGGGATCGCTTAGCTCTATCTATAGCATGCTGCCTCTGCTGTTTAGCATGTATGTAGTCCTGTGTTGCAGCGTCCCCAGGTTGACACCTAATTTTTAGGTACGCCTGGTGCTGCTCCTGGCATGCTCTTCTGAATCTTTATTGAACTAGGGTTGGTCCCCTAGCTTGATGGTAATGGTAGCGTGAAGGATATGCCGGGCCATGAGGTTACATATTGTGGTGGAATTCAATTCTGCTGCTGCTGATGGCCCACAGCGCCTCATGGATGCCCAGTTTTGACCTGCCACATCTGTTCTGAATTTATCCCATTTAACACGGTGATAGTGCCACACAACACAATGGAGGGTGTCCTCAGTGTGAAGACGGGACTTCGTCTCCACAATGACCGTGTGGTGGTCACTGCTACCAATGCTGTCATGGACAGATGCATCTGCGACAGGTAGATTGGTGAGGATGAGGTCAAGTAGGTTTTTCCCTCGTGTTGGTTCTCTCACCACCTGCCGCAGGCCCAATCTAACAGCTATGTCCTTCAGGACTCGGCCAGCTCGGTCAGCAGTGAAGCTACCGAACCACTCTTGGTGATGGACATTGAAGTCCCCCACCCAGAGTAAATTCTGTGCCCTTGCTACTCTCAGTGCTTCTTCCAAGTGGTGTTCAACATGGAGGAATACTGATTTATCAGCTGAAGGAGGACAGTAGGTGGTAATCAGCAGGAGGTTTCCTTGCCCAGGCTTGACCTGAAGCCATGAGACTTCATGGGGTCCAGAGTCAATGTTGAGGACTCCCAGGGCCACTCCCTCCTGACTGTATACTACTGTGCCGCCACCCCATCTGTCCCGCCGGTGGGACAGGACATACCCAGGGATGGTGATGGAGGAGTCTGGAACATTGGCTGAAAGGTATGATTCTGTGAGTATGACTATGTCAGGCTGTTGCTTGACTAGTGTGTGGGACAGCTCTCCCAATTTTGGCACAAGTCCCCAGATGTTTATGAGGAGAAATTTGCAGGGTTGACTGGGCTGGGTGTGCTGTTGTCGTGTCCATAGCGGTGCCGAGGTCGATGCCGGGTGGTCTGTCTGGTTTCATTCTTGTTCTTATTTTTCGTAGCAGTTTGTTACAATTGAGTGACTTGCTAGGCCATTTCGGAGGGCAGTTAACAGTCAACCACATTGCTGTGGGTCTGGAGTCACATATAGGCCAGACCAGGTAAGGACGGCAGATTTCCTTCCCTAAAGGACATGAGTGAACCAATTCCACTTAAGTGGTGTCATTAGTGCTCACTCGGACTGCTGAGTCCCACATATGTGGAGTCATTTTAACCCACTTCCTTCTTTCCCAGCTAGACAGAGTGGTCTCTGAGCATCAATCCCCCTCTTTTACTTTCAAAGTCAGATGCCAGTCACACAGCTGCTGTGTCAGTAGGATGTCAAGGTACTGGCTCCCCATACTTCACCAAGCCCAGCCACCTTAATTCGACGGCACATTGGAAGTCCCACAGTTATGAACCTGCTGGTTCGCAGAGCGTGGGGCGCTTATACTATAGAGTGCATCAGACGTTAAGAGATCTGCAGGTCGCCCATCCGCTCCTCTTCTAGAACGTAAAACACGATACATAGATCGATCGTTCCTTCAACTGATCAGTAGGTAAGTGCTGGCAGAGAGAAGTTCAATTTCTCGTTGATTGTTTTAGCAAAAATATTGTTGTCAACACAAATCAGGACTTCCTGATTTTAACTCATGCTGATATTTTTCTGTTGGTAAAATTGTCAACAAGAATAATCTCACCTTGTAGGTGACTTGAACATGCCAGTTTCGGGTTGTTTTTCTCTATTTGCATCACGTACACAGTTCCCACAAAGAGTGCTCTTGAAGTCATTGTGATGGGATTGATACACAGCTCATCTGCCTCCACAACTTGGAAAAAGCCTTTCAAAACAGTTCTTTGGGAAGACACTGTCCCTTTAAATGGCATACAGACACCGTGGCAGATTCAGCATCACCAACATTGACCCGTCCACACTATTAAACTACATTCTCCTTGTAACCATAGTTTTCTAAAAGCCAACACTTCCCCCTTTTACATGTAGGGGACCTCACTCTGCCTAATGTACAATAATGTTGATTTTATTTTAAGTATGTCATTTTTCAATTCACAGACGTGCTTCGCCAATAATTAACTGAGATATATACAGACTAGGAAGCTCCCAGGTTCAATCTCCAGTGTGCGCCTCGTGAGTGGATCTGGAGCATTTGGCGATCGCAGCAAAATAAACCTGCCAAATTTTTTGTTGACACAATGGCAAAATACTGCGGATGCTGGAAATCTGAAATAACAACAGAAAATGCTGGAAACACTCAGCAGGCCTGGCAGCATCCGTGGAGAGAGAAACAGAGTTAACGTTTCAGGTCTGTGAACCTTCGTCAGATTTTTTTTTTTGAGACTGGCGACCAAAATGATTTTTTTTTTATACTGGGTCTTCCCGACTGCTGCCAGTCTTCCTGGGGTCAGTATATATGCTGTGGCAGTGACATCATGCTGCTCTCTGTAGTGATGCGATGTCACAATGTCACTGGCCAAAGTACAGCAGCCAGTCCACACAGCTGCAGAATAGTGGGCCCCACATTGCAGTCGGTTGACTAGCCACCTATTAAAGGTAAACACACAACTTAAGTGAGGCATCAGAGGGTGCCCGATGCCCAAGGAACAGTGGCCTAACAAGAAGTAGTCAATGCTTTCTGGAGGCAAATGGAGAAGACTGGTGAGAGAAAACACAGTAAGTGTTCCAATTATCATACTCAAAGCTCCTTCAGCAGTTCCAACATGTCCTTTTGCTTCAGGCATTAAAAAAAGCAATTTTTAGATATGACTTAGTGTACCAGAGTACATTCAGATTGGCTCCTCAGTGCATAATAACTATACAACACCATGCTTCACAGTGGTGCTCTGTGATCTGACTGTAAACTACGCCTCGTTTTAAATGCTGTGCATTGAAGGCTGCAAACACACAGCTTCGCAACTTCAAAACTGCCAACATTTTCATTCAAACCAAAGTAATCACCACAAAAATAGACTGCAGGAATTCGAGCGCTGAGAAATCGAACCTAACTCCAGCGTTCCACTGACACATGCTCTGCATACATCAGTCCCAGTGCTAATGATCACTCCCCACCCACAAACACACGCACACGCACACATTTCAGGCCTCAACACACTGGAATTTGGCTGTGTTCAGACATGCAAGGCTTGATGCTCGGTGTCCAAACGGTGTGGTTTAGATCCAAAAATCAGGAAATTTGCTCCAAATAATAAAAAGGCAGAAACATTTTTGGAAAGGTGTTTCTGCAACAAAAGAAAATGGCAGTCGAACGGTGTTAACGTAGTTAAAATTTGAATGCATAGAACTTCACACTAATCCCACTGGATTAATCCCAGCTTCTTGTGATAGCTGAACGAGACTTCAGTGTGACCATCAAATTCTGGCTCTTATAAAACTGTCTTTATCTCCATCTTAAAATTGATTTTTTTTTTGTTAACCATTGAGTGCTGAATCCTTTGGGGGGCCTTCATGTTTTATTATTTAATAAATTCAGCGCACCATTTCTCTGACATTGTTAGGAAGCCACACAATCATGTTGTTGCAGCAAGGGTTGTGTTTTCTGGCTGGAGAGCTGGAACTATGTCCCAGGAAGAGTCAGCACCAGCAGGCAATTTGACCTTGGATAGCATCACAGCTGATTTCAAACACCCGGCCTCTAACCTGCTCACTTTCCAACAAGGGTCAATGGAACGTGGCAGATTGCTACCCCTGTCAAGCACAAGGACAGCGTGCTGAACTGCAGCATCCCGGCTGGAGATCAGCTAAATGAGCAAGGATTGTGCCCGGGACTCTGTCGCTCTGCGTGAAAACAGATCCAAGGAGCAGGGAGGCACCACGGAGGCAAAGCTGGAAATAGAATAAAAGGGAGAAAGGAAAAAGACAAGGCAGAAATAAAAGATGAACAAATTGCCCTAAAAACGCTCTTACGCTGAGCTGTCTGTATAGAAGCAGTGGCAGAGGCCTTGCAATAGGCAGCCAACCATCCTTTTGGCCTAGCCACATCAGAGGACCAAAATAATATTTCGACCCAAAAATTAAAAAAAATTAGCTTCCAAGAGCCGGCACAGGCACGATGGGCCGAATGGCCTCCTTCTGTGCTATAAGATTCTATTATTCTAGGTGGAGGCATTTCACTTCCATATTCAAACCACTTTATCCCCAAAAGATCTCTTCAGCAAATAGGAAATCTTTTGCCGACTTTACTCTGCCTAGCATTACGCCTCTAAGCCAAGAGACAGACGGAAAACCATCAATGACCCACTGAAATAACTGGCAGGAGCAGGGCTGCGAGTACATTTTTGGAAACACGCAAAGTCCGTCTCGACTGGTTTACTTTTTGATACAAATATAACTGCTCCCTTTATCCAAGAGAAACAGCTTAACTGCCGTTGACGTCTGATAAGATCGGCTTCCACTTGGCACGAAAATGTCTTGATTTGTTTGCGCACAACTGGAGAGGGGAATTGGTTTCAAACGCAGCACCTCAGAACAATACCAAGGGGCAGCTGCAGCTAGAAACATACAACTGTGGTAACAGCAGGTCATGATGAAGATCAATGCAAACCCCAAGTTGAATTTCAAGGCCGCAACCCAATTGAGAAGTTCAGATCACTTCACATGCCACTTTCCAACTGACATGAAAAGGATCCCAGGTCCCAAATGGAGAGTTGCAATCTCTGTAAAGCTTTACCCCTATTTATCTCATGTCCTAGCCATTCATCGGCATATGGCAACACTCTCCTCAGTCAAATCGGTCTAGTATTCTGGGATCATCTTGGAGGTCAAAGATAACACCAGCTTCCTTTTTTTCATGCCCAAATGCCTCCTAAATTTATCTCCCCTAACCCCTACATTCTGACCCCAAAAATTAAGTGTTGAAGCTCATAAATTTCTTCATCACCATGGATGGAGACCATCCGTGTAACTGCCTCAGTTGCATGTTACCCTTGCTCTCGCCTCCAGGCCCCTCAGTCTCCAATCCATTCAAGTGCAGGAACATCCCTCTTTCTGCAGTCAGTCCCCCCTCCCGCCACCTCTCCCTTGCCCTTTCCAAGGTCCTCTTGTTTGTGAAAACCATCCCTAATCCCTCGATCCCCCGTCCCACTCTACCCCTGACCACCCAACTCTCCTTCCCAGCCCCGATGTTAGCTGGCATCGTCAATGGTTCCCTCAAACATCTTCACCTTCAAAATGGCCATCATGAACCTGTCCTCAAACAATCCTTTGTCGAAGGAGGCGGGGGGTGGGGGGCTGGTGAATGAGGTGTGGATGAAAGAGAATGCAACAGGGCTTTGCAGGTATGCCGTGCAGGATCAAAGACTATTTACACGATACACCATTCAACCTGAAATCACATTTACAATAGGCTCTTGCTTCCAAAACTTTACAAGTGCACAAAGGCAGAACAATGAGCAAATTACCCCAATCACTACAATTCGTGTGGAATGCTGGATTTTTGTAGTTTTGTTTCACATGGCTTCAGTCAGAAAAGACACAGAGCCCCTCCTGCAAAGGATTGATAACCAACCCTTGGTGAACATTTGATGAAGCAGCACAACTTGAGTTAGACCAACATTGTCAATTTCAGTGAAAGGTGGAATTGGGGTGGAGATTCCCGATTGGTATGGGACCAGCGGGGTGGTCCCCACCCTGGGGTCCACCTACCTTTCTTCTGCCACATTCCCGGGCCACAGGAGTCTTCTCCTCTTTGTCAGATTTTCCATGCTTCCCTTCCCCTCTGCTGTTCTGCCGTAATCATTTGCACCTCATCTGGACACATCTTTTGTTTTTATACTTGTCCCATTATCAGCTCCTTTTGCTTTGCACCATCATCACTTTTGTCATTTAATCACTCCTGCCCACCGCCCTATCATGGACCTCTCCCTTTTTTTGTTCCTGCCTCTGTACTTGCTTCAAAGTTGTTCACCTCCAACATCTTCCAGTTCTGAAGAAAGGTCATCGACCTGAAACGTTAACTCAGTTTCTCTCTCCACAGATGCTGCCTGATCTGCTGAGCTTTTCCAAAAATTTCTGTATTTATTGTCAATTTGAATCATGGACTTGGACCTTCAGCTGACTGAACAGACTTGCGGTGCTGAATGGCCTACTCCTGTTACTATGATCCTATGACTGTTAAGGGCGCTAGAATTCACTTCATATGGGACCCTTTGTATCTGTGATGTTGTGCTAATTGGAGTCTCAAAACCATGAATTTAAAGCCCTGACTTTATATTTTAATGGGGAATGGGGAGTAAAAGGATAAAAGAGAGGTAAAAAGATTTAATGGAACTGCATCAAAATCACTTCAAGAAAAGTCAGCTTGCTGTCTACTGACAGCACAGACTCTTGGGTGTGAGTCACAAATATCAAAATGTTCATAACTTTGGCTCCCCAGAGTAAAGAGAAGCAACAGAAAACGCTGGAAAAACTCAGCAGGCCAGGCAGCATCCGTGGAGAGAGAAACAGAGTTAACGTTTCAGGTCGAAGACCTTTCGCCAGAACTGGAAAAAAGCAGGAAATGGAACAGATTTTAAAGCAAGTGTAGGGGTTGGGAAATGGGGGAGGGGATGAAAGAACAAAAGGGAAGGTCAGTGATAGGATGGAAGGCAGGAGAAGTAAAGAGGCATGAAGAGATATTCAAGGCAAGAGGAGATGGTAATGGGACAGGTTAAGGAACAAAGGATGGCTCTAAGGACAGCTGCCATGTGGGAGGGAAGAAAAAAAGACACAGACAAAAAGTGTGGATAAAAAAAAAATATATATATATATATGTGATAGGGGCCGAGGTTATGAGCTGATATTGTTGAACTCTATGTTGGATCCAGAGGGCTGTAAAGTGCCTAATCGAAAGATGAGGTGCTGTTCCTCGAGCTTACACTGAGCTTCCGTGGAACAATGCAAGAGGCCGAGGACGGTGAGGTCCGAGTGGGAATGGAGCGGAGAATTTTGCTATTGTAAAGAGAAGCATATTTTCTCGTCTTGACTGGGTATTAAACCCTTGGTCCAAGAGACGAAAGGACAGAATGCCACTGCACCAAACAGTCCCCTTGCAACTGGGTTTTTAAGGATGCTAATCTTACTTGGAATGTGGCTACATCCATCTCAATCTGTGACCGTCGAGATAAAGTCAAATAAATTTCCACAAGCCGCACAGATCTGGGACATTCCAATGTCAGGATCGATGCACTGTACTTAAAATCAGGAACACCTGCAAGTAATAATCTGGGGGAGCCAAGAGGTCTCTGAAATACATGAAAGCAGTTCAGACCAAGCACATAGACACAGCTATCAGCGGTGAGGCCCCTCCAAAGGAAGGCTTCTCTGTTTCGCCTGCTGCTCGGTCAAGGAGGAGCAGAATGTTTGCATACAAGTGGAAGTTGCAGATTGCTACCCAATCTTGTCTGATGCACACTTTCTTCAAAATGAATATTGGTCGTCCAATTGAACTGTACGGAAAATCCAAATGGGAATTGCCTCCGTAAATCGACCCCACCTCGACGGCAAGGGGGAAAAACATTTTAGATTTTAGCAAAGAGCGGAATTTACATTAGGGGAAAAAAAAGGAAAAAGCTACCGACAGCAGTGAGGTGAATGTAATCACTGTCGCTCCCGCAGCCCCTGGCTACTGGCACAGATGACTGACTGCTCTTAAAGAGACGTCAGCTCGCTGCAGTTTGACAGATGAGAGAACCACGGACTTTAATCACACAGGTATACACTTACCGAAAGACTTCAAAAATCTATTTCATCTGACGGACAGATCATTCTTCTGATGGCCTAAGGTAACAGGTTTTCTCCGGAGAGAGCTAATGAAACCAATTATTTAATTGTGTTCTTTAAAAATACGTGTCATAATTTGGGGGATTTAAAAAAAATTTTATTACTGCCAGACTCCATTCCTTTGGGGCCTAGAAGCGCGACCATGTTAGGCTAATTCATGCTGCAAAAGACTTGAAAAATATATCTGCTGCTGCTGCTGGATTCTAAATTTTATTGAGGTTATTAAATTTGGATTTTCCAGCATATGCATACATTTGGCGCAAATTTATTATTGGCCCGACACTTTAAATCATCAGCCAACTAGCGCAATAAGCGGTGGCACAATCAACCTTGGACACAGCGAGCACCGCCAAAGTCAATGGTTGTCACTCCTGCCACCGGAAACAGCATTCTCAGCATCAAACGTTCTAGGTGCTATATAAATGCAATGTGTCCGAGAGAGAGAGCGAACACTCTGCAGCTGTAAGCAGAGGCAGCTATATAAAAAAAACAGCCACCAAGCAAGCTAAATGGCTGAAAGGCTCCCAGCCACTTCCACAGGGCCAGTGGAAACTCAGGCCTGTATCGACCTTTCCCAGCCATTGGGCACATTGCAGCACTCATCAAAATAGGTGCCCACAGAGACTTCAAAGTCATTACAGATGCACTAGCTTATTTGTGTACTGTTGGATTTAAAGTAGATCCAGCTATTGTGGAAACCGGCCTGTAGTATTAGACGGGGCAGCGGCACAAGGAGAATATGCGTCAGGCAGATCATGGACTAACACTATGCATGCTTGTATGAGCAAAGATCAAGACTGGTTGACTTGCAAGAGTTTTCTATCAGCAAAAACGTAAGTTCTGAACTTAATTTTTTTAAATTTCTGGTCAAGCCAATTCTACTCAGGCAGCCGACAATATTCATGACTCCCTTTTACGCTTGGTGATTACCGTGACCGTCTTGTGAACAGTCATGTTATTCTCAGTTGCTGGGAAAAGGTCGACATATCGGCAACTGTTTTTTTTCTACTTAATCTGCTGCACCTGACTTGTGACTGTTTCAAGTCATGTTGAAATGCTGTTTTGTGCACAGTGTACATGTACTGCAGTCAGGGCTAGGTGGCAATGTTTTCAATATCTTTACTCCCAGGGCATTTCCATGCATCTTGCCTTGGGACTCTGGGTTTGGAAAGATGCTAAATCTGTATCAGTGAAACAGCATGTGCAGCCATCGAATAATTTTTCTGCAAATGTTGCACCTCTGATATCAACCCTTCACCCCTCCTTATGGTGCATTAGTCTTGCATGTATCCACGAGGGGAATAGTCTTCTCACCTGTGCATTCCACACCTCCAAACACGACATTGGACATTCCTCTTAGGAACCATGGAAACAAACCAACAAGCAGCTGGTCTGTACTGAACAAGATAAGGGATACTGGGTGGATGAATTACAGCCCTGCCTGCTGTTGGATTACAAGCTGCCTCCCACAGGGAGGGGTTGGAGCACAATAATCCTTTCTCTTCACTGTATAACGTATCCATTGTGTTTAAAACCACCTCTCTCTCTCCAAACTTTGCTGAATTCACACAAAATATCCAGAAAAATTCAGCAAACCACGAAAACAGACGAAAAAGTCATTATCATCAGGCATGTATGTGTGTGCGTGTTTAACACCAGGCAGAGATCCCCGAGGTAAGGTGATTCTCTCGGCTGCTGGTATCTAACATCTCTTGGCATTGCATTTACAGGAAACTTTCGTTTATCCGGCATCGACGGGACCGGCGTGGTGCCGGTTTATCGAAAGTACCGGATAACAGAGAGTTATATCTACCGAGGCTATTTTTAACAAAGAGACTCCAAGCAGCACGGGAGAATCTTCTCATGCTACTGCAATGTTTCGGACTTGCGACAGCGCCAGGAGGCCGAGTAGTGGCACTTTTGAAAAGTACCCCTACTGACTAAATCGGCGTTCGCGGACTCAGACTCGGACTCGGGATCGGCAACATTGCCGGTTATTTGAGAGGATTTTTCGGAGCACTCGGCGTTCGCGGAGACTCGACTGCGACTCGGCAACATTGCCGGTTATTTGAGAGGAGTTTTCGGAGGATGATTTTTGCCGGTTAAGCGAGAATTCCGGATATTTGGGTGCCGGATAAACGAAAGTTTCCTGTACTCACAGCAGTCTTTTCAACTGTGCCACTTTTGAAGAGTTTGAAATGTGTGACAGAACAGCTGGCCTATACTCACTTTCTGGGCTCACACATCATCATCATTTGGGGGAAGTAGCAGAAAACCACTGGGCCATGGAACCACATCCCAGCCTCAGTCACCACTGTAAGGGATTAAAAAATGTGATCCTCTTAAAACGGGCGGGGTCTTTGTTGTAAAGGGTGGGGGTCTTAAAAAGGGTGGGAACCTTGTTAAAAAGGATGGGAACTTCTTAAAAGGGGTGGGGTCTTCCTTTAAAAGGGCAGGGTCTTCTTAAAAAGCCTCTTCTTGTTTTAAGTGCTTTTTAATCTCTTGTCTTTTCCCCTGACCGACAGAAAAATGTACCATTATCCATGTGAATTGTGGCTTCCCCAATGTCTCACACTTGATCCGAGGAGCGTCTGAGTCATACAGAATGGCAAAGTCCCAAGTTTGCTCCCTGGGCTCTTTTAAGTTAGCTGACCTCAGCCAGGACAGCAGATGGAACATTAAAACTGACCCAGGCGAGAAAGGGGGTCAGAAAGTGGTTAAGAGAAAAGAAAACCGTTTGAGTTAAATAACTGCATTGAATACTTTGACAATACTTCTCATCACCACCATGTATATTCTGTAACCTTCGAATATTAAATACTGTTAAGTAGAATTTAAGGGAAGTGGACCCGTCTTTTCAATCCTTGGGGCTGAAACTTTGCTGTCGTTCCTCTAATGGCTAAAATGGACCTGAAGTGCAGCTAATGCTTTCATCACAGCATTTCAATCTGGTTAACAGGAGCAGCTGGGCTGGAGTTACCACTGTCACAGATTTAAAACCATTGCATTTTTTATGACGAGCAAAGGCATTCAATCTCCAACGATCCTGTGCAGTTTCAAAAGGCTTTTGTTCAAACCTGCAGTCTCCCCTCAAATCCCCTCTGAAGGAATTTGAACGGCCCAATACAGCTGTCAGATTCGCTCTTGTTTCGACGGCACACCATTCAGATGAAAAATAAAATTTTGGCCGATCCTGAATTTAACTGATCGCACCATTAGTGGCAATCTCACAGCGGGGGACTTGGTCCAGATAGCACTCCTGCTGGCTGAGAAAGAGGCCAAGGGCTTAAAACTGCTTTCACGACACATTAATACCCTACTCAGAATGACCGAGTGGGAAAAAAAATCCCCAGTTGATGGACTCCCGGTGCATGTCCGACTCTAAAGCAGACTACACAATGACAACGTCTATGGAAATGGAGCGGGGGGGACGGGGGCGGGCAGAAAGCATCTTACACTGTCCTGTGAGCTGCAGCACACAATTGAGACTAGGACATTTGCGCTTTCAGGCATTTACTGCTGAAGAATCAAACCTTCCGACTCAGCTAGATTTTGAATCATGAATTCAATTACATTTGCTAAAAAAAAAATTTAAATGGCTTATTGCAGGTTACTTTTATACGTTTAAAAAAAAAATTACCACAGGGCAAAGCTGTTCTCAGCGCTGTTGTCGTCAACAACAGGCCTCAGGCCCATGTTCTGCATTTTGATACACTAAATGTTAATGGGACCATCTTGCACCGTAAAATTCGCTCAAATGCTTAGTATTTGATCTGTCTGAAGCCAAACAAATGAGCATTTCTCCTCTTGAATATTTCTCCGTTTTGTTTTGGTTCTGCTTTACTCCATTTTCTCAAGCGAAGAACACATGCCAATCCTCGGTGTTTCCTGTTGACGGGCAATCTTTCCCTAGCCCTGTAGATTGTCAGTTCAAGACAGTAAGGCATGAGGTCAGTATGGGGAAAGGAAGCAAAAGTGGGTTCAGCAACAATTTTAAGGCATTGGAACATTTTTGTAGGACTCAGTACCTGATGGTGGCACTATCTAGGTTACTGCCCACCAACAACAACTACTTGCATTGATATAGCGCCTTTAAAGTCGCAAAACGTCCCGAGGCGCTTCACAGGAGCGTTATCAAAAAAAAATTAACAGTGAGCCGCATAAGGAGATATTAGGACAGATGACAAAAAGCTTGGTCAAAGAGGTAGGTTTTAAAGAGTGTCTTAAAGGAGAAGAGAGAGCTCGTGAGGTGGAGAGGTTTAGGGAGGGAATTCCCAGAGTTTAGGGCCTGGGCAGCTGAAGGCACGGCCGCCAATGGTAGAGGGATGAAAATAAGGGACACACAATAGGCCAGAATTGGAGTAACATAGAGATCGCGAAAGCTTGCAAGGTTGGAGGAGGTTACAGAGATAGGGAGGGGCGAGGCCATGAAAGAGATTTGAAAACAAGGATGAGAATTTTAAAACTGAGACGTTGCCGGACCGAGAGCCAATGTAGGTCAGCGAGTCCAGGGGTGATGGGCAGCCGAGTTTTGGATGACCTCAAGTGGTGGGGACCGAAGACTAATGGCTTCGGTCTTCCCAACACTTGGTGGAAGAAATTTCTGCTCATCCAGTACTGGATGTTGGACAAACAGTCTGACAATTTAGAGACAGTGGGGCGGGGGGTGTCGAGAGAGGTGGCGGTGAGTTAGAGCTGGGTGTCATCAGCGTACCTGTGGAAATTGACGCTGTGTTTTCGGATGATGTCGCCGAGGGGCAGCATGTAGATGAGAAATAGAAGGGGGCTAAGGATAGATCCATGGGTGACTCCAGAGGAAATGGTGCGGGATCGAGAAGAGAAGCCATTGCAGGTGATTCTATGGCTGTGACTGGATAGATAAGAATGGAACCAGGCGAGTGCAGTCCCACCCAGCTGGACAACGTTGGAGAGGCGTTGGAGGAGGATGGAGTGGTCAATCGTGTCAAAGGCTGCAGACAGGTCAAGAAAGACGAGGAGGGATAGTTTACCATGGTCACAGTCACATAGGATGTACTTTATGGCTTTGAGAGGAGTCATTTAGAACGTATAGAGTCATTTAAAAAAAAAAGTTTTACCTAAAGCTCAATTTTAAGTTAAATACCTGCTGGAACTATTCTATAGGTGCTTTCATGCCAGGCAACTATCAGGAAGTCTACTGTGCTGCGCTATCTGAAGGCTCAAACTGTAGCTGCTCCAATATTGCAGCCCAAGTCTTGGGAGAGCAAGCTGACAGCATGGTACTCCTAGGTTTAGCTGCAATTCTGTGGCCGTCTTGTACCTGCACTGCAGGGCATGCAATTCTGCCCGTTAACAGTGCGCCTACGATTTTTGGGCCACTGAGTATGCATGATTTAGTCACATGATGACGTTGGATCATAACATCATTTCAGAGAGAACTGGAGCGAGCGTGCCGACTAGGGTTGCCAAACCTCCAAGACTGTCCTAGACAGTCCAGGAATTAAAGATGAATCTTGACACTGCTGCGAGCAACCTAGGAAAAAAATCAAAGGGACATTAAAAAAAGAATGGTTTTGTTTCCACTGAACACTTTCAATTAGTAGTTATCAAAATATTGGAGATGGGGAAAATGCCTGTTTCTTTTTATATTCGTTCAAGGGATGTGGGCGTCGCTGGCAAAGCCAGCATTTATTGCCCATCCCTAGTTACCCTTGCGAAGGTGGTGGTGAGCCGCCGTGAGGTGAGCCGCCGTGAGGTGAAGGTACTCCCACAGTGCTGTTAGGGAGGGAGTTCCAGGATTTTGACCCAGCGACGATGAAGGATCGGCGATATACTTCCAAGTCAAGATGGTGTGTGACTTGGAGGGGAACTTGGAGGTGGTGGTGTTTCCATGCGCCTGCTGCCCTTGGCCTTCTAGGTGGTAGAGGTCGCGGGTTTGGGAGGTGCTGCCGAAGAAGCCTTGGTGAGTTGCTGCAGTGCATCCTGTAGATGGTACACACTGCAGCCACGGCGCGCCGGTGGTGGAGGGAGTGAATGTTTAAGGTGGTGGATGGGGTGCCAATCAAGCGGGCTGCTTTGTCCTGGTTGGTGTCGAGTTTCTTGAGTGTTGTTGGAGCTGCACTCATCCAGGCAACTGGGGAGTATTCCATCACACTCCTGACTTGTGCCTTGTAGATGGTGAACACGTTTGACTGGGCGGGGTGGTGGAGGTGAGAAGTCATGTGATGCAACCTCCAAAAATACACCCAACCAGAGTTGGCGGCCCTAGTGCTGACATCACTATGAATGCATGCTGCTGTTACCAGAGCAGTGCATTTACTGGCCACAGGAAGACTGGCAGTAATTGGGAAGACCCGGTTCAAAAAGAAGTGGCTCTCAAAAACCCAGAAGGTTTATCTCGATTGCTAGGGGTCCGACGGCAAAAATGGTCGACTTCGAAAGAAGGGTTAGCGCACACGAGATACGCAGACATCACAGGTATCACAGAAACCAGGTGGGGGACAGAGCAGAGACAGGATATGATGCTGGAAGGGCATTAACTGTTTGGAAGAGATGAATGTCAGCATGGAGGAGGAGGAGTCGCATTATGTATAAAGGAAAACATTAAGTGCAGGACATCAAAGAGGACTCAGGGGAGACTGAATCACTCTGGATGTAATTAAATGAGGGAAACACGGAGAAACTGCTGATGGGAATTTGCTGCAGACTGCCAGACAGTGATTTGTATTCCACAGGGAATTAAGGAAGACATCCAGCAAAAGTCATGCTTTAATAAGGAGGGGGGTGGGGGATTTTAACCACCCGGATGTCTAATGGAGTTGGGATAATGCTAGTTGTGAAGAGAGTCGGGAATTTCTGGATGTGGTGAGGGACTGCTACATGAATTAATATGTCAGAGGGGACTAGAAATGAAGTTGCACTTGATCGAACACGGACCAGGAACATTATAGTGGAACGTCATGTGGGCGAGCAGCCGAGAAGCAGTAATCAGAAGGTCAGATGGTTCAGGACGAGAAAAGGGAAAGAAAGAGTAACAGGAGCATTAGATCATTGAACTGAGGGAATGTACATTTCCGCAGACCCTGCACACAATTAAGGAAGGACTAAAAATAGGGGCAGAGCAATAGCTAAATGGAACAGGCTTAAGACTATAATTGAGAGGCCAGCGGATGACAGGGAAGGTGATTAAAGCCATTTGGAATAAGGAAAGGCAGTCAAATACTATAAGTTGTCTGCAACAGAGGATAGGAAGAAATCAATGCAAGAAAAAGTTCGGAGTGTGTGAGGACGTTTAAAAGAGCAAGGATACAAATTTAGAATTGCTCAGAAAATTATTAATGACTACTGCATGTACAAGAAGAGTTATTAAGATTGTAAAGAGACTAGAGAATTAAACATGGCGAGAGGCTCAAAGAATCAGCCTCGTCTCAGTCGCGAGTAGAAGACCGAGGGGAGAATATGATTCAAATGAATAAGGTCCAAGGATATAGAACATGAGCCAGGGCTAATAGTTTTGACACCAGATAGCAGGGGACACAAGTCTAAGCTGAAAAGAGGTGGATTCAGGTGACATGTATGGGACCATCACTTCACTGAGAGGATGCTCAGCTTTTGCAACAGTTTACTGAGGGAAGTTGCACGGGCAAGTAGCTGAGATTGCTTCACGGTAAAAGTGCATAAGCATCTTGAAAAGAAGCACATTCCCAGACTCACCCGCTAGGACAGCAGGAAGGTTGGGATTTGAGCCCAACATTCCCGCTAAGCTACGTGGACGCGCAGCGGTCTGGAGGTCCTGCGCAAGCCGCTCACCGGCTTTTATATGGTAGAACCACGCATGCAGGAAAATTTGAATGGGCTGCGCAACCGGTTAAAGGGACCGCGCACGGAAAAAAAAAAGTTAGAGGGAACGTTGGTTGGGCCCATGGAGTAGAAATTCATCTTGGGTGGTAGCACAAAGCGAGCGGTAGCGAATCGGCTGCCCGTTATCCGTCCCGCCCGATATTCAGTTCGATTGAAGTCAATGGAATGAATGTCAGGCAGGGCGTATAACGGGCGCTTGGCACGATACCGCCCTATTTGTGCTGCTGTCCAAGACAAATTTCTACCCCATGTTCTCGTGCAGCCTTGAGATTTTCCACGTGCCAACAATCCCTGGGGTCTGTTCCTCCTGCACAAGTGCGGTGGAGCAGAATCCCCCCACCCGTCCTAGCCCCAAGCCGGAGACCCGGTGCCACATGCCAGGCGGGGGCGGGGAGACGCATAACCGCAGCAAGAGTGACAGCCGCCTCACACCACCGGCTGGAATTTCAGAGCAGCGCCAGAGGAGGCCCGCCGGATTGAGGATCTTTCCCCGGGTAAAGGTTTCAGGCCTCTTCAGGCCCCCACCAGCAGGACTCATTCCAGCTCAGGTGGTGTGTGTTCCACTGAAGCCCACTGAGGGCAGAATGGACAAATTTCCAGAGGTAGTTGCCAGACAGGCGCCCTTGATGTGAGGGGGAGGATCCGCCAATGGCGCCCACCCCCCTCACCGCGCTGACATTTAAAGGGCCTCAGCAAACGGAGTGGAATCTCTGTATAACCCCAAATTCCTGACCCCCCCCCCCCCCCCTGGGGGGAAATGAGGTTGTCTGCCTTCCCCAGCCCCCTGGAATTTCAGAACCTGTGTTTCTATGTTGCCCTCGGCTGTGTGAGACCGACACAATGGGAGCCGGCGCCTGAACGCCATTATAAAAGCAGCAGATATTGCACAAGGCCAGTCTGCAGACTGAATCCAGTGCAATATAAGGAGGCGGTACAGGAGACACGACTTTCTGTCTGGGGATTTGAAGGGATACAGTGCAACATACCTTTGCACATTGAAAGCAAAAATCGTGCCAGTGACCTTCCAAAACAGCTTTACAGAAATAATAATAAGGAGGAAGGAATTTATGTCTTAAAATTCAATACAACTAAATCCATACAATCAAGCAAAAGGACCACAGTATAGACTCTGAATTTTCAGTATTACATGACCTGTGCTTTTGTCCAGCAAGAGTTGAAAGGGGCGAAAAATAATAATGCACCCATCTTCTTTGATGATTCACACAGCTTGTGACATTAGAATTCTAGAGAAAGGCAGCACAGCTTCTGCAGGAGAGTCGTTCATGGTTATCCACTATTGTGACAATGGGATTGTTGGGATTAGGACACTTAAGGTTTTAGGTTGGTGCAAAGTGAGTAAATGGAGCGACACTTTCTCCACCAGAGCATTGTACTCTGCTTCACTCTCGTCAGGTCAGACCTCAACTCCAGATTCAGCCGGAGTTTACGCTACAAGTGCAGCACTGGTGCAAAAGAAAGACTTGCATTTCTACAGCGCCTTTCATGACCTTAGGATGCCCCAAAACGCTTTACTGCCAACACAGTTCCTTTGAAGTGTAGTCACTGTTGTAATGCAGGAAACGCGGCAGCTAATATGTGCACAGCAAGCTCCCACAAACAGCAATGAAATAAATGACCAGATAATCTGTTTTTGGTGGTGCTGGTTGAGGGATAAATATTAGCCAGAACATCGGGGAGAACTCCCCTGCACTTCTTCGAATAGTGCAATGGAGCAGACGGGACCACATTTGAAACATGGCACTTCCAACAGTGCAGCACTCCCTCAGTATTGCACCAGAGTTTCAGCTTATTTCTGTGCTCAAGTTGCTGCAATGGGGCTTGAACCTACGACCTTCTGACTCCTTAGCCACGGCTGAAAAACTGGAGCCATCTCACGATGACACCTTGGCTGCAGTATGAATACACTTGCATATCAGTTGACCTGATGCCACCACAACAAAACACAGTTCTCTCTCACTGTATAATTCAGTCTTAAAGCAGAACAAATCCCATCTGTAATGATGGTCTTTGGTCCTGCCTGCAGGTATCTTCTAGATGGCTGTTGTCCCAACACACCGCTGAAACCTGAATTGTTCATTTATCAAGTTGCGAAGTGATTGCAGCGGAGACAAGCAAGGGCTTGGGTCATCATCTTTCTTGCATCAACACAATCTCAGATCCAATGTTTATGCCAATTAGTCACTGTATGTAGATTAAATTAAACAAAATTGAATCAAATTAAATTAAATTACAACAAAGCTGTTGGTAATGACTACCACCGAGAGTCCTCCAACAGAACTGAATGGCCATGAAGGACTTAGCTTAGATCAGTAGCCACTGGAGCCAGTGCAGGCACCACTATTTTGATCAATAACATGTTTCAAAGACCAAAAAGAAATACTACTTTGAACTCGTGGATTCTCATTATTTTATTTTTTTTACAAATATTGAACATTCTTCTAATTCCTTTGGTCTCGTAACAGGGACGCGCTTGAAGATTGCAGGTTCTTCAATGCGACACGAGTGGGGCACACTCGTTTCCTCCTGGCGGGAAAGCCGAGGCGGCTTCACCACTCAGGCCCCCGGTTAAAACCGCACCAGGGTCGGACTGACATAAAGGACCCAATTTGCATAATTTGTCAGGCTTCCGCCCGCAAAAGCCCTGCGGGTTAATATCCGAACTGGTCGGGATCTGAGTGGGCAAGTTACCTGCTCATCTTTAACTGCCGGGCGGGTAGGGATAAAATTGACGCCAGATGTCGCCCGCGCAGTAATCTGAAAGGTCCCGCGCAGGCCGCTCACCGGCTTTTACCGTGTAAATCCCGCACATGCACAGAAATTTAAAGGGACCGCGCATTAAAAGAAACAGGCCGCGTAGAACAAAGCGCAGCTTCCAGGGAACATTGATGATGAGCCTATATAAAACCGTTATAAGACTGTGCGCAGTATTGGGCTCCACACTACAGGGAGAATATTGAGGCTTTCGAGAGGGTACAACACAGATTCAGTAGATTACTGCCTCGTATGAAGAAATACAAACACGAAGAAAGACTTGAAAAATGTGGTCTTTTTTATTACAACAGATTGCGGAGCAATGTGATAGTATTGTTTAAAATTATGAAAGAATGGGACAGGATAGATAGAACCAGACTGTTTCCAGTAGTTGAAGGGTCAAGAACGAGGGGTCATGGATATAAAATTAAATGCAAGAAATTTAGAACAGAGAGCAAGAGAAACGTCTTTACACGCCTGTGCACTTTACCGCAGGGATCAATGAAGAGTGAATAAGGAAGGGAATCTCATACTGGTCTTCCTCAATGTCAAAACATGGGCACTGAAGCCAATTTTTATCCCCCAGTGTAGGTCAGATATCAAACCTTAAATGAACACAGAAAATGCTGGAAACACTCAGCAGGTCAGGCAGCATCTGTGGAGAGAGAAACAGAGTTAACGTTTCAGGTTGGTGACCTTTCATCGACATGAGACGTTAACTCTGTTCCTCTCGCCACAGACGCTGCCCGACCTGCTGATTGTTTCCAGCATTTTCAGATTTCCAGCATCCGCGGTATTTTACTTTTGTAATGGTATCATCTTGCTCTGTGTGGCACTGGGCAGTGGCTTTTCCAACCAAAAGGCGACTTAATGAAGTAATCACCATGGGGAGTTTCCGCTAACTGCGCACGTTTGCAGGCCTTCAGGGAGGCTCCAAAAATTAAGCTGGTTTGTTTGGGTGCAAGGACACTAATAGGAACGTTTTAAAAGCTCAAAAAAATTACTAAGAAACTGACTACTGTACACCAATATAACTAGGAAACGGTTCCGTATATATTTTAAAAATAATTTTCCGCAATTTAAAATCGGGTTACTCACAGGTGGTGGATTGACACTGTGATTTAAAATACATATCTTTTGTGATGAACCCATTTTCGGATGTATTAATCAAACTTTGCCTAGTTACCACTCTTAAATATATCAAGGAATAGGTTTTAAAACAAAAACGGGCGCAATTTGTGTTGGAATCGCCGATTGTGCCCGAAACGGAAACTCTACCCCTACACTTCTATTTCCATTTCCATGGCTTGCCAAACTATCAAAAACTTGCCTATGATAAAGAATATCATCTCACTAAAAGAATACAGACTTGACAGCATGGACAGGTTAGCAAAGCAACTGATTCCCTTTCTTTTCTGTTCCTCAGGTTTACGGGCCCAGAAAATAAACTCCAATTAAAATAACAAATTCTGATTTGCTAAAAAATAAAAACAGAACCACAGCAACCAAAAACAAATTGTTTCAACCTTGAAACCTGCACTGCATCCAGCAAAATCACAGCAAATATGTTTATGTGTTCCTCCCACAGTGTGCAATCAAAATGCACAAAGGCTTCATTAAATATATGTGTGAATGTAAACTCAGTAAGAAAACATACCAAACAAGACATGCATTCAATACACTGCCCAAAATAACTCAGTAAATGTTTCTTACCGTAGTTTTTCTCAAACAAATACAGAAATCTTTTTCCAAACTAAAATGAACCATATTAACAACTGAAGTCTTAGGCTTCCCCTACTGGCTCAAAAAGTAAACTCATCATCGCTGGGCCCTATGCATCAGAACGGTGTCAGGTTTGAACCCTGGTCCGTGCTGAGTTAGTTGATCCACCAGGGCAGCAGTAGATGGCCACAGTTGCCCCTATGTTCGAAAAGCACAAGTCACCCAAGGTTGCCACTCCTGATCACCATCAAGTAACCCTTGCTGGAAAGTGCCTGTGTGGCCATTGATGACAGGATCGTGGGCCTGCTGTGATGCTCTCCATATTTGGATAGTCGTCCAGCACTCACCATCACATCCCACATATGGATAATGGCTACTTGGAAGATGCACTGGAAGGAAACCACTACCTGTGGAACCATGCCCTGTGAGTAAGCACCTGGGAGTGTGGGGGTAAGAGGAAAGGCCAATACCTAAGTCATCTCGCTAGGATATCTTGCGCCATTTGAGAACAATTGTGTGAAAATACCATTTGATGCTTTTGGACAATATTTTTTTTCATAGTTTGACTTCTTCTGTGGCTGGAGCCTTGAACTAGATAAAGAGAACAGAACTTAAATCAAACTTACCTGAAATGTGAAGGTGAGGACAGCATGTAATGTTGAGGAAGATCAGCAACCAGCAACCGTCAACAGGGACCGAGAAGAGAAAGAGAGGAAAAAGCAACACATTTAGAAAATGCAAGCTGGATACAATTCAATGCATTCTTTTAGAACATACTGTCTCTGAGCATACACATGAAGGATGGCCATTTGGGTGAGGTATTGAATGGCGCCAACTGACCATGGAATTGTACCCCAGAAAGGGCACCTTCAGGGACAGAGAGAAGAAAACAGAGAGGATAAAACAGCTAGGGAGACAATTCACAACTCTTGTAGCATCACACATCACCAGCGGGCATAGAGAGGCACACTTGGTGAAATGTCTTGTAAGACACTTGACCATATCAACACCGCCTCTTCAAAATGCAGGCTGGATATATGCCCAAACAAAAATCCAGCATCATTTGCAAGAGTCATTTGAGGACTCGCAGTTCAAACATTGCCCAAGTTTTTCGTGGCTTAGCTCAGACTGCCGTACATTTGCCACTCAATCTGGCAGCTTCAGCCTTGGCAGGTCACAGGATAAAGGACAGGAAATTGTTGATGTTAAATGTCACAATTGAATGAAATTCTCCTTGGTTCTGCTCCAGAGAATACATTATCCAACATCTCCAACTGGGACAGCTTCTGTAACATTCACAATTCAGGTTGCATGGGTTTAATTCTCTACCCATTGTCAGAGCAGTGGGTGGCAGACAATCCAGCACTCTGTCCTACACTGTGTCAGAAGGCACTACCAGCCAGTAGGCACAAATAAGCTTTTTTAAAATTTCTATGGAGATTTGCCAGTGACAGAGGATCTTCCAATAGCCGAGTGCTGTAAGGCACCTTCAGAAGAGGCAGACAAGGATTTTGACTCTTCTGCATTCTTCAATGCTGAAGAACCTCTAAATATCCCAAACCTCTGGAATACAGGCACAGTTAAACTGTTTTATTGGTTTCATCAAGATCTGCAGACATGGCATTCAGAATGCTGTGACTTTGCGGAAGTTTGTAAACGCTGTTTTTAGTGTCTCATCGAGGCAATTAAACAGCATCAAGCATCTGTCATCCATTATCTCGACTTTGCTGGAAGTTCACTCTAACAGCTGATTAAAGCCAGCTCTGAAAGTCTGATGGGCCCACCCTGAAAACCACCAGATGACTCCCAAATCACAGCAAATTGAACTAGACTGTGGGGAGGGGAGATGAACATTCCCTCCATTCATTTGATGTTCAATGAGCAAAATTGGTGTTGCACAACTTCTAAAGGGGGACCTTTCACTAAAATAATAAAAATAATGTGGAGAATTACATAGAATGTAAAGTACAGAAACAGGTCATTTGGCCCAACTGATCCATGCCAGTGGTTCTGCTCCACATCAGCCTCCTTCCACTCCACTCCTCTTCATCTAACCCCATCAGCATGACCTTCTATTCCTTTCTCCCTCATGTGCTTCCCCTTAAATGCACCAATACTCATAGGATGGTATAATTTTGCAGTTTTGTATTTCTCAGTTTCTCACCCATATAGACAGTGATTTTTGCTCGGATTTATTGGTGGCCCCTTGGTACCTCACCCAAGCGGCCATTCTTGATCTTAAGAACATAAGAAACAGGAGCAGGAGTAGGCCAATCGGCCCCTCGAGCCTGCTCCGTCATTCAATAAGATCATGGCTGATCTAATCTTGGCCTCAACACCACTTTCGCTCTCTCTCCCCATACCCCTTGACTCCCTTGTAGTTCAAATGTCTGTCAATCTCCGCCTTGAATATATTCAATGACTCCGCCTTCACAGCTCTCTGGGGTAGAGAATTCCAAAGATTCACGACCCTCTGAGAGAAGAAATTCCTCCTCATCTCCGTCTTAAATGGGCGACCCCTTATTCTGAAACTATGCCCCCTCGTTCTAGATACCCCCACTAGGGAAAACATCCTCTCAGCATCCACCCTGTCAATCCCCCTCAGAATCTTGTATGTTTCAATAAGATCACCTCTCATTCTTCTAAACTTCAATGAGTATAGACCCAACCTGCTCAACCTTTCGTCATACGTCAACCCCTTCATCCCAGGAATCAACCTAGTGAACCTTCTCTGCACTGCCTCCAATGCAAATATGGAGACCAAAACTGTGCGCAGTACTCCAGGTGCGGTTTCACCAGCGCCCTGTAATCTTAACCCAGTCAATGATCGTCAGCAGCCTATTCAAATGTTGAGGGCATCACAGCCGAGTTTGATGCTGACCAGACATGCTCGGCTCGCAACGTGTTACTGAGCAGCGATCAGGTGCGAGAATTTGGGCTGGTTTTCTCCCTCCCTACACTGGCGCGTCGAGGCTCATTACGAAGTTCTGACTGTCACCCCCCAACTGAGACCAGTCGACTCTGCCCAGACCTGGGTCTTTTTTGGTCAGTATAACTCAGCCCAACACACTTGAGTGCAATCAGCCAGTGGAGCAATCCCTGGATCGTTTCAAGTCTCCAGCAGTGGTCAGTGGTGGGGGCGGCGGGGAAAAGGCTGGGTCACAACAAAGCAGGATTCCGTTTACACTGCGCAAGGGATTCCAAGATCTTGTTTAGTGCAGGACTTTGGAGAAATAAAAAAAACAAAGTAAATTTCCTTCCTAATTAACTCACCACTTCTCGAACAAACACCAGCAAAGGGTAAATAAATCAGTCATAACATCGCTCTGGTGAGACCTGCACGCCCTTATGTTGATGGCTATTTGTACCAGTTTCCACAGCAACGCCACTGCCTGCACATGACCCTTCAAGCTGAGTTTAGATTTCTCAACACTATTTAAAATGACCTTCACTCAAAAACACACACACACATGTGAAAAATGGTTTTATAAACGATGACAGCTCGGTCGTGAAGATGTGGGTTTATATTTCACAGCCAAACGTGGTATAAACCTCCTGAACTGGTGGTGCATTCCAATTGTGCTCTCATGAGTGAGAAAGACTCTAATGGCCTACTTATGTTTGTGGTATTCAGCAGCGACAGGCACAGAACACTCAGGAAAGGCAACTGCACTCTGTGGGATTTGTTTTTAGCGCCCTCCTTAAGCTTTTCATGTCTCTCCTGAAATACCTTCGTGCTCACATTGCAGGTCCTGTTGAAACAGACACACATTTTGAAGCAATTTTCTTCTCGTTATCGTACCACAAAGTCCGATTATTTGGCAATGACTTGAATCTCTCACCAAATGTAATGTAAAGCACAGAGTTTCTCTGCTAGCTGATGTTATTTTCAACCATAATGCAGAATCCATTAAACTCTTCGATACTGGAGGTTACATTTACTTGAGGGAGGACTGTGGAAAACAACATTGCAGTGGATGATTTCATTTGTAGCCCATCCGTCAACACAAATCTGTGCTCGGGTTGAAAGGAACTGGCCAAGAAATGAGGAAGGGCATAAAGTGCAGAGCAGATCTATAACCACAGCATGCAGGGTCCCTCCCACTCTTCATGTCGTGGTTTAGTGAGGAAAGCCAAGGTTATTTCTGGAAAGGTTTCCTGAGGAGACAGTTGACTTGAACACGCCAGCAGTAGCCTGTGAACACCTTTAATTAAAGTGCCAATAGGAATCCCATTACAGCTTTCCAAGTGAATTTTCACCTTCATTATTATAGACCCTGAAGGAAGATGTTTTTTTTTTTAAAGAGGAAAATAATCTTATCACATCCAATATTTTAAGGCCAGAGTTTGACCGGTTAAAAGAGCTTACTGCTTCACCAAAAGTCTCCCTCACACATTAATGTAACTATGGTCTCATCAAGTCACTCTCGAAGTGCCACATTCTCACACAGCAAAGTGCGTATTTAATATATATGACAAATCACATCCTGCGTTGGAAATATACAACTCCCCTCCAATATCTATTTTTAATTCAAACAAATCATCGTCACACACACACAATAAAAAAAATACAAGCAAGGATCTGCAACTCATAGATGGAGCGTCGACAGGTTATGAACCAACAGAACAGACAGCGGTGTAGAGGGTGCATATTCCAAGTTCCAGTAAGTGTGTAGATTTGAGACAATTGCCACAACTCCACGTTATTCAGGAGTTATGTGGCAATCGATAGCATAACTTGAAAGATTTCTGAAGCGCTCAGTACAATCTGTTCTACTGCTGTAGGGGAATGATGTCAAGATTGTCTGACCAGAGCCACTGGTTTATGAAGACTTCATTACTTGGGATTGGGGAATTTTGCAGGTGTGTTAAAAAAAAACCCAGTTTCTTCGATTTCTCTATTTTTCCGTGCACACTTCGAATCAGCTGCCTGCCTCAAGCTGGCCTCGCCTCCAAGGCATCTAACTTTTACTTTATGCCCATCGAGGCCAGTGAGGTTAGTGCTGAGGAATGGAATGCTTTCTTATTTTGAGTGCTCAATGTCAGCATCAAGCATTCCCAGGTCAGGAAGAGTATATTAAGTTACAAACCCCTCTTGACTCTGCTCAATAATGAGCCTCAGCCAAACCTCAGAACAGCATCCCCTAATGTATCAGTGTGACAGTTTCAATTTCCCACATCAGCCATTCTGTGGCTTCTCGGATTGAATTTGCCATTTTGGTGCAAAATTAGTGCTGAATTAAGGGCGGGTTTTCTGCTGTGGGCATATCCAGAAACTGGACTACGACTGTCTAAATGCATTTCATGTACAACTCTTAGTCACATAACATACAACCTAGAAATCTAGCAAAATCTGATAGGCAGCTTTTAAAAACAGCTGTCAATAAAATAACAGCACTGAATATAGTAGGCCCATGGAGAGACATTAAGCACACAGTGGGACACAGGCTTGTCATAAATTAAGCTGTGGGTATACCATCAGTTGATGCGGTGGAAGATCATGACAAAAATTATGGGGATTTTCCCTCATATCTTGTGGGGAAATTGCGGGCAACATATGTATTGGTACTCACGGTGACTACATTTGACTGTTAAACTGTGTTAGAATTTAAACGGTTCCCACAGTGACATGGAGTCACTCTTCTTCCAATCCCTCCAGTTCACCCTGGCACTCTTCACCACCCCCATCAGTTCACCCTGGCACTCTTCACCACCCCCATCAGTTCACCCTGGCACTCTTCACCACCCCCATCAGTTCACCCTGGCACTCTTCACCACCCCCATCAGTTCACCCTGGCACTCTTCACCACCCCCATCAGTTCACCCTGGCACTCTTCACCACCCCCATCAGTTCACCCTGGCACTCTTCACCACCCCCATCAGTTCACCCTGGCACTCTTCACCACCCCGTACACCCTGGCACTCTTCACCACCCCGTACCCCCTGGCACTCTTCACCACCCCGTACACCCTGGCACTCTTCACCACCCCGTACACCCTGGCACTCTTCACCACCTCGTACACCCTGGCACTCTTCACCACCCATCAGTTCACCCTGACAATCTTCAAGAGTTTTAATCCCCCGGAGCAGCAGCTTTAGGTAGGAGTGAAGGGGGGAGCGCCACTGATTTTTATCCACAATTGCAGTCAAGTGATAGTAAGTTCAGAAAGCGGGCTGTCTGCGTGAACAGCTGATGGTTGGCATATATGCAGCCATTTTACTGAAAACCCCATCAATACAGTCTGGATTTGAAACAAGGTCTGATTGGTCAAAGACCAATGTCAAACTCACAAACCACCTAGTTGCCTTGCCTCTACGGCATTGAGAGATTCTCTGTGCGATGTCCTCTGAAGGGAAACTGCTACAATATTCTCTCTAAAAGATTAATTCCAGATTTACTCTTTCATGTAGTTCAAAAAGCAGCCAGAGGATTACAAAATGCCACCATATCCATTGCAGGGGGTTAATCAAATTTATTTAATGTACAGCAACAGGTAGCATTCAATCAAATTACTTAATATCCTATTTGCAGGTCACATTTCATCAAACATAAAAACAGAGTCATCATTTATTAGATAGGCAGATTAGGATGTGTGGGAAGTTGTACAGTATGTCAAATTGCATCAAAGCTCACTCTAATGCAGTGTATGTTTAAAAGCTAGTATAAGGTTTCAGCTTAGAGAAAATGTCAGCATCTATGACACAGCATAGAACAAAATTCATTCATATAGCGGTAATAGGATATTACGGACAGACCCTTCTGCAATCGGCAATAAAATTTCTAAGCCACCGATTTGAATGAAAATGAAAAAAAAGTTAAATAATGTAAAAATCCAGTTTAACTAAAAATCCTTTGATCCACATTATCCGCATCTTTGAGATCTATCCACCGCATATCCAGTGGATTTAGACACTACTTATCTCCACCATCTGATCTCATTGAAAACAACCTCCTTTATGAGTCTGTCAAGCAATCCGTAAAGGGCTTTTGTCCACATCTACATTAAAGCCTGCAGTCCATCATGAACACAGGCACTATGCAAAAAGCAAAAAATAAAAAACACAGGTTGCAAAGAACAGTGGGCGGTGGAGAAAATTAGGCTGCGATTTGTTTGGCTTAGAAAGCCGGTTTGTGCGGAATTTCAAACCATCTTCGGCGAACTTTCAAAGTGACAAAAATAAGGTGGGATGATTTAAAGGTGAAGTCTTTGGGCCAAAAAATTGTTTGGCCAACTTGTGTGTGTTGGGCCAGGTGCTCAACTGTGACGACTCAGCTTGCAGCTCTGCATCACAAAGACATGCTGCCTCTCCTGCACACAACATCATGAGGAAAATTAGCTGCAGCCGTTTCCCCTTGCCGATCAAAAAGACAGTCTCTCGTTACCCTATTCCACATTACATCTGTTGTCTCTAACTCCATTCAACAATGCCAACAGAGAATCTTTTCAGTAACTAAACGGTTAAAACGCTCTGAAATTTAAAGAAAACAAATAATGGAAATGCACAGCAAATTTGTTGCAGCAAATTAGGGGTATTACATGATTTATCACCAATATAGGCATCTCACTATGTAATTGTGTTGTCGAGTAGTCTAGCCTGCACTGAACACTCCAATACCTAACGCTTAGAAAGCATCTGTTGCTTCTGTGAGTTCTAGAACTACAGACTGCAACCATTTGCACGTGCTTGCATTTGCTGTTAAAATTTCCTTCAAACTCTTGGAAAATATTGGATGCCTGGGTGTGGTTACAGGTCAACGATCTAACTGAGGGATTCAATGATAGAATAAGCTGTGCCAACACATGGCTCACGAGCCAATGTACCAATCAGTGTGTGACTGAGTCATATAGACCAGGAGGCCGCGAGGCTTGATCCCTGGTGTGTGTTGAATGAGGCAGTTTCAGCAAGGGTGCCAGTGGGTGCAATACTATCAGCCTGTTGGAAATTGCACATGCATCGATGCCATGTGAGGACAGAATCAGGCTTACCTATGATCGCCTCCCCGCCAACCCATGGTTAAATAGCATGGGAGCACTTGGAGCCTGTCCACTTGAACAAGGGCTGCTGGAACCCACAGAATTTACCTCAGCAAGTGTCACTTAATGAGAGAGAAGGGGGAAAAATTCAGAGAGAACGTAGTAGTGCTTATAACTGGCATACACTCTCGAGTTAGCTCTCTGGCTTGTGGCTCAGTGGCAACACTCTCGCCTCTGAGTCAGAAGGTTGTGCGTTCAAGTCTCACTCCAGAGACTTGAGCATATAATCCAGGTTGACACTCCAGTGCAGTGCTGAGGGAGTGCGGCACTGTCGTAGGTGTCTTTCGGATGAGACGTTAAACCGAGGCAACATCTGCCCTCACAGGTGGACGTAAAAGATCCCATAGAAACATAGAAGATAGGAGCAGGAGTAGGCCATTCGGCCCCTCGAGCCTGTTCCGCCATTTAATGAGATCATGGCTGATCATCCAAATTCAGTACCCTGTCCCTGCTTTTTCCCCATATCCCTTGATCCCCTTAGCCTTAAGAAATATATCTAACTCCTTCTTGAATATATTTAATGAATTGGCCTCAACTGCCTTGTGTGGTAGAGAATTCCACAGGTTCACCACTCTCTGGGTGAAGAAATTCCTCCTCATCTCTGTCCTAAATGGCTTACCCCTTATCCTTAGACTGTGACCCCTGGTTCTGGACTCCACTGCCATCGGGAACATCCTTCCTGCATCCAGTCTGTCTAGTCCTGTTAGAATTTTATAAGTTTCAATGAGATCCCCTCTCATTCTTGTAAACTCTAGCGAATATAAGCCTAATCTACCCAATCTCTCCTCATACGTCATTCCTGCCATCCCAGGTATCAGTCTGGTGAATCTTTGCTGCACTCTCTCCATGGCAACAACATCCTTCCTCAGATAAGGTGACCAAAACTGCACACAATACTCAAGGTGTGGTCTCACCAAGGCCCTGTACAACTGCAGCAAAACATCCTTGCTCCTGTACTCGAATCATACCATTTGCCTTCTTAACTGCCTGTTGCACTTGCATGCTTACCTTCAGCGACTGGTGCACAAGGACACCCAGGTCTCGTTGCACTTCCCCTTTTCCCAATCTATTGCCGTTCAGATAATAATCTGTCTTCCTGTTTTTGCCACCGAAGTGGATAACCTCGCATTTATCCACATTATACTGCATTTGCCATGCATCTGCCCAATCACCCAACCTGTCCAAATCATACTGGAGTTTCTCTGCATCCTCCTCACAACACACACGCCCACCCAGCTTTGTGTCATCAGCAAACTTGGAGATATTACATCTAGTTCCCTCGTCTAGATCATTTATATATATTGTGAATAGCTGGGGTCCTAGCACCGATCCCTGCGGTACCCCACTAGTCACTGCCTGCCACTCGGAAAAAGACCCGTTTATTCCAACTCTTTGCTTCCTGTCTGCCAACCAGTTCTCTATCCCATTGCACTATTTCAACAAAGGGCAAGGGAGTTCACCCCAGTGTCCTGCCCAATATTTATCCTTCAACTAACATCACTGAAACAGATTATTATTGCATTGCTGTTCATGGGAGCTTGCTGTGCGCAAATTGGCTGCCGCGTTTCCGACATTACAACAGTGACTACACTTCAAAAAGTACTTCATTGGCTGTAAAGCACTTTGGGACGTCTCGAGGCTGTGAAAGGCGCTATGTAAATGCAAGTCTTTCTTTTTATAGTGCATCTTCTTTTGTATTTCTTTGGGGAGTGGGGAAGGAATTATAAGAATTAGTCAGTTCTTCTGCTGACAATGCCGATCAGTGCAGAAAGTGACAATGTGCTCCACATCTTTGGTTCAGGAGGACATCAACACAACATGGATAACCAGGCTTCTTGAGAAGGAACCTGCTGTCAATTGGTGGGATACAGATTCTGAGCCTTTCACCCATATTTGAATGAAACTGTGTTTACTGCAGGACAAACCTAATCCCATGACTTGCTACCAGGAACCTGGGTTAAAGCCAGCTGTGGAAAAATACTTTCGAAAACCAAAAACTAAAATAAGTTTTAGCTTGTTTGCAGTCTCACAGCAAATAAACAATTCGCATTTTATCAAGACTGTGTCAATCAGCTTCAATCAGTGATGCAAATCGTGAATCTTTGGAATTCTCTACCCCAGAGAGCTGTGGAGGCTGAGTCATTGAATATATTCAAGGCGGAGATAGACAGATTTTTTAAAAACAGGGGAATCAAGGGTTATGGGGAGCGGGCAGGAAAGTGGAGTTGAGGCCAAGATCAGATCAGCCATGATCTTATTGAAAGGCGGAGCAGGCTCGAGGGGCCGAATGGCCTACTCCTGCTCCTATTTCTTATGTTCTTATACAAGTCAGTGAAAGGCGTATAAACACTGCATAGCTTCATGCTGAGAGATTCCCCCACTATCTGATTTATTCCCACCCATCCATACCATTGGCTGTAATCTCAATTCACGATGCACAGAAAATTAATCTAAACTCTGGATTCCAGGCCTGATCTCACTGAGGCAGCTCGAAGAGAGGATTTAATGGGGAAATGTATCGAAAACTTTATTTGAACAAAGAGAAGAACCAGAAGAGTTGTACGTCCTTCTCACGATACTACCTGTTAATTGACCAAGCGATGTGGTTTGACACAACTTCCAGTGATGTACCTGCGCCAGGTACTGATAAACAGATGGAAACAAAATTACCCAAATACCTTTCGATAATGATGGGGCCATTTAAAATAATTCATAGTTCTTTAATCATATTCTATCCCAGGGCCAGTAATGGATCAACTATTTTCACTCAATTGTCTGCGCTCCTTCAACCCATGTTGATTGTTGATCTGGATTTGGCAGCATGGCCTCTGGATAAAGTGTGGAATGAATGCAACAGGAGCATAAATATAATATCGCCTGTATAACGGACACAGATAAGAAGAATATCTTGCTTGCCGACCACAAAGTCGTGTAGATAATAGCAGGCTTCGGGGAAGGAAGGGGGAGAAAGAGTGAGGAGAGAGAAATCAAGGTGAGAGTGCATGTCCCAGCCTCTCACAATGTGTTTTGCAACACTATTTTTGAACAGTTTCCAAGAGGAGATCCTCAAAGACAACACGACTGTCTAAAACTGAATTGTTTATCAAACCTGTCAATATTGCAACAGTGTGGAGTGGAATGCCAATAGACATCTAACAACATGAGCTAGGTATATCTATAAGCAGAGATCTTTGTGGTGTGGACTAGCACCATGGTGCTAGTCAAGAGTAATGATGAGGGGCAGGCGATCATTTAGGCAGATCATTTGCTAATATTGTATTAAATTTCTACTATTAAAACAGAAAAAGATAAGCATTTATTCTGTAGTATATTACAAGCAAGGTAATTCTTCTGATTCCCTCACTGTGGCTGCCATTTTTGGACACAGCAGGCAGAGTACAGATGAGAGTTTGCTCCCACCTGTAGGCTGACCCTATTTTCTATACAGCAGGCAGATATGCACTCAAAAACAAAATAATCTCAGGAAGGTGGGTAGCGCTTTGAATCCTTTGTGATCTGTGCTTGGATCCATGTCAGATTCACATTGAAACAGCAGTCATAAATGTGGTCATTAGTTTTTGTACATTCTTCAATTACCTCCCCCTCCCAACTCTTCTTTTCTGGCTCCCTTTCAGATAGTCACCACAGGACCACAAAGGCTTCAAACATTCTATTTAGAACGATTTTCCAAAAACTAACAACCCTTCATTGCACTTTTTAATCTGGAACTAATGGATCTCGCGTGGCATTGCTCATGTCTAGACAGGCACTACGCGCTCTCTTTCTCTTACCAGGGTTTCCTGTCTATATGTCACAGGGAGCGGGGGCACATACAGCAGTGTACTCCTTCCCTTATGTCACTTCCTCTTGTATCCCACTTCATTTTTTTGATTGTCTGTACTGTTCTGCTTCTCTCTCCTCATCTTCAATTACGTTTTTGTCTATCTCATCTGCTTTCTCCTCTCTCTTCCCCGTCACGCTTCTCTCTTCTTTTTTTGCTTCTTCTTCTGCACTTTTGGTTGGGAGTGGCAGGTCATGCGTGAGGGGAGAGATTGGAACAAGGCCACGGAGGTGGCAGCTCATGGCTGGGGAAAGATATCCAACAAGGTTCTCAGGCCAGCTTTCAGGTGAGATGGGGGGAGGGATCCAGCCAACATCAGGGAGTGGGAAGGGTGATCAGATCAGGACCAAATTCTATAGTCAGATAGATGGTACTGTGGCGCATGGCAGCCCAACACTACTTTTCTTGGAGATAGAGTAGGGACGTCGAAGGCATGACAGAAATGTGTGATGTGACAGGGAAATGTTATCTGAAGTTTGTTCTATACACAAGACCTTGATATTATCGTTAAATATCTTGGCCCTGCAAAGCTGAACCTGTGTTTATTTCCAACAGATGACCACATTCTGCTATAGCCGAGATACTGAAGCTGCTCTTGGTTTCTGTCTGTAACACGGCTGCTGAACTGGAGATGTTGACTTGCAGTTCCAATTTCCAATCTTCCCTTGTGATACTTCACCATGGGTGGCTCACATACCATATAAAAGGACTCTGCGTGGCTCCCCTGCTTTACGGCATCAAGATTGACAAGATCGGTGACGGCAGACACCATGCTCGAGTGCGAGGGAACCGAGAAATTTGCTGCCCAGATTCCAGAGTCAAACCAGCATGAAAACCCCTGTTGGTATGGAGATAATCAGTGCTTGTACATCATAGCTCAACAAGGTTGACAGAAAATTTACTGTCAACTTAAATCCATAGCTGATGTACCTCAGATAAAAACAAAGCTCTAAGATGAGGCTGGTTAACTATTTAACTCTGAATGGAGTTTATTCTAGTTGTGTGTGGGGGGGGGGGGGGGGGGGGCGGTGGAGGAAAGAGGTGTAAACTGATCCGAAAGTTCCTTTTCGGCCTATTCTTTTCTCTCACTCAATAGATAAACAAACAAGGTTGATGCCTGACACTAGGGAGCACGTTAGCCCCTCCCAAACACACATCCTGCTGAGTTGTGTACGGTTTGAGTAAAGACAGATTACACATCTAGACAGCTCATTGCTGGCCCTGGCTGCACTGAACGGCCACAGTGCAAACTTCACAGCAGCAGAAGACTACAGCTCCCGCCCGCTCGCTAGGACTTGTTGCCCGGTCAAGCTGAGCTTGGGGGTCTACCAATCTTGGGGATGCCAATGCAAAAACAAAGAAGCCCTCGGCCTCTGGGCACAGACTCCGGATTGCCCTTGCTCACTGACTGCTGCCTATTTAGCTGGCACATGAATGCACAACGTCGGCTCCTGGGTGTGGACCGTCAGTTAGAATTTGGGTTACAATTGCTGGCTAGATGTGTGATATCTGAATCAGTTTTCCCCTCCACCCCACCTCGAGCTTCATGCCAAATCAAATCTTGGAGCACAGACATTAGGGGTGTCAGCTGTTGGGAGCGTCATTCTATAGTACGGACAAAATACTGAAAGCACTGAGGCAGCCAGATTAACATGCACGGTAACATAAACAAGACACTGAGACCCCCCCCCCCCCCCCCCTCATAAGGTTCCAAGGAGTACCTCATTATTACAGGGCAAGCCCACCTTGTGTCGGGGTGGAGTGGTCTCAATGCCTCGCTTATGTTACAGTGATGCTTCCATAACACAAGTATCTTTAACACTCGGCAGTCCCATCGGAACAGATGGCCCTGGGCCATTCAGGTTGGTAGGTTGGTGCAATCTGCAGCACAGACAAGGCCATTCAAAACCAGCTCTATGCAAACCCAGATTATTTTGCAGGCCCCTCACATTCTATTTCTACTGGCTGGAGAAAGGAAGAAAACTAAAACTGAACCCGTGGAGCTGCTGTTCCCCTAGCAAGTATGCACGCGTTGCGGAGAGCACAGCCGAGCAGGAAGGGTTGCCATTTGGTTAATTGCTGAAGCAATCTCAATACTCAAATAATCGTTTTATTAATTGGGTTTCAGCACACTCTCGCTCCACAGTCAACCAGCTGACACTGTGCTACCTTTGGTGACACGTTGGTTATCTCATCTTGAAACTGGGATGTGCTGAATAATTTGATTACAAAAGGCCTGTGGAAGAACTGCTGGTGTGTGACAAATTGCTGTTAATCACATTATCGCTCATCCTCTGATAGGACAACCCCCGCCGAGCCTCTGTCCTCCTCCACTGGTTCAATTCACAGCGGGGGCAACATGTTATAACAAGGAGACACTACAAATTCAATTCCCCCCCCGGATACAGGAGCATATCGAGCTGCATCACAAACGAAGAATCTCGGCAGAGTAAGGAGAGTGCAATGGGCGTGGAATACAGCCAGCTATTCAGTTGGCCACATCTTAAATTGGCCCACTCATTTCAAAATGAATACATTTTGCAAATTCTGTTTATATGCAACTGCAGGAAACTCTTTTAACTGACACCTAAATATCCGGAAATCTCTCTTAACCGGAAAAATTCAGGAGTAGGTTCAGGTAAGTTTTACTATATATTAGTGGCCGGGGTTCCTGCACCTGTGGCCGTGCAACAGGGGCTCCTGGATCTGTGGCCATGTAACCGGGGCTCCTGCACCTGTGGCCGTGTACGGGGCTCTCGTACCTTGGTAAGTATTCCTCTCTGTAATCTGGACATTTTGATCAACCGGCACCACGCCGGTCCCGTCGGTGCCGGATAATAAAGAGTTTCCTGTATATATAAATTTGATAAAAGGCTGCAAAACCAAGTTTGATTTTTTCAATGACACTGCCATCTTCCAGTACAGACACCAAGTGGAGGGGTTTACAAGACACATGTGAAAATCATTGGTCACACATGCTGAACATGTGGTGGTAAAAGTCATCGAATCCCAGAATCTTACAGCACAGGAGAGCATTTGGCCCATAATGCCTGTGGCAGCTCTCTGAAAGAGCCATCTAATTAGTCCCACGACCCTGCTCTTTCCCCATAGCCCTGCAATTTTTTTTCTTTTCAAGTATATATCCAATTCCCTTTTGAATGTCAACCAACATTTATCAATCAATGGTGAACGCTGATTCATGGAGTTCCTTCAAGCGAGAGCTGGACCTGTTTCTGGCTGGGCCGGAGATCACCTCGTACAAGACATAACATCTGGCAACATTGATCAGGGCCAGGGTAGTCTCCTGGACTCCTTTCAATCACCTGAGGGGGTGGGTGAGGAATTTTCCAGATTTTATCCCCCCCAAAATTGGCCTGAGTTTTTAATCTGGTTTTTTTGCCTCTCCCAAGAGGTTACAGGGCTCCAGGTGAGGTGGGGTGTGTATATATTGTGATGTACAATACATTACAACTGTATGGGACCTGTAGGTCTTTTCTGTCTGCCCTTTTCTTATGCTCGTATATATCATTGAAATCTGATTATCTGGTCATTTATTCCATTGCTGGTTGTGGAACCTTGCTGTGTGCAAATTTAGTGTTTACCTACATTAAAACAGTGACTATACGCCAATCGTACCTCACTGGCTGTAAAGGGCTTTGGGACATCTTGAACGGCGCTATATAAATGCAAGCTCTTTCTTTAAATAGCTGCCGTGTGCATACATGAAACAAATCCACTCGTGTATGAACGGCCACAGGTGCGATACACAAACAAGCGCAAAATGGATCTTCTATGAGCATGAATCGAACTTCCAATGAGTCGACTCATTCAGGCACATCGCATTTAAATGCAGCAACAGCGGACTTGTTTTTTTTTTAATCAAAGTGATCAGGCGGTCACCCCCAGAAACTAGAGTGACCGGTTCCAAACCAGGCTGGTGACCACCATCCTGCCACTTGGTGAGTTAGACCTTTGAACATGCTCAAACTAATCTATTTTCAAAACTCCCTTCCCAAAAATACCCGGTGACTCGAAATTTTACTGGAGGAAATGAATCGTAGAATGGAACGGAACAAAAATTCAGCTACAGACAGGCAGTTAGCCAATTAGGGTAGGGGAAAACTGTGTACAGGCCACAAAGTATCAGGTGCACAAATGGAGACAGACACAGAGCTGCGAGTGGTGGAGCGGAAGCTAAATCTCATCTACCAGCTGCTGGGTTGCTTTGTTTGTGAGGCGGTTAAGGTGCTTTTGCATTACAGTAGTGCAGCCGATGACAACTGCACACAGTTCTCCTGCTGTCAGCTGAACTCCTAAATGTAAATGACCCAACCTGCAGGGAAACAATGGTATTGTAGATCCACCAAACAGGTGGTCTATGAGCTTGCTGTCGCACTGAGCTCCTCTTGTCGCACAAGCTAAACGTGGGCAGCTGGTTCCACGGAGCTGCACGCCTCTGCAACTGGGTCTAAGTTGGCTCAGTGGCAGCACTCTTGCCCCTGAATCAACGGTTGTTGGTTCAAGCCCCACTCCAGATACTTGAGCAAATGTAATAATCCAGGCCGACACTTGAGAGCAGTGAGGGAGTGCTTCACTGTCGTCGGGGCCGCCTTTCGGATGAGACGTTAAACCGATGCCCGGTCTGCCCTCTTGGGTGGACATAAATGATGCCATGGCACTAAAATCAATAGAAATTAAAATTGGGCAGGGTCAAAAAGGGCAGGTGCCAGCTTCTGCCCAAGCATTGAAGGTGAAAATTACCCGAACAGTTGAAATCAAAGTAAATCACTGCTGCCCTACTCTAATGATCTTTGACCATCAGGTTGGGGGGGGGGGGGGGGGAAGGGGGTAAGTCAGAGAACCGCCTGGCCAAAACAACAATTTATAGGTCCACGATGGGTGGGACTCATGGGGGGGGCGGGGGGGGGGGGGGTGAGGGTTGCTCTGGCTGCCTGCCTGCCTCTCTTGCGCGGCGTTGTCCATGCCCAGGAGGTCCTGGAGAGGGAGCACGCGGTATCCACCGGTACACTTGAGGCCTTCCGCAAGACTGGTAAAGAGGGGATAATCGCTAATCACAACAACCTGATGATTTAATTATTATTTATGTACTGTTGGCTGTATTATGCAGAGTAATTTATTGTTTATTATATTTGTGGTGGCCTAGAGCACTTGCCTTAATATTTTACGTTTCCATCTGGTGAAACTGGGGCAACCAGATGCATGTTTTATGTCTTGTAAAAGCGCACACTTTTCATGAAAAAGTGTCTGGCAATTTGTTTCTTTGTTCAGGGAGGAATAAAAGAGTCAGAAGACCCAAGGGTGACATTTCTCACAACGATGTTGTGCATTAGTGAAACGGCGATGCCGATTCAAGGTGTCGAGGTATCTCAGGTTTGCAAACAAGCGCACAATTATTTTTCACCAGCATTTCATTTCAGGTAGACGATGGCCCTTCAGCACGACCAGCTGGGTTCAACCACTAAAAAAAAAAATCCAAGTCACATTTCTGTGTTTAAAACCGAAAATCTAAATCGGAATACCAAAAGCCTGAAGGAGCATCCCTGGCCCGAGATTCAGAAGATGTGGGGCGTGCGGTTGGGGGTAGTCAGATGAAGACCGAAAGTCTCTGTCAGAAATACGTTGCTGCTGGATGAGAAAGATTCTCCTATCCCTGCTCATCTGCCACCAAAATACACAGCATGGTCTCCAACAACAGTCCAAAAGCTTTCAACCAGAAAAAAAAAATCAATCAATCATTATCGGCAAGTGCTGCACGAAAAGCCTTACATTTGGACAATGCTGGAAGCCTGCAAAATCAATACTGCTCCTGGTAAATACAGTACATAGTAACAGTCAACAAGGGGATATGATGGGATTACACATAAAATGCAACAAGCCTGAAAACAGTAAGTAAGGACTACAAAATCTCAGGCTGATTGGGTCACTGTTAACCTTTACAGTACAGGGCGGAAAAAAGGAACAACGCGCACCAGAGAGGTACAAAAGTGCGGAGATTCTATTAACATGTAGCAGAACGGGCTGTTGGAATTGAGGTGGTGGAGTACAGAATAACAATGCATGAGCTTACTGCTCTAATTTCCCCACTTGATGAGTTCCTGATCTCGGCTCTTCTGTCAAGGTGAGGCATTAAGCTGGGCAGAAGAGGAACTGAAGTTCTTCTTAAAAAAGGATATCAGAACAATGCTGACTTTCCGTCACCTTGGTGTAAGGGTTGTACCAATGTTCTCATTTGGATGGCAGCAAGGCGTTGGGGGTGAGAGAAAGCAGGAAATAAAGCAACGTGGAGAGAGGAAGAGGATGCTATCCAAACTTTCAATTTGGGCCACACTTTTCCTCAAATTCGTTTTTGAATGCTGACTCCCTCTGAATTGAGCCGATCCATTAGGAAAACACTGTAGACTGCAGTTGGACCTCACAGCATGAATTGAGTCCTCACAGGGACCTGAAGACATGTTTTTAACCCATCCTCTTTCCCCAGTCCACAAAGGAAAACCAAAAAAATGCCATGCAACAGCTCATGCAAAAACTACAATTTGAAGGTCCTTTGTTATCAGAGGTGTGCATCCAACAGCAGACATATGATGCTCCCACCATCAGCTGCATTGTAAATATAAAGAACCCAACCTACAGGGATCTAAAGGCATCGTAGACCCATTGTAAGCAGTGGTCAAGATTAAGAAGCTCCTGTTGCTGGGAGCCGTTCCCACACAACTGCATCCCTCTGAATTATGCATTGGAAGCCAGCTGGTCTATGGAGACCAGTGCCCAACAAATATAAAGGCGGCAGATCAGTTCACAGAGCTTGCTGTACCAAGATTAGAACAAATGGGAAGGTAAAAGATTAGTCAGACTTTGGAGCTGGTGGCAGAGGTTTTGCTGGATTTCAACAAATGCAATTTTGAGGAACAAAAAATTAAGCACAATACCCAAATAATGGAGGTGTAAATACAGTGTTCCAGAGACGTGATCCCAAAGCTTTGATATCACTCACACTGGATCTCGGATCTCAGCCAGTTGAGTCGCTATTTCTGGCCTCAATCTTCTTGGGCTAGAGAAACATAACCAACCACGGTTCTTGCTCAGGAAGGCTATCCAGTAACCTGAGTCATCTGAAGAACTACCTTGATGGAAAACAGTGCTTGCAAACCAAGCAAAAGAACCTGCAAAACAGGTGAGATGATGATGTAAATCAAAAGGTACACTTGCTGACGATGATAATTTCTGGTTTCCTCTCCTGCTCCAAGTACAGTCTCCTTCTGAAGACACTGTGCCTCTTTAAAAATTACTGTAGGTCATTTCAAGTGTCCATTTCAGTCAATGACAGGTGTTAAAATGTGATTTCAAGAAAGCAATAATCAAGGTAAATACAACCTTCAAGTAGTTCTTGAAAAAGACAGGAGTATAATTCACTAGCAACCTGGCAACAACAGAACACAAATTTATTGAAAAAGACAAGAAAATACCAATGAGAATTAGGGTTATGATACACATGTATACATTTTGAAAAAACATGAAGCCTGATTATAGAATTTTTCTTGACTCGCTGAGACTACTTTCATTACGAGAGGAGATTAAGGGGTGATTTGATAGAAGTGTTTAAAATTATGAAGGGATACGATAGAGTAGATAGAAACAGGCTGTTTTCAGTGATTTAGCGGTCTAGAATGAGGGGACATAGATATGAGATTAAATCTAAGAGATTTTGGACAGAAAGGAGAATTTGTTGTGGGTTGTAAGGCGGTGGACTGCACTATCGAAGTTAATGATTGAAGTAGAGACTATGTCAACATTTAAGAATAGGTTCGACAGGTGGTTAAAGGAAAGGGGAATATGGGAATAGGGCAGGTACATGTAATCAGGACTAGTGCTGGCGTGAAGGATAAACCTGACAGGGACTGGTTGGGTCGAACGGCTTGTTTTCTTGTTGGAATTCTATAATTATAACCATGATATTACATGGTTAACACGGACCAGTCAGATGATCAGCACAGGCCATTCTCCTTGCTGCTGCTCCAACACCAGTCTCGCAACTGCCCACAGTCCTTTTAACTTCTCTCCCAGCCTCAAACTATAACAACTTCACCACTTCCTCCCTGTCCCAGCAAAACCTTGGCACCCAATCTGATCTCCTGCCCACTGCACCTCAGCTAACCTCTCAACCGCCAGCATTCCCGTTCCTCTGCCTTCCCAAGCTCAATTTTCACCCAGGCCTTGGCCCCGCTCCTTGCCCTCCCCAAATCCTCTTCTGGCTACACAGCTATGAGCCACGACAGGCCCAGTAGTGAGGCCTGGGCCTCGGAAAAACCGAGACCCAACAGCAGGTCCTGGACCTGGTGAGAAACAATTAACAGTTTCGTGTTGAATGTTTTCCTCCCACTGGTAACAAAACTAACGTTACATGACATTGAAAAACACCTTATTCTGAAAAGATGCTTATATTCCTTTACAAAAACCCCATTAAATGGCACAGATAAAAAAAACAAATGAATATATAACAATGGAACTTTCCAGTACATAGTAAGTATAATTATTTTTTATGACAAAACTTCATCAGGCAATCTACCTTTTAAATGTAGCGAGAGTGGCAGTTATGCAGATGATAGAGACAGACACAATAACTGTGACATAGAGACTGACAAAAAGATTTGGAGAGTCACGGTGACCAGGGAAAGCGCACAAGGCACAGAGATAGAAAAGGCAGAAGCCGCACAGGACAAGAGAGAAGAGGACGGGAAGAGTTAGGGTGAGAGACAAGCAGAGAGTTACAGGAAGAGTTCAGTTCTCGGACTCCTTTATTGAAAAAAAATTCCCCATTGCCAACTGAAGCAGAATCTGATTGCCCTGCCGATGACCCCAGTTGTAATTTTCCCACTGCAACACGACTGTTAATTCACACCAGCCAATAGTTATGAATTTTTAAAGATAAAACCACTCTGCCTCAGTTAACTTAATGTTTTCAGCGCCTGGTCCATCATGGGTGAGAAACAACACAGCTGATGGCCACCATGCTAGATTTAGGATGCTGGGCCAAGAAACCCAAGTAAATAACTCTCTCTCGAACACAAAACACTACATTCTGTCGATTTAAAGAGGCACAAACCTCTTCGCTGACATGAATGAAAATCAATTCTATTCAATTCCAAATAGTCTTCAATGCATTTTCTTTTCCTTTTATCTTCCTGCTCTTTTATTTTCTCCCCTCTTATGCTGAAGGTCATGATTCCCTTGCTGGGGAAGGGTTCCACGGGCTCCAATCGCCATCGCTCACCTTGCCCGTGTGGCTGTTAGCCACAAGTGAGCCTTGGCAGCCAGTGTTGGCGTGTTATTTGACCATGGGGGCATCCCAGCTGACCCATCATCCTGTCCGCGCCTTGCCCCGCATCCGTGCAGGCGCACTTAAAGAGCGGCAGTGCCTGGATGCCAATCAGGAGCGAAAAAAAAACTGGGCCAATCTCCATTGTTATCCTGGCTCAGATCACCTGAAGGGATTTTCACACTGTCGGCAGGGTCTCGGGAGAGCAGCACTCCTGAATTCACGTTACATCACGCCAACCATCTCCCTACAAACCGGTGACACGGAGAAGTGCGGGCGAAGGCTGGTCGTCACACTTTGCAGTGATACTGGTCCATAATTTGCTGGTAAAATGCCGGCGAGTTCACGGCGCCTGCCGTTACTATTGTGCAAGAAACCCAGTAACTTCTGGCGAGGGAGAGATACGCTGCGAGTTGCAAACCATCACATATTGCTGGACAATTTGCGCCCCTCCGCCGTTGGCCTCGCAAAAACAGCAACTCACCCTCAACCTCTCCATAAGCTACAAGAAATTTGCACCATAAATACGAATTAAACTTGCTGTAGAAAGTTAGGGCTGGTATTTAACATAAGAACCCTATTAATGGGGAGATTTATGTTCCTGCAATGCCAATCTTTTCCTTATTTTTCCTTTCTTTCTCTTAATCCAATCTTTCTTGCCCTTTCTTTATTTCTTGATCTGTATCTAATTTGACTCTAATTCACCCCACTTCCTTCTCCGTCGTTCACTCTGTTTCTTTCTCTATCCTTAAATTTCATAGGTTAAGGAGATGGACCACTGGTCCCGTTGTTTACCAGTTCGCACTTCCAGCAAATTTGCGGCCCGAAAATAATTGGTGCTGAAGGGTGAGGGGGAAAAAATCCAACTCACGGGGCAAGGCCATGAGATGCCCCACTCCAGCAAATTCTGGGCCACTGTATCACCGCTGAGATGCGTTGTTGCCCAGTGCAGCCTGCAAAAATGCAGCAAACATCGCCCGGGTTTACAAGCCCAGCGGGGGTACGTTGATCTGGCCGTGGGGAGACCCGCACTATGAGAGCCGGCAGCCAAAAGGACGATATGAAAGCGTCTCAAACCCTGAAGAGACTGGGGCTCCAAGCTCACAAAGACTTGGGCGGTATGAATCAGCACAAACTCGCTGAGTCAGCGGGATAGCCAATCCATATATCCTTCAAGATCTGCTCGTGTGCAATGGGTGTGGAGCGGTCACCACAAATGACCACGACAGGCTAAACCGGCCAAGATTTTCTTCCGACACCCAGCTGTTGTGCAAGGAGTTAGGTTTTCCTACCTTGCTTCCAATTTGCTGCCCCCTGTTTGCCCCCTTATCTCAACTAAGTTTGAACCTTCAGTGCTTAACACGGAACTTGTGCTTACAAGCTAACAGCAATGCCCCATTCACACAGAATTAAAAATTCATTCAATTCCATTTTTTTTACAAATAAATGTTAGGAGAAATAAAACATTAAATATGCACCTAACACAAATGTTTTAAAAAGAACATGCTGGTCAGGTTTTTTTTTTAAACTTTGTGCTGCATGAAAAATTGAATTCTCAAATATTCATTAAGATCTGTGACATTCTCTGCTGGCTTCTGTAGGTTAAGTGCATCACATGAAATGATTTCCAGAAAAACTGTGAATAAATCACGAACAAACTTCCACAGCTTCCCCATATGGCTCCCAACGTGGAAGCAAGCTCGAGAGACCAGGAGAGTCCCAGATTCAATCCTCTGTCTGCGCGGAGTTTGTTGCCCACAGTCAGGGCAATTGTGAGGCAGTGGTTGGCTGGAGTGTCCCCAGGCTAGGGAAGAGTGTGAGAAAGGGAAAGGGGGGGGAAAAAATCCAGGATTTCCGCCTCCAATCGCTATCAAATGACTCTGCTGGAAAGTGCACAGATGTGGGTGTTGGATGAGAAGAGGGTCAGGCTTGACTGTTATGTCCTGCACTTGAGGTTACGGCACCAATGGCCTTGTCTTTGCACCTTGGATCCAAAATTGGCTTAGTGGCAGGAGGCAGCGTGTGATGGTCGAAGGTTGTTTTTGTGACTGGAAGCCTGTGTCCAGTGGTGTACTGCAGGGATCGGTGCTGGGTCCTTTGCTGTTTGTAGTGTACATTAATGATTTAGATATGAATGTAGAAGGTATGATCAGTAAGTTCGCAGATGACACGAAAATTGGTGGAGTGGTAAATAGCGAGGAGGGAAGCCTCAGCCTACAGGACGATATAGACGGGTTGGTCAGATGGGCAGAACAGTGGCAAATGGAATTTAACCCTGAAAAGTGTGAGGTGATGCATTTTGGGAGGACTAACAAGGCAAGGGAATACACAATGAATGATAGGACCCTAGGAAGGACAGAGGATCAGAGGGACCTTGGTGTGCATGTACATAGATCCCTGAAGGCAGCAGGACAGGTAGATAAGGTGGTTAAAAAGGCATATGGGATACTTGCCTTCATTAGCCGAGGCATAGAATATAAGAGCAGGGAGGTTATGATGGAGCTGTACAAAACGCTAGTTAGGCCACAGCTGGAATACTATGTGCAGTTCTGGTCGCCACACTATAGGAGGGATGTGATTGCATTGGAGAGGGTGCAGAGGAGATTCACCAGGATTCTACCTGGGCTGGAGCGCTTCAGCTAGGAAGAGAGACTGGACAGGCTGGGGTTGTTTTCCTTAGAGCAGAGAAGGCTGAGGGGGGACCTGATTGAGGTGTATAAAATTATGAGGGGCATAGATAAGGTAGATAGAAAGGAACTTTTCCCCTTAGCAGAGGGGTCAATAACCAGGGGGCATAGTTTCAAGGTAAGGGGCAGGAGGTTTAGAGGAGATTTGAGGGAAAACTTTTTCACCCAGAGGGTGGTTGGAATCTGGAACTCACTGCCTGAAAGGGTGGTAGAGGCAGGAACCCTCACAACATTCAAGAAGCATTTAGATGAGCACTTGAAACGCCATAGCATACAAGGCTATGGACCAAGTGCTGGAAAATGGGATTAGAATAGACAGGGCTTGATGGCCGGTGTGGACACGATGGGCCGAAGGGCCTCTATCTGTGCTGTATAACTCTATGACTCTATGACCTTAGTTCCTCAATAAATTAGTAGAATGGGTTTGGACCCATTCTTCCCTCTGCAGTTGGCAGAGGATGAAGACTGGGCAAGATGTGGAATGAGGTGCCCTGCCTGACAAGAGGAGAAATTGCGAAATAGATGGACTGAAAACTCGGCATAAAAGCATACCGACAACCCATGAAAATGGTTGACCTTAATCCAACACGTCATTCTGACAGATTCCGTCACATTAACTCCTGTCCACAGGGTTCCACGACAGTCCCCAAGGCCATTTGCCACTTCCCTCCCCTAATGTCACTGATGATATAAATGCAAATGACAATCAGAACAAATGGGGAAAAAGAACCTGACTAAAATGTGGAAAGATAGCAGCAGGCATGCCTGCTCAGACTCTTATCTGCTCACCAACTCTGGTGCAAGAAATGTCTGCAGTCATGCCAGATTTGATCAAGAAACCAGCGATGAAAATAATATTTGCCTTCTTGATGACTCCTGCTTGCGTGCACATTTGTCCAGATAGTGCGAAGCTACGTATTGGCAGATTACAAACCACATGAAGAAATTGGAACAAAGAATCAACGGCAATGGGATGGGTTAAACGGAAGTGTGAAGGAACGTTCCAGAAATATCACAACCACTGCAAAGTTCTTCAACTCCGGGCTCATTGATGTTCTTGTCCAGTGGTGATGATCCTCAAAGTTGGGAGAGCTGACGGCAAGCCAGTGCGGTACTGAGTTTCACTGGGCTGCGCCAATCAGCGGAAGGGCTCGGTTCCACACAGGGTTAAAAAAAAGAAAAGAAATCGGCCAAAGAATTTGCGACGCCGTGGCTGTTCACCAACTGCACAGATGTAGCACATTTTTAAAAAATTCTAGCACCTCAGCTGCAGTTGAAACGGAACGTGATTCGAACGCTGTCCTTTCAAAGCTGTCCATTTTTCCACTGACAGCTGCCAGTGATATCCAATCTTCCAACACTTCCAGTTCACCACACATTAGCAGGCAGCAGAGTAGGTTCAATAAACCCCAGGGGAAGAGACAATAACCCTCCTTGGAGAAACGCTGGCTGCTGGTTGCCAAACTGCTAATTGGAAGATTGTGTTTTAAGTCGCTTTCCATTCTCCCTCTCCTCACCTGCAGTATAAATTAGGCACCTGCGGAAACACACAAATTGCTGCCAAAAAGTTGATGAGAAGATTGGGAGTTAGGTAGCGGACTTCTGGTGCTCCACACATCTCCAGTCTGGCGCTCAAACACATCCCTGCCCTCATTACAAAACTTTCTGCTGCACCGCCAGTTCCATGACGCAGCTCAGGGACCTCACTTACTGATGTTTCAGCTTCCACTATCTGCCAGGGTCAGAGTTGCTCTCTGTAGCTCACACTCAGAACTCGCACCGTCCTCGACTGCTACAGGCCATATTATGAGCAGAAGATGAGAACATGTGAGGAAGGCCATTCGGCCCATCTTAGTGCATCCATCCGGAGAATTCCTAATCCCCCCCACCCCCCCGACAATGTAACATCCAATTGTTTCTTAACTGATTTCAGAGTTTTTGCTTCCACTACTCTATCTGAATGTTTGTTCCACATGCCGATCACTCTTTGTGTGAAGAAGAATTTAACTGTCATCAGTCCTGAAATTAACTCTTACCAGTTTGAACCCCTATCCCCTAGTTTTACTTCCTCAGTTTAATTTAACATAAAATCCTGAGGTAACTTTGAGTGAAGCGGATGATATACACTACTTTAAAAGTCATTTTCCCAATTTTTCCCGTCGTCTTCACCGCTTCTGGAGGCAGGGCTTCACACTGGCATAGTTACATGGGTGTGACAACTCTCCGACCCCGCCCTCAAGTGTCCAATCCTCATCTGAAAGCCGGACAGCGAAGGTCCACACAGTGTACCCGCAATGATGCGGTTACGGATTAGAAGGTGGGCATTTTTGTTTGTGTTCAACATATAACTGAGAACAACTTGAAACTTTCAGCTATCTGAAAGAAGCTCCCGGCTTCTTGAAAAGTAAATGTCACATCTCAACTTTCCCTCTCCCCAAGTTCCATCCCATCCTCTCCCGAGATGCTGACTGTTACAGTGTGGATCCATGACCACTCTCGAGAACCTCCCTCTAAAATGTCGTCTTTCATACCTTGAGCCTTGCCAATAATAAGTACGAGTTGGCTATTCGCCAACGGAAGGCATCACAGCGAGCCCCATTGTCTTCTTACCCGACACACGAGAGGTTACCGGATCGCGGTCAGCAGTGGGCCTCTGGCTGACGTTCTTCTCGTTAGCCCGGGGCTCTGATTGTCAACTGTCCCACCGTGCCCCCTCACAGGGCTGCGCTGGCTAACCCAAGGAGAATCGTAAAGTCATCAAGAATCTTACAGCGAATAACGATGAGATGTCTACACACAGAGTGACTCTGATCTGGGAAATAATTGCATCTCTTCCTCAACATCTTTGAACTTCACACAGGAACATCTTCCTAATCCAAACTCCTCATTTCCACACGTACCAGATGGCAAAACTGCACGCAACGGCAAGGTGGCAAATCTGGCCTCATAAACGGGGCTGTAGATGATGACTTGGTTCCTTTCTGGTGAAGTCTTTTTCCCCCCGGTTTGTTAATAATGCTCAGAGTTGATTTACGAGGAGATCAGACTGCCCCCAATGACATTTTGCATGACAGTGACACCACAGAGATTCGTTAAGGGGCATGAGTGCTCTAATTACTCACACGCATGACGATGCATATTCTGGTAGGTGTATTACCCTCCATAACTTACTGGATAGGTTCAGGAGGCGATTAGTTTAGAGAAAAAATTGAAGGGATCGGGTCAGAAGATGGACAGATAGATTGGAGTTATCAAAAATAGGCAGAATTGTTAGGCCTAGTCGACCTTTCCCTATTCCCAAGTGTTCCTAATTCAACAGAGACCAGACGTCAAAGTTGGATAGTTCTAGTCTCTGCATTTAGCCAACTGAGCCTATCGGGAAGCAGATTTTTTGTTAAATACATTGACAAATCCACCCCCTAATCCTAGTCAGTTGGAAATCTCATCCTCCCGCTCCCAGAACAGTGGGTTAGTCCACAGAATGGCAGAATAATGCACTGGCAGCCTCTACAACGCAGCCATAATCAAAATGGCAGCACCGGAGGAGAGAGTCAGAACATGCAACATTCCTCTTGTGATTAATAAGAAAGGAGGTCACTGGAGTGTCACTCCATTTCAAGGGAAGGCAAGCACACTGGCATCACCTGGCTTAACTGCTAATGGTGGCATCTGTGGTGAATCAACAGCCCTGGCGACTGTCTCCTCTGAAAGGAAGATTGCGGTTGTGAAATTTAGTGGCATCAAGGGAGGAATTAAAGGGATTAAGCAATAGATTAATCCGCAAATATTTTTATTGTATTGCATGGATATATAATCAGTGTTTCAACAGGGTGTGGGCACACGTTTTTCATAGGCCTTAATTATATAAATCAAAAGCTCAGACAGATACCGAAAAAGTTACAAAAAAAAAGCAAGTGCCTAAACTCTCAGGTGCACTGATTTAAATGGGATGCAGTGCGGCTCTGTGATAACTAATTTCTCTCAGACAGGCAACAGCTGTTTACCAGCTATAGCATCCAATCCACCGAGGCTGGGCTCCATCAGCTCTCCAGTTAGAAGGAAATTCTCAGGTGTGCTTATGTCTGAATTTAAAAATAAATCAGCAAAGCACACACTAACTTTCCATCCAAACAAGGCATGGCCTTTTTGAAAGCTGGTTAACTCTTCAGAAGCGCTCTTCCTACAAATATATATGATGTGGAGATGCCGGTGTTGGACTGGGGTGGACAAATGTGAGAAGTCGCAGAACACCAGGTTATAGTCCAATAGTTTTATTTGAAATCACAAGCTTTCGGAGTGCTGCTCCTTCGTCAGGTGAAGTCACCTGACGAAGGAGCAGCGCTCCGAAAGCTTGTGATTTCAAATAAAACTGTTGGACTATAACCTGGTGTTCTGCGACTTCTCACATTTGTACAAATATATAGGAGAGATACCTGGCGCATTAGAGGGTGCCAGTTTTAAGGGTTTAGATGATGTCAAACCAGATTCCTCGTCAAACTGGATTCCTTCCCTTTCATGCGTTTGGTTTTTTTTTTTAAGATGATAATTGACCCACATTACTCGCTTAGGGTTCATTGTCTTGCTGCATTGTACGCCCTGGGTAAGAATGTTTACAATGTCGAACAGCTTCTGGGATAGCCATGTATATCACAGGGCAGATGCTCCAGCTGTGACAGCAACAGACAAATATGGGATTTCAGCCACTGGGAATAATCCACACTGGAATACAGGAAGAAGTCAGGGAGATGAGAAAAGGCCTTTCAGCCCATTCTAGCCAATAAATGCTGGCCTTGCCAGCGACGCCCACATCCCAGGAACAAATTAAAAAAAACCCTCTTCCTTCCGTACTCGGACTCTCCCACCACAGCATCCGGCTATACTCTAAACAATCCCACTACTTCCATCTACAAACATTTATCCCTCTTAAACTAAATACGTTCTTCCTCATTTTCAAATTCTAAACATTGCTGCACAAATCAAACACGCTGTTTTCATCGGACATCCCAAAGTGCAAAGTCATTGGCAAGGAGATGCCATCTTTCTTATTTAGACTTCAGCCATTAGCGATTCTTGAGTAAATAAAAAAACCTCATACTTGAGCATGCAAGATTATCATGGATGAATTGATTTTTAGAATACTTGTTAAAATATCTTATAATCATTAATATCTTATAATCCTCAATATCTTATAATCATCAGTAATGGAGTTATAATCGTGTGTAAGAATTAAATGTAGAAGTCTGTAATCATCAATTGTATGCAATAATAACCTGAATTATATATGACATGTAACCCTTTTGCTTATAATTAAAAGTCTGTGAGAAAGCTGTAATCAGACAGCCTGGGGTGAGAAAGAGGATTGCTATAGTCGAATAGGGAAGCTGTGGGTGAACGTTGGATATTAGCCAACAGTAAGGATGAGACATAGCGTGCATCTAGCCTGGGAAGCAAGATCAGGTGTAACTGCCACTGTGTTGGAATGTTACGATGTCTGCAGTGAATTAAAATCATAAGCATTTCACAGCGAACAGCAAGGACACCATAGCTCTACACTATGGAGACATGTTCCTTTAGTGTTGCCATAACTACCCCAGATATGTATCTTGATGGTCAAAAACAGATGATGTAAGGGTATCACAAGACTAGAACCTGCGTAAGCCAAGGAGCTGCGGACATGGCATCTTTATGATTGGATTTTGGGTTTTGGATGCAAGCCAGTGATTGGTTCAGTAAGACTCCACGGCTTTTGAATGAGAGTAAGGGTACAAGAAACGGGTCTTAACAGCCACAAGTGTAGAAGATTTCAGGAAGAATCAAGGACACACCCAGGAGACAGAGAGAGAGAGAAAGAGACACAGGGCGCAGCTCACTCACGGTTGTGCTTCTACCCAGAGGATAACGGGGTAATATAAGTCTCAATTATTCTCTGTAAACTGCTGCTTGAATACTGGAATGTATTAAGTCTTGCTTATGCTGAATAAAGTTAAATCACTGTCCCCAATACAGGTCAACCTCGAATCATTTGCAACCTGGCTCCCTCTGGGATCTTGCAGCAGAAGTCAATTATATGATATTCAATCCCTTCCCTGAAAATTTTAGGACAGTGCTCAACAGATTGCACAGCACCAACATTCCCTCATGGCTTAACACTACTTACATAAGACCAATGCTGCTGCCAGTGGAAAAACAACCCAGAACGTATGTTTGAGAAAATTTCAGGAAACATTCTCTAGAGTTACCAGTTACATGTACACAGTAAGCAGTAGCGTTCAGCAATTAATTTGGGTTTTGGGAGAATAGATGCGTTCCATTTTTGTCACCGCAACGTCATGTGCAAGTGATGTACGTCTCGATCAGAACTATGTCAGCGCACTGCCTGTAAACAAACCAGGTGGGCGTTGCCAAACACTTTTTCATACAGATGATGCCCCCTTTGAAAATACTGCAAGCTATTCACAAACAGTAACTCATACACCAGTGATCGGCCAAATCTTTCGCACCCTCTTCGAAATGCTGCAAACGAAGGCCGAAGTGTCAGCCATGGCTCAGTTGGCAGCTCGCTCGCCTGAGTCAGAAGGTCGTGGGTTCCAGCTCCACTTCACGAGACTTGAGCGCATAATCTCAGCTGACACTCCCAGAGCAGCACTGAGGGAGTGCTACACTGTCGGAGGTGGCGTCTTTCAGATGAGACGTTGAACCAAGGCCCCCGCCTGCCCTCTTCAGGTGGATGTAAAAGACCGCCCGGCACTATTCGAAGAAGAGCAGGGGAGCCTCAGCCATCACGTGCACAATGGGAACAACACAGACTCGGCGGGTGAGCGTTTTTGCAGCTTGCGCAGTTACGTGGTCTGCTGCGGCAATGCTTTTGCAAACATTGCCATTGTGTTCCTGCAATTTTATTTTAAAGTTCTTTCTCATTACCATTTTGTTCCGATGCCAGCCTTTGAAAAGAAAGGTCATACTGTGCAACTGCAATGCGGGGAGACTGGCACCGACACTGTCCAATACAACAGTAATGCCTCCCCGCTGGGTTTTAGAAAAGATCCCCTATAAAAAGTCAGTTTATGGGGAGAACCGAGACTGCCTTTGTAGCCAAAATCCTAGCGAAATGGTTGTCATAGTTTCAAAGAGCTGTAAAGTGAGTGCTTTTGTTTGCCCCTCTTGCCCTAGAGGTGACTTTTCATTTTAAGATATAGCTTCACAGGCAGCAGAACCCTCGAATACCTTGTCCAAATCATCATTTTTCATGTACAAATCTATACAATGAACGTCAGTGGGCCATTAAACTATGGGCCCGATAAAACGGAGCAAAACCCAGAACTTCCATTTCTAGTGGGTGTCAATGGATTTCAAATCAGTTTCAGGAACTCTAGCTGAGTCTCACCCACCCCAGGTCAGGCCACTTAGGACAGCTTAAGCAACCCAACTGCTCAACAGACTTGGGGGGGGGGGGGGGGGAATTTGTGTTTGCCAGCCAAGTTGCTGGTTTTACCGGCAGTTAATGGCCGCATCGCTAACCGAGTGAAATTGGTCTGGGGGGGCATGGAGATAGGTGGCAGCAGCGCTCACCTTCCGTGCAACGCCGTCCTGGTGACGTTGCTGGAGGGATCCGGGACGAAGTTCCTGTCCAGGTCCGGCGTTGCAGCTTCCCACAGCCTCTGGGAGCGAAGCTGTGGAGCTCGCAAGGAATTGTGGGCAATGAAGAGGTCTGAGAATTAAAGGGGCCACGCACACAGAAAGCAATACAAAATAAAATGCAGTGAATCAATACATTTTTCAGCCCTTTCTGCCTTTTAAGAAATATTCAACATTTAAAAGAAGTTCCAAATGTGAATATTCAGCTGTTAAAGCTGAATTACCTTCCTAACCTCAACAAATGGGAAAACTGCCTCAGCACTAACACAAATGGCTCAGCAAGCCAGGGAAGAGGCATCGAGGGTCTCACACGTAGCACTCCAGCTTTGTGCAGGGGGTCAACACTGCAAGAGCGGCCCTCTACCCACAGGGGCCTGGAGGCCCTCCAGAAAGAACGATGTTGGAGTTCATCACTAAGGCTGTCACTGCCAGCAGTGTCGCCCCCACCACCTGGCTCCAGTGCCCAAAGAAGCTTCATGACCTCAGACCACTGGTCAAGGTCAGTGAATGCATCTTCAAAAGCCGTCTCCTACCAACTGCATCACTAGCCTTACACACTGCTCAATGCACGACCCCCAATCACTCATCTACCAACAATCTGCACACCAATGATGAGGCACATCTCCCATTCCTAGCCTCACCTCACCCCCTTGGAGGAGACGGTGCAGGCCATTCTTGGCAGGGGCACAGTTGAGCCCTTGGCCAGCCGCGGGGCTGAAAGGATACAAGATGCGGGTATCCTCATACGTTATCCCCCTTCTGGCATGTACCTCTGGCTTTGCCGCCCTCCCGTCAGCACAACTCCACCCTTGTGCCTTCCTCATATCACACACCCAAGAAATGCAGCCTGCCCAGCCAGTGGGACTGCAGGTGGATGATTCCATCCCAGATATCCCGGCCAGAAAGGGTCTGTCTTCGGAATCATCGCCTGCGGTCCCACTGAATTCAGCGCTAGGGTCGAAGTTTGCGTTGGTGACGTTAAGTCGACGTTGCACGCCGATTGAAGTCACCACGCCGCCATTTTTTTTTTTTTTACAGGGCGCTGCCAGTTATCGGCAGCGCAAAGGTGGGGGGGGGGGGGAAAGAGGAATATGGCAGCCGCCGCAGGACCCACCACTAGCTGGCGAAAGGGCTACCATTTTATCGCCATTTCATGGCGCTACGGAGTGGCGGTAAGTACATAAATTGTTAGCCCTTGGAATCCAAAGCAAAATACTGCAGATGCTGGAAATCTGAAATTAAAAAAAAAGAGAAAATGCTGGAAACACTCAGCAAGTGAGGAAGCATTTGTGGAGAGAGAGAAAGAGAGTTAACGTTTCAGGCCTGATGACCTTTCGTCAGCACTGGAAGATTCTAGAGATTAACTTCTTCTAAGCAGATGCAGAGCCTGGGAAAAGGGGCGGGAAGAGAAAGAATACAAGGCCCGTGATAGGGTGGAGGGCAAGAGTGATTAAATAGCAAAAGGGATGATGGTGTGAGGCAAAAGGAGGTGATAATGAGACAAGTACAGAAACAAAAGATGGGTCCAGGAGAGGTGTGAATCATGACAGCAGGATAGCAGAGTGGGAGGGCGGCATGGAAAACCTGACAAAGAGGGGAAGGCTTCTGTGGCCCAGGGTTCGAACCTGGTATCTCCCCAGCCTGTGTGGGGCAGAACTTCAATGCAAGATGAGACATCGGCAGGACGGCAGCTAAATTCTGTTGTAGACTTTACTCAAAAGTTGAACTGAAAACTTCGAACACATGAACCTACCGACCAGCCCTGCCCATGTTTTAGTTGGCATGGTTGCCTTGCGGGGCTTAAAATACATAAAAATAAAATGGAACAAGTCGATGCGTTTTTCTAAAATTTTCAAAATATTCCTGACGAATGGATTGTTTGCCCACTGAACGAACACACACACACACACACACACACACACACACACACACACACACACACACACACACACACACACACACACACACACACACACACGTGCACCAATTGCCAATCAAATTGCAGATGCCATATTACAAGCGGCAACAAAAATGCAAGTTCTTTCTCAATGTGACATTGGCATTGCCGGCAGAATCAGCACAGAAGTCATTTGCCCGGCTTCACGTGAACCTTTCAGCGCTCGCTTCTCAATGAGTGGAAAATCTGGCAAATTGCTGCTCTCAAAATTAATGCTTCTCTGCTGCATGAATAAATCTTCCATGACTAATGCACCCATCTGACTGACTGACTGACAACGCTTTTAACACAGAATACATGCCACATGCAGACAGGGGCAACATTATGCTGTTTCCCAACTTGGGCCAAGAGCAGATGAAGATGTAACAGGTCGTTACACATCAGACTGAATTGACAGTGAAATAAGCCTGTCCCTTCCTTTGGGCCAATATAATGTCACACAGGTTCGAGTGCACTTGGTTATGTTGGTAATGAACATGTAGAATACAATGGTCAGTAACGTATTTCTAATCCATATGTAACTGGCAATTAATACAATTAACCCACATCTCGCTGAAAGTGACAAACCTTTTCCTGTTTGCTTACAAGCACATGATGCAGTGACGTAATCCATATGGAAACTCATCACCATGTCCATTGCACAGCACAGAAGGAGGCCACCATTTGGCCCATCGTGCCTGTGCCGGCTCTTTGTAAGAGCTATCCAATTAGTCCCACTCCCCTGCTCTTACCCCATTGCCCTGCAAATTGTTCCTCGACGAGTATTTATCCAATTCCCTTTTGAAAGTTGCTATTGAATCTGCTTCCACCGCCCTTTCAGGCAGTGCATTCCAGATCATAACTCACTGCATAAAAAAAAATTGCCTCATCTCGCCTCTGGTTCTATGAACCCAGAAAGACTCCCAAAGTTGTCAACACAAGACAAGCGTGTACCAACTTCCAAGACGCCTAATTAACTGATAGAACTGCATGAAATCAGTGCACAAACCTGGAAGCCCACAAATCAAAGGGATAGGTCCTGCCCCCACCCAGATTCCCTTAAATGGTATACAGGGGAATCCACACACTGAACAGCACTCATGAAGTTCAACGTCATACAGTAGGTGGCACGACAAGGAATCAGATGCTGTGCAGCTAAAGTTGCACATAGTAAAGGACGTTGAAAAATGCGACCTATAATTGAGGTTTAAGGGCCTTGAGCGATTTCCCTCCTCTCCTCAACCTTCCATCAGCAAGTTCCAGTGTAAGACGGGGCTTCTGGTTTTTTGCCTGTAAAACCCAACTTGAAAGTAAAGCTGCTTTCATATCAAGCTACGTGCTGTGCTTGTGCTGCTGACTCTCAACCCCATAGATCTTGTACAGTCAGCGCCAACCCCAAAGTCAACCTGTCGGCCGTAGAAAATCCAGCAAGTTCATTTTGGTGGGGTGACCAGCTTCATGAAACCCACTCGTCAGGAGTCTGCGGCCCATGTGGGAGTCTTGTGTGATATAAAAGCACCTCAAGGTATGTGCCAGTGCAGCCTTCGGTCACCTGAGGAAGAGAGTGTTTGAAGACCAGGTCCTCAAACCCAGCACCAAGCTCATGGTCTACAGAGCAGTAGTGATACCCGCCCTCCTGTATGCCTCAGAGACATGGACCATGTACAGCATGCACCTCAAAGCACTGGAGAGGTACCACCAACGCTGCCTCCGCAAGATCCTGCAAATCCATTTGCAGGATAGGCGCACCAACGTCAGTGTTCTCGCTCAGGCCAACATCCCCAGCATCAAAGCTTTGACCATGCTCGATCAGCTTCGATGAACGGGCCACATCGTCCGCATGCCCGATACGAGACTCCCAAAGCAAGCGCTCCACTCGGAGCTCTGACACGGCAAGAGAGCCACAGGTGGGCAGAGGAAATGCTTCAAGGACACCCTCAAAGCCTCCTTGAAAAAGTGCAACATCCCCACTGACACCTGGGAATCCCTGGCCCAAGACCGCACAAAGTGGAGGAGAAGCATCCGGGAAGGCGCCGAACACCTCGAGTCTCTTCGCCAGGAGCAAGTGGGAGCCAAGCACAAACAGCGGAAGGAGCGCACGTCAACCCAAGCACCCAAACCACCCGCCCCTCCAACCACCATCTGCCCCACCTGTGACAGAGACTGTAGATCCCGCATTGGACTCATCAGCCACCTGAGAACTCATTTTTAGTGCGGAAGCAAGTCATCCTCGGTTCCGAGGGACTGTCTAAGAAGAGATAAAAGCACCTCAAAGTATGTACAAGGACCTGCTCAGTTTTTAACTGTTTATGGCCTACAAATGGGAAATGTGCACTTTCAGCATCAGACTATCTCACACAGGATGTTTAATCATGGCTGCTTGTAACTTAAGTGCTTCCTAATTTAGCTTGAAGTGTAATTTAAGTAGGATACAGCAGGCACTTTGCATCTTTTAACCACAGTTTACTAAGGCCCAAGAGGTGGTTTGAAACATGCTAGTGTACAGTATCAGTGACAGCCTGGCTTAATGAAAGAGATAGAGATAAAGAGGTAGAATTTGCGTCTTTATTGCCTGGACATTAAGCATTGCCTGGTTAGAGCATGGAGTGGAAAAGCATAAGGAGAATCACACGTCAGTAACAGAACCTGCCTCATTTTCCTTCCATTTAATTCAAAGTGAGGAAAATCGGACAAGCTCGGTAACAGGCATGTGATCCTCTGCCAGAATTTCCTCTCTGCCTCCGCCCAGGTGATGCTTACCACCCAGGGTAAAACGATGCAAATTTATCACAGAGAAAGAAAGAAAGAGCAAAAGAAAGAGGAAGGAAGGAAAACAAATAATAATAAATATTTAGAGATTAATCTAATTTTGATACACTCGGATAGAGTTGCACCATGATGGTCTCAATAACGTGGGCAGGACAGACGCCAGACTGAAGGGATTCGAACAGGGGGCGGTGAGCAATGTGAGCACGGAGTTGGGTGGCAATGACACATTCCAGAATCTTAGTCTAGAAGGATGCTCTCTCCACCCAAAGCCTTCTGTGTCAGAGGCAAGAGTTCTACCAGCTGAGCCAAGCTGGTACAGAAGAGAAAGGGACCAATTCCAAAGTTATTCTGGAAAACTCTTCTGGAAAGCCACCGTCTCATGTCTTCACAGACAGTACCAAACACATGAAGGCAAAAAAAGTAACTGCATCAAACACCAAAAGAAAAATCTGTCTCTCTGTGCCTCTCTCCCAAGTGAATTTTAACACCCGTGTGTCATTCAACGACCTTAACCTGCTAGGTGGTAGCCGTAACAATATTTGAGCTGGATGTGCCACTTCAAGGAGAATTGCGATTTATAGCTGTTTCAGGCAATTGAAAGTCTTTGAGAATGACAAGGTAGCTCATGATCGCACGCACACACATACCAGCAGTAGAGAAGCTCAGTTCCCAGGGGCGCTGATAACTCAAACTTACACAACTCAATTTGTTCTCGCTTCTGTTTTCACTTAAACACGACAGCGCGCCGGCCCAGTCCTAGTGGTAGAGAATCCTCTCGGGTGCTTGTTCCGCTTGAATCACATCCTTCCCATATATCTTGGAGCAAAACACACATCAATTCACATAGACATCCAGACCTTCCCCTTAACGCTTCTTCAAGCTGCACCCTGGTGAATGGCCATCAAGGTGAGAAAAGCGAAGAGAAAAAATTGACTGAAAAAGTTTTCTGGTGCTGAATTCACTCCAAGAAACACTGAGATGGATCTTTCATAAGTGGGTTTCAGAAGCTATGAAACCAATAAATCTGGGCATCATACAAAAAGCCAATTTAGTCAATCCAGTTACCATGGTTGCTCAGAAACATGACTCTGCAAGATGCCATGAGAATAAAGTAACATAGTTCTGAAATACCATTATTGGAACGTCAACCAATTTGAACTTTGAAAGTGACATAATGGCCTAGAAATTCCGTTCCCTACGGGTGTGTACGCGCTGTGTACTCACCCGTAGGGCCAATGGAAGTGCCGGTTTTACGCATGCACTGCGCATGCGCTGGAAACCGGCACCTCTGTTCTCTGCAGAAAGGGCTTGACTGGACAAACGCATGCACCGGAGAGGCAGCCCTTACGTCAAAAACGTCCGGTTTTTTCCCACACTGGCTTGAGTCCAGGTAAGTCGGGAACAGCTACGCCTAGAAAAGCAGGTGCAAGGCCTGCTTTTAGCAGGCTAATAGTTTAATAAAGTAAAAAAAAAAAATTTCCACTGATTTATCATTTTAAAATACTTTAAAGAAAGGTAAGTTTATTTTTAGCCCCGTTAAAAACTTTTTGTTTAAAATAGTTAATTTATGTAATTTATAGTCATTTTAAAAATGTGATTTAAAAAAATATATATTTGAAGTTTTACTTATGTTTTGGGGCTCATCTCTATTCATAGATTTGACAGGTCTTCCTGTCAAATCTATGAATGGAGATTCCCTGCTGATTGGCTCCCCATGGCCCACTTGATCCCAGGGACACTGCGAACTAGCTGCACCCCTGGGATACGCGAGCCCTGCACACCGGCAGATTGAAGAGGCACAGCAACGGAAGTGTGCGCGTCCCGGGAGCCCTCCGGTCCAAACGGAGATTTTTCCGAATCGCAGCCTTCCGCCCGCGGGAGGGCTGCGAACTGAATTTCTGGGCCATTATATATAAGCTTTTCGATAAATCTATCAGGATAAATGGGAAACGATGATCTTACTCTGCACAAAAGAGAGAAACCATGTTGTGAAGTGAGCCACCGAACTACACAACCCCAGATTTCAAAATTCAGTTATTTCCTCCTGCCAACCCTGCAGTTACCACACCAGCCTATTCAATCAGATCAGATCATATGCACCAGCACATAAACATGAGCAGAGACAGAATGAAAACCGCTTGTGCCAAGCAGCAAGCTCCAACAATATGAGAAAGTCCTCTGGACAGTTACGTTTTCTCTCCTTTGGCCAACTTCGTCAAAAGTGACCACCTGCGTTCTCTCCAAATAGCCAAGCTGAAATTTTTTTCCAGTTGGGAACCCAATGCCTTGGTGTTATATTTACCCAGGTACCCCAGTGTCCTGTGAAGATTAAGCAATTAAAATTCAAGATATGCATCGTGGCTACAATCTCCTTAAGCTTCAAGCTGCCAGATGCTCATCTGTAATTCATTACATCTTTGACACTGCTCAGGTCCTCAATCAGAATCCACACCACAACCACTTTGCCCTTTTCTGAAATAAGGGCAGCTCCTGTACAGCGCAAACTCAAAACTAGCATCACCACACAGGCAAAATTTTATAATTCAGCAATTTGCAATTTGCAGCACGCAAAAGTTTCCATCCAGGATGTCGGTGAATGGAGTGTGCTGATGCAATATGTACTCCCATCGTAGGAAGCTCATCTCAAGAGTGCCTAATCGTTAAATTAACCCCAACATCTTAATCCCAGAAATTTTGTTGCTTTTTGTCATTAAAACTTGCAGTGATACAATAGTAATGTAGCCTTACATTGACTGCCCAGGACACCATAATCTATTATAGAACTACTTGAAGTCTTCGGGGAGAGCAGTCCCACAGGGAAACCAATCAAAATATAAACCGTAGAGAGCATTACTCAGAGGCCCTTTGAGCGTTGCTCCCCAGGAATCTGATCACCAAGGTAAATGGGCCTCCTCTGTGTTACGGGCATGACGTACTGAAAGGATAATTCCTTCTCCCCACCCACCCCTGCCCTAAATCACCCAACTGCAAACACTTTACGAAAATAGATGAGCATTAGGCTCCACACAGGAGCCCTGCAACAGAATCAACAATATATTGATTGGGGGGTGGGGGGGAGGAGAAGAAAAACAAACTAATAGCTCATACTTATCCCTCAATAAGTGTTTTCTGCTAAACTGAAGTCCTACTCTGTTTGTGATGCAGATTTGCTGTGAAAAAGTCATGAATATGGAATTTTCCCCATGGAAATCTCAAGGAGTTTCTCCACAGATTAAGGAGTATATTACTCATGATAATGTGATCCCTCAATTTGTGAATGAAAGGAAATCCTAAGGACGTCCACATCAGAGCAGTTTAAAGAATCACTAGATCTGATGGGCAGCTGTGTTGCAAATGTAACCTTGAAAGACCGCCCCCTTCTCCCTGTGATTAATGACATAAGGTCACACAAACCAGCTGAGGTCACAAGCAGCTCCTGAACTTGGGCTGTTCTCGAACCAATTAATTATTCAACAAGCTGTTTGAATGAAACCTCGGCCACGACATCATCTTCAGTCTCTCCTCTTTGTCTCGCAGGGGTCCCTCTGGTCCTGTGCCAATTTCAATCGCCGGCTGTAAGCGGTGAAATACAGTTCCATTTCTCTAACAGTATGATGAGCAAGGACCACAATGTTATGTTCTATTTAATGGGGCTGGGTCAGAACTTGAAAATCAGGCTAACTGATGGTTTATTTCGAAGACATTTTTAGATCTCGCTCGGCCCCTTTTACTTCAAACTCAGGTGCCTATAGCATTGGATTAATAGCATTAAGCACCTCGAGACATTTTACTATGTTAAAGACACTATATAAATGCAAGTTATTGTTGTTGGTTTCTGTGCACGAAGTCCCAGTTACTCCATAAAATGCAAACCTGGAACTGATTCCTCATTTAATTTCCTGAAGCCAGCTCCTTTAATCCGACAGCACATTTGTAGACATGCAATTCCATGGTTCTCATGACATTGCAGGTTCCCCGAGTTCGGGGGAGGGTTAATCGTACGAGTGCAGCCAATGGTAGGAGGTCCGTACATCCAAAATCAGCTGCACCTCTGATGTATAAAGGCACAGAGGGTCTAAGAAAACAAAACCTAATCCAATGTTTGCATGCACCTAAAGAAAAGAACTTGCATTTATCTAGCACCCTTCAGAATCTCAGAACGTCCCAAAGTGATTTACAGCCAATGAAGTATTTTTGAAGTGTAGTCACTGTTGTAATGTCGGAGAAGGAGAATCACGTTTGCTTCAAAACGTCCAGCAAGACCAGACACCAAAGCCCTGCTGTTAAGAATGGGGGAGATGGATGGGGGGTGGAGGGGATGGATTGGGGGGAGGGGGGAGATGGATTGGGGGGGGAGGGGGGGGAGATGGATTGGAGGGGGGAGGGGGGAGATGGATTGGGGGGGGGGTGGAGATGGATTGGGGGGGGGGATGGATTGGGGGGGGGGGGGGGAGTTGGATTGGGGGTTCAGATGGATTGAGGGGGGGATAGATGGATTGGGGGGGGGGGGAGATGGATTGGGGGAGATGGATTGGGGGTGGGGGGAGAGATGGATTGTGGGGGGGGGGGAGAGATGGATTGGGGGGGGGGGGGGGGAGATGGATTGGGGGGGGGGGGGGGGGAGAGATGGAGTGTGGGGGGGAGGAGATGGATTGTGGGGGGGGGGGGGGGGGGGAGAGATGGATTGTGGGGGGGGGGAGAGATGGATTGTGGGGGGGGGGGGGGGGGGGAGAGATGGATTGTGGGGGGGGCGGGGGGAGAGATGGATTGTGGGGGGGGGGGGGGGAGAGATGGATTGTGGGGGGGGGGGGGGGGGAGATGACTCGGGCGGGGGGGGGGGGGGGGAGATGACTCGGGCGGGGGGGGGGGGGGGGAGATGAATCGGGGGGGGGGGGGGGAGATGGATCGCGGGAGGGGAGAGATGGATCGCGGGGAGGGGAGAGATGGATCGCGGGGAGGGGAGAGATGGATCGCGGGGAGGGGAGAGATGGATCGCGGGGAGGGGAGAGATGGATCGCGGGGAGGGGAGAGATGGATCGCGGGGAGGGGAGAGATGGATCGCGGGGAGGGGAGAGATGGATCGCGGGGAGGGGAGAGATGGATCGCGGGGAGGGGAGAGATGGATCGCGGGGAGGGGAGAGATGGATCGCGGGGAGGGGAGAGATGGATCGCGGGGAGGGGAGAGATGGATCGCGGGGAGGGGAGAGATGGATCGCGGGGAGGGGAGAGATGGATCGCGGGGAGGGGAGAGATGGATCGCGGGGAGGGGAGAGATGGATCGCGGGGAGGGGAGAGATGGATCGCGGGGAGGGGAGAGATGGATCGCGGGGAGGGGAGAGATGGATCGCGGGGAGGGGAGAGATGGATCGCGGGGAGGGGAGAGATGGATCGCGGGGAGGGGAGAGATGGATCGCGGGGAGGGGAGAGATGGATCGCGGGGAGGGGAGAGATGGATCGCGGGGAGGGGAGAGATGGATCGCGGGGAGGGGAGAGATGGATCGCGGGGAGGGGAGAGATGGATCGCGGGGAGGGGAGAGATGGATCGCGGGGAGGGGAGAGATGGATCGCGGGGGGAGATGGATTGCGGGGGGGAGATGGATTGCGGGGGGGAGATGGATTGCGGGGGAAGAGATGGATCGGGGGGGGGGGGGGAGAGATGGATTGCGGGGGAGATGGATTGGGGGGGAAGAGATGGATTGCGGGGAGGGGAGAGATGGATTGCGGGGAGGGGGGGCAATGTTGGTAGAACTCAATTCTGTATTAGTCACTCTGTGCCACAAGCCAGAGTTTCAGCACACCGTGCCATCTAAAGATGCAGCTGCAACCTATCAGGAGTTCACCATCTGCACAGATCCCCAGTGGGCTTCCAAGTGAATTACTGTAACGGCTCCCACATAACGTTTGGGGTCAAAAAAAATAGGGGGCCATCTTTACACAAGTCATAGTGGTGGATGGTATTGCATCACATTGTGGAGAGCTCACTCGCCTTCTCTTGGCCTAGTCCTATACTCTCCTGTCTACTCTGGTTGCTTGTCTCCAACTCCCTTCCCAAGCTGCTGGCCCTCCCACTCTCCATTTGCATGTTAACAGGGTTGAAAAGTCAGCCTGCATTAAAAATGCAGATGTCCCACTCTCTGGCTTAGCCCATGGATCATGGATTTTTCTTCCAGACATTTGGCCGGAAAGTACGGTGACTGTCTTATATGTGGATCACTTTATATGGCTGTAAACTAATTCAGTATCTGCGGTGCAATTAAAATCTGCAATTTTGTATGGCTCAGTAATTTTAAAATGAGTTGCATTGCGCACGGTGAGTGCTCGCTATCTTATTAGTTCTCCATGTCAGTGTCTGTTTCTTTTTCAAAGATGTGGTTCCTTTTAGAAATCTTGTTTCTTGGCGAAGTGTGAATTTCCTTGATGTGTGTCTTTCTGTCAATGCATCTCACTTCTTTGTGTTTTTGTCAGTGACTTTGATCTCCGTCTCAGTGTCTGTAGATTTCGCTGCCCTTGTTATCCTGATGTGTCTCTCTTTATATCTTCCGGATGTTTGTCGCTGTGTCCTTGATTGCTTGATCTTGGTCTCCTAATTGCACACTCCTCCTGGACTGCTCGTGTGCCTTCTACAGCCTTGTTGTCTGTGCCCTGATCTTTCTATCTGTCAATCTCTTTGTCTTTCGCCACAATCTCTTTGCCTTTGTCCCCAGAATATTTAGATTTTTTCTGTGCTACAACTTCTTTTTATATTTGCCCCTCTATCTATCTCTCTGTCCCGAGATTCTCTCTCTGTCCCCTGACTCTGTCACCCTGGCACTCCTCTTTATCTGTCCCAGCAATGTGTCCTTGTTCCCTTCATGCTCTGTCTGTCTGCCCAACAACCTTTCTGTTCCTCGAATCTCTCTCTCGGTACCCAACAATCTCTGAGTGCATCCAATCTCTTGTCCTCGCTGACCCGAATCTTTCTCTGCCTGCAATTTCTCTTTTTTCTCTTTCTCGGTCTCTCTCTCTCCCCAATCTGTCTTTGTCTCTCCCTGTCCCATAATGTATTTTTCTTTGTTTCTCTAATCTGTCTCTCTGTCTCCCAATGTCTGCATCTCCACCTCCCTGTCTCTCTCTCTCTCTCGTTCTGACCCTTGAATCTTCAACTTTTCTTTTGTTTTCTCTCTCTCTCCACTGTCTAATTCTAGTCATTAATTTGGACCTTTGAATGTCTGCAGTACATACTTAGCCAATGCCACAGAACATTTAAAATACATCGAATTTTTTAGTACCTCAAAATAGTCTAACTACACTGATTATTTAATACAAAATGCCCACAAACGCAGTCCTGTAATTACGCAATATATGAACGATGACACAAGCATGGAAGAATGAATGAATGAACTTGCATTTATGCAGCACCTTATTACAGCCTCAAGACATTCCCAAAGTGCGTTACTGCCTTACAACAGTGACTACACTTCAAAAAAATAGAACTTCATTGGTTGTAAAGCACTTGGAGACATCCTGAGGTTGTGAACGACGCTGTATAAACACAAGTCTTTCTTCTTTTACAACCAATGGATTACTTCTGAAATGCAATCACTGTTGTTACGTAGACAAACACAGCACCTGATTTGTGCACAGCAAGGGCCCACAAAAAAAATGATTGAATGACCAAATATTCTGCTTTTGGTGGTATTGGTTGAGGGAGTTCTGACGAAAGGTCTTCGACCTGAAACGTTAATTCTGTTTCTCGCTCCATGGATGCTGCCTGGCCTGCTGAGTTTTTCCAGCGTTTTCTGTTGTTATTACACTGGGAGAACTCCCCTGTTCTTCTTCAAAAAATACCCTGGGAGCTTTTAAATCAACCTGAGCAGGCAGACATCTGGTTTAACATCTCATCCAAAAGACGATACTTCTGATAACGCGGCCCTCTCTCAGTACGCGCTCAAGTGTCAGCCTAGATGATATGCTCAAAAAAAACCTGAGGACAAAGACCCTTTTCCTATCACTACATCTTGTTTGGGATAGCGCACTGTTGTTACACTCAGAATGGGGAGCCACATAGATGTGCTGGACTCCACTGAACATGTGCAGGACCTGCTCCCTGCAATTACATCACTGAAACTGGCTCAGCTATCCTGGCAGCAGATTCACAGGCCCATATTTTAATGGGTCTACAATACCAATGGTTCTAGGAGCCTGAGGTTGCTTACATGGTGGAGACCAGCTGACAGAGGAAGAGGGAAACCCAGGTGTCTGCAGTCAGTTGTACTCCTATAGTGTAAAAACGCTTACAGTCTGAGATAACATGTCAATACATTTAACATAAAGGACACTTTTGAAGATGTAAGTAGACCAATTTTACAAGGCTTCCAGTTGCTTAGGCCTGTCTGCATTGGAGTATTATTCCAGAAACAACACATTAATACAGCTATCACCTCTGCCCTTTGACCTTCTCCCACTTTTGTTCGCCTGAAAGGAAATGAGTTCCCCTTAAAAATCGGTGTTCACCATCAGGATATCCTCCCACAGAAATAATTCTTGACCCTGACCACCACCCCCCACTCCAGAGTTTAGGAGGGAAACAGCTGTTAGGGGATCCTATATGGACACAGTACTCTATTATGCTCAGCCTATTCCGGTTGTATTTCAATGCTGTCACAAGCATACAGCTGGTTAAGAAATCACAGTTTCTGCGCTCACCCCTACGATGCAAGTTCAAATCTCAGAGAAGTGAGTTAGGAGTCACCACAAAGGACATGGCAAACAGCATCTTTTCCCTTGTTCAAATTCTTATTCCCCCACCCATCTGTCTCTCCTGTAACCTTGGAAGGCAAGAGACATTTGGCAGTCCAATCTGTACATACCCAATTACTTGAGATGAAGATATTATGGGGCCATTCACAAAGTTGCTGAAGACACACAAGTGTTCACGGGGTTATTAATTCAGGCCAAAGCAACAGGTTGCAGGATGATTTAGACAACTTGGGGGAATAGGCCCATGTGTGGCAGTGTTCTTTACAATGTGGACAAATGCATTTGGGCTTGGGAAACTCCAGGAATGTTTATACCATGTAAGGATACCCATGAAAGGTACTTGATCAAAAAAAAGACCTGGGATAACTGATCTCTCATTAAAGGTGCACAAGCAGTGCAAGGAGGCTATAAAGAAAACAAATAAGAGTTTTAGGTTGTATTGGTGAAACATCAAATACAAAATGGAGAGCACTGTATGAATGCTATATACGGCGGTACCATGTCCATATATGGAGCACTATGTCGAGCTTTGGTCCCCGCACATGATGAAAGATATTGAAGCTCTGGAGCAAGTGCAGTAGAGGACAACCAGTATGATACCTAGCCTTCGAGCTTTTATTTATGAGGATAAGCTCTAAAATTTAGGGTTATATATACTTTGGAGAAATGCAAGCTGAGGGGATATGATTGAGGTTTTTACAATTAGAAAAGGATTGGACACATTCTAGTTGGATAGGCTATTTGAGATGGATAGGATTAGCAGGACTTGAGTATATGCATATAAAATTCACAGACAAAGAGTCAGGTTAGAAGCCAAGAGATAATTCTCTTTGCAGAGTCATCGCCCTCTGGAACGGACAAGCGAAACAGGTGGTGAGTCATATGAACATACAAAAGTGACGGGCAGGAAAAGGTCAGGTGGTCAATCAAGCCTGCCCCAGTCCTTTAAGAGAGCAATTGGCAATCTCCTGAGAGAAGAGGAGATTACCAGTTAAAAAGGACAAGTTGCTGCTTAGCTGCGATTATGAGGAGTTATGAGCTGCCAGGCTATCCTAGAGCCTTGCTTGATTGGCTTAGGGAGTTGAATTTCCAAGAGCTTTTCCAGAATTAGTTACAGGTTTTTTACTCTTTTTCTGCCTTTGCCAGGAGGTTGCATGGTGAGGGAGCGAGTTGACAGTGTTCGCGGTTACGCCAATGTCTGGATAGGTTGGGCTTGTTGGGCTGAGAGTATTCTGCTGCCCTTCCATGACTCAAATCTTAAGGAGCTACTAAAAAGAGTTCAAACAGAGCCCAATAACTCACTGGGTAAACAAGCCGCACAACTGGATACTCAACCCTCTCGGCCATACAGACTACCATTCTGATTGCAGGTCTGAGCTGAGTTAGGTGATCTCAGTCACAACAGCGGTTGTGCTGTTACAACTGGTCACGGAGCGAGAGAATGATAAATAGATCGGTGTGGGTCCCTACTCTTCATCACTACCTGTGTCAGTGACACCACTGGTGTCCTGGCTAATATTTATCCCTCAACCAACACCACTAAAAAAGAGATTACCTGGCGGCAGCCAATTTGCACACAGCAAAGTCCCACATTGCTGTTTTGTGGGAGCTTGCTATGCATAAATTGGCTGCCACATTTCCTACTTACAACAGTGACTACACTTCAAAAGTACTTCATTGGCTGTAAAGCGCTTTGGGACCTGCTGAGGTCATGAAAGGCGCTATAGAAATGCAAGTCTTTCTTTTTTTCTTTCTGTCCAGCAACTCCTGAAATAAGTACCTGAGTGGGGACACCAGAGAGGCAGATTTCCTTTGGCCACTATTTGTTGCAACATCATAAACCAGCTTTATAAAGAAAAGATCTGCCTGAACGTCAAGGTCTCCCTCAGTCAAACTGCATGCTGACACTCTCCATCCAGTCTCAGGCATGTAAGGTGCCCATTTGATTGAGATACGAAAAGGCCGTCAATGCCTGTGGAGCCATGACCCAGCAACTTCAGCAGAGATGGGAATGGGAGAAAATAGGACATGGGGAAAAAAATAATACTTTGTACCCGACGAGGAGAGGAAGGAAAAGAAAAATGGTATTCAACCAGAATAAAAAGTACTGAATGGTGAGCATCTAACCCACTCCTGAGGAGAAATATCAAAGTTGCTCTCGCATTCCAAGACCATCCACAATTATGGTCTGCTTCAAGGCAAAAATGCAACCGAGTGGCACTGAACCAACACTGTAGGCTTTCAACAGATGTGGAGTTACTCCTTTCATCAACATCATGAAGTGAATATTGGGTTTATCCTCCTACTGCCTGCCCCCCCTTGAACAGAATCATTTAACAGTTAATTCGTCAGTAACCCCAACACCAACTTCTACCATGTTCAAATAATGTGTCTTTAACTGATGCACAGGAACGCATCACGCTGGTACTGCTACTGCAAATACAACATTTGTGTTTTATCAAACCACTGGAACCTCCTCAAACAACAACAACCCTACTGCGAGTGCGTATACACAGCACTGCAGGACATCAAACAGCACCAGACTTCAAACAGGACAACGTTTATTTTTGCAAAGTTCTGCGACGTAATGCTCACATTTAGAGACACACATTCCAATCAGGCTATTAAGGTCATTTGACATTGTACTTCCAAGACAGCAGGATCACAAGACTCGAAATGCCCAAGGAAGTGTATTTTTCTCAAATTCTGTCAATGTTTGGACATGAATTAAGGGGCTTGGAGCGGAGGGGGAAAGGCCGAGTGATTCAACCAACTTGCTTCATCAGCACAAACCAGCCCCATTGTCCAGTTTAAATAAGATGTATATTACATTTGGAAACAGAAGTGTATCACACAGCAGAAAATTTCAATTTTAAAATTGTGTTCAACCCCAACACAACTGACAGACAACAGGTGGTGTCTGTTGAAGAGTCATTTTTTGACTAGGCACTTGGAGCCGATTTGCTTATATTTTCACTGAGTACCAAAGAATGTTCCTTAAATACAACAGGCTGAGCTGTCACTTTCAAGCAAGGCTGAGATCAGATGCCAATGAAGCAGCTTTTGATCTGCTTGAGTGGTACCATCAGCTGCACTCCCAGTGACAACGTAGAACACAGTTACCCTGAAAAGGAAGCAAGCAGTTCTCTCATTTCTTAGTGCTCGTAACGAGTGATGTAGCATCGGTTCAGTTTGTTCAAAGGTTCTGTCGGTTGAGTAGCAGTCAAGGCGCTGGAGTGGACCTCAATCGGCCCTGCACCCAGGGAACCCCTCCGCATTACTGAAGGAGTGTGGCATTGTTGGAGGTGATGTCCTCAGGATGAGATGGCAAAACTGAGCTTTTGTCTTCATGTTCCAGTGGTTCAGACGGATATTAAAGATCCCATGCCGCCATTCGAAGAAAAGCAGGGGAGTTCTCCTGGTGTCCCTGGCCAACCTTGTTCTTCCAAACACCATCAAATACAGATGAACAGGCCATTCGCCCTCCTGCTCTTATTACAAAATGTCTGTCACGTTTTCCAACATACCCAGTGTGACTGCACCCAAAAGTATTTCGCTCTATGTGAAGCACTCTGCGATGTTTCTGAGCATTATGCTACCACGTTCCTTTCATCTTTTCACCAAGCTTCATCGATTTCCTCTCATTTTCTGTACTGCAACCAGCAGAGGTGCAAATGTAATCAAATCCTAGACTTTTAGTTTTATTATTTAAAAAGAAATATTGCATCTCCCAAACGGTACAGATTTTTTTTTTTAAGCAGCTCATTTACTTAATGAATGTGCCTGAGAGAAATATTGGATAATAGCTGTCTGGCACTGAGTTTGAAGGCAGAAATTCAATCGAGCAGTTCTAATGATGTCAAACCATGAGAGTGAAGCTTGAGTGGTTTATTAACGTCAGTAGGGCCCCAGAGACTGAATTACTGCCTTTAACTTGCTGCCAGCTAGTTGTTATTCTTTATTGTACACAAGCATCTTTGTTTTCAGTTTGTTCTGATTTTCACTGCTGAGCACTTGGATTTTTAAAAATTATTCCTGCATCACTTCTCATCGATAGTCACCCTGAAAAAACTGACTGCAACTCACAGAGTTTCCAGAGACTTCAGCATTTTTTTTTGGCCATCTCACATTCGTTTCAAAATGATTCTTTCAGCTGACGCCTTCTGTGAATTGTGTCTTCTCTCAGCCCCTCTCCACTGGAGCATCAAATGAAAAATGATATCACCCAAAGCTCTATTTTCTCCCTGGACCACACACCAACCACAAGAGAGGAATGGGTGATCTGCTGCCAGCACCCCCATGCCAATGTTGCTCCAACCCAAATTTTAAGCTCGGTCCATATCTCCCTTTCAATTTCCTCTTCCTGTGGGCAAGCCCCCTTGACCACAGCAACATGCTGGAGACCAATAACTCAACCAAAGAGAATCTTACTGGGCTCTCCAACGAGCCATACCATCTTGGTGCAGAACATGGGGGCGGTCCTCAGTCGATCGCCAAGAAATAGATGATACACATTTAAACAAGTAACCATTAAAGGAAAACTGTTCCATTAATATAACTTTTATCTATACGGCGGGCCCAAATTATCAAGAGAAAGAAGAGTTATTGCAACTACATCGGATATCATTTGACTTCACAATTGAAAACCCTCTCTTTCTTAAACACAAAAGGATGATAGAACTACATGCTAATAGTTTAACAATATTTGCATATACAAATTATGCTAATTTCTTGTTTATTAAACCTGAATGCCCGGCCTTTACTGAGTTTGGAAAATAATCATTTTGCTAATTTGGATACCGTGCTTTTTATGCAAAATTACAGGTAGATCTAAATTTTAATTAGTTTAATTGGAAGAGAGTTTCTGAGCCATAGGGGAAACTACGTATCGCTTTTATAAAACTTGCAGGGAATAATGGAAGATCCATGAATAAATGAGGAAACCGCGCCCTAATTTGCATATGCAGATTATGTTAATCACAACACACAAGTTACACCAGATACCAGAACCTCTCTGAACCAAAATGGGGAAGAGGAATAAATTGAAGTGGTTTGTTTCTGTGCTTGCATCACAACAACATCGACAGAACAGGGGCGGAATAAGCAAATCAACTGTGCACGGTGCTGCTCTATGCTCGTATGAGCTGAATCAATGGCAGGACAATTAATAAGTGTACAACACTGAAAGCAACAGAAACTTGAAGTCTAATTTTAAGTGGTGCATCTTCCATGGAATTGTCACAGATTAGAAAGGAATAATTGAGCACATAAATAAATATAATCTATGCCCCTCAGCACTCCTACTTATGTAAATAAATGAATCCTGTGCTCCTTACCTACCTCATTTACATAAACAAATCTGTGCCAGCCACATACATAAATTAATTTCCATTGGCATCACTCATCCGCCCCTGATTCAGCTCCTTTATTCAACAATTAACTACCTCCTTAAACCTCACTCCCTGACCCCTCCAATGTCACCTCAGACAAATGTGGGAGTTCATGGATTTCTTAGTGACCCTTATCAAGACTATCCATGCAGTCCCCCTCTGGTGTGACCACCCCTTCCCCTCTGCCTCCAGTTCCCCACTCATTCTAGCCCAGAACCCCCGTATCTGTGCAGTTTCCCCCCCATCTTCCACCTTGCCCTCTCCAAGCTCATCTTATCTACGAGACTCATCTCCTGTTCCTTTGATTCCCTCCCCACCTAACTCCTCTTCCTGGCCCCCATGCAAGTTAGCATTAGTTCCCTCTCCTCAGGCATCATTCCACTCCCCTGCTGTTATCCTCTTTCTTCAAAAAGAACTCCAACAACCATTTCAACCTCACCAACTAATGCCCCATCTCCAATCTCCCCTTCCTCTCAGATCCAGAGTCCTGTATGAATCTATCCTTGGTCCCCTCCTCTCCCTCATCTACATGCTGCCCCTCAGCGACATCACCCACATCCACATGCATGCCAATGACACCCACTGTACCTCTCCACCACCTTTTGTGATCCCTCAACTCCCCCTGTGCTGCTTACCCAACATCTAGTGTTGGGTGAGTCTTGACTGCTTCTGGCTCAACCTGGAGAAGACCAAAGCCATTGTGTTCAACTCCTGCCATGAACTCCACTTCCTTGCCACCAAAACCATCTCCATTTCCAGCCACTGTCTCAGGCTGTTTCTCAGTTGTGAACCTTGGAGTTCTGTTTGACCCCAGGCATTATATCCAGTCCAGCCACAAAGACTGCATATTTCCACCTCCACAACATTGTCCACTTCTACCTCAGCCCACCAACCCACCTCTAAAACCTTTATATAAGCCATCATCACCTCCAGACGTCGCCATAAACCCTAGCTTGTACAATCCGGTCCCACACAAAGTCCCGCTCGCCCATTACCCATGACTTCGCTGATCGATACAGGCTCCCCATCCCGCAACGCCTCACCTTTAAATCCTCTATAGTCTTGCCCCACCCTATCTGCACAACATTCACTAACTGTATATCCCCAGGAACTATCCGTTCCTCTGGCTCTGGCCTCTTCTGCAACTCGACCCACTGTTGACGGTGAACTCAGAACTGACTGAGACCTACACTCTGGAATTCCCTCTCTATACACCTCTCTCTTCTCCTTTAAAAACCTTTTCAAAATCCAAATCTTGAACTAAGTGCTTGATCATACCTCCTAATCTCTCCCACCCTGATTTAATGTCAGTCTTCCATGCGACGCACCTCTGGACGTCCTTTACGCTGAAGAAGCGATATAAATGCAAGGTAGTATTGTTGATGTAAATTTCTTGCGGCACTGCTTTCAGGTTAAGGAGCAGGTCAGTATTATGTCTGGTGGGACTAGGAGTGTGGCCAGACCAAGGCTTAGGGTGAGATTGGATGTTGGAATACTAAGTACAAGCTTAAACTTAATATCAGGACTTTTTATGGGGACTACAGGCAGAAAGTAGTGCAGGGCAGGGTGTGGGCCCTTGGAAATCGAGTCTGAGGCTTACAGAGGCCTAGGTGTCTCTGCACCAGCATGCTGTGAATGGAGTGAAGATATTTTTGCGGGGAACATCTCATCCATTTTATTCCAAGAAGTAAATGATAATCCACTCAGTTCAGAACTCATAACATTGAAAAGCAACCCTCTCAGTGTGAGTAAGGAGTGCCATCGCAGCTGAATCTTGGAGAAATATTTTTCACTGCACTGTGACTAGATGGAAGCTTTTTTGGTGGCATGTGAATTTTGAAGATAACCAATTACAAAGGAGGAGAGGCTCAGTCAATAAGGGAAAAAAGATGACATTTAACTAATGAGAAGAAAACTGACAGGAAGACTCAACCCCACAGCAAAAATAAGAAGTATTATAAATATCTACTGAATTCTTTATATTTATTCAGCGTTCCGAAAAAGGAACATTCAAAGCCAACACAAGGATAAACACAGCTGTATAACTTTTTCATTTCATTGTTTAACAGGGTTATCTAAACACCAAATTTCATAAAAATCCAAGATGACAGAAAGGAGTTGGATTATGTGATCGGTTCTCAATTTCCACCCCCCACCGTCCCTTTTTTTCCCCTCATCCCGTTGTGAAGGTGTGAGGCACAGCATCACAAGCTCTGGCACCTCACCCAACTGGTTATTATTCATGAGAGCCTGGACAAGTGTCAGCAGGCTATCCGATCAGAAAGTGGCACTAATTGGTGATCTCATTCAGAGAGGTCCCATGATGACTGTTACGGGAAATGGAAAACTGTCACAAGAGGATGCACTTCTACAATGGGAGCTCAGGCATTTTGTTGGAGGCAGATTAGAGGAAGCTTAATTCTGCATCTAAATGCACTGTACCCGATCTGGGAACACTTGATGCTGAATCTGAACGCCCAAAATGGAAAGTGTTCCCCAGCAATAGCATCGCTTGCTCGCCTTGATTAGTAGGAAACAAAAAACACAAGAAGCAAGAAAGAAAGCAGCAGGATTCTGATCAGAGCTGAGCCTCAGTCGGACCCGGATCAGTGCTCGGTCCCAGTATGATTCAGATCTGCCCTTAATTGTCTTTTTCCGGGTAGCTCCGCTCAGTTTCTCAAGTTACAGCTAGTAGTCCTCCAGCACCACACTCAAGTGGCGAGTCTTCGAACCCGAGGGTAGACAATGAGCACTGTTTGTCTGTGGGAGCATCACAGCCAAGATCGGCCCAGTCCTCACTAGGAGTCCAGCTATGAAGAGAGACTGGACAGGCTGGGGTTGTTTTCCTTAGAGCAGAGAAGGCTGAGGGGAGACCTGATTGAGGTGTACAAAATTATGAGGGGCATAGATAGGGTAGATAGAAAGGAACTTTTCCCCTTAGTAGAGGGGTCAATAACCAGGGGGCATAGTTTCAAGGTAAGGGGCAGGAGGTTTAGAGGGGATTTGAGAAAAAACTTTTTCACCCAGAGGGTGGTTGGAATCTGGAACTCACTGCCTAAAAGGGTGGTAGAGGCAGGAACCCTCACAACATTCAAGAAGCATTTAGATGAGCACTTGAAACGCCATAGCATACAAGGCTATGGACCAAGTGCTAGAAAATGGGATTAGAATAGACAGGGCTTGATGGCCGGCACGGACACGATGGGTTGAAGGGCCTCTTTCTGTGCTGTATAACTCTATGGGGGAAAAATTCAGTTGGTTGCGCCTCCTGTTAGCGCCTTAAGAGGGCGCTAATGGGGCGCAAAGCAACTAGCGCCCGGGCGCGGCGATGTTTGCGCCGCTCGCGCAATTAACTAGATATTTTGCGGCAGCGCTAAACACTACCGCCACGATCTCCTGCAGATCGTGACGTCAGTCGAGTGCACAACGCCCCGGAGCGGATATTGAGTGGCGCCCCCTGCCTTACCGCCTGCCACTAGCAGCGACAGGTTGAGGGGAGCGTTTGTCGTCAGGAAGGGACTGGGGGAGCGCTATTTAAAGGCGACCGCTTCCTGCCTTTTTTTGTTGGTGACATTTTTGAACCACACATTCTGAGAGAGAGAGAGAGAGAGAGAGAGAGAGACTTCTGAAGAGATTCATCGCTGTGTGAAGGAGTTTTGGGTACTGAGCAGCACTTTGCAGGTTCATTTTGATTTGCCCTTCCTTGTATCGATTTAGAAGAGACTGTGAGGGCTGCACTCTGAGCTCTTTCCCTGGTCATCTCCATTGTTCTTTCCAGCAGATTTGATGTGCAGGTCTCTCCAGGCCGAGATTCAAGGCTGCAATGAGCAGGATGTGGATGGAAAGCAAGATCAACCCTCCCCTTTAAGAACTGGCCTGTGCCATTGTGTCTGTGTTCCATTGCTGACTGACATCACATGAGCTTCGCCAGCGCTCTGAGTTAGCGCCTCGCTCCTCGACCTTTGCACCTTAAGACAGGTGTGAAGCGCCTGATTTAGCGCTCCAATCACCTCCAGGGGCGATAAAAGCCAAGTTTGCAGTCGGAGGCGATAATTAGCGCCAGGCGCTAATCTTTGTGCCCGGCCGATAATTGCGCCCCAAATGAGGCGATACTGAATTTCTCCCCCAATGACTCTATGACTCACACTTGCGTGGTCCAGCGGGGTGGGGAGAGATTCAGAGCCGGGACAATTGTTAACTTCCACTCCTTAGCCTGGGGACATAAAGGGCGGTTACACTCATTGACCCACTGCGATTGCTCAACTCAGTAGGAACCAATGGTCAAACCCAAGAAGCTTGCTGCTCCCACTAGGTGGCATGTTTACCAAGTGAACCAATGAGGTGGGGTAAAAGCACTGTACTTATACTGTATTATTTTTTTTCCCCAAAAAGGCAAATCTTGTTTTTGGATGCTTCACTGTTTAATTCAAATACAGCTGACAGGTCAAAGTGTAAGGAACTCAAACAAAAAGAAATGCATGACAAACAAAACTTTCTCTTTTAAATCTCACAAATGTTTGAAATTTCAAACGCAACATATTTGCCAACTCTGATTGGACGTAATCCCTGGAAGTTTTGCCTCCAACTGCCCTGCACAGTCAAACAGCTCTTTTCCACATTTCCAATAGTTTTACAACTGATAAACAAAAGCGCTCAAAGTAAATGAAAGTGAAAACACTAATATTTCTCCCTGGTTGCTCAGGAGATTAATCTTTAATTCCTGGAGTCTCCAGGACACTCCTGGAGGGTTGGCAGCCTTGTTGCAACAGGTTATTTTGAGCAGTGAATTTGACTTCCAACGGTGAAAGGTTATCGGGTGAGGGAAGGAACAAGAGACGCGATGAGAGTTACTTTCGCTCGCAATCACAGCTCTGCCCTGCCTTGCCATATCCTTGTTTCATGGGGCTCTTGCTCAATCACTGTGGTTACTGATGGTTCACAGAACAACCAGCTTCTGAGCCAAGGCCCTCTGAAGCTCAGCCAACGTGGTCCCGGATCCAGCCAGGTGGGCGGCTGGGCAGAACCCGGCTTCGCTTGCCTCGGAGCAGAGCCGACGACATTGATATCCGATGGGAGAGTCCCTGGGGGTTGGGGAAAGAGCCTCGATTTACTTCCCATAGATAAAAGAAAAAAGATAACTAAATGTAACTGGCAGATGAGCACTCCTTCTTCCAATAAGTCGATCATCAGGGATTGATCGTTTGAAGCATGCTGATGGCTGGCCTCAGTGGGATTGTAGCCATTTGCCACGAGCCCAAAAGTACAGAGAAGATCGCCGCACCATACAGCCCACAAGCAGCAGGATGTGGAGGAATACCAACGTACCCAGAAGTGGTTGGCGGTGGGTTTTCAATCTAAAAGAAAGACTTGCATTTATAGAGCGCTTTTCATGACCACCGGACGTCCCAAAGCGCTTTACAGCCAATGAAGTACTTTTGAAGTGGAGTCACTGTTGTAATGTGGGAAACGCGGCAGCCAATTTGTGCACAGCAAGCTCCCACTAACAGCAATGTGATAATGACCATATAATCCATTTTGGTTATGTTGGTTGAGGGAGAAGTATTGGCCAGGACACCGGGGATAATTCCCCATCTCTTCTTCGAAACAGTACCATGGGATCTTTTACGTCCACCTGAGGGGGCAGACGGGGCCTCGGTTTAACGTCTCATCTAAAAGACGGCACCTCCGACAGTGCAGCACTCCCTCAGCACTGCACTGGAGTGTCAGCCTTGATTTATGTGCTCAAGTCCCTGGAGTGGGAGTGTGCTCCCACTGAGCCACAGCTGAATCTAATGCAAAGCACAAGATTTTCTGCACTGTGCACACCCAAATCGCACAGCACGGAAAGGAAAATGACTTGAGTCACCTCAACGGTGAACAACTGGCCTCTTGCGCATCCCCGATTTTGATCGCTCCACCATCGCCGGCCGTGCCTTCAGCTGCCAAGGCCCTACACTCTGCAATTCCCTCCCTAAACCTCTCCACCTCTCTCTCTCCTTCAAGACGCTTCTTAAAACCTCTCTCTTTCCCTGTCCTAATATGTGGTTCGGTGTCAAACCTTGTTTGAGAACGCTCCTGTGAAGTGCCTCGGAATGTTTTATGACGTTAAAAGGCGCTATATAAATACAAGTTGTTGTTGCTTGGCCGAATCATCTGCCCAGTGCTGCCTTTGACATGAGCAGCCAGGTCTGCACTGCCAGCGTCTGTGTCACACAGAGTGTCGGCAAACAGCATTCTAGAAATGCACAATCTTAAAATTATTAGCCAGTGGCAATCGCTTATAAAGAAGTCCATCCTGCTGTTTTCTATTGAAATCAATGGTAATTACCGGGAAATGACAGGACAGACTTTATTGGCCTTCTGAGGAGCTGCTGTTTGTATCAGTGTTACCCAGACAGCAGAAGCATTTCTATTTACAGAGACCCCACAACCCCTAATCCAAAAATCAACATGAAATCTAGATTAGGCACAACCATCACCCCAACCACCACAGCACCCCACCCCACCCCACCCCCGACCCTGCCACTCTCCCGCCTCCGCCCTCCCCTCACGCCTTCAGGAGAAACAAATTGGACAAAATGTTGAATTGTTTCAAAAATTACAGCCAGTGTCGAGCCACCGAGAAGACCGACAGCAAGAACAAGGCTTCCTGTGGGGCCAACATGAATAAAACAAGCGAGGAGCCAGCAGAGGTCAACAGAATTCTTCTTTAAATTCAGTAGAAAGAGCGCAGACACAGGTCCTATGGTTTTTGACACAGCTAGACCCGACTTAAGTGGCTTTGGCAACATTTTCTTAAAAAATTGCAATGACCGTGGGGCATTGCCATTTTAATGAGCACGTTGGTTCATTATATTTTGTCAGCTCCGCTCCACATTGTAAACTGTTTGTACACTGGGATTGGAGCTCGCCGCCCCCAAAAAATTAAAGCCAAAAATAGCAGACGTGCACACATATGGGATTGGAGCCAACGTCTGCGGACTACTCAAATTTCCATAGAATACGCGGTTTTCTCAAGTCTCTGTTCGGATCAATACAGAGACCAGGATCCATTCAATACATTCCTGCAAAGGTGGGGGGGGGGGGGGTGCAAACAAGCGGGGACAGTGGGATTCATGCGACCACCTGTTCGTGGTGGCACAGAGAAGCGGACTCAACCCTGCAACCCACCCCCAGAACTACCGCATCATTATCACGACAGCACTCATTTTATCAAAGGCACATAAATGCCATGTTGAGAAAAAGTATAACTGAAGGAAGGCGTACACCAGTGTGTAATATGACCTTTTTAACAAAGAAGTTGCATTTATATAGCGCCGTTCACAACCTCAGGACATCCCAAAGTGCTTCACAGCCAATGCCGTCGCCATTGTAATGTAGGCAAATTCTGCAGCCAATTTATACACAGCCAGGTCTCACACATACAGCAATGTGATAATGAAAAGGTCATTTTGTTTTGGCCAGGACACCAGTAGAACTCCCCAGCTCTTCTTCAAATAATGCCGTGGGATCTTTTACAATCGGCCCAAGAGGGCAGACGGGGCTTCAGTTTAACATTTGATCTGAAAGACGGCACCCCTGACAGAGCAGCACTCCTTCAGTACCCCACTGAAATGGCAGCTGCCCAGATTATGCGCTGAGGTCTCCGGAGTGGGGCTTGAACCCATGAATTTCTGACTCAGAGGTGAGTGTGCTACCACTGAGACAAGGTTGACACTTTAAGATGAAAAATGGTGCTCAGCCATTCCAACCTGAATACAATGCAGCTCCTTGACGTGCAGATTTAAGTAGGATTACACAGGATATACGGCACAGAAACAGGCCATTCAGCCCAACCAGTCCATGCCGCCGTTTATGCTCCACTTGCGCCTCCTCCCATCTTTCCTCATCTAAATCTATCAGTGTAACCCTCTATTCCCTTCTCCCTCATCTGCTTGTCTAGCCTCCCCTTAAATACATCTATACTTTTTGCTTCAACCACTCCCTGTTCCACATTCTCACCACTCTTTGGGTAAAGAAGTTTCTTCTGAATTCCCTATTGGATTTCTTGGTGACTATCTTATATTGATGGCCTCTAGTTATGCTCTTCCCCACAAGTGGAAACATTCTCTCTGTATCCACTCTATCAAAACCTTTCATAATTTTAAAGACCTCTATTAGATCACCCCTCAGCCTTCTCTTTTCAGGAAAAAAGAGACCCAGCCTATTCATCCTTTCCTGTAATGTACACCCTCGCATTTCTGGTATCATCCTTGTAAATCTTCTCTGCATCCTCTCCAGTGCCTCTATATCCTTTTTATAATATGGCGACCAGAACTATACGCAGTAATCTCAGTGTGGTCTAACCAAAGTTCGTTTCAAGTTTAGCATAACTTCCCTACTTTTCAATTCTATCCGTCTAGAAATAAACCCTAGTGCTTGGTTTGCTTTTTTTATGATGCGGAGATGCTGGTGTCGGACTGGGGTGGACAAAAGTGAGAAGTCGCACAACACCAGGTTATAGTTCAACAGTTTTATTTGAAATCACAAGCTTTCGGAGCGGTTGCTCCTTCGTCAGGTGAAGTCACCTGACGAAGGAGCAGCCGCTCCGAAAGCTTGTGATTTCAAATAAAACTGTTGGACTATAACCTGGTGTTGTGCGACTTCTTGCTTTTTTTATGGCCTTGCTAACCTATGTCGCAACTTTTAGTGATTTGTGTATTTGTACTCCGAGATCCCTTTGTTCCTCTACCCCACCTGGACTCGCAAGTAATAAGTGACCTCCCTATTCTTCCTACCAAAATGTAATACCTCACATTTATCTGTTTTGAACTTCATTTGCCAATTATAAACCCATTCTGCAAGTTTATTAATGTCCTCCTGTAATTTGTTGCAGTCCTCCTCAGTATTGACTATCCCCCCCCCCAATTTTGTCATCCACAAATTTAGAAATTGTGTTTTTGATTCCAATGTCTAAATCGTTAATGTAAATTGCGAACAACAGTGGTCCCAGCACTGATCCTTGTGGAACACCACTACCTACCATCTGCCACTCTGAATAGCTACCTTTTACCCCTACTCTCTGCTTTCTGTCTTGAAGCCAGCTAGCTATCCATTCTGTTACTTGTCCCCTGACTCCGCATTGTCTGACCTTGTTCATCAGTCTATTATGGGGCACCTTATGAAAATCTAGATAAATTACATCTACTGCATTACCTTTGTCTACTTTCTCTGTTACCTCTTCAAAAAATTCAATGAGGTTGGTCAAGCAAGACTTCCCTTTTGAAATCCATGCTGACTATTCATCAATAAGTCTTTGGTTTCTAAATGTTCTCCTATTTTCTCCTTTAGTAGGAATTCCATTATTTTTCCTACCACTGATGTTAAGCTGACTGGTCTATAATTCTCTGGACATGTTCTATCCCCCTCTGGACATGTTCTATCCCCCTTCTTAAATATAGGTATTACATTAGCTATCTGCCAGTCCACTGGCACAACACCTTTTTCTAACGAATTATTAAATATGTGTACTAATGCCTCCGCTATCTCTTCCCTAGATTCTTTTAAAATGCGTGGATGCAAACCATCCAGACCAGGGGTTTTATCCTCTTTGAGTTTGATTAGTTTATTTAATATATCCCCTCTTTTTATTTTAAATGCACTTATCTCATTACTAATCTCATCATCCAATGTCATGCCCACCTGTAGAACAAAGCGTCCCAAACCTGCTACTTTAAAAAAATCTGATAACGCACCATGCTAATCTCATCAGCAAACACCTGAGGTACTCAGGAATTGCCCTCCCATTATTGTTCATTCGGCTAAGCAATCTAGCACTAATTGTAGAACAATGGAATCTACACAAACCAGTCAATCCCCCCTGGTATTCAACATGATCAATACCACTGGCCATAGGATATTCCCAGCACTGCAGTCGGGAGCCTGAACACGAGGCATCTGATTTCCCAGGGCATGCACTTCAAGTCTCAAGTCAATACCGTCTCTGCTAGAGGGTCACCAGATCACTCGGGGGCTATCGATCCCCCCTGCAATCTTCAAATCAGTCAGCGTCCTTTCCAGTCAGGGCAGACTCCATCAAAGGAAATTTATGGCCTTGGCATCTTTAAATCTCTAAAGATGACAAAACACGCACATAAAACAAAATTAAATGTACCATAGGAAAAAGCTCATGATTGATCCAAACCAGAGCTTTGTAATTGCATGTCTTTTAAATGCTGGACTGCGGCTGGGCTGAACAAAAATCACAAAACAGTATGGTCTGCACAAAGTGCACGGTGCTCGATTTTATTTCTAAGGCCAATTAAAGAGGCTGCAAGCCTCTCGTGCTGCCCAGCTTTAGCCTTTCAGGCCACCTTCTCTCTCGAAGCTTTGGGATCGCACAATGCTGCAGGGAAGAAACAAAAGCACTCCCGCTCTCCAAGCTCTTGCGCCCCTCTGCCCAATTGACAGAAAAGCTAAATTGACACCCACCACATGCCACCATCCAAAAAAAGGGGTGGGTCAAGTCCCCTCAGAATGTGACAATTACTCTTGGGTAAAATTAGGCCATCTTCCGGACCCTGGATTCTAAAAAAATAGTACAGATCACATTGGCTTACTCCAAGAGTGGAAGAATGCCCCGTGGACCTGTGCATTTCTCCCATTCTGCTTTGTGCCCAGCCTTAGCAATGCAAAGATCATTCAGCCTTTCCAATTTTCTACCCTCCTCCTGAAGGTGTCAACATATGTTGGGGGGCTATCGGGGCCCCACCAACCTGCATTAATCCACCCAAGTGGTCATTCTTCATTTATGAGCCTCGTCAGTGGATGTGGTAGGCTATTTGACCATGTAGAGCATCGCAGCTAAGCCCAATCTTGTGCACTCACAACGTTCATACATGCGCAGTTGCCTTAAGTGGCTCACTGGATAACAAAAAGAAGGAGCACGTACCCTAGCGGATTTCCCCCCCACCCCCCCGCTCTCAATCTTAGCCAGGGTCATAGAGATTAAATATAATCTCTATTACAGATTATAGATAGTTGTGGTGGTTGAAGGTCAATCATCACAGCCCCAGGACATCGCTGCAGGAGTTCCTCAGGGCAGTGTTCTAGGCCCAACCATCTTCAGCTGCTTCATCAATGACCTTCCGTCCAACATGAGGTCAGAAATGGGGATGTTCGCTGATTACTGCACAGTATTCTGCGCCATTCACAACTCCTCAGATAATGAAGCAGTCCATGCCCGCATGCAACAAGACCTGGATGACGTTCTGGTCTGTATGGCTCAGTAGCATGATTGGAAGGATCATCAAGAGAGCTGATGTTCAAAGAACGCGGTACACATCTCCAAAGCTGAGATAGTCTTTCAGCATTCAGTGCTCAATAAAAACATCCAAAAACCCCTAAAGACTTGGCCCTGGCCATATCCAACTGGAAACATGAACCCAATTGTGTAAAAAAAAACATCATGACCTCATTAGGGAGTTTGTAGGCATGCTCAGTTCTTGCCCAGAACTTCTACCGTCAATGCCAAGTTGCCAGTCAGGATATGTTGCCTTATTTGCTGCAAAGTGAGTTCTTGCAAAATGGTTTCTAACATTTTGGAAAGAAATGCAGAATGTTTTTAATGAAAATACCACCCCAATTACTGACCTGGTCATACAAGATAGCTGACCTGATGGAAATGCCCCATACATCTACTTCACTTAAAGTACTAGATTTAACTGGAAGCCAGATGGAAGTCAGTGACTGCCTGCTGCCATGTGAGCATGTGTGGACTGTTGGTGAGGCCCTGCTAGGCCAAGATGCCCTCTATGCTGGAATAGCCTCTCACCATTCCTCTTTCTGGATTCACAAATGAAGAATGGCCACTGGGGGAAGGCACCAGAGGGTTTCCAGTGCATTAATTGGTACCTTGATGAGAGGAGCAGGGAATAAAAGTGTATGCTTTTTCATGTCATGGCTGTACCCACATCTGTCAAATATATATTAGTAATATCATATAACAAAAGCGGCACATCAAAGCATATCGATGCAAAACAATCTTCAAAAACAGAAAGCTGGAATTGTTTTATGATTGTAAATTTCTGGTTCCATGTCAGAAAAAACAGTTGCAACAGTTCTCTGATTGACCTCAGGATTTTACAAGTAACTGCAATTACCTGGACTTGATGACTTAGACCACTTTAGCATAGGGGCGGACATGAGCAGTGGTCTCAAAGGAACAGGCATGGATAGCAGTTCAGCATCTCAATGGGGCTGCAGACCAGAAACTATCTGTGAGCAACACTATAAGGCGCCCTCTAGTACTCAAAATAAGACACGCACTCGTTCACCAAATGTGCTAGCAACAATTAAATAGCCTTATACCCAGATTAGAAACCATACTTGTACAGAAGTTATTCAGCATTGTTTATGGCAATTAACCTTGATAAAAAGGTGGCTTTCACAAAGTACTTTACAGTAATTGTACGTTTCACAGAGTGTTTATGTTGACCACATTTCATGAGGCTTATGAACAGCAGGAAATGTGGTCTGTCAGCGTGAGAGAGGCGACTCAGTTCCTCTGAGTCACACTGCATTTGGTACCTTGCGAGAAAATGCCATTCATCACAACCCACAGCATAAACATATCAGTGGCAGAGTTAATTTGTCGACATTGCACACCCTTGGAGTCAAGGAAGTTTGAAAAGCTGTGCACACACTCTGTCCAAACTACTCTCCTGGAACACTGCCTTTAAGGGCACTCTGCTGGCACTAAACCAAGTTAGGAAGAAAAATTCAAATGTGAAGAAATCTGAGGGTAAAATTTGAAGCATTCAGAATTATATGTCCTGGGCTATCTCCTGGGATGGGGAACTATCTGGTTACTCAGTGCAGGAACCAATGTAACTACAGATGTAGATAGGCAGTCAGCCAAGAAACTGGCAAAGGATATGTCCTGGGCAAAGGGGGGGTGCGGGGGAATCTCCATCCATCTGTGGATTGGAGGAAAGAAGGGAAGGTTGGAGTCACTCATCAACTGATTTGAACTGCACATGGGCAAGTGGTCGTGTATCAGCTCATTAACTGACACATTGTCCAGCCTATCCTGAAGGGTAGATGCAGCGTCTGAGGGGTAAAGTTTAAAACAATGGAAGGTCATGATAGAGGTTACTCTGTATGAGTACTCCAAATATGTCAGGCTTGGCTCATGGTAGCATTCCCGCTACAGAGTCAGAAGGTCATGGGTTCAAACCCCACTCCAGAGACTTGAGCAAAGTATTTAGGCCGACGGGTCAGTGCAGTACCGAGGGACTGCTGCACTGTCGGAGGTCGGCATCTTTCAGATAAGCTTTTAGAGCGAGGCTCTGTCTGCTCGCTCAGTTAGACATAAAAGATCCCATGGAACTTTTAGAAGAGGAGCAGGGGAATTGTCCTGGCCAACGTTTAACCCTCAAACACCACCACCAAAACAGGTTACTTGGTCATGTATCTCATTGTTGTGTGCAGATTGACTGCCGCGTTTCCCTGTAGTACAATCGAGACTACTCTTTAAAAGTACTTCACTGGTTGTGAAACACTTTGGGATGTCCTGAGGTCATGAAAGATTCTTTCCTGTCATTCAGAACCACAATTTTAATCTAATTTAAGTATGTTGAAAAGTTCTTTTTTAAAATACTGAATCCTAAAATACTAGTTGTTTCAGGAAGAACAAGACTATTGTTGAATGAAGTGATCTGGATAATAGAATAAGGAGTATTGTTACTTTGATGTGTTCATAAAACTCAAGTAGTTCAATGCTCTGAATTCTGAGGTGAGCCACTTCCGTGAAACACTGTCTTGGGAGATTTTAGCTCTTCCTTTACTCAGTTTCCATGTTAAACCCCTGGCAACTAGCTGTGACAACAAACTTCTGCCACTGCATCACACAGTCTGAAGTGAAGCACCGTTGAACTAGGTGACTTCACCTTGAGTGCATGTTGCGCAACAGCATAACCGATTTACAACAGATTCCTGGGAGTGATTACAAGACAATAATCTCATTGACTTCAAACTCCATTACATAATAACAGAGCCAACTTCAAGTTGTTCGGAAGTCAGCTGAACCAAGAGACCAGATTGCAGGCTTATAATAACCCTGTGGTTTAAAATTCTGACCGTGCATGACATGTCCCTTATGCACAATGGCATTAATAGAAGGATTAGAGATATATTTCAGTGCAAGTGCCCCATGATGTATTAACTACATGGCCAATGGTGTTGTTTGAGGTGAGAGCACAGAGACATGGTCCGCGATATTCCCTAACTCGGCGGGCGATGTCAGTGGCGGGTCTCGGCCCCGCTGTTGGCTCCATCCCGGCCTCCGAAATGACTTTCCAATGATTGGGCTTGTGAAGCCCGCTCAGCGTGATTCCTGGCCAATTGAAGGAAGCGGGTCTGATGACATCATTTATGACGAGTCAACAGCCGGTTTCCTTCATGGGACCACGCCCAAATTGATTTTGACAGTTGTGCTGTCAGCGTTCTTCAGCATTGAGGTGTTTCCAACACTGACAAGCACTGCACAGGAGGTGCACAGCTGCACCCAGACTCTCCCATGACTACCTCCATATGCTTATGGAGGGAGTCACAGCACGCAGGGAGGTTCTCTTCCCTTCCCAAGGGTGGAAGAGACCTCCCCAGGACGCCAACGCAGGCTGGTTGTACATTGCACTGGAGGGCACAAGCAGGGATGTCGTCAGGAGGACCAGGCTGCAGTGGCGCAAACCTTTCAATGATCACAGTAGATCACGAAACGTTCGTACAAAGCCACACTCAACATCATCCTGCTGTGCCACTCATCCCATTCCCATCACTCTGCCTTCCCTACCCTACTCCTGCACATCCTTACTCACACCAACTTACCTTGCACCTCCACCCATCCCTCTCTATCTACATTATCACTTCCCCATCTCACTAGCAACCCCTCACACTCATCCTAGTGCAATCATACCAACTAACAGCATACAAGGGTAAGCATTTGGGTGTTTTAGCCAATGTTCATGTAAAGTGTCTGTTAATGTACTGTCAAACATTGAAATCTTTATTTTCAACATTTAGCCTTCTTGGACAGATCTGTGTGCACCTTTGGAAGTGGCTTAGTGAGTTGCAGTGAATGGTGAGACATAACGGTACCCCCTGCAATGGCGATGAGTGTGAAAGGAATGGCTTGGGCATTGTAGGGATGCTTTATGTTGTTGGTGTGGGGTGGTGCCAACCTGGCACATCATGTGGTAGCCAGGATGTACAGCGTCAAGTGAAGTAAATGTGACCATGGTGAGGCCATCCCTGGCAGCAATGTGGTCAGGTGCTGATGCCCTCTGTCCCGTGCAGCATCAGGTGATTGCGGAGAAGGTTGGTGTTGTTGTTGGTGATGCTGGTGTGCCTGGTGATGTTGGTGTTGGGGCTGATCGTGGTGGGATTCTGGGGACTTAGGTGAGAGAGTTTCAAGGGCACCTATGCTGATGGAATAGATGGCAGGTGAAGTAGAGATGACATAAGCGATGTCAATGGTGGGAGAGGTAATGAGGTCAGCCTGGATGGAGACTTGTGTAAAAACTTACAGCATCCTGAATCTGTAGTAAAAATGCAGTTTAGAGAAGCTAGTGGTTAAGGGAACATATCTCAATCAGCTGGGAGCTTTGACTTGACATTTGAAGCTGTCAACTCATCAGCTGATTCAATGGCCACTGACCTCCCGCCTCAGCTTCACAGACGAGGTCTAGGCACAGCGGGAAACCGGTGGGCGACCCGTCAAATCCAAAAATCTGGGAAAAAACCATTGATAAGTGGCTGTAAACAAGCCACTAATGATTTTAGTTGCCTCCCCCACCGCTGCCTGTCGGGTCTGCTCAGTGCTGGCAGACCCAACATCGGGAAAGTCCAGTGTGCGCATTTTGACAGCGGGTTCCCGACCTGCTGTCAGTCATTTTAAATTTAACAGCCGACCCACCACCCATCCCGCCCGCTGAGCGCCGGCAAAATTCCGGCCATGGAGTTTCTTTTTCCTCTTCAGTTTTCTTACCTCCTCTTCTGAAAGTGCAGACTCTTGCTGAGGTGCAGTTCCATGGGCACTGGCAGCCCTCCGATAACTCACCCAAGGGGGGCCATTCTTCTTAGGTGAGCCTAGAAAGCAAGTGTTTGGATGCTAATGGGTGAGGGGGAGGGGGCGTGGGAGGGCAGAAATCACAGCCCAGCCCCAACCTGTCATCACGCAATATCCATACGTGTCCACTTTCTAACTCAGTCGCTGCGTTGGGAGAGGGAACGCAAGACAACATTCCCCTTCCCTAGCCCAGGGGCGCGGAGGTCAATTGTACCGCCTGACTGCATGTTGTTGCCTTCCTTAGTCTCAACACGCAATACCCTCTGTTTCTCATTAAAACTAATCCACAGTGGGAGGATACCGGGAACTGAGGATCAGCGACAGAACATCATTTGAGAGCCTCAAGCTCACAAGCAGCAAGACAAGGATCCAAGCAGGACGCAACCTACCTCACAGGAAGTTAAACATTTTAAATCAAAAACTTAGGCTTCTTTATTCCATCCTATTGGATACAGGCCTCGAGACCCATAGAAGGCTTTTGTAGGGCCTTATTCTGGCATTCAAATTCTGAAGTAATTTCTACAGATTTAGCAAAAGATAATCTGCAGCCTATTACTGGAAAATTTCGCATCTAGTCATTTCATAAAGGAGAAAGATGTGGAAGGAAAGTGCGTTGTAGGTTGGCTTGCAGGTAAGTTTGGCACAGAGGACCTCTAAGCAAAGAAGAGGCAAGTCAATCCATGCAGATTAAATATCAGGTTATTGCAGCAGGGCCTGGATAAATTCTAAATATCACTCTGCACGATACTTTAAAAAATGTTTCTTCAAAACGAACGTTTTTCGACTCCCTTTCTGGCTCGGCCGGTATATACGCAGCCCGTCCCCTTGTGATACCGAGCTACCAAGATCAGGAAGGTCACAGTGAGAGTTAGCTGAAGTCAGTTGAGGCAGCAGCAGACGTCACCATAATAGGCCGCAGGACCCTTGGACTCAGGGTGGAAAAAAAATAAGAGAGTTCGCCGAGTTCTTGCTCCTAAATACTATCCAGTAATCCCTGCTGAAAGTGCCAATATGTGGATGTTGGCTGAGAATAGGATCAGACTCAATTGCAGCAGCCTCCATGGTCAATGATTAGGGTTGCCAACTCTGGTTTGATGAATCCCTGGAGATTTGATCATGTGACATTTGTCCACTGTTCGCAAATGTTATTGCATTTACCATAGTTGCGTGTCTCTATCACCAAGCCCCGATTAAAATATTTGACTTTTGTTTTATAGTGAGTTAAATAACATAATTTATAAATCAAAGAAAGAGCACAAAGGAATAGAAAGATTTAAGGATAAGTAATGTTTAAATACAAACTACTTCTGTGATGTTTCTACAGTATTGGCCACAATGAGAAACACTGAGTAAATATCACCGATTCAACAAAAACAGCTTCGATATAAATAACTTCTAACTAAAGTATTCGTACAATTATGACTTTTTAACAATACACAGCAAGTTATAAATATAATAAAAACAATACCAAATCTAATCCAATTCCAAGACTCCCACATCCCACCACTGAAGCCCAGCTTCAGGGAGGTGGGGCTCAGTCCTCAGGGAGCCGCACCAAAGCTGCCTAATTCCCGGAACAAAAAACACATTATACAACAGCACACATCACAGATCCACAGGAACTCCCCCTCTCCCAGTTTGTATTTCTCTTTTCTTCTCTCTCTCCCTCGTTTGTGTTTCTCTCTCTCCCAGTTTGTGTTTCTTTCTCCATCTCCCAGTTTGTTTTTCTCTCTCCCTCTCCCAGTTTGTGTTTCTCTCTCTCTCTGTTTGTGTTTCTCTCTCTCTCTCTCTCCCCCAGTTTGTGTTTCTCTCTCTCTCTCTCCCAGTTTGTGTTTCTCTCTCTCTCTCTCCCAGTTTGTTTCTCTCTCTCTCTCTCTCTCTCCTCCCCAGTTTGTGTTTCTCTCTCTCTCTCTCCTCCCCAGTTTGTGTTTCTCTCTCTCTCTCTCCTCCCCAGTTTGTGTTTCTCTCTCTCTCTCTCCCAGTTTGTGTTTCTCTCTCTCTCTCTCTCCCTCTCCCAGTTTGTGTTTCTTTCTCTCTCCCAGTTTGTGATTCTCTCCCTCTCTCTCCCAGTTTGTGTTTCTCTCTCTCTCTCTCCCAGTTTGTGTTTCTCTCTCTCTCTCCCAGTTTGTGTTTCTCTCTCTCTCTCCCAGTTTGTGTTTCTCTCTCTCTCTCCCAGTTTGTGTTTCTCTCTCTCTCTCCCAGTTTGTGTTTCTCTCTCTCTCTCCCAGTTTGTGTTTCTTTCTCTCTCTCTCCCAGTTTGTGATTCTCTCCCTCTCTCTCCCAGTTTGTGTTTCTCTCTCTCTCTCTCTCTCCCAGTTTGTGTTTCTCTCTCTCTCTCTCTCTCCGTTTGTGTTTCTCTCTCTCTCTCTCTCTCTCTCCCAGTTTGTGTTTCTCTCTCTCTCCCAGTTTGTTTCTCTCTCTCTCCCAGTTTGTGTTTCTCTCTGTTTGTGTTTCTCTCTCTCTCTCCCAGTTTGTGTTTCTCTCTCTCTCTCTCCCAGTTTGTGTTTCTCTCTCTCTCTCCCAGTTTGTGTTTCTCTCTCTCTCTCTCCCAGTTTGTGTTTCTCTCTCTCTCTCTCCCAGTTTGTGTTTCTCTCTCTCTCTCTCCCAGTTTGTGTTTCTCTCTCTCTCTCTCCCAGTTTGTGTTTCTCTCTCTCTCCCAGTTTGTGTTTCTCTCTCTCTCTCTCTCCCAGTTTGTGTTTCTCTCTCTCTCCCAGTTTGTGTTTCTCTCTCTCTCTCTCCCAGTTTGTGTTTCTCTCTCTCTCCCTCCCAGTTTGTGTTTCTCTCTCTCTCTCTCTCTCCCAGTTTGTGTTTCTCTCTCTCTCTCTCTCTCTCTCCCAGTTTGTGTTTCTCTCTCTCTCTCTCTCTCTCCCCAGTTTGTGTTTCTCTCTCTCTCTCTCCCAGTTTGTGTTTCTCTCTCTCTCTCTCTCCCAGTTTGTGTTTCTCTCTCTCTCTCTCTCCCAGTTTGTGTTTCTCTCTCTCTCTCTCTCCCAGTTTGTGTTTCTCTCTCTCTCTCCCCAGTTTGTGTTTCTCTCTCTCTCCCTCTCCCAGTTTGTGTTTCTCTCTCTCTCTCTCTCTCTCTGTTTGTGTTTCTCTCTCTATCTCCCTCTCCCAGTTTGTGTTTCTCTCTCTCTCTCTCTCTCTCCCAGTTTGTGTTTCTCTCTCTCTCTCCCAGTTTGTGTTTCTCTCTCTCCCTCTCCCAGTTTGTGTTTCTCTCTCTCTCCCAGTTTGTGTTTCTCTCTCTCTCCCAGTTTGTGTTTCTCTCTCTCTCTCCCAGTTTGTGTTTCTCTCTCTCCCTCTCCCAGTTTGTGTTTCTCTCTCTCCCTCTCCCAGTTTGTGTTTCTCTCTCTCTGTTTGTGTTTCTCTCTCTCTCTCTCTGTTTGTGTTTGTCTCTCTCCCTCTTCCAGTTTGTGTTTCTCTCTCTCTCTCTCTCCCTCCCAGTTTGTGTTTCTCTCTCTCCCTCTCCCAGTTTGTGTTTCTCTCTCTCTCTCTCCCAGTTTGTCTTTCTCTCTCTCTCTCTCTCCCAGTTTGTGTTTCTCTCTCTCTCTCTCCCAGTTTGTGTTTCTCTCTCTCTCTCCCAGTTTGTGTTTCTCTCTCTCTCCCTCTCCCAGTTTGTGTTTCTCTCTCTCTCTCTCTCCCAGTTTGTGTTTCTCTCTATTTCTCTCCCTCCTCCAGTTGCTCTCTCAGGATTCACGGAGTTTCCAGGCGATTTTCATTGGCCTCGATGCCGTCATCCTCACAACCGGGAATGAAGCATTTTCCCAAATAGCAGGGCTCAGACAATGCAGTTTGGTTGACAGCCAGGTACTGCGCATGTGCAAAATGCGCATCCATGGACCATTTCTCCCGAGTGGCTAGCAGCAGCACTCGGGAGACCCATCGCCCATTCCGGTAGACTCTCGCCCAAAGCGGGAGGGTTGGGAGCCCCATCAATGATTGGGCTAATATAAGAATAATGGGGAAAGAGCAGGGGAGCGGGATTAATTGGATAGCTCTTTTAAAGAGCTGGCACAGGCACGATGCGCCTCTTCTGTGCTGTCCGATTTTATGATTCTAAGAATGGCCACTTAGGTAAGGTGCTAGAGAGCTGCTGATGCCCATTCAACCAGACCCCAATGGGAGCCAGCGCATTTAGGGAAGGGAAAAAAAGTGAAGGGAGGAGGGGAAGCCAATTTTTGTTTCAAAAGGGCACCATTTCCCTGCACTGCAGCAGGACGTCACTTCCTATGACCAGCAATGTGCGTGACCCATGAGAATATTCCACCATCTCCTTTACTTTCAAGAGCATTAATAGATCACACACAGTGGGAGAAAAATAAAAAGTCAATGAGCCCATTCTATTTCTCTTTTTAAATAGTGTGTGCTTGATAGAATCCAATAGCTTTTGATTAACCAGCACTGACTAAGCTCTTTCATTAGAATGAAACTGTTTTTTTCCCCCCTCCTTCTTAGGAATTTCTATTTTGCAAAACTCTTTAGAAATTGTACCGTGCCTGGCAAGGAATCACATACAATTTTGAAGAAAAAAATAATAATTTGCGTGTGATGGGGTGGTGACAGCACAGGGAAGGAAAGCAGAAGTGGTTCCATCTCATTGAATGGTGAGCGTGTTCCAATTTAACAGCCTCCACATTGTGTGGGACAGTTCGGTCACAGTCTTCAGCTCAGCCAGTCACGCTAACACAACTGGAGGGTCCACTGACTGATGGATGGCCCTGGTGTGGATAGAGTCAAACCCCACCCTCTCCACCTGCCCCTCACCAAAACCTTGACAATCCCTCCATGAATACAGCAGGAAAAGCTTTTAAGAACCGACGGGTAATGATTATTTACATTCGGAAACGGAATGGCCTTTGAAGGTAGTTGCCTCTGTTACGGCAACAGTTTCTTGAGGCTCGCTCCGTGGAGTTTTGCTGTATGTGATTCAGTGCAGGAAAGGGAGCAGAGACATGACACCATTGTAGATCCCAGGGCAGTACCTTCGGGCTTCAGTAATTGCTTCTGATAGCAAACCCAAACTGACCTAAACGATTCTGGATATGTGCCAAAGACTTGAGGCGAGGGACAACTATTTTTTTTGTTTATATATGGTTTTACAATGTTTACATATGGTTTTCATTTTGTATCAGCCATGGCTCAGTGGTAGCACTCTCCGCTCTGGGTCAGAAGGTTGTGGGATCAAGTCCCACTCCAAGACTTGAGCACGTCATCTAGGTTGATGCTCCGGTGCAGTACTGAGGGAGTGTCGTTTTTCGGACGAGACGTTAAACCGAGGCCCCGTCTGCCCTCTTAGGTGGAGGCAAACGATCCCATGGCACTATTTCAAAGAAGTTCTCCTGATGTCCGAGCCAATATTTATCCCTTAACCAACATCACTAAAAACAGTTTATCTGGTCAATGCTGTTTGTGGGACATTGCGGTGTGCAAATTGGCTACCACGTTTCCTACACCATGACAGTGCCTACATTTCAAAAGTACTTGATTGGCTGTAAAGCGCTTTGGGACATCCTGAGGTCGTGAACAACGTCATAGAAAAGCAAGTCTTTCCTTCTCTTATCTCAATACAGGTCATAGCCTTTGAAGTTCTCAATAGATTTGAAATTCAAAAATAATAGATATTAAATGAACTGTCAACCCCAGCCCCACCGCTAAGAAGCATCAACCAAGGTAGGCCACACATTTCCTGTTTTAAAATTTCAGTAACACAGACAGCTTGCATTAACAAGGGCAGCTACATAATGTCACCCTGCAGAGTCTGGTATGTTGCTTTAATTAAAAATAAGGAAAGAAATCACTCAAAGTGCTCTGTTTAATACGTTTAAAGCTCTACTAATACTGAAAAGTGTTCCAGGTCAGTAGAACAAGAAGTTGTTTAATCTAACAACTTTCCCTCAGAAAAGCCACTAAACAGCACAAAATCATGTTTGGATCAATGTACGCTTTAGTCCGCTTTCAGTCGGTGTGTGTGTTTTATTACCAAATTCCCACCGCCCCCCCCCCCCCCCACCGCTTGCTCTGAGGTGGTGGCTCATGCTAAGGGTATAGTTTTAAGGCATGTACAACTCCAGCACCTTGGTCAAGTGGCCATTCCTCATGTGGGAGCCTAGACAGTGAGTCAATAGGCCACTCAACTCTGGGGGTTACCACACAGCTGAACCTGATCCTGTTTTCAGCCAATGACCACACACTTTTCATCAGAGGTCACCAAATCATGATCAACAATGGGTTCCTGGCAGATTTTTGCACCCAGTCTGGGAACAGTGAAAAGCCAGTCATCGTGGCTCATACTCACCCCAACTGAGATTGGCTTCTTCAGCACAAAGCAGTGATTAAATCTTCTACCTTTCCATTCTGCAGGGTTTTTTACTACAAAACATGGTGTATTTCCAAATAAGGGAAGCCCCTTAAATTGCACTCTTGAAACAGTTGAGAGCAAAGCTCATAACATGGTTTGGCAATGGCAGGTCCCATTCAAATCGGATTAAGACTCTGTATCAGCAAGAGTTCCTCAATGGAGACAGACATTCACCTCCATGTTATGGATTAAATGGAGTTGACCACTTACTTTTACACCTACTAACATCATGAAGTCTCGGTGTGAAGACGCCATGTTGTCTATTTCCCTCCTCCACACTCTAACCCCAAATGCTGAATCCAAACTGCTGACAGTTGGTCAGTGGCAGACTGAGCATTGATAAAATAGCCCTTCACTGGCTTGAACAAAGTTGCACCAACAGGAAGAGCCAATCTGTTCACAAATACTATTCTAAATGAAGTATCAGTCACGTACAAGAGATGTACTGCCTTAAGCTGCACAGCAACAAAGTATTTTCTAGCCGATGCTAACCCACCCCATTGGTTTTATCATTTGGAGTGTGTGGTCCGAATGTTCACCCAAATCCAACAGAAACTATTGTATTCCTGCGCTGTTTTAACCCAAGCTGAATCAATTTTCCTCTTGGGATATTCTCAAACCAACTACATCTTTCCCTTATTATTCCAAGTCCAGCAACTGACATAATTGGCCAAATTGCAATCACTGAGACAGAGCAGGCAGATGTTGATTACTGGTTGGGAAACTGGGAAGGGAGGACAAAGACAGGCAGGAGAGACAAGGAAAATTTACTACAGCTGTTGATCGCCCCTGGAGTCTTGCATCAGACACAGCTGCATTCTTCATCCCAACCCAATCAACATCCATCTTCAGCACCATCACTCCAAATCTATATGCCAAGAGTTTTGATCAGCTGAGGAATAAAAGGAAAAATGGACAATAACACGGGGATACCCTAATAAGAGTTAGCTTCAGAAGGGGACCTTGAAACTCATCCTGTGCTGCAGCCAGGGAATTATTTAAGCAGCTAAAGCATTTCTATTCATTACAGATTTTCCTCGTTTTGCCAATATAATTAGCTCCAGCACATTTCTGCACGATTGAAAGAAAGACATATCTTGGAAAACAGTTCCTGTTTTGATCTATCTTGTTGCCAGGAAACTATGAATCTTCCCCACACATGAAATAAAAGGTCCGCATTGCATTTCCAAACTTGCAATCGGAGGCATATGCAATGTACATAATTGTGTACAAATTTATCTCAACAATATTCAAAGTGTCACTTGTTGACGGTCACTGTATCCAGTGAATCATGTAAAGAACCATTAGCAAGGTGGCCACACTCGAGTCCCAGGGACACAGCTCAAGTGTGGTGTACAACAGCCTGGGCAAGGGAGAATGAGCTGGTGTGGATGGCAAGAGGTGTATGCACAAGTGAACTCAAAGCCTTACTTTGTGTTCTCAGTCTTTGACTTTTATGCTCACTTCCCATCAGCCACAAATGGGCCAATTTCACAACACACCCAACCAAGTGCAGATAACACAACGGACATCTTCTCAGATCAAAATGCCAAACAAAGTTTTCCTCTGTAAAAAAAAAAATGAATCTTTTTTTTTCCCCAAGTCAGTAATGATTTGTAATCTGCCAACAGCAACCCCTGAAGGTACAGTTTTCTTCTGAGGTAAGAGATCCACAGGCACCGAAAGCCCTCTGGTAACTCATCCAAGTGGCCATTGAGTGAGCTAAGAAACTAAGTGGCATCAGACTATTGGCCCCTCATCCAATATCCACTCAGCGTTCAAGCAAGAGCCATGGGTTATTTATTAGAAATGGGAACCGTGGCTAATTGCCCTGGAGGACCAACCATAGGAACCCAAATGCTGGTACAGCTGACTCCGTACAGATTGGCGATGGGACCAGAGACCTTCTGTATGGCTCTGTACCACATACAAGACAATACATTTATCCACTGCTGCCTTGGGAGCCAAGGGAAATTGATCAATTGCACGTTTCATGCCAACACAGTTGAAAATGTACCTTGTGGACATGTTGCATCTTTCTGCTGGGTCTGGGTCCTATTCAACATAAGAGTAGCAACTTCTATCATTTGTGGCACTAGAGAACTGAACATTTGCTTATTTTTAAATGGGAATAACTTATTCACTGCATGACGCGGACTTCAAAATAACCTGTGGGAATATAGAAGAATAAATGCCCTCTGTCGTCAGTGTAACGGGAAGGATGTAACCCAGCCAGTAGTGACATGGTTAAACAGCTGCAGGGGTGAAGCGAAGTGCACCGTCTGGACATCTCACTCACAAAATCACAGGGGAGATACGGTCAGCGTCAAGAAATGAACGATGTCACACTGCTGGGCATCATATGATACACCGTCTGCAAAATGTTTAAATAACGTTTCACTTCCTACAACAGACGCAGTACAAATTATCTGGTGAACACTGCAACTGATACAATAGAAGAGCTTCTTCTAATCAGTTCTTTTGAATACCACATGCTGCCAGTTGAGTGACTGGTTAATGTTTAGAATGGAAAACAAAGTGATAGCTTCCAAGTGTGAATCATCATGTTTGACTTTTAGGAGTGGAAACCATCGCCTCAGTAAGTAACAAAATAGGAAATGCAAATAAAATCTTTTGGCCTAAAAATTTGGTTGCTTTGCGCCTCCTGTTAGCGCCAAGCAACTAGCGCCTGGGCGGGGCGCCGCCAACGCCTCCCGCGAAATTCAGCGGGAGGTTAGCGGCAGCGGTAACCGTTAGCGCCCCACGGCGCTGCGCCGCCGGCGATGACGCTATCGCCGTGCGCAGTGCCCCGCTCGCGCCCGGCCGCGATCTTTGGTAGCGCCCCCTGACTTACTGCCGGATGCTATGTCCGATGGGGTCAGGGGCGCCTACCTGCGGCCGGGGCGGCGCAAATTAAAGGGGAGGTGCCGGGCGGCCATTTTTGTTGCTGGCCGCCTGCCAGCACCTGCCCCCTCTGCTGTTCCCGGCCTTCTCTGCAGCCTCCCTGAGGAGTGCCGGCTGCGCTCCGTGAGCCTGGTACTTCTCTTGAGTGCTGGGCTCTTTTGCCGGCACTCCGATCCCTGGTGGCCCAGCTGGGCCCCGGGTCGCGCTGCGCTAGGCCTCTCCCCTTTAAGAAGGGGAGGAAGGCCTGCAGTACCCTCATAGTGCCCCAAGAGGGAGGCGGGGTGCTTCCAGTAGCACCCCGCTTCCCTCTTGGGGTGCTTACCAGTGAATTTCAGCCGCGGGGGCGCTTATTTTTTCAGGGCGCTGCAAAGTTAGTGCGACTCAATTTTTCCCCCTTTCTGTTTAAAAAAAAATCCCGTGCCACCGACATTAATGATTGGGCGAAAAAAGGACTACACTCCTATACTGCGAGAGCATCTACCTGTTCTGTATTTCTCTTTGTCAAGAGTTCAGATTATTTCCATGGTGGTAATTTACTTTCATTTTAACATTGGAGAGCCAGTACATTGCTGTGGACTAGTGGGTTGCAGGTTTCTCCTTCCACCCTCTCAATTCCATATAACCAATTCCCAATGTCAGCCAGGTCAATGGTGGGGGTGGGAGGAGTACCAACAGCCAAATCACAAGGCTTGGATCCAGAAGGTCACTCAGCCTATCTTCGTTCATTCAATCAGAAAAAAACAACTGCAGTGAAGAGGAGTGGCCAGTTACACACACTGCTTCAAAAGAAGCCTGGAAGTAGGTATGCCTGACCCGTCAGCTACAGCACTCATCTGCAAACATATTCGCCTAACGAGCTAATGTTCAAGTGAAGGCATATCTAAAATGCTCCAAGTGCTGTGGCACAAACACCCACACACACGTTTGGGAAACGGGCTTCCATCTCATCCTCCCGAGAGGAACTTGATGAGGTGGTCACTTACATAGATTTGGTTCAAAATAACAAAGGGTTTTACACATTATTTAGCTGATTAACTGGTGTCCTACATATAATACACACACTCACTCCCTATTCACAGTATTGGTATTGTCTGATGGCACCAAGTATCCGAAAGAGCTGATCATCTATTGGCATTGAATTAAAATCTGATCAAGTATGTGGAGTTAAATCTTGACTGAGCAGGCAGACAGAAGTGTGATTCGTCCGGCTCCCTTGGTAATGGAAGGAAACTGAAGAAAAGCATTAAAGTGAACAAGTCAAGAAGGACACAGCTTTTACCCAATATAACAACAATAGCCTTGACCAACTAAAGCTGCCGTTTTGTTTGTTTTATGAGAGAACAGGTACCCGATCGTGACCTTTGTGCATCTTCTATTCCGTCAAGTTGAGTACATTTACAGAACATGCAAAGCCACTAGATGAGGAGCTTGTCTGTAGCTAACACTTCAGACATTTGCTTCAAGGTGAATTTGCTCTTTGAAAGGCCACCATTGCAATGCATTACCTGACCTCCTTCTCTCCATTGCAATACTTCTTAAATGGCTCTTAATGCAAGTTCTAACCTAAGGGGAATTGTAAAACCATGTTAGACTCAAGAGATATAAAAATGGGACATTTGGATTTCAAGTGACTAACTAGAGAAACCATATAAATCACTGTTCGTGTTCACAAGGATCACCACATGAACAGTAAGAGTCAGAGTCAATTAACTGCTAATCTTTCCTCTCCAATTTGCACAATTACACTGTCACTTTTGTAACGGAGGACAGGGACTGGAGACAAAATAACGATTGCTTTTGAGACAGGCACTGTAACAGCGCCCAAAACCAAAATGGGGCAGGCTGAACGTGTCCCGATTCTTGCTCAATGTTTTTGATTTAGATGATGGTCTGTTCATTGAAGGAAAACAATGTCTCCATGTGAACAGAGTTCAGTGTGTTTATTCAATCTGTACAGACACAATGTCAGTTTGCCCTCCTGTCACGCCATGTTCTAAACTAATTCACCGGAGGTCAACCTGCCCCTTGCTACAGGTTTTCCTGAGACAGAGGATGGGAGGGACCGGCAGGTAAACTACCTTTTTCCTCCTTCTTGTGCTGTGCGTTTCCAATTCTCATTAGGAGCTGGGGGGGTGGGGGAGTTTATGAATCTGTCGCTCTGCTAGTTTGCAAGTGCTATACTTGTCATCCACCGAGATTTACTTCACGGTTGTCTTCTCACGGCAGTGGGGATACTGCCACACCCCAGACATCCTTTGTACTCTCTGTTTCCTCATTTTTTCTCCTAAAAGCAGTGATGCAGTTTTAGGCGAAAAATATTCTGAAACCAATCTCTCCGTTCTCAGCTTGGAGCTTGTTTCCCATTCACTTTCTGTGAAGAGTCTTGTGATTTTTTTTTTGTTTAAGTTAACAGGAGTTACATAAATGGAAGTCACTGTGTTATTGGGGCAAAGTCTCATGGGTTCGAGCTGTCAATTGGTAACTCGCTCAAATGGCCATTCTTGATATATGAACCTTGAGAGTGTCAGCAGGCTATCTGAGAGCGTGAGAGAAGGCACGTGAGTGAGAGACAGAGAGCAAGTGTGTGACAGTGTGCGAGAGTGTGTGTGTGTGTGTGTGTGTGTGTGTGTGTGTGTGTGTGTGTGTGTGTGTGTGTGTGTGTGTGTGTTTTTTATTTGTTCCGGGATGTGGGCGTCGCTGGCAAGACCAGCATTTATTGCCCACCCCAAATTGTCCTCGAGAAGGCGGTGGTGAGCCGCCTTCTTCAACCACTGCAGTCCGTGTGGTGAAGGTACTCCCACAGTCCTGTTAGGGAGGGAGTTCCAGGATTTTGACTCAGTGACGATGAAGGATCGCGATCTATTTCCAGGTCAGGATGGTGTGTGACTTGGAGGGGAACTTGCAGGTAATGATGTTCCCATGCGCCTGCAGCCCTTGTCCTTCTAGATGGAAGAGGTCGCGGGTTTGGGAGGTGCTGCCGAAGAAGCCTTGGCGAGTTGCTGCAGTGCATCTTGTAGATGGTACACACTGCAGCCACGGTGTGCCGGTGGTGGAGGGAGTGAATGATAAAGGTGGTGGATGGGGTGCCAATCAAGTGGGCTGCTTTGTCCTGGATGGTGTTGAACTTCTTCAGTGTTGGAGCTGCACTCATCCAGGCAAGTGGAGAGTATTCCATCACACTCCTGACTTGTGTCTTGTTGATGGTGGAAAGGCTTTGGGGAGTCAGGAGGCGAGACACTCGCCGCAGAATACCCAGCCTCCGAGCCGCTCTTGTTGGCTGGTCCAGTTAAGTTTATGGTCAATGTGACCCCCAAGATGTTGATGGTGGGGGATTCAGTGATGGTAATGCCATTAAATAAGGGGAGGTGGTTAGACTCTCGCTTGTTGGAGATGGTCATTGCTTTGCACTTGTGGGCACGAATGTTACTCGTCACTTATCAGCCCAAGCCTGAATGTCATCCAGGTCTTGTTGCATGCGGGCATGGACTGCTTTATTTTCTGAGGAGATGCGAATGGAACTGAACACTGCAGTCATCAGCGAACATCCCCACTTCTGACCTTATGATGGAGGGAAGGTCATTGATGAAGCAGCTTAAGATGGTTGGACCTAGGACACTGACCTGAGGAACTGCTGCGGCGATGTCATGGGGCTGAGATGATTGACCTCCAACAAACACAATCATCTCCCTTTGTGCTAGGTATGACTCCAGCCAGTGGGGAGTTTCCCCCGATTCCCATTGACTTCAATTTTACTAGAGCTCCTTGATGCCACACTCGGTCAAATGCTGCCTTGATGTCAAGTGCAGTCACTCTCCCCTCTTCTCTGGAATCCAGCTCTTTTGTCCATGTTTGGACCAAGGCTGTAATGAGGTCTGGAGCCGAGTGGTCCTGGCGGAAGCCAAACTGAGCATTGGTGAACAGGTTATTGGTGAGTAAGTATTGTATGAGCAGATTATTGGCGAGTAAGTATTGTGTGTGTGTGTGAGAGACAGAAAGAGAGAGAGCGAGAGTGAGAGAAATGACAGAAACGATCTGTCAATGGTGGGAGAGGTAATGAGGTGAGACTGGATGGAGACTTGTGTAAAGACTTGCAGCATGGTGAATCTGTAGTGGAAATGCAGTGAGGAAGAGGTTGTGGCTGGGGGAAGATATCTCTAAGGTGGGAGCTTTTACTGTACATTTGAAGCTGTCAGTTCAACGGCTGATTCAATGGCCAATGAACTCCCACCTCAGCTTGACAGACATGGTCCACAACCAGCGTGAACCCCGTGGGCGAGCAGGTAAAATCAACAGGTGAGCGCAAATGTATTCTTAATGATCTCTAAACAAGGTCATAATTACCTGAATTGGGTCTCCCGCCGCTGCATATCGAGTCTGCTCAGCATTGGGAAAGGCACGTGGTGGCGGGTTTATAGCGAGGTCCCGACCCGCTGGGGAAAAAAAAACTTTCCCACCCTAGCCACCACCGATTGTGCCCGCTAACTCCCCGGAAAATCTCGACCTGTGTGTGTGTGTGAGTGCGAGAGAGTGTGTGTGTGTGTGTGTGTGTGAGTGCGAGAGAGAGTGTGTGAGTGAGTGCGAGAGAGTGTGTGTGTGAGTGCGAGAGAGTGTGTGTGTGTGTGTGTGAGTGCGAGAGAGAGTGTGTGAGTGAGTGCGAGAGAGTGTGTGTGTGAGTGCGAGAGAGTGTGTGTGTGTGTGTGTGTGTGTGTGTGTGTGTGTGTGTGTGTGTGTGTGAGTGAGCGCGTGTGTGCGAGCGAGCGTGCGTTTTGACTGTGGTGCGCATTTTGTTTGTGCGCGCATGTTTTGTGTGTATGTGTTGTGTGTGTGTTTATATACATCCATACACCCATGTGTGAATCACAGGCAAGCCCTAACCTATCCTGACCAAACGTCCACACGCATGCATTTTCCAACCTGGGTAGGGTAGGGGAGATGTGGGAATTCCGGCTACTTTCCCCCACCCCCAGCCCAGGAACACCAAGCCAAATCATGTGCCTCCCACTGCTGCTCAGGCAGAGATCAGGTTGTTCAGTACAACCAGGAATGAAACCTGGAACCTTCCTCATCTGCGAGGCTCAGTCCCACACCAGACAGTGCATCTACCCACTACCACAGGAGGTGTGGTTAACATATATCAATTTAAGGGTTTCCTACCATGTTAGCATTTCTACAGCAGACATGAATGAGGGTTTTAGCATTTGGATTTAAAGACAGATACAATGTAGACGACACTATGTGACAGCACTGGGATTTATTTCATTCTACACTAGAGAATTTTAAAAAAATTAAGGGGTTTTGGTCAGTGATCTGTTATACATGCACGTTCTTGAAATGGAGAATTGTCTTGATGTTGACCATGCTTTTCTGCTGACACAGAACCTATAGAATAGTTCACTTTATTTGCAGCAATCAGAATTCAAGATTCACAGCTCTTGTGATGCAGATATATGGTTGAACCATGCTGTCTATAACCAGGGCACACAACGTGAATTGCTCTCAGATCATGTTTGTAAAGGTTGGAACATGCTAATAGTGCATCAGCAAATGAGGTGAAAGCAGGGAATATTAGTAAAAAGTTAAAATGAAAGGCTCTTTATCTGAATGCGCGAAGCATTCGTAACAAGATAGATGAATCAATGGCACAAATAGAGATAAATGGCTTTGATCTAATAGCCATGGCAGAGATGGGGTTGTAAGGTGACCAAGGTTGGGAACTAAATATTCTAGCATACTTAACATTTTGAAAAGACAGGCAGAATGGAAAAGGAGGGGGGTAGCCCTGATAATAAAGGATGACAAAAGGACAGTAGTGAGAAAGGATCTTGGCTCAGAAGATCAGGAAGTAGAATCAGTATGGGTGCAGATAAGAAATTACAAGGGCCAGAAAACACTGGTGGGAGTGGTTTATAGGCCCCCTAACAGTAGCTATACTGTTGGACTGAGTATTAATCAACAAATAATAGGAGCTTGTAATAATGGTAATACAATAATTGTGGGGGACTTTCATCTTCATATAGACTGGGCAAATCAAATTGGCAAGGACGAGTTCATGGAATGCATTCGAGACAGTTTCCTAATACAATACATCATGGAACCAACCAGGGAACAGGCTGTTTTAGATCTTGTATTCTGTAATGGGACAGAGTTAATTAGTAATCTCATAGTAAAGGATCCTCTGGGGAAGAGTGATCATGTGATAAGTATTTCACTCTCAAACCCAATGTGAAATTCTGAGTCCAAAACTAGAGTCTTAAACGTAAATAAAGTCAATTACATAGGTATGAGGGGCGAGTTGGGAAATTAGATTAAATGGTATGACAGTAGATAAGCAATGGCAAACATTGAAAGAAATATTCCAAAATTCTCAACGAATATATATTCCATTGACCGGCGCAGTAACAATGGGCCAAATGGCCTCCTTCTGTGCTGTAAATTTCTATGATTCTAACTAAAAACTCCATGGGAAAAGTGATCCATCCGTGGCTAACTAAGGAAGTTAAGGATAGTATTAGATTAAAAGAGGCTTATAATGTTGCAAAGAATAGTAGCAAGCTTGAGGATTGGGACAGCTTTAGAAACCAGCAAAGGATGACCAAAAAACTGATAAAAAGGGAGAAAATACAATATAAAAACAGATTGCAAGAGCTTCTACAAGTATGTAACAAGAGAGTAGCAAAAGTGAGCGTTGGTCCCTTAGAAGCTGAGACAGGAGCAACTTTAATGGGGAATAAGGAAATTACAGAGACATTAAACAAATATTTTGTATCTGTCTTCACAGTAGAAGACACAAAAAGCATACCAAAAATAGTGGGGAACCAAGGGAGTAAGGACTACAGGCCAGTCAGTTTAACCTCGGTAGTGGGGAAGCTTTTAGAAACCATAATCAGGGACAAAATTAACAGTCACTTGGACAAGTGTGGATTAATTAAGGAAAGCTAGCACGCATTTGTTAAAGGTGAATCGTGTTCAACTAACTTGATCGAGATTTTTGATGAGGTAACAGAGAGGGTTGTTGAGGGCAATGCAGTTGACGTGGTGTACATGGACTTCCAAAAGGCGATTGATAAAGTGCCACATAATAGGCTTGCCAGCAAAATTGAAGCCCATGGAATAAAAGGGACAGTGGCAGCATGAATACGAAATTAGCTAAGTGACACGAACCAGAGAGTAGTGGTGAACGGTTGTTTTTCGGACTGGAGGAAGGTATACAGTGGTGTTCCCCAGGGGTCGGTACTAGGACCACTGCTTTTCTTGATATATATTAATGACTTAGACTTGGGTGTACAGGGTACAATTTCAAAATTTGCAGGTGACACAAAACTTGGAAGTATAGTGAACAGTGAGGAGGATAGTGATAGACTTCAAGAAGACGTAGACAGGCTGGTGAAATGGGCGGACACATGGCAGATGAAATTTAACGCAGAAAAGTGCGAAGTGATACATTTTGGTAGGAAGAACAAGGAGAGGCAATATAAACTAAAGGGTACAATTCTAAAGGGGGTACATGAACAGAGAGACCTGGGGGTATATGTGCACAAATCGTTGAAGGTGGCAGTGCAGGTTGAGAAAGCGGTTAAAAAAAGCATATGGGATCCTGGGCTTCATGAATAAAGGTATAGAGTACAAAAGCAAGGAAGTTATGATGAACCTTTATAAAACACTGGTTCGGCGTCAACTGGAGTATTGTGTCCAATTCTGGGCACCGCACTTTAGGAAGGATGTGAAGGCCTTAGAGAGGGTGCAGAAAAGATTTACGAGAATGGTTCCAGGGATGAGGGACTTCAGTTACGTGGATAGACTGGAGAAGCTGGGGTTGTTCTCCTTGGAGCAGAGAAGGTTGAGAGGAGATTTGATAGAGGTGTTCAAAATCATGATGGGTCTAGACAGAGTAGATAGAGAGAAACTGTTCCCATTGGCAGAAGGGTCGAGAACCAGAGGACACAGACTTAAGGTGATTGGCAGAAGAACCAAAGGCAACATGAGGAAAAACTTCTTTACACAGCGAGTGGTTAGAATCTGGAATGCACTGCCTGAAAGGGTGGTGGAGGCAGACTCAATCGTGGCTTTCAAAAGGGAATTGGATAAGAACCTATTTACAATCTATATTAATGACTTAGATGAAGGGACTGAGTGTAATGTATCCAAGTTTACTGACGATACAAAGCTAGGTGGGAAAGTAAGCTATGAGGAGGACGCAAAGAGCCTGCAAAGGGATATAGACAGGTTAAGTGAGTGGGCAATAAGATGGCAGATGGAGTATCATGTGGGGAAATGTGAGGTTATTCACTTTGGTAGGAAGAATAGAAAAACAGAATATTTTTTAAATGGCGAGAAACTATTAAATGCTGGTGTTCTGGGAGATTTAAGTGTCCTCGTACAGGAAACACAGAGAGTTAACATGCAGGTACAGCAAGCAATTAGGAAGGCAAATGGCATGTTGCCCTTTATTGCTAGGGGATTGAAGTACAAGAGTAAAGAAGTCTTGTTGCAATTGTACAGGGCTGTGATGAGACCACACCTGGAGTACTGTGCACAGTTTTGGTCTCCTTATCCGAGGAAGGATATATTTGCCTTGGAGGCGGTGCAACGAAGGTTCACTTGATTGATTCCTGGGATGAGAGGGTTGTCCTATGATGAGAGACTGAGTAGATTGGGCCTATACTCTCTTGAGTTTAGAAGAATAAGAGGTGATCTCATTGAAACATATAAGATTCTGAGGGGGATTAACAGGGTAGATGCCGAGAGGTTGTTTCCCCTGGCTGGAGAGTCTAGAACTAGGGGGATTAGTCCCAGGATAAGGGGTCGGCCATTTAAGACTGAGATGAGGAGGAATTTTTTCACTCAGAGGGTTGTGAATCATTGGAATTCTCTACCCCAAAGGGCTGTGGATGTTGAATTGTTGAGTATATTTAAGGCTGAGATAGATAGATTTTTGGACTCTAAGGGAATCAAGGGATATGGAGATCAGGCAGGAAAGTGAAGTTGAGGTCAAAGATCAGCCATGATCTTATTGAATGGCGGAGCAGGCTCGAGGGGCCGTATGGCCTACTCCTGCTCCTAATTCTTATGTTCTTATGTAATACCATTGTAAGAGCAGTGTGATTTCAGGTTAGGCAAGTGCTCGTTAAAACATCCAACCAACTCTCCCGTATTCCCAGCACTTTTCCTTTCTCTTGCTAAAGACTAATAGAAAGCAAGCGAGTGCGATGGAGGAAGGGCTATCCCAGCATTCACACTGGAAGTGAAAGCCGTGTATTCAAAGTACTAAGTCTACCATTTGGTGAACTTTTTCCCCCCTCCTCAATTTGATTACCAATCAAGGTTACAAATCAAAATACATCACTGAGTCAAGCTCAGATGATATCATGAGAAAAATTATGCACAATTTTCTGGTTCTACTTCTCCTCCACCACACACACCCCACCACACATATCCCCACACACACACACAAAACCACACCCCGCCACACACACAACCCACCGCACACACCCCACCATACCCGCACACATATCCCCCCCGCCACACACACAACCCACCACACACACCCCACCACGCGCACACAGGAAAAAAAGTCAAATTCCTTCAAATGCACTATAACTTGCATTGTATTTAAACTGATGATTTGTGATTGACAGCTTAGTGGCTGCTGCAGATAAGATTGTTGGAATGGGAGAAGTGGAGGCAAAGGAACTCAGATCAGTAGGAATCAGCAGAATATTCAATAAAAGAAGTTTTTACATTTGCAGCTCAAAAGGGGAAGTGCAAGTGGGAAAAAAATAAAGAATGTGCAACATTAACAGAATGCAGCACAGGGCATCAGTGTGTTATGGAAAACAATCCATGCTACAGTCTATAACTCTCTCACTGCCTGAGGTCACTCAAATTTTCTGGCAGCCCACCACTCTCTATTGTTGATCCTTTACAACCACTTTTTCTTAACGTACAGCATCACAAGCAGATGAAATTCAAGATCTCTGGAAAAAGGCTTGAGGGCAATACAAACACCACAAAATGAAGACTCAAAATAAGCATGACTTGCAAAATAGCGACAGGTACGGACTGAAGAGCTTTATTCCTTACTGTTCCACTGATGGTGGTATCCCGCCATTATCTCAGGCAGGCTCTTTTACTGAGGAGTTCATTGCAGCCAAGACCAGTACTGTCCACACACCCATAATCCACCACGCACAAGCAATAGGGGGGTCTACCAGAGCAACCAAGAGTGGGAGCAATTGTCCAATGCCTAAACCAGGCAGTTGAAGCAAATATAATGTCTCCATCCCCACCCCAACTGAGATCAACCAACTCCGCACTGACTAAAGAATCCAACCATAGGTGTTTCTGGTCTACGTGGCTCAAAGACACGAGGCAGTCTCGATGAGCCATCAGGTGGCATTTCAAAAGTCTGTTCCTGGTTAAGGCCAGGAACTGACTTTAGATGATCTGGTCATTATCTGTTTATGGGACCTTGCAAACTGACTGCCGCATTTCCTACATTACAACAGTGACTACACTTCAAAAATACTTCATTGGCTGTAAAGCATTTTGTGACGTCTTGAGGACAAATGCAGGTTCTTTCTTTCCAGTGTCCAAGTGGTTGCTGCGCCACCTCGCAAACAAATAAGGACGACCAGCGTTACCATGACAGCGTTACTTATTTATTTCAATTGCCTGGTGCATACCAACTCGAGGATTATAATATATGATTGATTGATAGATAGATATTCCTACATACCATGCATTCTACGCAGCTGATGCTTTTGATCTGGGACACAATCTAATGCATCATCAGATATAAACAGAGGTTTGTTTATATCATACTGATAGGAAGGTGCGGTTTCTTACAGAAGTTGCAAAACCATCAACCCAACCTGTCTTAGCACCGTATAACAGGAAGAGAGCCTTTTACTGGAAACTACAAAACAAAACATGCATTTTACTGTAATGTCAGGAGTGAAGTTCAGTCTGTGTACATAATGGCCAACTATGAATTTTGGAATTACCCTCCAAGGCTGGCAAGATGCAGTCAACCTCATTTGATCTCGTCAGCCAGCATTCAACACACCTCCCAAGATGCTCGGATAGCAGCCAGATTCTAAATGTTTGGGGTGTAACAATTTAAAAAAAAAGTAAAACAACATAACCTTATGGCACTGTGTTCTCCTGGGTAGAGCGAAGATATATATATAAAAGCTCATGTACAAGATTAGAAATTTATGTTCCTGTTTGAGGCTAAAAGTCGGGGAAGGGGAAGTGGGGTAGTAAGGTTATCTTATGCACGGGTCATATCCTCTTATTTTGAGGAGCAGCTTCCCCAAACACAATAGACCCAGCAGCACAGCTCTGCTGTTTAAATGGAAACGAGCGCTCCTGCCTTCAGTCCATGCCCAACTTGCTGCTTTCAAATCTGCGTCGTAACAGGTCCTGAAATAAGGACTGAACGGAGAACTGAGTTGCAGTGGTAGCGCTCTCGCCGATGATTCAGAAGGTTGTGGGCTCAAGCCCCACTCCAGAGACTTAAGCCCATCATCCAGGCTGACACTTCAGTGCAGTACTGAGGGAGTGCAGAGGTGTCGTCTTTCGGATGGGATGTTAAAGCGAGGTCCCATCTGCCCCCCTCAGGTGGATGTGCTTCCCGATCTAGTTAGTTCCGCAATTGGACCCAGTGGAAACCTATTAGTTGGGCTTGCGCTTCTGAATGTCCATCGGGATATTGCACCGATTAGTAGCGAAGTTATTGATAGACGAGCGACACATAACTAGCGCTTGGACTCGGCGCTTTAGAGTTTCTTGTCCAACGAGACTGGGTTTTTTTTTCCCCTTTCATTTGGCTTTATTTGAATTGGTAGATTAATGGAAGTAATAATGTTTCTATTTCAACCACACTGTGAAATCCCTACCTGAAAAATAGACTTTTTGAAGTAGTTTTATTTGGCCTGCCAAGCTCATAGCCAAACACCCTGAAAAAAAAAATCCTGCCTACCCCACTCACCGGGGGGATATGACCCAAAGCAATTCGCACCACCTTCAAGAGAACAAGGGAGAGAATTAAACCAAAATTACATACAGGGGAGGATTTTTTTTTTTAGGTCGAGCCTGGCAGGCATTATTTTTCAACAACGTTAGGCAACATCTGTTGCACTGAGCAGCCACAAAACTATACTATATTAAGTTAAAAGACTCTTTAAATAGTTGCAATGCATGTTATTAACTGGAACCTAACACAGTGAGCACATTTTTTTGTTTTTAATTGTAAAATAGTTTGGAGCAGAACTACAGTCCAAAATGTAAGTTTCCGCTCCAATCGTTTATAGCACAGAAATAAAAACATAAAATGCTGGAAACACTCAGCAGGTCAGGCAGTATCTGTGGAGAGAGAAACCGAGTTAACGTTTCATGTCGATGACCTTTCGTCAGAACTGGTCATCGACCTGAAACGTTAACTCTGTTTCGCTCTCCACAGATGCTGCCTGACCTGCTGAGTATTTCCCGCACTTTCTGTTTTTATTTCAGATTTCCAGCAACCTGCAGTATTTTGCTTTCATTTATAGTACTGAGTTGCTTTCAAGAGAAGTTCTTGTAGGTGGATTACATCCTCTTAGCTGGTAAATCTGTCCGTTATGTATCTCTGGTGAGGGGGTTTATCAGCAGAAAGCAATGGCCACAATTGAACAGAATATGACAGCCAGATTTTCCACGCTTTCCTCCCCCTCTGCTATTCTGTTGTAACCATTTATACCTCCTCTGGGCCCATCTTTTGTTTCTATGCTCGTCTCATTATCACCCCCTTTTGCCTTGCACCATCATCCCTTTTCTCATTTAATCACTCCTGCCCTCCACCCTATCACAGACCTTCCCCTTTCCCACTTTTTCCTAGCTCTGTACTTGCTTAAAAGGTGTCCATCGCCAACATCTTCCAGTTCTGACAAAAGGTCACCGACCTGAAACGTTAACTCTGTTTCTCTCTCCACAGAAACTACCTGACCTACTGAGTATTTCCAGCATTTTCTGGGGTTTTTATTTCAGATTTCCAGCCTCCGGTAGTATTTTGCTTGAGAGTGAGAGAGTTGAGTGAGTGAAAAAAAGAGCTTGCATTTATATAGCACCTTTCACTGCCTCAGGACATCCCAAAGTGTTTTTGAAGTATGGCCACTGTTGTAATGTAGGAAACGCAGCCGCCAATTTACTCACAGTAAGACCCCCACAAACGGCAATGAAATAAATGGCCAGATAATCTCCTTTAGGTGTTGGTTGAGGGATAAATGTTGGCCAGGACACTGGGAGAACACCTCTGCTCTTCTTCGAAAAGTGTTGTGGGATCTTTTACATCTACTCGAGAGGGCAGACAGTGTAGTCACTGTTGTGATGTAGCCAACAAGTATCGGAGGTTAATAGATCTGGTTTATCTAGGCTGTGCAGTCTGGGTATTTTAACTCTATCAAAATATTTTCCTAAATTGGGCTTCAGTAGTGATAGCTAAGGGAATGATCACGGCCAAAACCCATGAACAGCCCAGTAAAGAAGATGTGAAACTTCGAAAAGCCTCAACTCAGGAGCATTTAAAATATAACACAGTGGCCAGACTGAAGTGGTAACAACATTTATAGCACTTTCAATGCAGCAAAGTATCCCAAAGCACTTCACAAAAAGGGGGCTGGGGCAACAAAACAAACAGGACTAAGGTGACGAGTTCAGTGAGGTGAGAAAGGAGGTGTCAAAGAGACAACTTTTAAGGCAGCTTTTGAAAGTAGGGAGAAAGATGTTGCATGACGGGGGTGGGGGGGTAGATTTAGGATGAACGCAGGGCAGTGACTACTGAAGGTTCAGTCAATCGTGGCGAAGTGGTCGGGGTGGGAGGGGGCTCCTAAACAGGTGACCTGTTTGTGTGGCAAGATGTACAATGGGCCATGTGGCAAGTGAATGCACCTGACAAGCTGGTCAGATATTATCTACTTCAGGCAAATAAATATGCTAATGTACACAAGGGCAGCGATGATGCCATCACACTCAAACATAACCATCCTTTGCATAGCATCTCATCACTTGTCAGTTAGAAGATCTTCCTGAAGAGTGCAATAAGTTCTCTGTTCCACAGTTGCCCTTTCTGCACCCTCTGCAATATTTTCGCTGTCAGAGCCTAGCTCATGAACTCATCGAAACAATCTTCAGATGTATTCCCCATGCAGGAGAAGCCTTTCAAAAGGTCTAATCCTCACCCCCACCATGTAAATCACTTCTGCTCATTATTAACAAACAAGAAACAGCTTAAACCCTTCAAATAAAAACCCCACAAAGAATCTGACTCGTCATCAAAGGCCTGCTCATGAGCCCAGATTTAACCTCTGCTGATGCGTGCGGCCTAGCCATCTGGTATGTTGTGGAAATGAGCAATCTGCATTTCAGACAGGGGAGCATCCTCCAGATTCAACAACGATGCTCAGGGATGAATATAAACGTTGCCCAACTCAGAGTCACTGGGTGTGGAAATGTCTGTGAATTCATCAGTCTCCTCTGTGAGACAGTATCTTCCGTGACACCGTTCCTGTCACTTGATTTCTGACTCGGGGAAAACAGAGTATTAATTATGAGAAGGACAGCAATACTGTGAAGAAGGGATGGGACAGCGATGTTCCCTGGAAGCTGCGCTTTGTTCTGCGCGGCCTGTTTCTTTTAATACGCGGTCTCTTTAAATTTCTGTGCACACGCGGTATTTACACTGTAAAAGCCGGTGAGCGGCCTGCGTGGGACCTTTCAGATTACTGCGCGGCCGGCCGTGCACCTTAGGGGGAACACTGGATGAGAGTAACTGACAAATTTGGAAAGGGCGACATCAGCAACTCAAGAAAGGCAGCAGCCATGAAGGGCCAGAGACAACGAGTTGGCGCATTCCAAGAAGCATCCAAATTATATCCCAAGTTTGTGAGAGTCATCTGATGGCAGCCGTGGTGAGAGTAGGGTAAAAGAGGGCAAAAATCTGCCATTCCTGATCAAGATCCATTGACCACGGCACGTGTAGACGATAAAGCACCATTGCAATGCTGCTCGATTAAATAGCCTCCTGAAACTCAGGTCCCAAAATTGATGGGCAATTCCAATAGGAATGCAGCCGGATTGGACACAAACTCCACGGATATGCTGGGTTCCCAGAGATTGGCTCGGGCCTGGGTGGTGGCTGGAAGAACAGTAACTTTTTAAAATTATTACAAAGGGGTCCAAGCCCAGATTTAGTCTTCTATTGGTGGAGTGGGGGAGGGGATGGGGGAATTAAAGAATTCGGCACATCCCGCTCTCAGATGGTGGCAGGTGCCAGACTTACTGGGTTGTGTGTGGGGGGGTGGCGAGTGTCCATTATTTATTCCAAGTCGTGTGGGTGCTCGCCATGGGAATTGAAATTAGAAGACCTCCCATTGACCCTACACACTCCAGCAGGGTCAGCGCGGGTGCGATCCCAGCCTAAGTGCCGTCATCACGGCCAGAGTAATCTTAAGGCCCCCAATGTCAAGCGAGGCTCACGCAAGAAAGGCATCTTGGACGAGGCACCAGAAAGATGCTGGCACGCTGGAACTAGCGCGAGTGTGCATCTTCAGGGGAGGAAGGAAAATTGGAGGGCGGGGGGGGGGGGGGGGGGAGAAGAAAAATAATTCACCAAAGCTGGCGACGAACTCATCACAATTCAAACCATCTACATCTATCCGTACATTAAACTAGCCGTCCTGCTTTGTGCAGAATTCTCTCTGAAATACTCAATGCATTAATGAGTAAAAGTGAACAACTTGAACTCCATTAAAAACTGAAACAAGCTCTGCACCATTAAAAATACAAGGTTAGCCTTCACCGCTTCCTCCCATCACCACAGTTTAACCCTCAAGAGCTTGTAATTGTAGTTCTACACCAAATCCAAAGATTTTGGGCATGGGTGGCATGGCATTCGCAGCATATGGGGGTGTTTGGTTCACTCAGTTTGCCTGGGAGCAATACTAAAACACAAATCCAACACAAACCTCAAACACCATCTAACCTCCCACCCCTCAAGAAATGTAACATTCACCTAGATCAGATTAGACCAAATCTCCCAATTTGTAGGGTGGATCAACTGTGCCATCGAGGAACACGGTGGGTGGTTTGACCCTCGATTGCGGCTGCAGTAAATTACCACAATGTTTATAAATGACTGGCGCACGTAAAAAATACTAATTTACTGCTACAATACAGCCAGAGGTTTTTAAAAACAAATATTCAGGAGGAGGAGTCAAATCAACGCACATCAGTCCCCATGGTGCACCGTATTTGAACTGTCCATTTTATAAGAAAATGACCTTTGAACTGTCGACTCTCATTTAACATAGAGTTTGAGATCATACTTGCACTGCCAAAACTTGCAAAGTTCACACCAATTGAGTATGCTGATGACTTCACAAGTCCAACCCTGGAGCTGCAAGTGGCCAACACTAGTCCTGTATTATATTCAACTGCCCGTCAGTGCTGAAAGCAAATTTCTCATTCACTTTGTTTAAAGTTGTCATGTGCAGTGAGGATGTGGTCCAGTTAAAGATAAAACATGAAAGAAAATCAAAAAAATGTTTTGTTTCTTCTCACTAAAGTCTCATGGCCAAAGTGTCTCTTTATCCCTGATTTTATTCCCATCCCCCCGATGGCAATGACTAATGCTAGCGTGTCATTTCACAATTGCTGGCTAATTCCAGTGCCTTGCCAAAGAGGCCACTCATGATGTACGCACCTGGACTGGAGAGTGTCAGATTGCTATTTATCATAAGGGGGGACATCACATCCAATCCCACCCTGACATCTTTTACACGTGGTATCTCGCAGGGCTAGCCAAATCGCACTGGATGTTTTGGGAAGGAAGAAGGGGAGAGGTGACGGAAGTTGTGTTTTAGCATTGTCGGCTTCTTCCTGCTCGGCTAATCTCAGCAAACTGAACACATTATGTGATGTTTTCTTCGATTTTGAGAAATAAACCCCTCGCTGATCTTAAATGCCAGGTGATTTCTCTCTCTTCATAGATTTAAAGTAATGGGTAGAAGGTTTAGAGGGGAGTTGAGGGGAACTATTTTCACCCGGAGGGCGGTGGGGTTTGGAACTCACTGCCTGAAAGGGTGGTAGAGGCAGAAACCCTCATCACATTTAACAAGTACTTGGATATGCACCTGAAGTGCTGTAACCTACAAGGCTACGGACCAAGAGCTGGAAAGTGGGATTAGGCTGGATAGCTCTTTTTCGGCCGGCACAGACGCGATGGGTCATATGGCCTCCTTCTGTGCCGTAAATTTCTATGGCCCAGATTTTCTGATCGGAGGCTTCCTGCCTGCAGCTGCCGCTGATCTGGAAATAATCTACAAATTTACCTGCTGGCTTAGTAGGTCCGGACTCTTTCGCTCCTGGGCCACTCCTGGTGCGCGCGCACGCGCACACGCACAGAGGCCCAAGTATCCCAGGGGCACAGGCAGTTCGCAAGCGTCCCTGGGATCACGTGGGCCATGAGGAACCAATCAAAGACGGGAATCCCCCTTCACACTTTTGACAGGTCTCTCCGGATAGACCTGTCAAAAGTGTGAATGGGGATCACGCAAAAAACACACTAAAACATTAAATATATATATTTTTTTAAATCATGTATTTAAAATTAGTTAAAATGACATTAAATTAAATATTTTAAACGAAAATTTAATTTAAAAAAAAAATTAAAGTTTTTTACGGGGCTAAAAATAAACTTACCTTTTTTTAAAAGTATTTTTAAATTATAAAATGAGTGAAAAAATTTTTTTTTACTTTTTAAAACTCTTATGCTGGTAAAAGCAGGCCTTGCGCCAGGCCTTACGCCTGCTTTTACCAGAGGTAAGATTTTTAAAGGTTTTCAGCGGGCGGAGGTTGTGCAGAAAGCGGAACTCTCCACCCGCAGAGGCCCTTCTCCAGGGCAGGCGGAGGATCTGTCAAGAGAATTCTTGACAGGTCGGAAGTGCCGGTTTTCAGCGCTTGCTCTTCGCTTGCCTGAAACCGGCACTTGCGAGGCCCCTACGTAAGCACCCGTGGGGGTCGGAAAACACGGGCCTATGTTTCTATGATTCTTCCTAACCCAGGGCTGTGGTCAGGCTAACTGCAGCGTCCCTGTCACCATCCCCTTACTGAGATCATCTAATTCAGACAGACAACAAAAGCCAAACCAACCTGGGCCGGGACTTTTCTGGCTTTTATGGCATCATTTACCCACAATGCCATCGGGCTGCCCCGACGAGGTCATAGTCTCTGTAGAGAAGCTCTTTGCCTCATGATGCACTGGAACAAAGACAGGCGTGATGGAGAAACTCAGGCCTTCCTGCTCACTGTTGCCCAATCACATTATAGCTTTATTTACTGCCTTGGGCTGACTCAGCCCCAACATTGGAAGGGAATGAAGATCACCTTGCACGTCTGAAATGACCCTGGGTTAATGACTTACCTTTATTGGTGTTACTTCAGCTCCCTTTGCGCTGTAAAATAGGATTGCAAAACATTAAAAGCAGCCACAAATCTCTGGCATAAGGTCAGAGAAGGGTTTTGTTTTGCAAAATCGAAGAAAACATCTCACAGTTTGTCCAATTTGCTGAGTCTACCAGGAAGCAGACAGGGCTAAATCATAAATTCTGTCACCTCTCACCTTCCCCCTCCCAACACAGCAGCTCCTTGGGCCATGGGGGGGGAAGGAATCACACCAGATAACTAGGCTGCACAGGCATCTATTATCCCATCTCTCCGTTTATATACGACTGAAGTCTCCCATGAACATGCATTTCTCCTGCGGTGCTACTGTCAGCCCGCAGAATGCTCACCATTGTATTTCCATAAATCTGTAACAAAAAAAAAAATTGCCTCTGCTCGTGCATTTGCCTCTCAATAGAGGAAGCTGTTCAGACAAGCAGCGAGCCTGTATCAACCCTTCGTGGACTGGAACAAGTTCATCCACCACCACAGTCTACTGGGTTGTGCAGAAATAAAGACATGAAGGGGGTGGGGGTGGAGGAAGCAGAATTGCTTCACATACGCCACCAACGTCCCCAGTTGCAGAACAGAAGAGGTTTTTTTGTTTCTGCGTGTGACCATTACGGTCAAGATCCTTATAAAAATGTGCCAGGATGCATCTGTGCTGTCTTACTTGGAAAAAATCAATAAGTGGTTTAATCTCGTAACAGGAAATTGGTCTATAAAATACAACTGCAGAAACAGCGGCAAGAAATTTCTATTGGAAGGGACGAAATTGCAGCCTTGTCATCGCCGGTGAAGCTGGTTCACCAAAGTGTCACCTTCGAGGTAAACCAGAAATACAATAAAGACAACAATTTGGAAGATGAATGAGGCAAAGGGCTTTCTTGTTACAGTGGTGCAACTGTAAATCAATAAAAAAAACCACTGGAGTACATATTGTGCTCGGGAAAGTAAGGAGCGTCAGATCTAATGAAGGGTCTCTATCCAAACTGTTACCCGTCTTCAAATGCTGATGGACCTGCTGTGTATTTCCAGCCTTTTCTGTTTCCATCTGGGGTCAGTGCTTTCGGCACCCAGTGCCAGTATCAAGCACCCCCCCGGGACAAAGTAACACAGGCCAGATAAATCTTTCTCCAACTCTACCCCAACATGCATTTACCTCAACCTCAGAAGAGTACCTCTCATTGTGCTAATGTGACATCTCCATCTCTTACGCCACCAGTCATCAATTAGTGCTACTTTGCGTCCAATTACAGGCAATTATGTGGTGTTGATTGATACCCGCAGAAACTGGACAGACGAGCCAAACTTATTTTATGTAGAAACCCCTACAGTCATGAGAGGGATGAGACTTTCCCCCCCATTGGTCTGAGCTAGTTTTGAGCCTAACTCCCAAAGGTGCAAAGGCAGTGCCCGTTGAATTTCTCTCTTTCCACCTCCCCTTCAGGTGTGGAATTTAGCATTCATAATTCCTTAATAGAGGGGAAGGAAGCTCGACAATCTCATTTTAAACATCTACGTACACACATAAATCCTGGAGAAAAACTCCATACCCTGGCCACCAATTCCATCTGGCTCTGCAACCATTGTCTGAGGCTGAACCAGACAGTTCCACCCGGAGCTCAATCGAATATTCAAACTCATTATTTCTCAGGAAACAACTATGCAATTCCTTACCTTCCTCAGTCATCCCTTCCTCCTACAATCGGCATTGCTTTTGAAAGCCAAGCTTGACATCACCGAATCATTACTTCGCCAAGGACCTCATCTTTTCCCTTAACCTTTTCAACTTTGTTTACGCCCTGCAAAGTATGGGCCTTGGTCCTTGACCTCGGTTTCTCAATTTAAAATCAAACTCATGTTTTCAAGTCTGTGACCTTGCTGCCTTGCTCATGTAACCCTTCACACGCAGAGAGCAACTTGCCTAGATCTTTGTTGATGCTTTCCTTTCAGTAGCTTCACATTAAAATGTCCCCACAGTCTTTCTGTCCTGATACATTAAACTGACAGCATTAAACTGACAGCATGGAGAAACTTAAAAAAAAAACTTTACTGCCGAGTTGTTCCAGACACATTAGTGCTGTTCGGAAAACTAGGAAATTCATGGACTACAACTGAACTACTGCGTTCTGATTTTCATTACGATCTGTCTGCACAATCAAATCACTCTCTTCACAACTTGCACATTTTTCTTTATGGTGTCGCCAGGCAACAGGGGCAGCTGCAGCCCAGTCAGTAGAGCACGGCATATTTATTAGGTTAAGATAGATTTTGCAGGGCTGCTCAACTTCACCTCCCTTCTGGAAGCACAATACCATCGTCACGTTTGGCCCAAGCTGAATTATAGCAATCTCAGTCTAATAATCCCAGGTATCACAGCATGGAAAGGGCAAACTCTCCCTCCACCCCCCCCCCCCCCGCCCCCCCTCATGATTAAGTTTGCAGGCAATAAGTGTACAATACACTACAGCAATTACAAATGAGAAGGGGTCTGTATAGCTGGAGATCACCTCCAGGCAAAACAATTATCGAGGTGAAAAAAGGTTCCACCACACACAAATATTCCTATTAATTAATTCCATTAGATTTTCTTTTTACATAGGAGATCAGATCTGTAAAGGTACTCGAAATTGGTCGTGATGGTTACTCGCACCAGTGCTGGGTAGTGTACTTCTGTACAAGAGTGTGAACACACTAATTACGCAACCGTTTCAGCGATTACACCATGGGTTTCAAAAGGCACCTTCTTCCCAAAAAAAGGGTTTGGGGAGGGAGAAAAGCTAGAAGACAATCTGTATCATTCTCCCTTTAAGTAAGGGCGTCACATGTGAATGAGGCGACAGTAACTTGCATCATTTCTTCGCACATTTGTTTGTAAGCAAGTGGAAAAAAACCTTTACCACTTTTTCCACAAAGGCACTGCTATAGTTCTCATCACACAACTCAGAATACGCCAAGCTGGAGCGTAAAGCTTTTCAAAAACCAACCTCTCCCTTCAAATGAGAGTTTAAGTGTGGAGTGGTGGATATGCTGAAGTATTTCTCTTTCTACAGTAAATACTAAATGAGTTAAAGGAAAGGACTTGCATTCATACAGACCCTTTCACGACCTCAGGACGTCCCAAAGCGCTTCACAGATAATGAAGAACATTTGAAGTGTTGTCACTGTGGCAATGTAGGGAATTGTTTTACGTACTGGAGTCTGGCCAGTATAAATAATACACCTCAAAGCTCATTAGAACTTACATGTGCTTCCCAGGCTTTTTAAAAATAAGTTAGTCCCTCTTCCTTCCAGGTCACGTGTGTGTTGCTCCATTGAGGGGCACGTTGGCAACTTACCCCACGCCAAGAGCCATTCTGAACAGTAAATACGGGGTGATTATGAGAAAAAGTATCTCTGCTCTCAAAAAATCTTCCTTTGGGCAGATTGCAACACGGCGACAGTGATGTGGTCCTCAGCTCTGGGGAGCAGCACGAGGTAATGGTCAACACACTGCAAATGGCAGCCGACCTTTTTAAGCAGCGGTGAACGTATTCATTGTTGATATAATGCCCAAGCTGCTTCCAGCATTACAGAATGCGCTACATCACCTCGTCAAGTAGCTACTTGTGAGACGTGTCCACAAAATGTGGAAAAACAGCTATACTTCAACAGGAATACTCTGTAAAATCCCTGTAAAATAAGTCAGTCATTACCGAAGTGAATGTTACTGCCAGTTAGCACATGCTTTGACCACATCACCCACTTAGCAGATTGGTAAACACACATTATACTGAAAAATATATGGACAAATAAACTGTATGCTTGATAAGAACAAGTTACATGCAAAATACAAACTAGCTGACAATTATGATAAATATAGCTTTTTAGAAAAGAAACATTGAGAATTTGAGGGACAGGAAGAAATAGAACAAGTAGAATGTGGAATTTTAAGAAGGCCCAGTCAGTAGAATCTGCTGGTTACATGTTTTGTTCGGTGAAGAGAAGGATGCATGGCACATATACGCCCAAGAGAGAGAGGAAGTACACCGGGATAACAGCCTGGCCACAGCTAATAAACCATGCATTTTATCTCCTGGTGAGAACAGCTACAATTCACTCAGCTTAGAAGGTGCTTGTAAATTGTTATGGCTCTTCCCCAGCCCTGGAAGCGCACATGTTGACAGCTCTCAACAGCAAGCAATCCACCACTAAAGCAAATAGCACGGTGCCCTGCAACATTCAGTCAGACCACATGGCCCCTCTGCATCCATGACACAAACAAAGGGAGCCCAACAGGAGCATGTCCTTCAGTAGCAGAATATGAGGAGTATGCTCTTGGAAATTTGCTTTCAACATTTGCGTTTTGCTTTTTTGTCTTAATGAGCGATGTCCAAACTACAGCTAATGGATCATAAGTGGTTTGAGCAGTGGCAATCCTGTGACAGAGGCTTAGGCAATTCTGTTCTATTTGCACTTATCATCAGAGAAATTTACAGCACAGGAGGCCATTCGGCCCATCTTGTCCGCGCCGGCCGACAAAGAGCTATCCACCCTAATCCCACTTTCCAGCACTTGATCCGTAGCCTTGTAGGCCACGGCACTTCAAGTGCATATCCAAGTACTTTTAAATGTGATGAGCATTTCTGCCTCGACCACCCTTTCAGGCAGTGAGTTCCAGACCCCCACCACCCTCTGGGTGAAAACATTTCTCCTCAAATCCCCTCTAAACCTCTTACCAATTACTTTAAATCTATGCCCCCTGGTTATTGACCCTTCTGCTAAGGGAAACAGGTCCTTCCTATCTACTCTATATAGGCCCCTCATAACTTTATACACTTCAATTAGGTCGCCCCTCAGCCTCCTCTGTTCCAAAGAAAGCAACCCCAGCCTATCCAATCTTTCCTCATAGCTAAAATTCCCCAGCCCAGGCAACATCCTCGTAAATCTCCTCTGCACCCCCTCTAGTGCAATCTCATCCTTCCTGTAATGTGGTGACCAGAACTGCACGCAGTATTCTAGCTGCGGCCTAACTAGTGTTTTATACAGTTCAAGTATAACCTCCCTGCTCTTGTATTCTATGCCTCAGCTAATAAAGGCAAGTATCCCATATGTCTTCTTAACCACCTTATCTACCTGTCCTGCTACCTTCAGGGATCTGTGGACATGCACTTCAAGATCCCTCTGATCTTCTCAGTGTCCTACCATTTATAGTGTATTCCCCTGCCTTGTTAGCCCTCCCCAAATGCATTACCTCACACTTCTCCAGACTGAATTCAATTTGCCACTGTTCTGCCCACCTGACCAGTCCACTGATATCTTCCTGCAGTCTGCAGCTTTCTTCTTCATTATCGACCACACGGCCAATTTTTGTATCATCTGCAAACTTCTTAATCATACGTCCTCCATTCAAGTCCAAATCATTGATATATACCACAAAAAGCAAAGGACCCAGTACTGAGCCCTGCGGAACCCCACTGGAAACAGCCTTCCAGTCACAAAAACATCCTTCAACCATTACCCTTTGTTTCCTACCTCTGAGCCAATTTTGGATCCAACTTGCCACCTTGCCTTGGATCCAGTGGGCTTTTACTTTCGTGACCAGTCTGCCATGCGGGACCTTATCAAAAGCCTTGCTAAAATCCATATAGACTACATCAAATGCACTACCCTCATCGACCCTCCTTGTTACCTCCTCAAAAAGTTCTCACTTGCTGGACTTGCCCTGTTCGGAAAAGGCTGTTCTTAATGCCGTTGCTTAATTGGTGGTTAAAATTCAGCTCAATTATTTGGTAGCCTCAGTCAGTAGGTTGTGGGTTCAAGCCACACTCCAGGACTTGGCATAATCTGGGCTGACACTTGGGTGCAGTACTGAGGGATTATACTGCATTGCTGGAGGTGGTGTTTATCCAATGCTAAACCGGCTGCCTGCCCAGGTGGACGTAAAAGATCTCTCGACACTCTTGGAGGAGCAGCAGGGGAGTTCTCTTGGTTTCTGGGCAACATTTATCTCTCAACTATCACCAGCAAAACAGATTCACTGGATATTTATCTCACTGCAGTTTATGGGATCTTGCTGTGTGCCTCATATGTGGCCCACAAAGCTCCAGCATATGCACAGAAGTGCCCACAAAGACATAAACCTGTGGCTGATCGTGACAACATTTCAGGACAACACAGATTCCCTTATTCTTCATTCTGAATGGCAGTGGTCTAAACTTAAATGCGCACATACCTTTTTAAAAGTTTAATATCCTGCCAAATTATTTCACAATAAGCAATCATCTAACTTCCCCTTAAAATCCCCTGCCATTAACAGATTCAACTTCCTTCAAAAGAAGTTTAGGTAGAGGTTCAAGGTACCAAGCCAGCAACACCCTGCTCAGTCGGGTAATTGATCGGCATGGCAGTGTTGTCATGAGGCTCAATTGGTACCACTGCATTATGGGAAAATAAAGTGAGCTTGTTCCAATCCATTTTTTGCTCACATAACACAATCACTGTTCTCCATAAAAAGAGTAATTTATTATGTGAAGTGATTTGAAATATTTTGACACAGTAAGGCACTGTATAGATGCCAATATTGCTCTACTTAATGTGCGATACTCTGAAGTCGTGCTTACATTATGTGAGATGCAAGCTTGTTCCGGTGGTTTCTAAAAGCACAGATCACGTAAGCAAAATATAAAAATACCAGACTGGCGGCCTGAAAGACCCACTAAATACATTTCTTCCCAGCAGTCCCTCTTGGAGAGTTCCGGCAGTTTTACATTTGGCTTACAGCCAGCACTCTAGACATAGGAATTGCTCGATGAAAAAAGACCACGGTCCATCTAGTTTGTCTTCTACCATCCTGGCAGTCACATGATACAATGATAATGGAGTTGTTGACTAATCATAGCAATCAATCTCTATCAATTAATCTACAACAGGCCCAGACATGAGGCGAGGAAAACTCCCACTGATCGAAAGCTTTGGGAACCATAGGTCCAAAGTCACCTGTTCCTCTCAAGCATGCTACATTTACAGCAATATCATGTCTCAAGACCCGCGCTTCTAGGACCTAGTGGCATTAGCATGGGCCTCGTGCAATATAAAAGCAGCTTTAAATCATTAACTCAAATTGTCCTCATCAATACCATCAGCGACAGACCCACACCCACCAATGCTTCACTCTGGTGTTTAGACAGCTTAAATTGCTCTCTGCAGATACAACCCATGATTAAAACTGCAAAATCTATCACACTGCTGGGTGTTTTTGTCCCCCCCACAGCTCAGGTCGACATACTACGAAAAAAAAATTTGACAGCATTGCACTTCTTTGAAATGTTACTCGCAGCACTGAAATGGTATAGGAATAAAACCAGAGGGAAAAACAGGAAGTGCGCAAATTATCACAAAACACGCCTATTGAGAACCAAGAATTGGGAGGGAGTTCAACTGTCGCTCAATCAGTGGGGCCCCTGATTATTTGTCAATCGTGCACGCAAGGCTCGGGTAGTTGATGAACAGTGCTTCGAGATTGAATCCCGCTAATACATGCAGATTTTTAATTAACAGGTTGAAATGCCAGGACCTTCTGATTTTAACTGCTCAATGCAGCTATGAAGCAATGCAGTTAATGGTCTGTTGAGCTGCGTCATGAAAATATACTGTAATGCTGCAATTGGGAATTAATATCACGTGACTGAGAAAAGGCACAATGAAGTCATTATTCCCAGCTGAACAGAAAACTACACACCGTGGGAATTAACTTATAAATCACAGCGTCACTCTCCCAGTTTATGGTGTCACCCAAACACAGGCGATCTCTTTAGCAGGTGCTCCGATTCCAATCCCTCTGGAAAATCACCACCTTTGCAACAAGATGTACATGCAATGACCACAGAGGCCTACAAAAGGGGCTCAACTCAGCACAGGATGCCAGTTCCTCAATCCTAATCATTACTGTGTGCAAGATGTATAATGTGGCAGTAAACAACCCACTGGACCACAGCAAGATGCTGACCAACATTGTGATGAGTAGCACGTTCTTGTGAAACTCCTAATACACTCACTGGGTAATTAATTACTGCACTGTCGGAGGTGCCGTCTTTCAGATGAGACGTTACACCGAGGCCCCATCTGCCCTCTCAGGTGGACGTAAAAGATCCCGTGGCACTATTCGAAGAGCAGGGACGCCCCAGTGTCCTGGCCAATATTTATCCCTCAGCCAACATCACAAACAAAACAGATTATCTGGTCATTATCTCATTGCTGTTTGAGAGACCTTGCAGTGTGCGAATTGGCTGCCGGGTTTCCTCCATCACAACAGTGATTACATTTCAGAAGTACCTCAGTGACTGTAAAGCACTTTGGGATGCCTGGAGGTCCTGAAAGGCGCTATATAAATGCAACTCCTTTTTTATCATCATTTTCTGGTGTGAGAAATTGCCATTACATTGGATCCACCAATAGAGTTTAAGGCAATTACATTTTTCAGCCTTATTAAAATTGTCTTTGGGTCTCAAAAGGGCAGGATGAGGAAGACAGGTGGCTAAGGACAATGTTTGAATCCACTATGCACGAGGTGAAAACAAGTACTAGAATGACCGCTGGTATAATTAACGTTCACCCCACCCCCCAATAAACACTTGTCTTATGCTCATTACCACTAAGTGTGCAGAGCACAAAAGAATCTTTTAACAACTCGGGAGTCGTCATATGAGGCTGCATTTTATTATTTATGTGACAACACTGTGATCTTGTAAAGCTGCATCTTGCTGGCAAACCTCCGAACCACTGCTTCATGTCATTACATAAACGGTTTGAATGGAAATGAACTGGGAGAGAAGTTAAAGGTCAAACGGCCTTTAGGTTCAGACACTTCCGGCTGGCAGTGACGAGTTAGGATTGCACTATATTATAAATCAGGGGCACTGGTGTACGATGACTGAATGTGTCAAATTCCAAGGTGTTATGGATTCCATCGATAAATCCCATGGATTGTAACCGGTGTTTTGAGATCACACTCGCCAATTCTGTCAGTTTTTGCTGTTAAAATGGAATAATCAGCGGCCTTGTCTGTAATGTATAAAGGGGCTGCAATTCCCCATAATCATCAGGGGGACTATGGTGACTGAATAGCCCAAATTCCATTCTATTACATGGGTCTCCGGGATTTCTTTTTTTAACGAATTTTTTGGGAACGATTCCACAATTCCACCCATTTTTCGATATAAACGAACACCAGTGGTCCTGCTCATGATCTTCCCATGTACCAGTTATTCGGTTTCATAACTGCGTCTCAGATATAGTTATGAAAACAAAACTTTACCAACAATTAAAAGCGACTTAAATGCTCAAACTGAAAGAAAGGAGGAGCCTCAGGACCTCCCAAAGTGTTTTACCGTCAATTAAGTACTTTTTTTTTGAAGTATAGTCGCTGTTGCAACGTAGGAAATGCAGCAGCTAATTTGTGCATGGCAAGATCCCACAAACAGTAATGAAATAATGACCTGAAAACCTGTTTATTTAGTGATGTTGACTCGAGGGGCAAATATTCACCAGGACACTGGGGAGAACTCCTCTGCTCTTCTTCGAACAGCACCGCAGAATCTTTTACGTCGACCTGAGATTGAAGTTGATACTGAAAGCCCTGAAATGGAACCGTAAAAGCCCTAACTTTATTCTAAATATTGTGTGTTGATGCACCCCTTCCAAGTGTGACTATCCTGCAATCCACATCTCGTTCCAACCTGGTTGATGATCCTATTCAGACCTCCAAGATTACAGTTATTTGTTCAGTTACGCTCCTTGCCATTCTGTTATCCCAAAAGATGTTCAGACAAGGTCTACAATTTAACTAATTTACTGTGAAGGGGGCGGAGTGGAGAGGAGGTGGCTGGAGAAAGTGGGTTATAGTATTTTCTTTCCAATAATCTCTCGGCCAATTGCAGGCAGATTTTTTTTCAATACAAACAAGCTGGTGACCTCAATGTACTCGGACAGATTTCAGAGTGGGTCTGCCCGTAAGCTGATTACTGGACTGCATTTAAATTATGTTATCACAAACTTACTGCATGTAATCTATTTTCCGACTGTCAGACTCAGAAGATAAATCTGTTTACTTAGAGACTCCGTAGCTTTTAAGTAAAACGAGCATTTTAACCGGCTAAGTCCTGAAGGTAATGGACCAATATTTGCCAGCCATTAGCAAACTTGCACAGTCGTGGGTCTGTGCGCCATTCAAGGTTACTGGCTTTCAGTCTTTAAACTGATATTCCCCAGTCGATAGCCATATTTTAAAATGCATTCCTAATCGTATTTTTCAGATACTGATTGTGGCTCCAAAAGTCATACTTGCCTATTCTTGAAGGTTCCACAGTCACTGCACTCCAAAAGGAATTCATGCTGCAAAGTATATGGAGACATTTGGGTGGGGGCAATTTTAACCTAACCCGCCCATCGGGAACCTAATGGGATCGAATGCAATGCTGGTTTTGCACCCCCCTCGATTTTGCTCTCCATTAAAGTGAATGGAGAGCAATATTGCCACCCGCTCCAGTGGGTTTCCCGCCTGCCGAGTTGGGTTATAATTCCCCCTTTGATGTCAGTATAAGGTGCAATAAAATGCAAATATTATTTATTAGTTTAGAAACCTTCAGATTTTGGAGGCCTCGCGAGATTTAGTTCTACATCGAACTCTTTTTGGCTGCGCTTGGAAATGGCATCTACTACGCTCTGTAGTCTTCCCTCTCGTCCCATCTCTCCGGAGTAACATAAAAAACAAAGTTGCACAAGCAATCGCTATATTTTTATTTGCCCCCCCGCCGCCATTGCTTTGGATGACGGTCAGCCGCCAGGTTTCCTCACTTCCCTGCTGGAACCGCTGATCAATCCCGTTGTCTGTAATCTTGCTCCCATCTGTCACAGGTCTTCAAAACTCTTGACCCCGCCCCCCCTCAGCCATTGCTCCCATTCCTGCCACGTCCAGGTGACCTCTAGCACTGACTCAACTTGAGCCAAAGCTGGTGCCCCACCCCCACCCAAGTTGGAATCCCCAACCAATCATGGCAGATTTCTCTTCAAATAAATATTTTAACGTGTCATGCTCACGCCAACAAAAAACAACTGGCATTTATATAGCGCCTTTAACCTGGGAAAATGCTCCAAGGCTCTCCACAGGAGCGTTATCAGAAAATATTGACACCGAGCCACATAAGGAGACATTAGGACAGGTGATCAAAAGCTTGGTCAAAGAGCTGGTTTTAAGGGGCATCTTAAAGGAGGGAAAGAGGGGTAGAGGAGCGAAGAGGTTTCGAGAGGGAATTCCAGAGCTTGGGGCCTAGGCCCGAATGGTGGTGCGATGAAAATCGGAAATGCGCCAAGGCCTGAATTGGAGGAGTGCAGAGATCTCAGAAGGTTGTGGGGCTGGAGGAGATTACAGAGATAGGGAGGGGAGAGGCCATGGAGGGATTTGAAAACAAAGATGAGAATTTTAAAATCAAGGCATTGCCAGGTAAAATTACAGCATTATTTCCATTTCGGCTCCACCCCCTCCCTTTTATATTAAATAAGAAAAAGGTCATCACAATAAAACACTGGTCAAAGAGACTGAGCAAATAACTCCACAAAAGAAATAGCTCCCCTAATGGCTCCATCGGTAAGCACATTGCCCTGTGTGTGGAATAAAGCCATAACGCATTAGGAAAATCCCAGTTGCAGTCCTCTATCTGTCCTAGGTTAGCTAATCTCAACTGAGGTGGCAGTAAGGACACTACAGCATCTTTAGAATAAGCTGCTGCAATAGCTGTGAAACTGGTAGGTTTGAAGCTGGCTGGGGGAAGGAGGAGGAGGGCTAAATCTTTCTCCATCTGGGAAGAAGCTGATTATAACCGTTCCTACATAGAAAGATAGCACAGATTTTTTTTTTTTTTTTAAATACACAAACCAGTCAGCACAAACTGCGGTAAAATTATCACAAATTTACAATGAGGCAGAAAGAGTGAGAGACATCACCACCGGTGGAACTTGATGAAAACAAATCACGCACTGAAAAGGTAAAGCGAGAAACGCGTTTCCACTGAGAGATTACAATATAACAATCTGCTGAGATGCAGGAATATGTAAAGCCCATTGTCACAATGTACTGATATGTAGACATATGTGAAGTAAAGCCATCAGCATACAATACATCTTTCCTCCGCTGTGATTATCTTAAACCAAGACAAAAGGAAGAAGGGGTTGAAGAAAAGTGGAAACAACGGATAGTTCAGATGCAGAGAAGTGAGTCTTATTATGCCTGCTTGATATTGTAGCACCAAAGCTCCTTGAATGCCCTGGGGCTCCCAGTGCCCTGGATCCCACCCGTCTACACTGCATAATGCACTGTACGGCACAAGTGCGTGTTAAAGCAGACTCGCTGGCCACTGGCCTTCCTCAATACCCTGGATTCTCTTTAATAGTCCAGCAATGCTCAAAACTGCACTACCAGCCTGTACGGGCCGGGGGGGGGAAGAGGGGGGTGAGTGAAGTGGGGGGGGGGGGGGGGGCAGAGGGGAGCTGAGCAATCAGAAGTAAAAAGCAGCCTACGATGGCTCACGCCACAGATGACAGCGGTTAATGTTTGCAGATGACTGTGCTGCATCTCCATTCGACCGGGGAGGGGGGGGGGGGGGGGGGCGGAACGGGAACCAACCCCTCGAGCTAGGTCTCCAGGCCGACAGAGGCAGTAGCCCTGCCTCACTCCTATTCTCAGCATCGCTGCTGATGTGGAGACTGCCACTGGCAGCTCAGTAACAAGAAGGGTGCATTAAAGAAGCATTGTTGCTCCCAGTGTAAAGTCTTCAGGCAAACTTGCCCCTTGGTACAATGCTTCTCTGGCGCCTCCAATACTGAGAATCAGGAAATAGCACCCAGACCTTCTGCAATGTGGCATCTGCGAATTTTCCAGACAAGCCTCCTGGTGACAGGCACAACCACTGATGCAGCAGCAGGCACCCTCAGTCATGAAACTGTTAAATTGACTAGCAAGACAACAAACAAGGAGACAACGCCACACTCCCACCATATTTCAGTATTAAATAGGCACACTCTGAGCCAATCATCCAATCAAAAGGTGATGCCAAGGTACTTTTTTTTTAAACTGTAGCTTTAAAAGCCCATTAAAATCGAGAGAGAATCCCCCACACTGCTAGCAGCACAGGGACATACTTTTACAAATTCTTTCAGTGGCGGGGAAGGTGACGGATCTCTAGCTGGTGATCGAGTCTCGACTGTGACCAATATAACACAGCAGAATACTCCAAGCTGAACTCGTTGCGTGATGTGTCACAGCAACAGCTGCACAACTAGTAGAGGGGGGAAAAAAATCAACAATTTCCACCCATTTCAATAGTCGAGGACCTGGTTGTGTTGCCTTTAGTCCTGCACGATTTTATTTAAACCAAAACATAAATGTTTGCCTGGACCTTTAATTTAAGGCCAGTTCCCCGAGTCTGTACCTCGATAGAATCAAACTTAACACACACCAACATGGGGGGAGGGGGGGGGAGTTGGAAATCGAGACCAATGTAGGTGTACCCTTCAAAGTTAGAAATGTGCAGTCTGGAGCGAGTGGGACAGGAGAGGGGGAACTGGAAGGACGATTAAATAAAACAGAATCAAAACTCACAGTGCAGCAAAATAAAATAACCCTACTGGTGTGTGTATGTCTGTGATTTGTGGGAAAACCTCTTGCTTACCTCGGAGTTCTGCTCTTGTTTTCCTTCTTGTTTAGCACTCCCGGCACGCAGTTGGTGAGCTCGGTCCAGTCGGCGTGTAAGCCGCAACTCCAGCCGGTGGAGAACCTCGAAAAGAGCCAGGTCTCCCTGCGGTTGGGTCGGTAGCAAGTGCACTTCTTCTGGCCCGGCTTGCAGTCGCAGGGCACCTCCAGCTTGACGTTCTGCACCAGGTGCCGGCCGAACGTGGTGCCCCCGGTCTTCTGGATGTGCAAGAAGACGATCACGTCGTCCCCCTTGATGTCAAAATCCACCGTCCTCTCCAGGTCCAGCACCGGGAAGTAGTACTTCTTCACGTAGTGAGGGTCGGGGGTAGGGAAGATGTCCACCGCCTCCTCCCGCTGGAAGCCCCGGGGTCCCGAGATCCTGCAGTTGGTCCCTGGGCAGACGTACTGGAAAACGATCATCATGAAAATTGCGGAGCCAGCAATAATCAGGATAAATTTGTTGGTCCTTTCAACCATGTTCCTTACAGTGAGCTTCATGGGTTACCATCTCACTGAGGAGATGCAGAGAGGGCTTTGTGATAAATGCTTCCAGCCGGCAACGCTTTGCCGCTGCTGCTACTGATCACAGAGATGTCTTTTTTCCTTTTCCTTTTCGGCGGAGGGGAATACAGTAGAAAGATAATCAAACAGCCCTCCCCCGGCGTGGCCAGGGCTGTGATGCGTTGGTTACAACGTCGCTGAAAGTAACCAGAGTGAAACTGACCCGGGGGGGCGGGGGGGAGTGGGTTGCTTCGCCTGCTGAAACTGACGAAGGAAGGCTGCGGCTAGCCGGCTCCGTGACACTCACTCAACACAGAGAGACACACGCACACAGCTCGCTCGCACACCAACACACACCCACCCCGGCGTCTCTCAGCCCGCTTCCTCCTCCACTGCAACTACTGTTACCACCATCACCATCCTCTCTGCAATCTGAGCCCAGCATGCACAGCGACCACACAACACACACAGCTCCAACCTGATAGGGAAAAGAGAGTGAGTGAGTCAGAGAGAAAGAGAGAGAGAGAGAGAGCAAAGGAAGAGGTGGGGGGAGCGACAGCAGTCAGGTTGCGGGGCACGCCCGCACCAGGAGTTGGTTGGGACTGCACGCTCTGCACCTCCCGTGTTTGCTGAGCTCTCTCTCTCACAGGCAAGGTCCCGTTAATCCAGGTCGTTTCATCGATTTACAGTGAAATCTCTTCTCAAATCGTGGTCGATTTGCAGACTGATGTCAGCATTTTAAAAAAAAAGTGCAACCAGTTCACGACAGAAAGATAAGCAGCAAGAATGAAAATATGGCAAATTTGGAAATGTGAAATAAAAACAGAGAATGTTCTAAATGAACCGCAGGCCAGTCAGCACCTGAAAAAACACGTGTTGGCGTTTCAGTTGTGAACCCTTTATCAGTTCTGATAAAAGGTACATACCTCGAAATGTCAAAACTTGCTTTTACTCTTTAAACGTGCTGATTGACTTGTGTATTCCAGCATTTTGTTTTGATTAGGAAGGATATATTGGCCTTGGAGGGAGTGCAGCGTAGGTTTACCAAAATGATAGCTGGACTTCAAGTGTTAAGTTACGAGGAGAGATTACACAAATTAGGGTTGTATTTCCTGGAATTTAGAAGGTTAAGGGGTGATCTGATCGAAGTTTTCAAGATATTAAGGGGAACAGATAGGGTATAGAGAGAAACTATTTCCGCTGGTTGGGGATTCTAGGACTGGGGGGCATCGTCTAAAAATTAGAGCCAGACCTTTCAGTGAAATTAGGAAACACTTCTACACACAAAGGGTGTTAGAAGTTTGGAACTCTCTTCCGCAAACGGCAATTGATGCTAAATCAATTGTTAATTTAAAATCTGAGATTGATAGATTTTTGTTAACCAAAGGGATTAAAGGATATGGGGCAAAGGTGGGTATATGGAGTTAGATCGCAGATCAGCTATGATCTCACTGAATGGCGGAACAGGCTCGAGGGGCTCACTGGCCTCCTCCTGTTCCTATGATTAGTGATGCAACAACAACAACTTGTATTTATATAGCGCCTTTAACTAAGTAAAACGTCCCAAGATGCTTAACAGGAGTGTTATCAAACAAAATTTGACACTGAGCCACATAAGGAGATATTAGGGCAGATGACCAAAAGCTTGGCTAAAGAGGCAGGTTTTAAGAAGCGTTTTAAAGGAGGAGAGAGAGGCAGAAAGGTTTAGGGAGGAAATTCCAGAGCTCAGGGCCTCGGCAGCTGAAGGCACGACTGCCAATGGTGGGGCGATTAAAATTGGGGATGCGCAAGCAGCCAGAATTGGAGGAGCATGAATAAGGATGATATAATTTAAGGATAAGGGCTAAACCATTTAGGACAGAAATGAGGGGGAATTTCTTCACTCAGAGGGTGGTGAACCTGTGGAACTCATTGCCACAGAGGGCAGTGTACGCCAGCTCATTAAATATATTTAAGAGGGAATTAGATGTATTTCTACAGGCAAAAGGCGTTAAGGGTTACGGAGAGAAGGCGGGGACGGGATACTGAATTGGAAGATCAGCCATGATCTCATTAAATGCTGCAGGCTCGAAGGGCCGGATGGCCTACTCCTGCTCCTATCTTCTATGTATCTATGTATCTATGTATCTATAACATAGGGAAGTCACTGAATGAATGGCCGATAATCTAAGGGGGTCGGAGAAGAATTTTCCAGTTTTTTTTCCACTAATCGGCCTGGGTTTTTATCTGGTTTTTCACTTCTCCCAGGAGAAGAATAAAGTACTGCATTGGCTGTAAACTGGTTTGGGATGTCCTGAGTTTGTGTAAGGTGCGATATAAATGCAAGTCTTCTTTCTTTAGATGAAAAATGATTTATACTTAAAAACCAACTGGCCCATCCAGCCTGTCCCATATAATTATGATATCTTATGCATTACAATACATACACTTCCCACCCCTCCTGGAAGCCATGCAATCTCCATGGAAACTCTGTGATGTAAACCTGGGGTTCAGATAAGATCATAAACTTTGAGAGTGAAAACCACCTTTATCTCTTGCTTCTGTTGCAGTAATAGACTCCATACAGGTATTTTCCCACTTTATTCCATAGCCATCATATTATCATTAGCATTGACCACCGCACAATACTGCAAAGTGAATTAGTTTGACATTATAGTTATAAAAAATACCACAAATGATAATTCACCCGAACCTTTACTGTTAACATTGCCACTCATAAGCACACGCTATGGATATATCTTTATAGATCAAGAAAGCAGAAACACAAAGTACTTCTGATGTAACCATTATTTCTTTTTACAGGATAATCCATGGTAACCTTTTAAAATGGATTTCACTACCATCCTCTTGAACCACCGTTCCCCACTGCTCTGTGGATGGTCAGGTGACTTGCTGTCCAGCATCTGCCAATCTCACACTCCAGTCAGCTGCTGGGAGTTGTATGAGAACATTTCTCTCTCATTTTCCCTCCCTGCTACGTATTATATTATCTTCAAGTGCCTGTTTGGTACAAAAACTTCCAACTGTATTGACTTATTGTGTTGTGTGGAGAACTGTGGGCCCGAATTCCGACTCTGGCATAGGACGTCTGACAGAATCTCTCCTTTTATTTCACAATTCACAATGGTGTTCAGGAATATCCAGGTCTTTGCACCGTGGCCTTTGCCTCTGTCTTTTTTTTATCCCGTTTAACACCAATTTCACACAATTAGTTTGTTTCCTTTTAAATAATCTTGAGAACACCAAGCAAGTGTATTGTTGTTGTGGATGGATATTTTCAGGAACGATTATTTGACTTGTATGAAAATGTTGGTTTTGCACATCAGTGTTACAGAGCTTGTGCGTGTATTAAATAAAAATTCTGAATGTAATATACATTTGCTTCAGTGCTTTTTATTTCTCTATCATTTTCTCCCTTCCTCCTATCCTGAAGGCATTGACTCCTTGCTAGGGTACAGCTCTGTGAGTGCCAGCAGATCTCCAGCACCTCGTCCAAGTGGCCATTCTTCATATGTAAACCAAGACAGTCAGTGGCAGCTATTCCACCACAGCAAGCATCACAATGTTGCTCGCTAGCGATCAGAAGTAGGGAGCTGGCTGGCTCAGATAAACTAACTCAGTATAAACTAGTGATCAAATCTAGGACCTACCTGGCCTGTTATAGTTCAGCTATGCCCTGAATTACAACACTTCAAAAAGCAATTAATTGGCTGTAAATCTCCGCCCTTGCCTCAGCTCATCCGCTGCTGAAACCCTCATCCATGCCTTTGTTACCTCTAGACTTGACTATTCCAATGCACTCCTTCCTGGCTGGCCTCCCACGTTCTTCTCTACGTAAACTTGAGGTCATCTAAAACTCGGCTGCCTGTGTCCCAATTTGCACCAAGACCCGTTCACCCATCACCCCCGTGCTCGATGACCTACATTGGCTCCCGGTTAAGCAGCGCCTCGATTTCAAAATTCTCATCCTTGTTTTCAAATCCCTCCATGGCCTCGCCCCTCCCAATCTCTGTAATCTCCTCCAGTCCCACAACCCCCCGAGATATCTGCGCTCCTCTAATTCTGCCCTCTTGAGCAACCCTGATTATAATCACTCAGCCATTGGTGGCCGTGCCTTCTGTTTCTGAGGCCCTAAGCTCTGGAATTCCCTGCCTAAACCTCTCCGCCTTTCTACCTCTCTTTCCTCCTTTAAGACGCTCCTTAAAACCTACCTCTTTGACCAAGCTTTTGGTCACCTGCCCTAATTTCGCCTTATGTGGCTCGATGTCAAATTTTTTCTCTTATAATACTCCTGTGAAGCACCTTGGGACATTGTACTACGTTAAAGGCGCGATATAAATACACGTTGTTGTTGTTGTAAAACACTTTGGGATGTCCTGAGGTCGTGAAAGGCGTTATATAAATGCAAGTCTTTCCTTTTTTAAATCAGCTGAGCCCTTTGGGGAGCTGCTTTATTTCTTATTGTCTGCAGCGTATGACATATGGTGATGGAATGATTTTAAACTCCCCTCAGTGACTGGATAATAAGTCATCACATCAGTGGCACTACATCAGTACTGTTCTTTCACTCGCGGGAATGGCTTTCATAAATCAACAAAGGAAGGTGTTGGCACAGTGTCACCACTACAACAACCTGTATTTATGGAATGTACAGACCCGGGGCCAATGGGACGGTCCCATTGTATGACATCGCCACTGTATGGCATCACCACTGTATGACATCACCATAACTCCTCAATCGAATGGCGGCGGCGTAACTTGCTGCCAGCCATCTATCACCACATGTTTATTTTTGTCTCTCCTTTTCCTTCTGGCTCTTGGGTGCCACACACGCCATTCTTGAAGTGAGTCGGGGCAGTTCACCTTCTGCCCGGCTGTTGCCAGAACTAACCACTAGGAGGTGCACGAGCCCAGCATGTGTTGATTTAAGCTTCTGATTTTTCACTTGCTCCCTCTTTGCATGCACTTTTCACCTGCTCAGGCCTAAAATGCAGATATGGCCTAGCTGCAAGCAGGGACTAACCAGACAGCCAATGGACATGATGGAATGTAGGCCCCAGCACCTCATGGTGCACCACAGCACAGTGCTAGTAGGCCATGCTGCTGGCTTACTCGTGCTTCAGTTTGAAGAGGTTGTACTCTCACAGGTTTCTGGTGCTAACTCAGAATATATACACATGCCAAAAAGCCTTCATGGGGAGAGGGGCGTAATTGGGGCTGCACTGCATTTTTGTAGACAATGTGAAGGGCATGAAGTTTTGTTTGATTGGTAAGATTAAGGTTTACAACCTCTCTTCATATTTTTATTACTAGGTTGCTGCAATGCTGTTAATATGTAACAAATCTCTTAAACAGTAACCAACCCCCTGAACTCTGTTGAGTGAGTAGATATCAGGAAGGGAGTGCAAATTGCAATTGGTCTCCGTGGCCTGGAGTAGCTGAGGCCCGGATTCACTCACCCGAGCGCGGTTCAGTGATTTCCTGTGGCAAGTGTGAGTGTGTGTGGATGTCAGGTGAATGCACGTCAGGCTCAGCTGTAACGCTGCCCGAGGTTGACCAGCCTGCCAACACTCACTGTTCACACATAAACACCTCGATCAGATCACGCCTTGATCTTCTACATTCAAGGGAGTACAAGCCAACATTATGCAACTATAAACATTACAGTCGGAATGAACCCGAAAATAAAATAAAGCACATTGCAAAAGTTCCCAGCACGAGAAACGCACAACAGCGTCTGCTGCATGAAGACCGTAACCCTGCCTCCCAACTCTATACGTGTCCAGTAACGATTTTGGAGCAAGCTCAGAGTTGGCTTTTCTGGGGCTTGGTCCCCATGTAAAGACCCCAATGTAGGGGCAACACTGCTTTAAGGTAGTTGTTCCTAATTTATTTTTTATATATTAATTCTCAGGATGTGGGCGTCGCTGGCAAGGCAGGCCTTTAGTGCCCATCCCTAGTTGGCCTGAGAAGGGGCCCTTCTTCTTGAACCCGTGCAGTCTGTGTGGTGAAGGTACTCCCACAATACTGTTATGTAGGAAGTTTCAGGATTTTGACCCAGCGACCTTGATTAATTATTACACAGTTGCCATGTGTTACACCACGTTAAACGAACATTAGTAAACCAGGTTACCACTTGAAAAGACTTTGACTGTTCAAGGGTGTTGATCACGTTAGGGTTGGAGTAGCAGTATTTTCCCATAGCAGTTGTGCGTGCAGTGGTTCCTTCCGACATCAACAGATCTGTACTGAGTTTGGAAAAACACAATCGTTCACTGAAAATTACCCTGCACCTGGTTGGCAGGAAGTAAATGCTGTTCAGTGATAATATGTGTAAATGCTCTGACATTGTCTTTCTGTACTTCTGTTGATGACAAAGCCCATTAACGTCATCTGACTTCATGGTGACTTAAACAAAGATTTTTGTGAATACACCTCGTTCTGTGAATATCACCACTGACTTGATGGGCCGAATGGCCTGTGCTGTAACATTTTATAGTTCTCCAATTCGACAAGAATACATTCAGGCTGACTGGTTCTCCCGAAAGGGGAAGGGGGGGTCCTGAGGGATTCTCAGAGAAAAGGGGCCTCTGATAATGCAGTGCTATGGAACCATTCACTGGGGAAATCTGGGCAGTGTTGTCAGAGAGTTGGGGAGAGCATTCACAGAGACTCAGCGTTTCCCTCGAGGGTCAGAACGCAAGCCGCCTCAATCAGTCTCGTTTCTCTTCTCAATCAACAACGCCATTGATCGAGGCCTGCGGGAGGAGGGTCCCGACTTTAGTGAGTGCCACGTAACTGAGGAAGGCCTACAAAAAAGGGAAGGAAATAAAATAAATTAAGAAGATGGACAGGAAAAGTCAGTGCAAGTGTTGGTTATTTCTTTTGTATTCTGAAGCAGCGCTGCTAATAAGTGAGAAAAATAATATATCACTTTCAGGATTAGTGTGTAATCCTTTCAGGGCTCCAGAAGAGGTTTCTTAATTTAATATGGAACAAGGTTAATATGTTTTGTTCCCCCTGATTCTGTACATATTTTCAATCCCGCTTTGCAATTCTTTAGCGATGATTACAGGAAATCAGCTGGCAGAACTGATGGGATGGAAAACAAACATTTCTGGCCAAGTGCAAAAAGGCATCTGTTACTGACAGCTTAAGTACTACAGCATTCCTCCTCACCAAATTTAAAAATATAGCAACCGTACGATGTTTTAGGTTTATCTCGCAAGCATTATTCAATGATGAAATGTACTGCTGGCTTTAGTAGGCAAGTGCACTGCCTGGAGTGGGACTGCACCATACTGACCAGGTCTGTCCCAGGGTTAGGGTTGTCTACCCTCCAAGAATGTCCAAGGGTCTCCAGGAATCGAAGTATAACCTCCTAGACACTGCTGTGAGAAACCCTGGAGAGAAATCATAAAGCAATTAAAAAAATGTTTCCATATTCTTTGAAAACTTTTGTTAATTAGTTATAAAAATATTGGAGATGGGGAAATGGGCACTTCATTCACCTCAGGATGTCCCTAAACACTTTACAGCCAATGAAGTACTTTTTTGAAGTGCAGTCATTGTTGTAATGTAGGAAATGCGGCAGCCAATTTGCACACAGCAAGGGCCCACAAACAGCAATAAGATAAATGACCAGATAATCTGTTTTTAGTAATTGAAGGAAAAATACTGGCCAAGACGCCAGGGAGAACTCCTCTGCTCTTCTTCGAAAATAGTGGTATGGGATCTTTTATGTCCAGCTGAAAAAGCAGATGGGGCTGGATTTTCATTGACCCGTGGAGGCGGGTTTGGAGGCATGTGGGGGGTTAAAATTGCAAAAAGTGACGGGCGGGCACAAGTCCGCCTCCATCCCGCCTCCACGCAATTTTCATGAAATCGTGTCTGCTGGTCCCGACTGCGTTCCGCCTTTAAGAGACGGGATAGGCTGTTAAGTCCCTTAACAAGCACTAAATTGACTCTATAATGCCATTTTGAAAGGCCTTTGTGATTTTAACCCTTGTTCTACATGAAGCACGCCTGTTCTGAAACACGATTGTGAAACCTGGCGGGAACACATTTGGATAGCTGACTATCAGTGGCTGCACTGACTATCAGTGAGTGGCTGGGAGTGGTGGAGGAGATATGAAGCAAAAAAATTCTCTCTCTCTCTTGCTCATTTTGCATCCAGGTCCTCTCACAGCAAAGGCCAGGCAGTCCCTGACCTTCAACGCAGCAGCAATGATGACATCATCAGAGGCGACCTTTCAGACTGAAACCACTAATTGGTTCATGGGTTCCCACATGCTGGAACTCAATTGCCCAATTAGGTGAAAATTGCATCAATCTCCCACATCCAATTGCAGTCAGGTGGATAACACGAAAAGCGGATGACACGACCCCAACCCGACCCAGTATCAAAATCCAGCCCATCGTGTCTCGGTTTAACATCTCATCCAAAAGACAGCACCTTCGACAGTGCAGCACTCCCTCAGCACTGCACTGGACTGTCAGCCTGGATTATGTGCCCAAGTCTCTGGAGCGGGACTTGAACCCACAACCTTCTGACTCAGAGGCGATAGTGCTTCCACTGAGGCATGGCCATAGGCTCTTGGAATTTTTACATTTCATTCCACCTACCCCACAGTAATATAAAGCTGCTTGCAGTGGGGAGAGGGAATAGAAGTTGAAACTTGCATGAAAAAAATCTGATGACAAAGGTTGGGTTAAAGGTCACAGAGGCCTGGGTCAATGTTTATGAAAAGCTGGGGGTGGGGTGGGGTGGGGTGGGGTGGGGTGGGGTGGGGTGGGGGCAGAAGTAACATTCACGAATTCCACTTTAACCACCGCGTCCCACCACTGTCCTTAACTGTGGGGAGACTGCCTCCTGTCACTGCGTGTGACGGCATACTAAATAACGACGAGGTTTTCTCTGGTTTTTCTAGCAAAATTATAAGAATGTTTCTCTTGAATGCATTTACGATTTCAGTGCAAATACTGCCCTGAGGAAGTCTGTTTCCATTTGTTTACGATACTGCAAAAGAAAATCATTGCCACTGAACTTCACTCGTGTCTCGATCCATCAGAGATCACTGCAAGAGTGGGAGCCCTGGCTAATTTACCCCCTCCTTAGCCAAAAGGCACTGAGGCTACTTGTGGTATCACGATGGATTTCAGTACAATTTACTCTGAAAGAGGTCTTATAATCCAAGCAGGGTAATGGAATTTATTTTAAGGAAGGAGTAGATAGAATATGCATTTTATACATTCCAATTTAGTGGAATCATTCCCAATATAGTCCCACACATTAATAAATACTGTCTGTCGCAGAGAAAGGAATGCCACATGGTCATAGTTGTAGCCAAGAGTAAGACTGTGTGCGTGTGTTTGTAAACGTATGAGGTACTGGTTCTCTCCAATCTGGCATATCCTTGACAATATCAGCCTCCTGTGTTTCTGTTTTCTCAGTAGAGGAAGAGGACCAGTGGTACAAGGTAACCTAAAAATAAGTCAAAGGGTGGGATTTAGTGCATTAATATAAGTAAAAAATATGGTAATGAAGAAAATAAGATAGACAAATCTCCAGAACCTGATGGTTTCCACCCCAGAGTATTAAGGGAAATAGGTGCATTATATATATGCATTAGTCATCATTTTCCAAAGCTCTCTCGATTCAGGAATTTTGTCCCTGGATTGGAAAATTGCAAATGTCACTATTATTCAAGAAGGCAGGGAGGGAGGGAGAAACCAGGTAACTACAGACCTGGTTTCTCCCTCCCTGGTTCTGATGAAAGGTCTTCGACCTGAAACGTTAACTCTGTTTCTCTCTCCACGGATGCTGCCTCGCCTGCTGAGTTTTTCCAGCGTTTTCTGTTGTTATTTCGGATTTCCAGCATCTGCAGTATTTTGCTATCATAACTACAGACCTGTCAGTTTAACATGAAAGGGTAGTAGTAGTCTGGAACTCTTGCCCCCAAAAGGCTGTGGGTGCTGTGCTGGGTTAATTGAAATTTTCAAGACTGAGATCGATAGATTTTTGTTAGGTTAGGGTATCAAGGGAAATAGAGCAAAGATGGATAAATGGAGTTGAGGTAAAGATTAGCCATGATCTAACCGAATGGTGGAACAGGCTCGAGGGACTGAATGGCCTGTTCCCATGTTTATTTATTTTGATTAGGTCAACTTTCCCAGGAACCAACTAAAGAAACATTTACTTCACTATCTTTCCCGACATCGCTCCCACTTCTATCGAATCCTCCAACCTACCAAGAGCAATGTCATGGGAGATTCATAAGTACTTTTGAATGTAATACATTCTGTATTTCAAATATATACAACTCCTGTTTATATTACAACCACTAGCAGGTCACAGCAGATTAATCGACTTGGAATTGAAACATTTTTGTTTTGTTTTGTGTACCACCCACTTAGAGTTTCAGTCAATAAATGTCAGTGACACAAATTATTTATGCTAAGGAATCGGGAAAGCTGATTGGCTGTGCGGTGTTGATGCTGCAATACTGAGCAGTCCTAGTGAGGGCAGCACTGACACCAGTGGAATCAGCCTCAGGGACAATAAGGAACTCACTCACATGGACCTGCGTGTCCGATTCAGCACTGACCACTTCAGGTGCCAACCTCTTTCCTTGGTCCCTACCTTTTCTTCCCCCGCCCAATTATTAGAACTCCAGTCATTGCTTTCTATCTATTTATCATGCCATGTCACTGGTAGATAATGTTTAATCTGGTCTGTTGTCAAGTAAGGACATTTTATTCCTAATATCCAGTTTAAATTTACTTTTCAATAATTTAAATTCATGTCCTCTGGTTCTACTTTATTCGTATACTTTGAGGTAATATTCCACGTTTACTTTAGATAATTTAATATTTTATACACTTGATGAGGTCACCCCTTAACCATCATCTTTCTAGACCATTCAGCCTGAGCTCATAGCTCATCCCTTTACACCGAAGATCAGTCTTGTTGCTCTTCCCTGCACGCTCTCCAATACATCCCTATGTCCTTTAAACCATATTGGGAATAATTTTATAAACTGGCAGAGTTTTACCCACCAGGAGAACTAAAGGATCCCATGGCATTTTTCAAAGAAGAGTGGGGAAGTTCTCCTGGTGTCATTACCAATATTTACCCCTCAACCAACATCACTAAAAGACAGATTATCTGATCATTATCACATTGCTGTTTGTGGGATCTTGCTGTGCTCAAATTGGCTGCCGCCTTTCCTACATTACAACAGTGACTACACTTCCAGAGTGCTTGATTGGCTGTAAAGCACTTTGGGACGTCCTGAGGTCATGAAAGTCACTATATAAATACAAGCACTTCCTTTATAATCAGCAAATGCTGGAAATACACAGGTCAGTCAACATGTAAAAAGGTAACCATTTGGGGTAAATTCCTTTCTGCAAAAAACACCATTTTTTCTCTTTTCAGATGCCGAGAGACCTGCTATTCCAGCATTTAGTTTTCATATCTCAGAGAAGCATTCAGTCACTGTCAGTGCAGAGGTATTCTGCGGCGAGTGTCTCACCCCCTGACTCCTCAAAGCCTTTCCACCATCTACAAGGCACAAGTAAGGAGTGTGATGCAATATTCTCCACTTGCCTGGATGAGTGCAGCTCGAACAACACTCAAGAAGCTCGACACCATCCAAGACAAAGCAGCCCGCTTGATTGGCACCCCATCCACCACCTTAAACATTCACTCCCTCCACCACCGGCGTACCGTGGCTGCAGTGTGTACCATCTACAAGATGCACTGCAGCAACTCGCCAAGGCTTCTTCAGCAGCACCTCCCAAACCCGCGACCTCTTCCACCTCGAAGGACAAGGGCAGCAGGCACATGGGAACACCACCACCTCCAAGTTTACCTCCAAGTCACACACCATACTGACTAAGAACTATATCGCCAATCCTTCATCATCGCTGGATCAAAATCCTGGAACTCCCAACCTAACAGCACTGTGGGAGTACCTTCACCACACCGACTGCAGCGGTTCAAGAAGACGGCTCACCACCACCTTCTCGAGGGCAATTAGGGATGGGCAATAAATGCTGGCCTTGCCAGCGACGCCTACATCCCATAAACGAATTAAAAAAAAGAATATGTTCATGCGTACATTCAAAATACCTTGTAGCGAGCCACAGGGCTTCCAAAGTTGATGCGAAACGGAGCATTAACATTAACCATTACACAAACTTTTGCTTTATTTTATAATATTTCATTGGCTATGAAGTGTTTTGGAACATCCTAAGGATATGAGGGTGTAAGGTTTCCAAAATTTTGCAGATCCCCAAAAACCTAAGGAAAAAGGACTTTGGAACTACCTCAGAGTGATAAAAATGCATTTGGGCCTAACCTAAGGAATTTAAGACCAAAAACCAAGTTTTGGCATTTTAAAACTATGTCTGGGCCTGTAAAGGGACAAGGAGGTGGGTTCGACCTCTGTAAAAGCAGTTTCGGTTATTGCAGTTAATTGCACTGTCTGGGGTTCCGGGATGACTCCACTCAAGCCCCAGCAGACATTAACATTTGAACAATAGACCCTGGGAGAAGACAGTCCCACCCAAAATAACAGGCCCCATCAAACCGATTACAGGGCCCATCAGAAAACATGCATAATACAAATCACTCAGGACCATTCTATAGAAAAGACCGAGTCCAGCCTAGAAACCCAAAACACGAAACCAATCACCAGTGATCAGCCAAGGAGATCGACAGGATGCAAACCATCCCAAAACCCATTTGACACTTACAGAGCAGTTACTGGTAACAGGCCCGCCAAAAATCAGACAATGAACTGAGCAGATTTGGTGGGTAGATAAGGCCATGTTCAATGGGTAAGATTGAAGGCCTGTTAAAAAACCAGTTAACGCGCTAGTAAGTCGTTACCGATTTACGAGCCCGCCAAAAACCAGACAATGAACTGAGTAGATTTGGCGGGTAGATAAGGCCACTTCAATTTAGTATAATTGAAGGCCCGTTAAGCAGTTCAAGGTGAGGCAGTCAGTCGCAACCGGTGGTCATCAGAAGAAGAAGAAACCAGGAAGAAGACAAGCTGAGCTGGAAGCGAGTCGGCATCGCTCACCACTCAGACACACTTGAGTCCAGCCCGTGAAGATACCACCTCGACGGACATCCAACAACGGTCCCAACACAGTCACCCGGAGCAACAAGCAGCAAGAAGACATCGACGGCTCCACAAGGTCGACCGACACACTAGGCAAGGCCTAAAGCCATCGCGGAAACCAAAGGCCTCACGAAACCAACGACCGCACATTACCCCCAACTGACCGGGTAATAGCAGGCCACCGCGACCAACAAAGACCAACTCAAGGAAAGAAAACCCAAAGAACCGCAAAGTTTCCACACTACAAACTACTCCTGACTTACCCCTGGGTAAGATTTCTACCAAAAGACTCTAAACCCTACTCCTAACCAAAGGAAATTGGGTACTCACCTGATAGATCCAAAACGCACCCTACCGCATCAGCGGACTCGCGAAGACTGACCAGAGACGCAGGTGAAGTCCTCTACCGCGTACGGGGTACGGCAGACACTAACCGCCATAAACCGCGAACCCCAAAACCGCGATTTAGCCCAACTGTCAAAGGATTGGTGAGCATTATCCCTGGTCCTTCAAAACCTAACTTAGCGAGTAAAGTGGGGTTGGGAGGGGTGAAGTATTGTTCTACTGTCATTTCCCTCGCTTGTACCGAAGTGTTCCCCACCTTTAGAGTGTTAAGAGTGTTGTCATTTGTGTTTTACCTTTTGAATAAAGATTGAAGTTCTTTAATCAAACTCAGTTGTCTGCTGCACCTTTTTATCACAACCCCCAAATAAGTCCAAGGTCTAGAACCAAGGGAGTGGGAGCGATTCGAACCGCTCAGAAGTCAGAGGTAAAGCTGACACAAACCACCACCCCCTACAAGGGGAGAGTTTTGTCCAAGTATCTCCGAGCAGCTAGCCACAAGTCATATTAGCGGTGTAGTAGAAGGAGACCAGGAGCCCGCCAACCTGGGTACAGAGACTGTCAGGGTGGATAAAGAAGGGGTGGGGGGGGTACAAAATCAGGATTAAAAAGGGGAAACAAATCAAAAATATAAACCCTTGAAAAAATAAAGTTAAAAAAAAGTGTTGCTAGTTTGTTACAGATCACTGAGCTGAGGGGAGGAGCGTCAACAGCTACTATTTGAGGCAAATCTGTTTGCTTATCCCTAGGTATTCAAACTATGTGAGGAGGAGAGCACAATAAGGTGGCCTTTTAGTTCCAATGAGGCCATGAAATTGTGGACAGGAACTCTGTAGGCAGAGAATTCTGGTTAAAAACAGCTTCTCCACAGATTTGGTTGCCAAAAGCATCAAACATTACAGAAACAATTGCTGATGGTATTTATAGTAGCACCTATTTACTTGGTGGGTATTTGTAATTAAGATTAGCTTAAGCTCCCCCTTGAAGGCACGGAGAGCGTTTTCAGTGAGCAGCAGGCCCATACAAATGAGGTTTGATCTTCGATTTGTGCAGAGCCAACTGATCTCAGCTGGTGTGCCCAGGTGGGACACTACAATTGGTCCTCAGCACCTTGGGTTAAAAGAAGGGAAAATCAGACAGGGTCCCACCCCCGATCGCAATCAATTGATCCCCCAAACCCCCTGCACCCTCAACTTATGGAAAATACTCACGTTTAAGAGTCGAACGAAGCAAGGATTGACCTTGGCTGTGAATTGATGCGTCCCACGTTAAATAACCTGTTAACCGGTCGGTGGCAACTCCCACATAAATAATGGTCACTTTGATGAGGGACTAGAAGAGGACTGGTGCCCATTGGTTCGTATCTTTAAGCAAGGGATCAATGTCGTCAGGCGGGGTGAAAAAATTGGGGAGAAAAAAAAGATTGTCTTGAACCAAAAAATATTCCACAATTGCACAGAATCCGCCAACGTTTCTTTCTAACAACATTCGGTATACGAAGTTGACAGAAAAACATTTCCGTAAAATGTTAGAACGTTTTGAAGGACACAAAAAAGGTTATTAACTATTCAAAGGCTTAAAAAAGCAAAAAAAATCCTGGAGCCTAAAACGTTTTCTGTCTATCTACACTGAGTAAATAACCATGGATATGAGACCAACATAGAGTTCAGGACAGCTTGGCTCCCCTTTCCAAGAAAAACAAATTACAGCAATAATGGATAGCTATGGCAAGTCTCGATAGAATGGGAAAGAAATGTCCATCGAGAGTTATTAACACAAAATGAAAGAGACAGTCAAGGACGATAAAAAGGACATTTTACTCATTGACTTGTCCTTCTAGCACTCTAACTCACCCAGCCTAGTATCCAACTGCATTTTCAATGCTCATCATGGCCCAGATTTTGTGATACAAGTAACGGTGAGGCTATCAGTGCCGTTATTATGGAGTAAATCGGACAGCAATATCTGGTGTCCACACTGGCGCAGTTAAACGCAGAAATAGAGAAGCTGCTGTTCGATTTACCCTGCTCCTCCATAGGCTTTTCTACACCGGTACTTCACCGAGAGATTCGGCATTAAATACATCAAGGGCGTGAAGATGTCATACCTATCCACTAAACACGGCAAAAAAAGTTGGGGCAGGAGCATTCAGGTGGAAGTAAATTTTTAATGGCGTGATAAGTCTTAATTACTACCAAGCAAAACTCTCTGGCCCTGAAAATTTAATTTTACAAGTGTGGGGTTTCATTCTTTCAGAATTTAATTATTCTTGGAGATTTAAAAAAACCTAAAAATTAAGTACCATTTTTTTTACTTTTTCATTCTGTCTCTTTTATCTCTCTCTCTTAATCCCATCTTTCTTCCTTTCTCTGTATTTCACTTTCTGTACATGATTTTACATTGAATTAAATATTCTAATTTATACTTCCTGGTTTCGACCCTGCGATCTAGAAATTCGGTTGTGTAATGTCCGTTGTTTGGGCGCTACGGGTGCCGAATTTGGACCAAAATGATGTCCGAGAAATGCGTGCACACTTCTGGTGCGGGCCGCGCTGGACACCATCTTGGTGAGAGCGTTAGGGCGGATGTTAGGAGCGTGCGCTAGAAGTATGATAAGTATGAAGTCAATCAGTGTGCAATGCCTGCCATTTTTGTTGTCATCACTGGAGCTAATGTCCTCTCCTAACCTTGCACAGCTGAACATGCATTCAGCAGCAGGAAGGACCCTCCACCAGCGATATTTAAAGGGATCATCAACAACTTTCAGGTAACTTGCTTTTTGATTTCTACTGGCTCTGTGTAAGTTTTTGGAAGTGTTTGGAGTTTTCTAGAGTTGTTTAAAGTTGGTGAGGTGACAGGGAGTGGTGCTGCAAGTGGAGAAGGCCTTGCTTCTGACTTCAAGGGTTCTGGTCAGACCACTTGCTCCCAGTCATGGAGGCTCTAGTTGTTATTCCCCCTTGGCCTGCAGCATGACAGGGAGATAGAGCAGAGGCAGCAAAGAAGAGGACAAGCTGCTCACAGAGGGAGGAAGAGGAGGGGGAGAAGGGCTCTCAGCAGGAGCCCTTACCCACCTAAGATCTTCCAAGAGCAATTCTCTTACCTCAGCCTGAGCCAGGAGCAGTGTGTGAGGCATCTGGGCTTTACGAAGGAGGTGCTCACAGAACTCTGCCACCTCTTGCAGCCAGACCTGCAGCCTCACACCAGGGCAAGGACAGCGCTGCCAGTGGCAGTGAAGGTGACGGTGGCACGGAATTTCTTCGCGTCAGGATCCAGGCTGGAGCAGGTGACATCTGTAACATCTCTCAGTTCGCCGTCCACTGCTGCGTAAAAGAGGTGACAGAAGCTCTTTATTCCAGGAGAGGGGACTTCATTGTCTTCTCTCTGACTAGAGAGAAGCAGACGGAGCCTGCACGTGGCTTTGCCAGATAGCGGACTTCCCCATTGTGCAGGGCGCCATCAACTGCATGCACGTGGCTTTGCGGGCTCTGTATATAAATGCTGAGCTGCACCACAACTGCAAAGGTTACCACTCGCTGAATGTGCAGTTGGTGTGCGACCATGCTCACCACATCATGATGGTGAATGACTGGTATCCTGGCAGCAGTCATGATGCTTTTATTCTGCGCCAGTCCGCTGCTCCCTCAGTCTTTGAGCCACCAAGACAAACCAGTGGGTGGCTACTGAGCGACAGGGACTATCCCTTGAACACCTGGCTCATTCCTCCACTCCGCAACCCAACCACACATGGCCAGCATGCATACAACAAGAGCCATGCTGCCACATGAAAGATCATAGCGCAGACCATTGGCATCCTTAAACAACGCTTCTGCTGCCTGGACCGCTCTGGAGGAGTCCTAAAGTATTCACCGGACGTGTGTCCTGATTCGCCATGGTCTGCTGTACCCTCCACAACCTGGCCATCATGAGGGCACATCCCTTGCCACCAGAGATACGGCCACCAGCTCAGGAACAGGAAGAGGAGTAGGAGGAGGAGGAGGAGGAAGAAGAGGAGGAGGAGGCAGAAGAGGTGGAAGCGGAAGGAAGGAGGCAACCCAGATGGCCCCTTTCTGGCCAGGATATCTGGGATCGAATCATCCGCTTGCAGTACGATTGAATGCAATCCCAATTCCCCATTCAACACTAGTCCTACACTTTACCTTCTCTCTGTTACTGACCACAACAATGTTTCTACTTTTTAAAACATCAGTTTAATAAGAACTTTTCTTCAGCACAGTGCTACCACTGATAACTTGTTTCTTCCTCTCCCCTTATTTCCCCCCGCAATCACTCACTGCCCTAAGGATAAAAATGGGAAGTCGCACAACACCAGGTTATAGTCCAACAGATTTATTTAAAATTACAAGCTTTCGGAGCTATCGCCCCTTCATCAGGTAAAGTTACAATGAGTGAATCTACAAAAGTTCACAGAATATAAACACAGAAACTGCAGAGATACAATCTTTCAGGGAAGGTGTCCTTACATCAAAGACACACCAAGAGCACAGCCAAGACAATGAGATGTGTCCCAGCGGGTCCAACGTGTCAAATCCTGCTGTCTGCAGTGTTTTTGTTTTTTTTGGGTTTGTTTTTTGTTTTTTTTTTGTGTTTGTTTTTTAAAAACTGGAAAGACAGACAACGATGTCAAGTCACGTTCTGTAGCGTGACATGAACCCGATATCCCTATTGAGGCCGTCCTCATGAGTGCGGAACTTGGCTATCAGTTTCTGCTGGATGATTTTGCGTTGTCGTGTGTCTCTAAGGCCGCCTTGGAGAACGCTAACCCGCAGATCCAAGGCTGAATGCCCTTGACTGCTGAAGTGTTCCCCGACTGGGAGGCAACAATCCTGCCTGGCGATTGTTGCGCGGTGTCCGTTCATACGTTGTCTCAGTGTCTGCATGGTCTCGCCGATGTACCATGCTCTGGGGCATCCTTTCCTGCAACGTATCAGGTAGACAACGTTGGCCGAGTCACATGAGTATGTACCATGTACCTGGTGGGTAGTGTCCTCACGTGTGATGATGGTATCTGTGTTCATGATCTGGCATGTCTTGCAGAGGTTGCCGTGGCAGGGTTGTGTGGTGTCGTGGTCGCTGTTCTCCTGACAGCTGGGTAATTTGCTGCGAACGATGGTACTTTTGAGGTTAGGCGGCTGCTTGAAGGCGAGTAGTGGAGGCATGGGGATGGTCTTACTCGCCTTCAAGCAGCCGCCTAACCTCAAAAGTACCATCGTTCGCAGCAAATTACCCAGCTGTCAGGAGAACAGCGACCACGACACCACACAACCCTGCCACGGCAACCTCTGCAAGACATGCCAGATCATGAACACAGATACCATCATCACACGTGAGGACACTACCCACCAGGTACATGGTACATACTCATGTGACTCGGCCAACGTTGTCTACCTGATACGTTGCAGGAAAGGATGCCCCAGAGCATGGTACATCGGCGAGACCATGCAGACACTGAGACAACGTATGAACGGACACCGCGCAACAATCGCCAGGCAGGATTGTTGCCTCCCAGTCGGGGAACACTTCAGCAGTCAAGGGCATTCAGCCTTGGATCTGCGGGTTAGCGTTCTCCAAGGCGGCCTTAGAGACACACGACAACGCAAAATCATCCAGCAGAAACTGATAGCCAAGTTCCGCACTCATGAGGACGGCCTCAATAGGGATATCGGGTTCATGTCACGCTACAGAACGTGACTTGACATCGTTGTCTGTCTTTCCAGTTTTTAAAAAACAAACACAAAAAACAACCAAAAAACAAACCCAAAAAAAACAAAAACACTGCAGACAGCAGGATTTGACACGTTGGACCCGCTGGGACACATCTCATTGTCTTGGCTGTGCTCTTGGTGTGTCTTTGATGTAAGGACACCTTCCCTGAAAGATTGTATCTCTGCAGTTTCTGTGTTTATATTCTGTGAACTTTTGTAGATTCACTCATTGTAACTTTACCTGACGAAGGGGCGATAGCTCCGAAAGCTTGTAATTTTAAATAAATCTGTTGGACTATAACCTGGTGTTGTGCGACTTCCCATTTTTGTCCACCCCAGTCCAACGCCGGCATCTCCGCATCATGCCCTAAGGATAGCATCATTCGCCACGAGTCTTGATAGCAAGTGTAGGCAGGCTATTTGATCACATCACAATCCTGACCGTGGCCTCACCTAATGTCCACCACATGTACATGTTCCAACAGGAATCATTAGATAATAATCTGTGAATGGGAACCCTGGCTGATTCCTTTCCCCCTCCCTAGCCCAGCAGTCTCAAAGCTAACTGCACTGTCCCCACTGCTGCCCTGTTTGAGATCAGCTAACTCAGCTCAGAGCAGGAAGTAAGCCTTGAATCTGCCTAGTTTCTATGGATCATTAATAACATAAAAGGACTTAGCACAAAGCCATCAGAGGAGTTATTTTATAATTGAACATTTGCCACTCATTTCCACCGTGATTCCGCACAGTCCCACATGCAAGTTCATTTATTTGAAATACTGTGGGTTAAACTCAAAACTAACACAATTTGTGATTTACTGGCAGAGTTTGACCCACTTTGAAAGAAAGAAGAAATAAAGACTTGCTTTTATATAGTGCCTTTCATAATCTGAGGAAGTCCCAAAGCGCTTTATAGTCATTGAAGTACACTTTGTGTTCTGAGTTGTTAGATGTATTGGATGGAATTGGATGTGTGCCCATGTAATTTGTGTCTGTGTAAATGAAGCAGTTTAGCACACTTTAGTTTCCATTCACAAAAAAAAGTGGTTTCATTGTCTCCAATTCCTTCACTGCTCTTAATTACACTCTGCCGAAAGGAGTTAATGACACACAGGATAAAATGGCTACCAATTTTAAACGGCTGATAACGTTGGTGAAGACCCCAAAAATGTGCAAAAGGAACACTTCTCAGGGTTTACACACATTGCGCTGGTTTTATGGGATGGTCTGAGATCCTTTGTTTTGGGAGATTCATGGTACATCTATATTCAGAATTTGTTTGCAGTAATGGTTTTGCAATCCAGGTTCTGGGCCTCTGTGTAGTAGAAACTAAATGCTTATTTTGCAGGGTGGTCTGAACTTCAGCCAGTTCAGCTTTAAAATAACTATCCGCATGCAATTATTTTAAAGACACCATTTAACTGAGGGCTGTATGATCCTTAATAGGTGGGAAGGTCTGCACAGGCCAGTGATTGCAAAACCACTTCATTGCCTTGTATGAGGCAAGCAGAGGCATTTCAGTTGCTTCAAGCCACCAATGACAACAACATATGGCTGTCTCTGTTTTGTATGTCAGCCCTCTTTGTGTTTACAATAACTTGCATTTAAATAGTGCCTTTAACATAGTTAAATGTCCCAAGGCACTTCAGAGTGTAATCAGTCAAAAATTGACACCGAGCCAAAGATCGAGATATTAGGACAGAGGTCAGTGTTAAGGAGCGTCTTAAAGGAGGAGAGAGAGGTAGAAAGGTTTAGGGAGGGAATTCCAGAGCTTAAGGCCTAGATGGTTGAAGGCACGGCCAACAGTGCTGGGGTGAAGGAATTGGGGGATGCACAAGATGCCAGAATTGGAGGAAGGCAGAGTTCACAGAGGGCTGGAGAAGGTTATAGAGACAGGGAGGGATGAGGCCATGGAGGGATTTGAACATGAGGATGAGAATTTTAAAATCGAGGCGTTGGTAATTTAGTCTTGAGGTACCAGTGGTGTGCACTGCCCCTGGCTAGAACATCACATGCCTCGTTTGCATCACTACTTTCCAAATACAGCACTGGATTTAATAACCCAATACTCTAAGGAAAAAGATTTTGAGTTCATGTCAATCCCACGTCCTTAACATCAGTGAACATTGCTCACCTTCAAATGCCCACTCGAACAACAGTAAGCCTCTGTTAGTCTGCAACATCCAAAGACATCTTTTCAGACACTCTGCTCAGCAGGACATCTCAATAAACCAGTTTCCCAACCTGGAAAGAGAGCCAAAAAAGCATCTTAGACATGGCTGACTTTCGCCCAATGTCCTGGATTCCTTCAGCTGTTCTCATGCCCTGTGCCTGCTAAGAATGCACACATCAACCTCAACAAGAAAGCCTTTCATTCTATTAATGTGCAGGTGGTGCACGATGTACAACACCATCATTGTGGATGTGTATGTCCATTGTCTTGGCAAGTCCCACAACTCTTATCCTTGCCAATTCTGGACTGGATGGTGGGCTCAGAGAAGAAGAATTGACTGGTGGATGAGAGCCAGGTGAAACATTAATCCACACCTTTCAAAGTCTCTGCTCTTTTTAATTAACGCCAGTCTCTTTTTGCCAGGTGACAGAGGCAATGCTCTGAAGCCCTGGCTCATGATCTGATGGCAAATCTGCAAACTGAAGTACTGAGAGAGGTATAATACAGTTCAAATATTCACAAGGATAGTCACAGAAGCCAGCGTTGGTATTTTTGAAATTGAAAAATGCTATTTTGCTTCGCAAATAGGCAGATCAAAATATAGTTATTGTGGTCTGGGAATAGCTTGTTGCCTGTTCAATTCCACATAAGATAGCAACGCAATCCCGGCAGGCTATTTAACTGTGAAAAGCCTCACAGCAACACCTGGACCTGTCTTCATCAGACGTCCACACACATTCACTGATAATAGAGATCAATGATTAGCCGAGAGCACATACCAGGGATTGAACATGAGACCTGCCCAGTCTCTGTATGGAATCACACATGAAACACTAAGCCATCGGGAACTTTACAGCATTACTGTTGAGGTGACATCCAAGGGGTGCGCAGAAACTAAGTACAGTAATGTCAGTGGGAGGAATGTTTATTCCCCCATTACCTATAATTACTTTCCTGCAAAAATTAGTGGGCACGAATGTTACATGAACTATCATAATGGGTAAGAATGATGTGTCGAAAATGTGAATGATCTCATTTTTCTGTAGCTGTTGAGGGGGCAGGTGATACTGTAAGTGATGCCACCTGCACGTTGAAATCAGTGTTGAAGGAGGTGATGTCAGAGAAGTATTACCATAAGATCCAAAGAAAAAAAAGAATAGAATTGGAAATGTCAAGGCACAAGCAAACGAAAATGCAATCTTTTACTCTCCAAAATTGCACATCTGTTCGCATAATAAATACTGTTTAAAACATCAATCATGATATTTGGAAAGAGTGCTCACATTACCCAGGGAGAACAGTCAGTGCTAGTGTGTGGAGAATTGCTTCCTAGAAAAGCCAGCATGAATTCACAGTTCAGGCACCGTGGGGCCGATTATCCCTGTGCAGCCGGGCCAGTGGCCCCGCACGGCTGGGAGGGAGCGAGCTGTGCTCCCCCGCTATTGCCAGGCCTGCTCCCGTGAATAACTTTCAGGCACTCAGGGCGAGTTGCTCACAATACGTCAGGAACAGCAGGGCCAGGAATTTCAGGCACCAGCTAAGGGCGTCTCGTGTCCCCAACCTGAAGAGAGGAGAGGCTCGCAGTTTTACTGTCAGTGAAGTTGTTTTAATTATTCTGGGTTACCAACTGTATCTACACTAACATTAATTATACAAAAATACTTTTTGTTAGAAAGGGGTGGGTGGGTGGAGGGTGCACGTGGAACATGAATCTCCAAAGCGGGGCTCAGCAAAAAAGGTTTGGGAACCTCTGGGTTAGTATATTGGGCAGAGAGATGTCGAATGAAATTTAATGTGAAGTAATGTGAGGTGATATATTTAGGAAGGAAGAATAAGGAGATGATGTGAAGGAATAAGCCATATACCTATTCAGAAAAATACACCATTCTATGAAAGAATTCTGGCCTTATTAAAACATGACAAACTAGGTCTGGAAATCTGGAAGCCTCAACAATCTAAAACTGTTACAGCATTCTGGCTATGGGGATGGGATGGTTGTTGACACTGAATCAATAACCTTATTGAAACAGAAGGTTGGAGGCTCCTGACGGTCTGAATCTTTGGAAAGAAGACAATGGTGCATCCTGGTTAAGGTGTTCTAAATTACAATTCGTAAAGAAGCAGAAACATATGCCTTCGTAAAAATGACATCAAGTAAAAGAAACACCTGCCGTCACACCGTTTTTGTGTACCTCATAGTACTAAGACACCTATACAGGAGACATAATTCTGTGTTACAACCAGCTGAGGTGACTAAGAATTGCATAGATCACTCTGGTTGAGGTGTTTTAATTTACACTTCGTAAAAAGACACAAACAGAAGACCTTGGTAAAAATGACATCAAATAGATGCACCTGCTGTTACACCATTTTTTTATGGTGGGCTTGGGACACCTGGGGTAGAGACATAATTCTGCATTGCTACCAGCTGAGGTGACTGTAAGAATAGCAGGGGTCAGCAGAAAAATGACTAGAGATAATTAGCTTACATCAGCAGAAAACTTCAAAGGAAATACCACTGAAAAAGGATATAAATATTGAACTTTCAAATGGGATGATAGTCTCGCTGTAAAGGGGCAAAGCAATTCTCAGGCTTCAACGGCGGCTCTGTAAGTCTACAACTCTTTGTATCTCGGGGATCAAGGTACTGTATTTGATTTTGGTGGATATCCTGAATAAACTTTAAGAACTGTAAAACTGTAGCGAAGTTAAGATTTGAGAATAAGGATCTCTGATAAAAGAATTGTAAGCTTTCTCTTTTTGGAACTGTTAATGTTGCGATTGAAACACCTACTGTAATTACATGTTGGTTCTTTAATAAATCTATATATTTTTAGAAATAACAACAGAAAACACTGGAAAAACTCAGCAGGCCAGGCAGCATCCGTGGAGAGAGAAACAGAGTTAACGTTTCAGGTTGAAGACCTTTCGTCAGAACTGACGAAAGGTCTTCGATCTGAAACGTTAACTTTGTTTCTCTCTCCATGGATGCTGCCTGGCCTGCTGAGTTTTTCCAGCATTTTCTGTTGTTATTTCGGATTTCCAGCATCCGCAGTATTTTGCTATTATATATTTTTAGAATTGTCTCACATAATACTTCTGTATCAAACTCGCAAACTCAATCTCTGTACACTCTTTGGTGAGAAGTTGCAGAATTCTGGACCCTCATAATATCCGGAAGGTTACAGTCTAGCTAAACTTATTAAAAGTGCTATCTGGAGGACGGTAACATTTTCAGGTTGTTCCTTTCCTTTAGGGAGAGATGGTCCAGACCTTTAGACCCAATTAAGCATCTTTAGGATTTGGCTACCTTAAACTTTAGTTGAAAGTGAACGTCTGGGAATACGTCTGATCTGGTAGCCCTAAAGGGGCTAGGACTAGTAATTATCCCTTCAATGACATGTACACTAAATGACAAAACTTTAAAAGGAACAGAGGAGCAAAGATTTAAAGGTTACATAAGAACATAAGACGTAGGTCATTTGGCCCCTCGAGCCTGCTCCGCCATTCAATAAGATCATGGCTGATCTGATCTTGGCCTCAACTCCACTTCCCTGCCCGCTCCCCATAACCCTTTACTCCCTTGTCGTTCAAAAATCTGTCTATCTCCACCTTAAATATATTCAATGACCCAGCCTCCACAGCTCTCTGGGGAAGAGAATTCCAAAGATTCACGACCCTCTGAGAGAAGAAATTCCTCCTCATTTCCATTTTAAATGGGTGCCCTCTTATTCTGAAATCATGCCCCCTAGTTCTAGATTCCCCCACGAGGGGAAACATCCTCTCTGCATCTACCCTGTCAAACCCCCTCAGAATCTTAGGTAAAACCAATAAGAACTTGCTGTGCCTTTTACAACCTCAGCACGTCTCAAAGCTCTTTACAGCCAATAAAGTACCTTTGAAGTGTAGTCACTGTTGTAATGTAGGAAACGCAGCTGTCAATTTGCGCACAGCAAGGCCCACAAACAGCAATGAGATAATGACCAGCTAATCTGTTTTTTAGTGAAGGGATAAATATTGGCTAGGACACCAGGGAGAACTCCCCTGCTCTTCTTCAAATAGGGCCATGGGATCTTTTCATCCACCTGAGAGGGCAGACAGGACCTAGATTTAACAAAAGACAGCACCTCTGATAGTGCAGCTCTCCCTCAGCACTGCACTAAAGTGTCAGCCGAGATTATGTGCTCAAGTCTCTGGAGTGGGACTTGAACCCACAACCTTCTGACTCGGAGGTGAGAGTGCTACACACTTTTTTTAATATATGATTTATTGAACATTAAAAATATTTACAACATTGTGATCATTCCATTGTATCATACAAATCCATCCGCTGCTCTGCACAGCCATTCCTCCACCACATATTAACATCAAAACCTGAAGTTTAATTTGTCTCCCATAACATATACTAATCTATTGTACTTTAAAAATTGATCAGTAATCATGGCTCCAAATAAGGGTAGTGTGCCTGATAATCCCCCCATCATTTAATCTCCGGCTCTTCCCTCCTCTCATGCTCCTTCCCAACTTTTCGGCTGCTGTTGCTTTCTCCTGCAGCCTCCGGCTATTTTTCACCTCCTGTTTGAACCTTCCCGGCAGTTTCAGCCTCTTTCTTACATTAGGTTTGGACCGAGGAGCTGCCCCTTCTCCCTCCTTCTGCCCCTCACTAACCTTTCCCTTTCCACACAATGCCACCCCACCCCCCACTTCCATGTCTCTGTCCCACTCCGACTCCTCACTCTCGAGCTCTTCTGTAACCTCCCGTCCCTGCTCCCCGTCAGATACATAATCTCCCTTATAGTGTCTTCCTGCTCTCACGGCTTCTCCAACAGTGCCACTCCCTTCGGCTTCATCTCCACTGCTGACCCTTGCTCACCGTTTCTTCTCTCTCTAGGACAATGGCGCATCTGTGCTTATCTTGCTCCTTCTGGCGTCTTTGTCTCCCTGCTCCTGTCCTGCTTTCCCTTTAAGGCTCCTGCCTCTTGCACCCTCTCCTTGTCTTGCCCCCTCCTGCTCCTCGAGATGTTCGACTCCCCGTCTTTCTTTGGAGTACGCACACTTACCCTGCACCCCGCTCCTGCCTCCTCTCCTCCCGCGGACACCAGATTCTTTAGGGAGAGTCGAGCTGTATTATGGCTTGACTCTGCCCTCGACCCATGCCGCCCGCTGCTGTCTTTGTCCTTTTCCACCGTACTTGGTGTGTTTTCCACCATCTCCATCCAATTCTCTGCTCCGCAATTTTCTGCCCCTTCCTGCGCTCTTTTCTCCTTCCATTCATCAGCTTTGTCCTCCGCCTGCTCCGCTCCTCCAGCCGCTCCACTCACACCTCCTGCTCCTTCTCCTTCTCTCATCTCCTCGTCACTCAAGGGGCTTCCTTCTGCCTCACACTCACAGCGGGTGGGGCCTTTGTGACACAACTCACAGCTCTCCGCCTTGCAGCTCCGAGCGATGTGTTCAGACTCGCCGCAGTTATAAAGTACAGGTCTGGACAGCTTCTTATAAGATGGTCATGTCCAAGACAATAATGGCAAACCTTCATCTGGTTATCATGCAGTACCTGGAAGTACTGCATTCCTTCCATTGTCTCGAATTTCATGCTATACGGCACTAACTTCACCCCTCTGGGAAACGCACCTTTACATGATGGGTTCCATCTGTTACCCACGTTCCTGGATAGTATCTCCTCTTTATTGCCGAGCAAATTTTAACGTCCCACAACTTCAACTTTTTTATTAGCACATCATCCTCAATATAAACTGGCAGGTTTAAGAATGAGATCACTACCTCTTCAGAATATAGCAGAGATACCTCCAAGAACTTATCTCCAACCTTCAAACTCAGTAAAAGTCTTTCCACCTCCTCTCAGCCGCTGACAGTCACCTCGAACCCAACATTTGGCTTTGGTCGGCAGGCAAAGCAGCTTCCCTTGCCGCAGTTCTTATATACTGCCTGGATAATATCCCTAGCTCGTATCTCCTTATCCTCGCACTGAACCACCTTTTTCTTTTCCAAACCTCCTGGGGTCCCAGCCCAAATCTTTGGGCCTTTTTTTCTCCCTTCCCCCAACATTTTCTCCCCTGATTAAATTCATCCTGGGAACATTGACCAAAAAGGCCCTAAAACCTGAAAAAAACCCACCACCAACCTTTTACAAACTCACTCCAACTCTCTGCAGTAATCAAGCACCCAGCAGCACCTGCTCACTCCTAGCCCCTCCCACCTAGAGAGTGCTACCCACTGAGCCAAGGCTGATACATAAATTAAGTTTTATAAATAGGGGGAGAGAGTACAAAAGTAAAGAGGTAGTGCTAAATCTAGATGAATCACTGGTTAGTCTACAGTGAGTATATTAAGGGAGGAAAATCAGGTGGGTTCCTTTACAGGTGTGCATTCTGACCCTGAGATAGATAGATTTTTGGACTCTAGGGGAATCAAGGGATATGGAGATCGGGCGGGAAAGTGGAGTTGAGGTCGATGATCAGCCATGATCTTATTGAATGGTGGAACAGGCTCGAGGGGCCGTATGGCCTACTGCTGCTCCTATTTCTTATGCTCTTATGTTCTTATGACCCACCTGATTACGCTGCACCCAGGTAATCCAGTGCATCCAGGAAAATCTCCCCTATTGTGGCCAGTTTTTGGCATTTTATTCTAGGAAAGATGTTTAAGCCATGGAGCCGGTGCAGAAGAGATTCACTAAGATGATACCAGGGATGAGAGGCTTTAGTTATGAGGCGAGACTAGAGCAGAGAAGGTTAAGGGGAGATTTAATAGAGGTGATCAAAATTATAAAGGATTTTGGTAGAGAAGATAGGGAGAAACTGATTCCAGACACGGTAACCAGAAGACACAGATTTAAGATAAATGGCAAAAAAAAGGGGGAAGATGAGGAGAATTCTTTTGATGCAGCGAGTTGTTATGATCTGGAATGCACTGCCTGAAAGGGTGGTGGCAGCAGATTCAATAGTAACTTTTAAAAGGGAATAGGACATATACTTGAAAACGAAAAAAGTGTAGGGCTATGGTGAAAAAGCAGGGGAGTGGGATGAATTGTATAGCTCTTTCAAAGAGCTGGCACAAGCACAATGGGCCGAATGGCCCTCTTCTTTGCTGTGTGATTCTATGATCCTAGGAGAGAAACTGGGGGCTCTTACCATTAGAACAAGAAAGGTCAATTGGAAATCTGGGAGAGATGTTCAAAATTATGAGAGGTTTGATGAGGTAAGTCAAAAAAAAACTATTTCTACTGGTTGGCAAGTCAGTCATTAAAGGACATAACTTTAAGGTCATCACCAAAAGAACAAAGGGAGACAATAGGAAAAAACTTTATGCATAGAAACTTATTAGGTTATGTGATGTCGCACCAGAAGCAGTGGCAGAAGAAGAATTCATTAAAGCCTTTAAAAAGGAAGTGGATAAATGTTTGAAAAAGAATAAACACAATTAAAAGGTATGGGAAGAGGGCAAAGGAATAGGACTAACTGGATGGCTCTTCCAGGGAGCCAACACAGGCGTGATAGACCGAATGGTCTCCTTCTCTGCTGTAAGATCTACTATTTAGTGAGTTTTCTGATAGAAACTGAAAGGAAATTAAAAACAAAATATTCCTGTACAATAAGATCTGGTGAGATCAGGGGCAAGGGGTTTGGTCCCATACTCCCAATATAAAAGGAGTACATCGGCTCTGTTGCTGTGATAGCTCCTCAATCCACAGAGATTGTCATAGCAACGGACCCAACTCCTCAAACATACCAGAGGGTTGTAAGAAATGCTTGGTTGTTCTTCTCTCTCTGTGTGAATTTAATGGGGAGATCGAAACACAAAGCGAAGATGGAATTGCATTCATGTAGCGCCTTTCACAACCTTTAGGATGTCCCAAAGCGCTTTACAGCCAATGAAGTACTTTTGAAATGCAGGCACTGTTGCAATGTAGGCAACACAGCAGCCAATTTGCGCACAGCAAGGTCCCACAAACAGCAATGATAATCTGTTTTTCTAATGATGTTGGCTGAGGGATAAATACTGGCTAGGACACTGGGGAGAACTCCCCTGCTCTTCTTCAAAATAGTGCCATGGGATCTTTTACTGCAGACAGGGCCTTAGTTTAACGTCTCATCTGAAAGAGGGCAACTCCGACAGTGCAGCACTCCCCCAGTACCACACTGGAGTATCAGCCTAGTTCTTTGCACTCAAGTTTCTGTAGTGGGACTTTGAACCCGCAACCTTGTGACTCAGAGGTAAGACTGCGATCCACTGAGCCACAGCTGACACAATCAAGCCACCAGCTACATGAATCCCAAATGAAGAGGCATGCATTTTGCAATGCAGCAGAAAAGCCACATAAGACTGCTTACATTATGTACAACTGCCTCTTTCCCAATGCTCAACTTTCCTGTCCTGGATGTAAGAAGGGAGGAAAATCAGATTTATGTTTAGCTGCATGGGATTGTAAGGTGTTTGGTTTCCTCGTCCTTACAAGGGTTCTTTGACTCTGGGTTTTACAGGAACAAAATGGTAGACGACACAAAGAGTTAGGTTCAACCCAAAACTGTTAGTTTATTAAAACCAACAAAACATGGACAAAACAATGTTGAGATTTGACTGAAACTTACAATCACCCATCCGGCCGGTCGTTACCGTTGTGGATTGTAGGCCTGGATCGGAGATGACCTGTCCCCGTCCTCCTTTATCTGACTGCAGCTGCCTACACAGCGCAAACCCCTTGTAAAGTCAACTGAATACTTACAATCAGCCGTCCGGCTGCTCGTGGCCGCCGTCGATTGCAGGCTGGGAGCTGGAGATGACCGTCTTCCCTTCCTTCTTACACTTGGCAGTTGCTGTAGTCAGAGCTAGCTTCTGAGAGAGAGAGAGAGAGAGAGAGCTGTGGTGTGGTTCCTTTTTACAGTTCTTCCGTCACGCCTTTTTGAGTCTGGGCCTTCCCCCAACTCTTGTTTTCCAATACACACCTAGTAATCCAAACCACAGGATATGTACAGGGCTGAGGGATGGAAGATAATTCCTTATCTTGTCTCCCCGCCGCCCCCCCCCCCCCCACCCAACCCCCCGTGGTACATATTTAATGTGATTTAGTCTTACTGCTGATGTGTTTTGCCCAAGGTTAGAGTGTTTTCCATTCAGGCCAGGAAGTCCATTGTTCCAGCGAAACTGGTATTGTTGTCTTATCCATTGAAGATCCATCGAAACCCATTACAACACGAAGTCTCATTGTCCAAAGTTAAATCACCTATTCACCGTTAAATCACCTATCGAGACGCTCATTGTCCAAAGTAAATGTCTTTTCCAAAGTTAAATTAAAACTCACAGGTGTGTCTGTGCTTCTAGGTTTAACTGTATCATGCCCTTACCACTGGGCCAAACAGGCTTCCAGCATTTTGCTATTGTACAGGGTTTTTTTGAAATCTACAGGATGGATGCAGGACTAGCCAGCACAATTTCCATGTTTGGAAATGTGTTAGAAGTTTTGGAGAGGGATGGATTCATTGTACAGCAATAAATAAATTGCCAATGTTTGTTTCTTCTGACCCAATGTATTATTTGAAACTTGATCTAACCTGGACCCACCCATATCCTTTGCTTCCCATATCACAGATACTTAGCTTGAGGAAGTTGGCTACTTCTGCTTGCAGAACAATATAATGATCCAGTACTCCCTTAAGTGTTGTGGGACACCTGGTCCTAGGAGATGGAAGATACAGTTGTGTCTGGACACTGTCAAATAGGTGCTGGCATACTATTATTGATGTCCTTTATCTGCTCGAGTGTCTCTCCTCTAAACTCCCTCATCTCTTGAATCATCTCCTTTATTTCTTGCACTGCCTAATCTCCACCATAATCAGCAATAACTTGTATTTATATAGTGTCTTGAACATAGATTATGTCCCAAGGTGGTTTATATGGGGAATGGGGGAGGAAGAAGAAATATAGATAAAAGGAATAAAGGAACAGATGCCAAGCCATGGTGGGAGAGTTCAGAGACATTCATGGATGCTTGGTCAAAATGATGGGTTTTGAGAAGGTTTTTCAGACAGAGAGAGGTGGAGAGGCAGTGGGGTTTAGGGGTGGAATTTCGGAGAGTAGGGCTGAATTGATTGAAAGCTCTACCACCAACGACAGGGTGATGGGAGGGCAGGATGCATAATGGGCCAGAGTTGGAAGACCAAAGCCAACGGGAGGGGGTTAAAGGTTGAAGGGGATTGCAGGGATAGGTAGCGGTGAGGCCAGGAAGGGGTTTGAGATGAGAGTGAGGATTTTAAATTTAATACTTTGGCGGACAGGAAGTCAGTGCAAATCAGTGAGGATGGGACTGATGAGCACGTGGCACTGAAGGCAGGACTTAATAATTTACTCCCTAACAGCCTATAATGGATTCTTCCTCATCCACACTCTGTTTTTTTACGTTTAAGGTACTTACTCTTAAAGGTGTCCAAACAATCACATTTTCTTCTCTGCCAAGTTAGCTGTGGTGGTGGATTGAACACAAAACAAGGGTTCAGCAGAGGATAAGAATACTGTGATTCTGCGTCCTTGGGTTGCAGCACTGCCTAAAGCCTCAATCCGTGGGAATTAAAAGAAAGGACATTCAACTGTGTTACCTCACAAGATGAAACAAGTCAAGTTATGTGCTGATATCAAATTAACATGGGTACTCAGCAAGTTATTACAATTCTAACCGTAACCATTTTAACCATAAGCATTCTCACTTTGATGGGTACAACGATTAAGTTTCTTAAATACATGAATGTTTAAATATATAAAATATCTGTTTATTATGCACACCTCCTCGCTCATTAGTGTCAATTACAGGTATCTAACAATAGGCTCATTGGCCTAGAAATTCGGGGGCTTAGCGCTGGCTGTTCAGGACCGTTTTGAAGAAAAAAATGGCAGCCGACTTGCTTCCGCCCGCTTCCAGGGGGGGGGGGGGTCCCGCGGCGGCCGCCATTTTCAGCAGGTCGGCAGCGCTGCCATTGCCTGCACTCACTGCAGAAATGGAAATGAGGCAGATTGTGATGTCACTTGACGCATGATCTGCCATTTTTGTCGTCGCCGCTCCACTTACCGCCCTTTCTTACTCACAACCAGCTGACCAAGCAGGAAGGAGCCCCCAGCAACGATATTTAAAGGGATCATCACCAACAACTTGCAGCTGACATGGTTTCTCAGTTTGACTGGCTCTGTGTAACCTTCTGCAACTCTAGCAGTTTTCTAAACTTGTTTAAAGTTCCTGAGGTGACAGAAAGTCTTGGTGCAAGTGGAGAACGCCTTCATTCTCATTTAAAGGCTTCTGCTCACAACACTTGCTCACAGGCATGGGGGCTCTACTGCTAGTCCCCCTTACACTTGAGTATCTTTGGAAGAGGGATCGGAGGCAGCAAAGAAGAAGAGAACATGCTCGCAGAGGGAGGAGGAGGAGGGCCAGGAGGGCTCTCAACAGGAGGCCTTACCCACCTAGGGTTTTCCAAGAGCACTTCTCTTACCTCCACTTAAGCGAGGAGCTGTGTATTAGAAGGCTCCGCTTCACCAAGGAGGTGGTCACAGAACTCTGCCACCACCTGCAACCGGACCTGCAGCCTCAGAGCAGGGTGACCACGGCTCTCCCAATGGCCCTCAAGGTCACCATGGCCCTCAGTTTCTTCGCCAGTGGATACTTCCAGTCTGCCCAGTTCGCCATCCATCACTGCATCTGGGAGATCACAGAGGCTCTCTACTCCAGGAGAAGGGACTACAGAGAGAAGCAGGCCAAGCACACATGTGACTTTGCCAGGAAAGCGGGCTTTCCCATGGTGCAGGGCGCCATCGACTGCACACACGTGGCTTTGCGGGCACTGTATACCAATCCTGAGATGTTCCGTGACTGCAAAGGCTACCACTCACTTAAGTTGTGGTGCAACCATGGCCAGCACATCATGATGGTGAATGCCCGCTATCCTGGCAGCAGTCATGATGCCTTCACCCTGCGCCAGTACAGTGTGCCAGCAATCTTCCAGCCACCACATCAAATCCGAGGGTGGCTGTTCGGAGCCAAGGGCTATCCGCTTTACATCTGGCTGATGATTCCCCTCCGCAACTCCTGCCCAGCACTCATATAATGAAAACCACACTGCCACCAGGAACATCATCGAGCAGACCATCGGGGTGCTAAAGCAATGGTTCCGCTGCCTTGACCACTTGGGAGGAGCCCTCCAGTACACGCCGGAGCAGGTGTCCCATTTCGTGGTGGTCTTCTGCATGCTTCACAACTTGGCCATCATGAGGGCGCAGCCCTTGCCACCAGGGATTGCGGGACCACCTCAGGAGGTGGAGGAGGGAGAGGAGGAGGAGGAGGAGGAGGAAGAGGAAGCAGACAAGGACGAGGAAGAGGAGGGAGGGAGGAGGCAGGCAGCAAATCCCGTTTCCGGATGGGCTGTCCGTGAACACCTCATCAGATTCCGATTCCAGTGAATGAAACCCCAGATCCCCGTTGCTCACCACTTCCCCATCATGCCATTCCTCTGTCACTTAGCATCATAGCGTCCTCCTGGGTACAAAGCTGAAATGAGAGCCGCCACAAAACATTCCAAACAAAAATCAGAAATTGATCCAAATCCAATCAACATTACAATATCAACTAATCACCCTTGTGCAATCCCTTATTGCCTGTCGTTCATGTGCCTTTACCTACTCCAGTGCTCCTACGCAGTGCTCCCCCAGTGGCTGCAGCATGGCTGGTGGAAGGCTGCTGACTTTCAGTGGAGGAGACTGCAGATGGCCTTGCATGACAACCTCGACCTGCTGCGGATCTAGAATGCCCGGCTGTAGACTGCACCACCTCGGCATGGGCGGCAGCAGTCTGGGCTGGCTGGCTGATAGGCAGTGGCAAGGGCAATGGCGGAGTGGCAGTGGTGGGAGTAGGAATGCTGTCATCCTGCGAGAGGACAGCAGGTTTCTGCTCCACTGACCCACTGCCACTCCCCCGGGGCGGCGCCTCAGCATCCCCCGCAATCTGTTGGAGCACAGATTGCTGGCCTGCTGCGACACCCTGCAGGCCCCTTTCGACACTTGTAAACCCAACAACGATGGCAGCAGTCTGAGCTTGCATGGCAGCAAGCTATGACTGCAGGCGAACAGTCTGCACTACCACTGCAGCACTGAGATGTTGGGTCGCTTCTGCCTCTGCTGCAATGGAAGCCGCAACGTCGCCCATCACACGCAGCATCATAGCTGGATCCATAAGGTCTCTCGTGGAATTGTCCATCATTTCCATTCTGGAAAGCATGGGCTCCAAGCTTTGTGCAAAACCCCATCCAATGTTGGAGCCAGACTGCTCCGTGCTCCTTGACACTGACAAGAGGCCTGCTGGCAGTTCTTGGGTAACTGAAAGCAGAAAGGCACAAGGGTCAGGTCATAATGAGGAGGGGGGGAAAGCAAGATATCCATGCATACACCAGAAGCAGCTTGTAAGTGAGAAGAGATTGTGGGATGAGGGGGAAGTGGGATGTGAGAAGAAGGATTAGGTATGAGGATACCGTCATCATCAGTAACGGTCTCAACTTCTCCCATGGCCACGGCCTCCATCACTGCCCCTCCAATTATGTCAAGGACGGATTCCTCCAGGTCGGCGAGGTTCTGTCTCGCGGCTTGGCCGCCTGCCGTCTGCCGCTGCTCCCTCCTGTTCTGTGCCACCTTTGCCTGCAAGAGAACGGGAAGTGTGTCAGTGGGTGTAGTGCAATGTGTTTGGGTGATGTGCCTGCCATAGTTGAATAGTTGTCAGTGTCTGCAAGTTGTGCGATGTGGGTGTGAGTGTTGCAGCAGTGGTAAAGTTGTAAGGGTGAAGTGAAGCCAGGATTGTGAGGTATGAGTGGTGATAGCTAGAGATTGTTCATAGGTGAGTGATGGGGGTGTGGTGCCTTGAGCAGTGTGTCAGGCTTGTGGTGCAGATGGTGGGATATATCATTTGTTGAAGCCTTCACTCACCTTGACCTGCCGTGTGAGGTCATTAAACTTTTTTCGGCACTGGATCCAGGTCCTTGGGTGGCCGTGATGGAGTCAGCTATCTCCTCCCAGAGTCTTCTGCAAGTGGCCTTGGATGGCTTCCTGCCAACCTGTGGGAACAGGACAGCCTGCCTTCATTGTATGGCCACGACCAACGCCTCCAGTGCAGCATCCGAGAACCTTTGTGCTCGCTCCCTTGGTTGCTGAGCAATGTCTTCATCCAGACTGACAATGGGGTGCTGCTGCAACAAAGCACCTCCCCTTTAAGTAGTGCAGAGAGCCTAGGCCAAGCATTGCTGGCCATTAGACTGCACCTGATATTGGCGCCCCCCCCCCAATCCTGTTTAGAGCTGACATCAGTGCTCTAATTATTATAATGAGCAGGCAGCACAAGTTTTGCCTGGACCACTTTGGACGGCCGCAGGCAAATAGCATTGCCCCGTGACACCACCCGTTTTCGGCCTAATCCAATTTCTAGGCCATTATGTTTTGCGTAACGCAGCAGGTATTTGACATGTGAATCCCCAGAATTTAAGACTCAGAGAGCATCACTTCAGAGAGTGTCCTGTAATTCTTCAAACTGAAACACTAATGTGTTGTATCTGAGTAAAGATGGCTCAGAACACCATTCATTTGGGTTATGAGAGATTTACAATTAAAATGGTGCAACGTAAAAATTATGCCAGGAAATTCAGAAAAATATTCTCTTTTTATATCTCCCTTCATAGGGCGTCAACCCTCCCTTTTCCTCTCGCCCTGCCAGCCCAAAAAGAAAAGTCTCTTTATGATGAACTGAATCAGAAATTATGTTATGTCTGACACAGTTCTACCCACCCTCTGGATGGAATTTTTACCGTGGAGTCGGGTTGGGTGCGTGCGGGCCGTGTAGCGGATCGGGCACGTGATGGTCTGCTCAGCGCGTTCTTCAGGGCGACTTTAACTTAATGGCCCCACTTAAAGTGATCATGCGCGTTTCCCGGCCCAATTAAATGGAGCGGGTCTGATGACATCATCAATGACTCATTTCCAGCACCAATATTTAAAGCAGCCTTGCACTCAACTCATTTGAAGTTTGCTCGAGGAGGCTGGAACCTGAAATCCAAAGGGCTGAGTACTGTTCTAAAGCAGCAATGATGGATAGTCAAAGGCAGAGGGCTGCACCACGGTTTTCTGATGCATCCCTGCATACTCTGGTGGAGGCAGTCAGAGCACGCAGCGAGGTCCTCTTCCCTGCTGATAGGCGAAGGAGACCTCCACAAGACATCAAAAGAGCCTGGCTGAATATAGCTGAGGAGGTCAGCAGCAGGGATGTATGTGGTGAGGAGGACCTGGATCCAGTGCAGGAAAAGATTCAATGATCTCATGAGGTCAGGAAAGGTGAGTGCAATGCCACACTCACCCTCATCCTGAAGTGCCTGTCACCACAACCCCATGACTCTGCCTTCCCAAGCCTACTCCTGCACATCATTCCTCACACCAACATACCTTGCACGTCCACCCATCCCTCTCTCTCTATGCACATATTCACATCCCCATCTGACTAACCACCCCTGACACTCACCCTCATTCTAATGCAATCACAGCAAGTAATACCACAGAAGGAGGCCATTTGGCAATGTCATCCCACTCCCTCATAGTCACCCTCTACAGATATAACCCACTTATTCCTTACACTCATTCCATCACTCTCACTCAAACGTCTCTTCTTTCCCTCCTTGCAGGAGAAGAGAGCCCAGAACATGCAGGAGAGGCAGAGAACCAGAGGTGGTCCTCCAGTCTTCACCCAACTAACGCCAGCAGAGGAGAGGGCGCTGGAGATCTCAGAAGTTGCAGAGCTGCTGGTGGTGGGAGACGGAGAGAGAGGGACATCCCAGCAACCTGGTGACAGAATCACATCTCATACAGCCACATGGCATGCAGCAGGCACTCATATGGTGACTGATGTCAGCAGTCAATGAAATGCCATCATGTGCAGAATGGTAACGTTCCCCATTCTTATTATAACACTTCTAATTTATCTCTTTACCCTCCCACAGGTCCATCAAGTGCCGCCCCCCCCCCTCCGCACTGTCCAGTCACAGGAGGATGACGACTCCTCAGAGGAACCTCCAGCCTTTGATGGGGCACCGTCAACAGACTCATGCACGCCCAGAACCAGCGCAGATACACTCACCTCGGTGGGTCCTGTGCAAGATAGAGTAGAATTGTCACCTGGTGTCTCTCACATCACAAGTGAGCGAGAGCAGATGGTGTTGACAGGGACAGCAGTGGAGACTCTGTGCTGGAGGGTGCAAGGCGCTCCAAGCTCTGCTGAGCTGTATGCAGATGCTGAGCCTCGGTGGCCTACCAAAAAGAGGGGGATCTTGGAGGGGCAGCAACAATTGCAAGAGGCTCTGGCATCTTTTGCAGCTGCGATGTCTGCAAATGTTCAGAGAATGGAGGAGTCCATCTCCAACATGAGCACTACCATCTCGCAGACGATGGCGACGATGTGCTGTTCCATGGAAAGGATGGCCACCTGTGTGGAGCAGCAAATGTGCCAGTCGAACGAGAATATGCTAGTTGTGGATAACAGATGGCAGACGCTCATAGACCTCCTCTCGAGGAGGGATCTAAACGTAGACTTGGGCCTTCATCGCCCCACTGCTGTGCTCCTTGCTAGCAGGGAAGAGAGGGATGATGGTGAAAGGAGACATTGAAATGGGGGTTCTTCTCAAAGTGCTCCCACGTCTCCCCTGTTGCCTTGCCCTCAGTCAGAGCCCCACATGCTGCCTCGGATCCCGATGGCCGAGTCTGCCCCTGCACAGTTGCAGGAGGAGCAGACTTTGGCGGGCCCTCACAGGCTCCAAAACCCAGAGGACGTCCGCCAAAAGTGCCTGACGAGTCGCAGCAGGGAAGTGAGCAGCCTGCCTCTACCTCTGCTGAAGCCACAGGGGTTGCAGCTCGTAGAAACACTCGGAAAAGAAAAATGACACAAAAGTAGATGCACACGGATATGCACATGTGTGAAAAAATGTTAGTGTTAAGTTTCAGTTATTTTGATGACACAGATAAATGCTTTTCTTTGCACCACTTTCCGGTCTTGTCCATTTTTGCCTGCTTTGTCACTTGGAGTGTATGGTGAGACATTACTTAACCTCGAGCAATGGGGTTTGGGTGGGAGGAATAGCTTGGACATTGTAGGGATGCTTTATGGTGTTGTTGGTGGGGGGGAGCTTAATACAGCATGTGGCAGCCATGTGGCTGCATTGGAGCAAGTTAAGTAAATCTGGCCTTGATGAGGCCATCCCGGGCCTCTCGTGCGCCGCTGCTGGTGCCATTTCCACCTCAGGTTCCTCCTCCTCCTCCTCATCTTCCACCTGTTCCTCCTCCTCCTCTGAAGAGGCTGTGTGCTCAGTGCCTTGCTCCTCCTGCAGCTCCAATCCTCACTGCTGCGCTATGTTGTGCAACTCGCAGCAAACTACGATGATTCTGGAGACCCTGGCTGGTGCGTACTGAAGGGCTCCACCACATCTGTCAACGCTTCTGAAGCACATCTTCAGCAGGTCTATTGCTTGCTCTATGACACATCTGGTGTACATGTGGCTCTCATTATAATGCTCCTCGGCCTCAGTACTTGCCGTCCTCAAGCATGTCATGAGCCACGTCTTCAGTGGATAGCCCTTGTCTCCAAGCAGCCAGCCGGTAAGTCTGTTTGGAGGTGCGAAGAGCTGAGGGAGGGTGGACAGGCGCAGCATGAAAGAGTCATGACAGCGGCCAGGGAATCTGGCGCACACATGCATAATTATCTTTTTACGGTTGCAGATGAGCTGCACATTGAGGGAGTGGAAGCCTTTGCGATTCACAAAGAATCCTGGGTTATGATGGGATGCCTGACGGCCACATGTGTGCAGTCAATGATGCCTTGCAACTGTGGGAAGCCAGCTAGAGCCGCAAAGCTGAACACCCGCTCAGTAACACTGGCTTCATCAGTGGCAAAGTTGATATAATTGGCTGACTTGTGGTCACCCGGGTGATGCATCTGTGGGTGGCCGACTGCGAGAATCTGCAAATGTCTGCTGCAGATCCCTGGAAGGAGGCTGAGGCAAAGAAGTTGAGGGTAGTGGTGACTTTGACAGCCACTGGTAAGGAGTGTCCCCCAGGTCCTCTGGGCAGCAGGTCTTGTTCCAGCAAGCTACAAATGTCTGCGATGACCTGGCGCGATAACCTGAGCCTCCTGAAGCACTGCTGCTCAGTCATGTTGAGGAAGCTCATTCTCTGCCTGTATACCCTGTGTTGGGGGTATCGCCTCCGGTCCACTGCAGCCCTGTGGTGCCCTCCTCTCTCCTGTGGAGCATCAGGTCATTGAGGAGAAGGCTGCTGTTGTGGTTGCTGCTGCTGCTGGTGTGGCTGGTGTTGTTGGTGGTGGAGGACCAAAGTGAAACAGTATAAGCAGCACCCATGCTGATGTAGTAGATGGCAGGTAATATGGAGATCAGAGGTTCAATCCCTCAATGTTGTGATACTGATGTAAGAAATCGTGCATTGAAAGAAATAATAGTCTGTTACGGGTTCCCTAGATCAGCAGTTTGCCTAAGTTGATGACACAGAAGGATTCTAGTCATGTCAGAAAAACAGAGAGCTGAATTATGAGGTCAGAACACAAAAACAGGCCTTCGAGTGGGCATAGCTAGGCCTGATAAGGGATGCAGCAAGGAGCCGTAGGATAAACAAGCTGTCTACGAGAGGGCAACAAGACCTTTAGAACAGAGATAAGGAGGAAAATTACCTCATGAGACTGGGAGGGGCTGTCAGAGGTAGCCTCTCCCTTGTAATTGGACAATGGGATGGGTAAAAATGATTGACACCAGGTATCCACCAGCCCATCGAAATAAGGTATAAAAACAGGCAACCGAGCGAGGAAAACAGGCAGTTAGGGGCGAAGGCTTCCTCGAGGTGGCTACGGCCTAACACCTTGGTCAAGTTTAGCCTCTGAGGTGGATCAATGCTGGCTGACGGCCTAACACCTCCAACAGCTCGATGGGACGACCAACGGAGGTGACCGCTGCAACAGACTGCAGGAATCCACCCAATCCGAGAGCACCGTACTGCCTCACCGTGCATCCATTCGGTTGTTTCATTCCGTTCCAGGGCCGTAGATTGCCCTCATCAGTCACAGGTTGTATGTCTACTGTATCTATTTCAATCGCATGTAGTAATATCTGATTATGCTTAAACTGTAGCTCTCTAATAAAAAGCCTTGCAACTCCTAAGACCCTTTGGGTAATCTGTGTGTGAACTGTGATCCTAATCTTACACTGAGTTGCAATGTGGTGAGAGTGGCTTCCGAGGTTTCAGAAATGACCTGCAAACTGCTGACACCTAAATCTGTGGACAAGATGGAGTGAGCAAGAGCCTTTCCATGAGGCAAGTAATGAGGTGTAATATCTTTTCCCAGCCCTCAGTGAATGAACTCGCCAATGGCCACTGAGCTTCCGCCTCCCCTTCACAGGCGAGGTACCCGAGCTGCGTGAATCCCGTGCTGCTGCAGTAGCTGGCGTTAAAAACCCTCTTAAGGGTCTCTCAACAAGCATTTAATGACTTCAATGAGGTCACCCGCCTCTGCCGATCGGGTCCGTGTCGCGCCTTGAAAGCCGCCCGAGTTAAATGCGCGAGGCGGCGGGATGACGGCGGGTTCCCAAAGCGCTCACAATTTCTGGGATTTTTACTGCCGCCCCGCCCCCAAACCCGCACACTCAGCAACGGGAAAATCCCAACCTCTGTGTGAAGAATTCAGTTCTAATCTGCCCTTAAATGATAAATGGCTTCCTATGGATCAGTGGATAATTGCATTGCCTGGTGTGTTACTAACAGTCATGATGCGGAGATGCCGGTGTTGGACTGGGGTGGACAAAATTGAGAGGTCGCACAACACCAGGTTATAGTCCAACAGTTTTATTTGAAATCACAAGCTTTCGGAGCTATCACTCCTTCCTCAGGTGAAGTTACTAACAGACCAGGGAGGTCCCAGGCTCAATCCCAGGCCTCTGCTGTGTTTACTGATGTCAGCTGGGTTGAATAGGAGGAATGCTGAAATTGTCCTCATTGTTCCTGATTTCGGGAGGGGACAAAATTCAGTCCTGACACCATCTGGCGACCCCTTCTGGAGAATATGCTGATGGATATTGGCTGAGCACAGGATTGGACTTCACTCTGATGCATCCACAGTGCAATATCCTACTGACGCTCACCATCCAGGTTCACTTAGGTAGCGCGTTGGAAGCCAGTGGACTTGTATCCGAGCAAAGAAAAATAATTGGGAAAGCAAGAGAGAAAGAATCTATTTGGACAAGGTACAGGAGGGCTGCTGCCATCTGTGGGGCTTTATCCCAGCACGCACCGTCACCTTCAGAAGAGGTGGAGGAAGCGAGAGAACTCTGTATAAGTACCTTCTCTTTAATGTGAAATGTAAAATCCACCTTCATTTTAGTGCTGTCTGTTTCTCTTCTTGACTGGAACAAAACAGCAACAACCTTGTAGCTGCTCCTACAAATACAAGTCAGTTTTTGACAGCATTTTGAAAGAGGCCATCAGCCTGCACATTCTGAGAATGAAAGGAAAGAAAGCGAGAGTGAAAAGACAGTAATGTGGTGTCTGTACGGGTGGTTTGCATTGATGATGATAATGGCAACAAGTATGTGACTGTGGGAGCTTTGTCATTTATTAACGCTGTTAACAGCAGCCACAGCCACAAACAAGCACGCTGCGTGTTACGGTTACACAACAATCGAAACCACCCTGGAAAATAAAACAAAACAAATTTAGCCTGTCTCAAAGACCACCTACGTAGAAAGACCACCTAAAGTCAACCCGGCAATGCATTCCGACTGAAATGTGCAGTGAGCTTCTGCTTACAACCGCTCTGAAAGGTGATTGTTAAAGGCAGACTTCACGCTACTTTTGGTTTTCCTGCAACCCTTCTGTTTTCTGCTGCGAGGGTTTCCAGGAAAACAGATTTAAATGTCTGTGCATTTCATCTACTTCTCAGTCGCACAGAAGCAAGAGCCCTGGAAGGAGAACATTTTATGAAGAAGAAAAAAAAATTGCAAATGCTGCAAATCCCCCATCTGCCCCAATTTAATTGTCCCTCAAACCCCTGCTGCCCATTTCTACCTTCTCCTGAAGTCCCACAAGCAAGACTGCCCAGGCAGATTGTTTCAGCTTCTCCTGTCCTACTGAACTCATTTCAGATCATCTTCACTGCATTCTCTCTCCCCAGCTACATCTGTAACTCTTCGGATGTTTGATAGTCTCTGATCCCAATCATCTCCTCTTCACCGTGGATATCGAATCCCTCCGCACCTCCATTTCCCACCAGGATTATCGCCCGACCTTTCTTCTTTCTTGAGCAGTCCACAACCTGCCTCCAGCTAATTCCACCCCATTGTGCTTGGCTGAACTTGTTCTCACCTTCAACAGCAGCTTTAACTGCGCATACTTTCTCCAATTGAAAGGCTATGGGAGGCTGTACGGTTCTCAGCTGTGCTCGTCTTTTCATAGTTATGTCGAACACCATATGATTCAATCCTCCTCAGACCCAGGTGCTGATATTTATATTGACTCTGTTTCCTGCTGTTGCTTTGATTTGTAGAAGTGCATTAACCATGTTTCTCACCTGCCCTTCACCTTTATATGGCTCCCCATATATCTGTGTGAAGCAATGGGCTTTACACAGATATATATTACAAACCCAAAGTTTCCAACACCTACTCGGATTATGTTTCTTTCTACCTCTCCATCCTGCAACGACTCCATCCCCTTCTTCAGCTTCTGTGGCCCCGATATTTCCGGGGAGATGGGGAGGGAGCAGGGGAGTGTGTTTGTGGGGTGGGGTGGGGGGGCGGTGCGGAGGGGTGGTGGTGGTGGTGGTGGTAACCTACAAATCCCGGGAACGTGGCGGAACCTGCCGAATTTAACGGCAGGATCTCATTATCAGTTTTTTTGACTCCGTTTCCCGCCCGGCAGCCAGCCAGATTGACAGGGAGAGATTGCGGGTTTGGTGGGTGGGGAGGGGGGCGGTGGGGGGGAGGAGGTTGGAACTGGCAATCGGGAGGGAGTGGGGGTCAGGAGAGATTGCGGGTTTGGTGGGTGGGGAGGGGGGGTGTGGGGGGGAGGAGGTTGGAACTGGCAATCGGGAGGGAGGGGGGGTCAGGAGAGATTGCGGGTTTGGACGGGGGGAGGGGTGGGTGGTGGGGGGGACGATCAGCCGAACGCAGCAGAAGATTTGCTTGAGGGCCGAGGGGGAAGCACTCCTGCTCCTCCTGGCCCAGTAGCTGTTCTATAAAAAGTACTTTTTGCTGGATCCGGCTGCTCCGCCTTCTTTTAGCTGCCGGGTTTCCCGCACGGGAAATGCCCGCAGGAGAAGTTAATTTCAAATCGATGCCAAAATATCAGGAAAGAAGCCATATTTAAAAATGATAATTACAGAGCCGCCTCTCCAGTTTAAAATTGTCCCCTCTGTTTCCATCACACTTGAGCTTCCAGGAAGTCCACCTTTCCCCTCTGCCACAGTCTTCCCTTATCCTTGGTCAATAAGAGCCTCAACCACATCGGTCCATTTCCCATGGTCACAATGACGGGATCCTTCTTGTCCTCAGCATCTATTTGGTCATCTTCCCTGCTCCATTTCAGCTCCCTTTCTTGGCCATTTCTCAATTCAATGCCTGCAGCAAACCCAGGAATCACAGCTGATTTACTGACCCTTTCCTGTCTTCCTGTGACCACTTCCGCTGTCACCCACCATTCAGTTCCCAAGCCTCCTGCTGTTCACTCCCCAGGCCCCCTGCTCTTTGACATTCCTTGGCCCTTAACTACCGCAGCTCCAATCTGACACTTGATCTGAGGTCTCCAGTCCTCAGTCACGAACAAATAGTGCAGGAGATGCCCAAGTAATCTCATTATATGCGTAAACAGGGTATGATATTCCTTGTAACATACAATGCGGGATATACTTGTCCAATGGTCAAACTTGGCTGAATAAACTGAGTGACAAAATTGTAAGTAGGTTGTCTTGTCATTGAATTCAGGTAATGTAGTACATTGAGAAATTGTAAACTCATCTTAAAGCAGAAAAATAATTGATGTTTGCTGTGGTGTAACCATCTGAATTGGTTAACGTTAGTCTGATCAGCAGAGGAACATTTCTTCTTTTGGTTATGGGATTTTCTCACCCATGTGGAGGAAAGCACATGGCACAACTGTTAGGGCTAGAAATTCCGTAGCGCCTCGATTGGGGTGCTGATGATTCTCTCCTGCCGGGAAATTCAGCTTTAGCGCTCCAAGAGGGAAGTGGAGCACTAAATCAAGTGCTAACCACTTCTCTTAGGTCGCTAAAGTCCGAGAGCGGGGCAGCAGAGTGCTGAACAATTTGGAGCGCATTGTAAATGGCATCAGAGGCTGCTTCCCTCGCTTAAAGGGAAGGGCCAGTGATGGCGCACAACCTACTTGTCGGCAGTTCTGCGTTGCAAGGCGACCTGCGCGACTGCCATTACAGCCCCAAGCACTCTCACAAAGTGGAGGGCTTGGACATCTTGCAGCAATGAAACATCAGAAACTTTGAGCAGGCACCAGACTGGTGCAAATAATAAAGGTTGGCCTACCTGAAAACCATTCCCTTTAAATAGCGCTCCCCAAGCAGCCAGCCGAGTTGACAACGCCTCCTCTTCCTGCCGTTGTTCTCGCCCGGTGATACAGCAGGGGGCGGGAGGCAATTTCACATCCGGGGCGATAACGGGGCGCAGTGCACTTTATGACGTCACGATCTGCGAGGCGCTAGAGGCCCAGGCGCTAAACCGGCACTGAAGTTCGCAGGGGTCGCTGCATTCGCCGTGCCTGGTCGCTAACCCCTTAGCGCCCCGTTAGCGCCCCCACCAGGCGCTAACAGGAGGTGCTAACCAACCGAATTTCACCCCCTTAGAGTTTAAAGAGTAAGCATATCCAGGAATTCCGTAAACATGGTGGCTCCAAAATTCCTGGGGTGGGGGGGGAGGGGCGGGGGAAAGCAGAACACCTGCCCACCCATGCCAGTAGCCACAGGTCCTATCACAAATCGCTGAGATGGGGCAACTGGCATGCCTGGAAGGGCACTTCAGCAGTGCCTGTCCCAAACCACCAGCTGGAATGTCGGGGCAGTGCTGTACAGCTCTGATATCTGAGGGGAGGCTTGGTGAAGCTGAAAAGGAAATCCTTTCCATTGCATCTTCTGCTCTCAGTGGAGTGAGCAGGCCTCTTGGGAAAGGTCATCAATCCCACAAGGATCTATTACCTTTCCCTATAGGTTTGGGGCCTCTTGTCTCTCAGTGGGACTCAAGCCAGCTCTCAGCTGGTGAGAGTTCATAAGAACATAAGAATTAGGAGCAGGAGTAGGCTATACGACCCCTCGAGCCTGCTCTGCCATTCAATAAGATCATGGCTGATCTTCGACCTCAACTCCACTTCCCCGCCTGATCCCCATATCCTTTGATTTCCCTAGAGTCAAAAATCTATCTATCTCGGCCTTGAATATACTCAACGACTCAGCATCCACAGCCCTTTGGGATAGTTCCACTGAGGCATGCCGAGGGCGGAAAAGATGACAGTTCTGAGCAACCCGGGAATTCTCACAGACAGGCCCCTTGACGTGGGGGGCAAGGGGGTGACTAGTGAAGAATCTGCCTGTGGCCACCCCCACTGGAATTTAAAGGTGCAGTGTAAACGAAATGGAATACAGACACAACCAAATTCTTCCCCAAATTCAGAGCCGTCACCTGTCAACACCGTACAAAACTTACTAAAACTAGTAAATTCACCCTTATGAATTCTACCTGCTGTAGAAACATAGAAACATAGGAAAATAGGAGCAGGAGTAGGCCATTCGGCCCTTCAAGCCTGCTCCGCCATTCAATATGATCATGGCTGATCCTCTATCTCAATACCATATTCCCGCTCTCTCCCCATACCCCTTGATGCCCCTTGTGTCTGGAAATCTATCTATCTCCTTCTTAAATATATTCAGTGACTTGGCCTCCACAGCCTTCTGTAGTAGAGAATTCCACAGATTCACCACCCTCTGAGTGAAGAAATTTCTCCTCATCTCAGTCCTAAATGTCCTACCCCGTATCCTGAGACTGTGACCCCTCGTTCTAGACCCCCCCAGCCAGGGGAAACATCCTCCCTGCATCCAGTCTGTCTAGCTCTGTCAGAATTTTACACATTTCAATGAGATCCCCTCTCATTCTTCTAAACTCTAGTGAATACAGGCCTAGTCGACCCAATCTCTCCTCATACGACAGTCCTGCCATCCCAGGAATCAGTCTGGTGAACCTTCGCTGCACTCCCTCTATGGTAAGTATATCTTTTCTTAGGTAAGGAGACCAAAACTGCACACAGTACTCCAGGTGTGGTCTCACCAAATATAACTGTAGTAAGACATCCTTGCTCCTGTACACAAATCCTCTTGCAATGAAGGCCAACATACCATTTGCCTTCCTAACTGCTTTCTGCACCTGCATGTTTGCTTTCAGTGACTGGTGTACAAGGACACCCAGGTCCCTTTGTACATCAACATTTCCCAATCTATCACCATTTAAATAATACTCTGCCTTTCTGTTTTTCCTACCGAAGTGGATAACTTCACATTTATCCATGTTATACTGCATCTGCCATGTATTTGCCCACTCACTCAACTTGTCTAAATTGCCTTGAAGCCTCTTTGCATCCTCCTCACAACTTACAATCCCACCTAGTTTTGTGTCATCAGCAAGCTTGGAAATATTACATTTGGTTCCCTCATCCAAATCATTGATATATATTGTGAATAGCTGGGGCCCAAGCTCTGATCCCTGCGGTACCCCACTAGTCACCACATGCTGTGGTTAATTTTTGCAATATGACTCAGAAATGTATAAAGTGACAAAGTTGTGACTTTGAGAAAAGCAACACTCCCATCTAGACACTCAATGCAAAATTATCGACCTAGGGAGTTGATCTCTGCATGCCGTTGAATTTAATACAAGGCACAGTTGGCAGTATAACCTGGGTCTTCTACCTGAGCATCACACTATATAAATAATGGTCTCAGACTGGTGTCTACAGTCTGGTTAGTAGTTAGTAGGTTAGTAGAAAGACACAGATTGAAGCATGTTCAAAAGCTGTAATGTATGTTGAGCTGATGCTAACAAACTGTTTAGCTTTTGCACCCACTGCTTATAATGTCTTTTCAATATCCCAGTCATACAGTAGCCTGGAATGTAGTCCAGCTTATGTGCTATCATCAAATAGCCTGGAGTTTTTAATCAGTGGGAATCGTCTTGCTGACAATAAATGGGTGAGCAGGGGCCAAGAAATCAGGAGCTTCTGCTATTGATTGCTGCTACACAGAATGTGCAAGAACTTGTTAAATGCCTGATATTGAAATGAGTGAATAATTGCTGCACACTGTAAATTCCGTGGGGTGTGCAGCACACCAACATGGTTCTCAGGTGGCCCGTTTATAATGGGCATTAAAGGCCAGTCACATTCTGCCCTTTCAGTAAGTGTTTTTTTTAACAGCTGGACTGCCCCATTAATGGCTGTTGTAATTGAATTGGAAGTTATGATGATTACACTCAGTGCTTCCCTCTCCTTGAGTTTGACGATGGGACCATTAACCAAGCAACTGTAACTACAGGCCCAAGCATAGCTACCTGGCAATGTCACAGGACATGTTAGGTTCATCAGGGACACAGTTAGATTTGTGCCATCTGTTGCAAATACACCTACAGACAGGATGGTAATACCAGTGATCCTCAACTTTTATGCCTCTGTTTATTTCCAGGCTCCCACAGAGAACATCTGCAATATGTATCAATATGCAGTGCACAGGTGTATCAGACTGATGTGTTCTGCACTGTGGCTAACCTATTTCTCCCATTGAACAGCAACAGCAGTAACGACAGCACTTCCCACATTAATGGATTTAAAAGTCCAAGGAGACCACTGATGATTCCCATGTGGCCATAATGCAATGGTCCGCACAAATCAAAAGGGGTTCTATTTCGTCATTGCATAGCTGGCCAGTGATCAGGAACATTGGATCATTCAGGTCAATGTTTGCTTACCTGGCAGCAGCCATTCAAAAGCAATCATCTGCCACCCTTGTTTGAAGCTAAGAGCAATAGTCTCCTTGAACATCACGGTCACCCTCTTCAGAAGGACCTTGCGAGTGACACCCTTGTGCCAGCCACCGATATAAGCCACGCGCTGATTCAGTGAGGCCCATGCAGCTATCAGACCAATTAGAAAGCCTACCATTGACATCTTCAAGCATCACTTCAGGTTTCTCAACAATTCAGAGATACCTTACAGTGCAGCCCACCAAGGTCTTCTGGATCATTGTCATCTGCTGCATGCTGCAAAGAGACCTAACCATGGAGGAGGAGGAGGCCACCCACAATCAAAGCCAGAGCAGGGTGCGCACACTGGCCAAGAAGATGTGGCTGCAGAAATACCTGTGCATCCAGGAAGATTATTGCCAGGCACCCATCCAGGAGACAGTGAGCTAAGCTGCTGACCTAGCTCGCTAGCTAAAACTGCTGTCAACGGTGTACACATCAAATGGTCCAAGACACCATCATCAACACATCCTCTGCACTACCTCAACTATAATTAGGTAGGTTGGTGTGAGGAGTGACGTACAGAAGTAGGCTTGGGAAGGCAGAGTGATGGGGTTGGGGTGACAGGCACATCAGGATGTAGTTGAATGTGGCATTGCACGCACCTTTCCTGACCTCATGATATCATTAAATCTTTTCCGGCACTGGACCCAGGACTACCTTATTACATCCCTGCTGCTGATCTCCAGTCATGTCCTCTTGGCTGCTCTTTTGCGCCCATCCCCAGGGAACAGGACCTCCCTGTGTGCTCTGACTCCCTGGACAAGCACTTCCAGGGAGGCATCAGTGAATCTGGGCACTGCCTTCTGTCGGTGCGACTCCATGTCTGCTTGGACCCACACAAATCTCTGTGCGTTCGAGCAATTGCCACCTCTCCCAACCACCTTTATGTCTCCTCCAACAACCTTCAACTGGGATGTGTGCAAGGCTGAGCTGAAATCAAGTCATCGGTGACGTCATCAGACCTGATCCATTTAATTGCGCCGTGAAACCCGCATGACTGTTTCAATTGATGCAATTGAGTTAAACGCGCAGTGTAGAACGCGCTGTTAAAAACTTTGGGATGGTGACCCGCTACACGGCCTGCACGCACCCACCTCGACGTTCAGGTAAAGATTCCGGCCACGGATTTTGAACACTACCAAATCAGCACAATCCTGTCATTTTTAAATAACATTTTCAGACTAATAACGAGTACTACACCAAGATACCATCAAATAAAACAATAGTGATACCTGGCAGTACTGTAACTGAGATATACAAATACTTTCTGTGCAAAGCAATGAATATCTAGGGATGATTACAAATCAGCAATTTAATCAAGGTGTATAGATTGGTTATATGTAGAATAATAAATAACTAGCAGCAATTAGTAGGTTACAAATTAATTGAGGAGTTCAGATGATCTATGCAGAGAATAATATAAACTCAAGAGGGAATACAAGGCTGTAAATCCAACAAGGTCATCCAACGGTATCATATACCATGAAGGTGAATCTCAAAGTGATTTATACTTGTTTTCCAAATATCAGGATGAAATTACTGCCAGTGAATGTGGTCACGACAATTTTATTCCTTTTAGTCTGGGGGCAGGGGCTGAGGGTGAGAGAGAAATTACTCACAGTCATGGCAGCCATCGGTGGCGAGAATGCTTCATGTAGTCGATGTGTTCATTGAAAGTTTGTCAGGTGATAATCTGCAATTGATTTGAGCCTCTAGTAATCGGCAATGTTAAGCAGTTGCATGGATTGTGCAGTGCATTTCAGTTGCATCACTGTCAACCTTTTTTCATTATAGTTTCATTGTTTTCAAAATTTTTCATGACATTCAGTTTTAAAATTCTCATCCTCGTGTTCAAATCCCTCCATGGCCTCACCCCCTCTCTATCTCTGTAACCTCCTCCAGCCCTACAACCCTCCGAGAACTCTTGTTCCTCCAATTCTGGCCTCTTGTGAATCCCCAACTTTCTTTGCTCCACCATTGGTGGCCATGCCTTCAGCCGTCTAGTTCCAGATTTCCACTACCCTTTGTGTGAAGAGGTGCTTCCTGACATCATACCTGAATGGCCTGGCTCTAATTTTAAGGTTTTGCTCCCTTGTTCTGGACTCCCCCACCGCAGGAAATAGTTTCTCTCTATCTACCCTCTCAAATCCTTTAATAATTTTAAACACCTCAAATCTTCTATATTCAAAGGAATACAAGCTTAGTCTATGGAATCTGTCCTCATTATGTAATCCTTTTAGCTCTGGTATCATTTGAGCGAATTTGCGCTGCACCCCCTCCAAGGCCAATATATCTTTCCTGAGATGGATTAACACTTTGGGTGCAGACCCTTCAAAAGAAATGAAAATGTATTTCATTTCTGATGGAGGGTTTATCCCTGCTTTATACAGACGCTGTCTAACCTGGTGTGCATGTTTCCAATGTTTCCTGTTTTTATTTCCACACAAATAAGGTTGGGTGTGTGCACTTATTTGCCTGTTGCCAGTGGTGTTTTGGAATCCATCCTGTAGTATGGTGGCTGGTTTTGAGGCACTGGCAGTCAAGACATCTGCTTGAAGCAGTTCTGCAATGTCAAAGCAGTTGTACACTTTGAACCCTTTTTTTCCTGACAAGTGGTTCATATCAAATTTGACCAGTAGTCATGGACAGAAGTAAAATGAATGGTTTCACACTTTAGGATCATGAAAGTGTAATAAAATCTCTGAGTGGGTGATGTGCTCCAAGGGATCTTGTTGTTTACATTAAAAATTGAATGGAAGGGGAGGGAAAAGACATCACATGGTAATGGCGAGCAATTAAAAGAAGTTGATAATTGGTGGGTGTGGGAAATCTGCCATAAGCCTCAAGTTATCACTTTGGCTGTTCCCACAGTGTTTGAGATAACAGTAATCAGGCAAAAAAAGAAAATCAGGTGCTTGATCATGGTTTGGTAACACAGGTCAATGTTAGGCCCCTCCACATTGGTGACACTTCCACAGACTCTTTGTAACGAGTGCAACTCTGTCTGGTGAAAGTGCTGATGGAGGTGGGGGATATAAAAAGGATTTTCAGTCTGTGAGCTCTCTGCCTTTGTCTAATGCAAACAGAAGGCAGGTCCCTGAGCCTGCCAAATTGGCAAGGTGTGCCTCGAGAATACTTTTAGTTCGAACATGTTGGGCCATGTGCTCTTTAGACTTGAAAAGAGCTGCTGGAGAGGGAATCTTATAGAAGCATACAAGATTTTAAACAGCATAGACAAGGTACATCTGGAGCGTTCCTTCGTGATCTGAGAAAATACTAGGACAAGGGGAATAGACAAAAATCGATGAAAGAAACAATTAGGACAGATGTCAGCCAAAAGATCATCACCTAAGGAGTGATCGGCACTTAGAGCGGTCTCTGGGCATAGGAAGAAAAGACATTAGATTCATTCAGGAGATGGTTAGATAATATGATGAGCAGATCGTTGGGGGGGGGTGGGGGGGTGCTGGGGGGGGGATTTTTAAATTTTAATTCTGGATGGAAGGACCACCCTCCCTCATCTATACTTAACTTGTGATCTTGTGATGTCAAGGCCTACAGAACAACAGGTGTTTGTTGTGCAAAGTTAGCTACCTGCTGGTACTCCTGCTTGTATGAGAATAAACTGCTCTGGTCACACTGACTGTGCCCTGCAGTCCACTCAGTCCTGGGAAAGAATTATGGTCAATAAGGGATACTAAAAGTATAATGTATTCTGCTGCAGACTTCAATTACAAGCTGACTGGGAGTGTACGTGGTACCGAATACCAAGCTGTGACCTGAGACGACCTGGACTGTCTTGAATTTTGCATACATTAACAAAAGAGCATTCGAACAATACCAAATAGGAGCTATGTACATGCTTTAATTAAAAACCATTGTTGCTTTAAATTCTATGCAGGACGTAGAGGTTGTATCATAATCACTCCACTTTCATTTGCCATATCCCTAGTTTAACATCTTGAGTCAGACCTGGATGGTTTTTATACATGTCACACTGTGACAAAAATAATATGTTCAGCTCCCCCAAAGCTCAGTGAATTTATCCAGTGAGGCACGAAGGCCCCAGGTTCAATCCCTACTCGGTGCTGAGTTAGCTGATCTCAGTTGGGGCAACATAAGGATCACTGATAAGGTATCAGCCTCGGTTTAGTTGTCACATTCTAGCCTATGAGTCAGAAGGATGTGGGCTCAAGCCTCACTCCAGAGACCTGAGTACATCATCTAGGCTGACACTTTAGTGCAGCACTGAAGGAGTGCTACATTGAGACATTAAACTGAGGCCACGTCAGCTTTCTCAGGTAGACATAAAAGATCCCATGGCACTCTTCGAAGAAGAATAGGAGAGTTCTCCCTGTGTCCTGGCCAATATTTATCCATCAACTAACATCACTAAAGCAGATTATCTGGTCATTTATTTCAATGTTTGTGGAACCTTACTTGTGCGTAAATTGGCTGCTGCATGTTCCTACATTACAACAGTGGCGACACGTCAAAAGTACTTCATTGGCTGTGAAGAACTTGGGGACATCATGAAAGTGCTATATATTTACAAGTTATTTCTTTCTATAACTGGCATTAGCGTTCCTAGGTTAGGGAGGCGAGAAATTGTCCATGGTTGCATTTCTGATTACTATTGTCAGGTATGGATGTCAGGTGAGGATAAGACTTGGGTTGGCTATGATGCTCCCTACAATTGGTTAGCTTGCTGATAGTCACTGTCTAAGCTGACACGAGAATAATAGCTAGTCGGTTATCAGAGAGCCAGTGGAATCATATCCCATCAGGCAGCCAACGTCTTCAGGCAAACAGGTGAGAAAACTGGTGAGAAAATTGATGCTAGATCAATTGTTAATGTTAAATCTGAGATTGATAGATTTTTGTTAACCAGAGGTATAAAGGGATGTGAGCCAATGGCGGGTATATGGAGTTATCTCACAGATCAGCCATGACCTCATTGAATGCCGAACAGGCTCGAGGGGCTCAAAGGCCTATTCCTGTTCCTTTGTTCCCAGAGAAACAAAAGTGAAAACCTCCACAATAGGTTTCAATACACTGCTCCTTGTACAATAACAATTCATGGGGTTGAGCCACCTGCTTAATTATTCTTCCTCTGAGCTTTGTTGTGATGTCCAGGGACCCATTTCCTTGGAGTTGAAATATTAATGTGACCTACTTGTTGTCTGTCTCACTCAACCAGTTCATATGTGCCCATTTATTTACCTGAGCCCATCAGTCTGGCCTGGATTCCAGTAGCAATAAGAGAGTTGTGCGAAGTGACTACACCACCCAGTTCTCTCAAACTTCACGGTTCCTTTGAAAATGGAGCTCTGTTCCCATATCCCTTTATCCCCCTTTCCTTCAACTACCTATCTAACCAATTCTTAAATGTTAACATGGTCCCTGCTTCAATCACCAACTCCAGTAGTGCATTCTACAGTCTCATAACCCTCGATGTAGAAAAGTTTATCCTGTCCTTTGTCCTCAATCTGTCACATTCAATCTTATATCTACATCCCCTCATTCTAGACGGCCCAAACATTGGAAACAGTCTCTATCAACTCTGTCCCACCCCTTTCATAATTGTAAACACCTTTATTAAATCACCCTGTAATCGCCTCTCTTCCAATGGAAACAGCCCCAATTTTTCAAGTGCATCATTCCATAGTGTCCTATGATATTCTCAGTATAACATTCCACAGAGTTTTCGCTTCCAGCACTCTACCTGGAAATCTTTGTGTGAGCAAGTGCTTCCTGGCATCAGTCTTGAACTTGCCTTTTACCAGTTTATACCTGTATCCATCGTCCTGTAGTCCTGATTCAAATTGAAAAGGTGCATACAAATACGGCAGCAACAAATTCATATGCAAAGCTTCAAGTAGGTCATACTCTGTTCCAAAAGCATTGCATTCAGGTCATCCTTCATTATTCACATGGATTATCAGGATTTAGCACGGGAAGGAGCCTTTGAAAAGAGAAATAAAAACAGAAAATGCTGGATACACTCAGCAGGTGTTCCCTTTGAAAAAAGAGCTGGAGAACTTACTGCAAGAAGAAGACATCTCGGGCTAGAAATTCGGTGTCATAGCGCCTCCCGTTAGCGCCTCCGGGAGGGCGATAACAGAGCGCTAAGGATTTACCGCCCGGGCGTGGCGATGTTACCGCCGTCCGCGAAATTCACCTGGCGGTTTATGGCGGCGGTAACCCCTAGCACCACGATCTCCTGTGCCCGGAGATCGTGACGTCATCTGGCCGCACATCGCCCCATTTGCGCCCCAGACCCGAAATTCATTTCTGCCTCCTGCAGCATCGCCGGGCGATGACACCGGCAGCTGCAGGAGGCGTTGATCGGGAGGCCGGGCGCTTCGGGGGGCGATACTTAAAGGTGAGGTGGCCGAGGTAGGTTAAAAAAAATGTAAATGCTCTTTTTGGTTTTTTTTCTGTTTCGTCACCGCCCATAGATGAGCCCGACACTCTGCTGCAGTGCCTCGGCCTGATCGGGCCGGATCGCAGCTGCCGTTGGGGACCAGGTAAGTTTTCCCCTTGCAGAGCCTGCAGCGATGGCCCTTCCCTTTAAGGGAGGGATGGAGCCTTCCAACGCGGCAGCGCTGCACGGCCCAGTGTGCAGCGCTGTTCACCTACCGCCCGCCTACTGCCTGTTGCGCTCCAAGAATGAAATGGAGCGCTTGATTTAACGCTCCACTTCCTTCCTGGAGCGCAAAACCGAATTTTTAAAAGTTGAGAAGCATTAGTGCCTGGCGCTAATTTTCTCAACTTTAAAAAATTAGCGCCCCAAACGGGGCTATAATGAATTTCTCCCTCCCTCGAGTTACAGAGAGTAGGTGGGTCAATTGGGACTGATAATCGGGACTCATGGGGGATGGATTTTCAATTTGTCGTCCGGGTGTAAATCTAGCGTTGTGCATTGGCCCCCCTTATAGAACCCACCCAACTGAAATCAATGGAAGTAAAAATCTATAATGGGCAGCCGATCTGCATCACCATATTTACACCCAAACGGCATGTTCAAGATCTACCCCGCAGTCTTCCGAAGCTCGCTTGACTGCTTTCCGGGGTAAGAGAGGAATTTACCGGAGTTTTTTTGCCTCTCCCTAGAGATTGCATGACGGGGGGAGGGGGGGCGAGAGGAGAAGTGGTGCATTTAGGTTGCACTATGTTAGGATGGGGCACGCTTGATGGACTAATTAGTCTCTTGCTGGATTTCCTTTTTCACATATTCATAGAAAACAGTTTTCACCAGATCAACATTGCCACCCAGCTGCAATGATCATAGAATCATAGAATCCTACAGCACAGAAGGAGGCCATTCGGCCCATTGTGCCTGTGCTGGCTCTTTGTAAGAACGATCCAATTAGTTTCATGACGTTATGACAAGTTTCACGAATATAATCTACTATAATACGAATGTGGTCTTGTGTATAATCTGTAACAGAACCCCAAACAGGAGTTTGATGGTTTTGTAAAAACAAGTTTGTCAGTAGGAAGTGCTCTTCATTTTTTACATTATTCATTGCGTGAACCTGACAAATAAACTCAGACTCAGATAAAGACAAAAAAAGAGAGATAAGAGTTATGTTAAAAACCAAGAGGTGCTCTTATTCTTTCCATCTGTTTCCTTTGATATGTACACCTTGGCATCGGAAAAACAACATTTTAAACAGACCTGTCACCCATATCTTCACAGAGACTTCATTATCTCTGCTGTTACTTCCTACCTCATAAAATAATAATGGCTCTAAAGATATTCATTAGCCACAAATGAAAGCAGAAAATTGTAGGCTTTTCCCAAAATGTTCAGGGTGAAGGTACAACGCAAGATAAGTCCCTGACAGACGTGGGTTACCCGCTCCAAATGTGGCTCATGGCACCTCTATGCCACTTACTAGATTGCACATTCAGGAGGCAGAGATCCAATAGGACAGATCATAACTTGTTCAAACACTGTTTTGATTGCAGTACGACGTGGAATGAATTGGCACAATAAATGGATGTTGCGTGCTGTGCAACATTGCTGTTGAGAACAATATATACATGCTTACCAAAGAGGATCTGCAATTCGCCAGGCCCCGGGATGAGGATGAGGAGGACCATGAATCCCTGCAGTAAGAAAGAAAAAAGAAAAACTTGCATTTATATAGCATCTTTCACATCCGCAGGACATCCCAAAATGCTTTACAGCCAATTTAGTACCTTTCTTTGAAGTGTAGTCACTGTTGTAACGCGCCAGCTAATTTGCGCACAGCAAGGTCACACAAACAGCACTGAAATTATGAGCAGATAATCTGTTTTAGTGATGTTGATTTGAGGGATGGATATTGGCCAGGACACCGGGGAGCATGACCCTGCTCTTTGAAATATTGCAATAGGATCTTTTGCGTCCACCTGAGAGGGCAGATCGGGACTAACTTTAGCATTTCATCTGAAAGGCAGCACCTCCGACAGTACAGCATTCCCTCAGTACTGCACTAGATTATGTGCTCAAGTCTCTGGAGTGGGACTTGAACCCACAACCTTCTGACTCAGAGGTGAGAGTGCTATAACTGAGCCAAGGCAGACAGTACACTAGCCAGTGCCTGAAGTGGAAAAAATTGTGATGCGCACTACACATTTTTTCCCCCCTTGGGGCCTGCAAATGATCCTTTCTACAAGCAAAAAAACAGAATGTTGTAAATACATTTTCCAGGCTGTTTTCCATGTTTTCACAAGGCAATTTTGAATGCATTGTTATGAAAGGGAACTATATTTTTTCAATTTAAAATGAGAAACATTTTTTATGGCATTGACTAATGCAAGAGCGTATGTGTGTGTGATTCATTTCACATGAGTTGTTGCCATGCTGTATATGTGCATGCTATTTGCACTAGTTTTCCATATTCGTTCCATTCTTACTGCTTCCAAGTAATGTCCTGCTGGAAGGAATAGGCGTGAAGGATTCACCTCAGGATCTGCTTGCATTTCCGCTGCCTACCATTATGTGTTGCAGATTGAAACAGTCCTGACCCTATGCTGAGAACAGTCTGTCCTATTCTGGCTAGTGCTTCTTCCATTATTTACTCAAAGGCATGTGCTAGAAAGTAAATGATGTACTTGCCCGTTTTGTACTTCTGCCTGTGTGCCAATGCTGGGGGATAAGTCCTCGTGGCCATGATGAATACAGATGAATACCTTCCTGATGACTTTCCCCATTGCTTTCCCAAGCATGTCAAATCCTACGTTCTTCACATCTTGGGCTGCAGATCACATAGAATTACATAGAATGTACAGCACAGAAACAGGTCATTCGGCCCAAATGGTCCATGCCGGTGCTTATGCTCCACACCAGCCTCCTCCCACCCTACTCCATCTAACCCCATCAACATATCCCTCTATTCCTTTCTCCCTCATGTGTTTATCTAGCTTCTCCTTAAATGTATTTATGCTATTCGCCTCAATGACTCCTTCTGGTAACAGGTTCCACATTCTATCCACTCTCTGGGTAAAGACATTTCTCTTGGATTCCCTATTGGATTTATTAGTGACTATCTTATATTTGTGGCCCCTAGTTTTGGTCTTCCTCACAAATGGAAACATTTTCTCTACGCCTACCCTATCAAACCCTTTCATAATCTTAAAGACCTCTATCAGGTCACCCCTCAGCCTTCTCTTTTCTAGAGAAAAGAGCCCCAGCCTGTTCAGTCTTTCCTGATAGGTATAACATCTCAGTTCTGGTATTATCCTTGTAAATCTTTTTTGCACCTTCTCCAGTGCCTCTGTATCCTTTTTATAATATGGAGACCAGAACTGTTCACAGTACTCCAAGTGTGGTCTAACTAAGGTTCGATACAAATTTCTTCTCTGATTTGCAATTCTCTCCCTCTGGGAATGAACATCAGTGCTTGGTTTGCTTTGTTATGGCCTTATTTGCCTGCATCTCTACTTTTAGTGATTTGTGCATTTGCACCCCTAGATCCCTTTGCTCCTCTATCCCATTTAGACACTTAGGGGGAGATTTTGCCAGCCCTGGGGAGGCGGGTATGGAGGCGGGACTGCCGGGAAAATGGCAGAATTTGGGGGCGGGTGGCAAACCCGCCCCCCAACCCGCCTCCGTGCCATCTTGCCAGGAGGCGGGTTGCCGTCCCGCGCCGGGTCCCGTCTCCTTGGAGGCGGGAAGGGATTAAAGCCTATTAGCTGCCTGTTAACAGGTAGTTAACAGGCAGAAAATAGGATTATCCCCTTTTTGCCCTCACAAGTGCGGGCTTCCCGAAGGCTCCGAAACCCGCCAGCTCAGCTCAGCGAGTACAGGGTCTGCGGGGGTCGGGGAGGGGTGCAAAAGTGTACTGTGAAGGTAAGTGATGGGTGCAAGAGTGTCGAGGTGGGTATCTGAGGTAAGTGCAAAGTGTTATTAAAAGTGTACTTATCTTTGTTTCTTCCTGCAGGCTTCAGTCGGTGTGTATGCGGAGAGTCTCGCACCTCCATGTTGGAGATGACAGATGGCCGTTGCATTCTCAGATGCAACTACCATCTCATTTCTGGTAAAAGAAAGAAGTTTGATGGGGTCTTGAATTCAAGACCTCATCAAACTACAGAGAATGTCATTGTTTGACAGCTTCACAGAGCTGTCAAACGATGACAATTCATCTGTCAAAAATTTTTGACAGATGAAACGTCATACGTTGATGTTCTCTGCAACCGGCTTGCCCTTAATTGGCCTGCTAAGCCCACTGGGTGGGGTTAACAAGGTCAATCAAGGGAAAATAGCGTGGGTTGGCCACAAGTTGTTGGAGGTCGGGACTGAAACCCGACAAGTGGGAGTCCCGCCTCCAAAAGCTTCGCATTGGCAAAATCACCCCCTTATTTTCCAATGAGTATATGGCCTCCTTATTCTTCCTACCAAAATTCACTACCTCATATTTATCTATATTGTAATTTATTTCCCAATTTCATGTCTATTCCGCCAGTTTATTAATATCTTCCTGTATTTTGTTGCAGTCTTCCTCGGTATGAACTAAAACCCTCAATTTGGTATCATCCGCAAAATTTGAAATTGCACTTCCGATTCCCGAGTCCAAGTCATTTATGTAATTCATCTTCAACATCATCAGTTGGAACATTCTTGAGAGATGCTCTCATTGCACTCATCATCTGCGTGCCTGAGTTCTCCCCTACAGATGACACTGATGCTGTATGCTGCTCCCGGTTAGTCAGGAGAGTGAACTCTTGCTGCATGGCATTGCCCAATGGGGTAACAGAATCTGCAATCGCTCCAGACCAGTTTGTAACATACAAGGCAATGAGGCAAATGATTTGTTCAGTAATTCATGCTTGTGAAGGATCCTCCATTTCATCCATGGCTCTTTGAGGTTAGACTCAGCAGCCTACGGCCAGCCCCTTTTACAGCCATCACCTGTGAACAGTAACTCATCCCGTGTTCCCCCCTCAAGCTGACTAATAACCTTCAAAATGTCTGTGAACGCGGTGTAGGTGAGGCAGCGTGCCGAGCTGAGCATGATGACCTCCCTCCCTGATTTGTGGCCTTTCTGAAGGTGGCACTGGATGAGCATATGGGCATTTTTGCACTGACGGGACAGGTTAGAGTTCACAGCAGAGCACAGACACTGCTGTGAACCTCATGAAAGTGAAAATTCTTTCCACAGTGAATGGACAGGATAATCATTGTACAAGTCAACAATGTGGTCATCTTTACAAACTTCAGTGTCCCTATCTTTACAAACTTCAGTATCCCCAGGCCATGTGAAGCTCACAGCCTATGATCCCCATGATGGCACTCTCAGAGTGGGCGAGGGGTTTCTATTTGCTGCATGACACCAGCGGTCCTTTTCTATGCAGAAAACAGCTTTCAATAGCTGGCAGTGAAACTGTTGAAAGCTGTCATCCCCATTGAAAAGAACTTGTGCCGGTTAAGATGTCATTTTTCAGGTAGAAGTAAAGTCTGCACATAACCAGAGATAGAATGAAAGGCCACGCACCTTGCTAGCTGAGGTGGGAAAAGCAAAGTGCTTTTAATTAGTCAGTTCTACCAGTCCAAGAGTAGGTGGTGAATAATCTGTTGCAGCCCTTTGTAATTGTGTCTACCTTTCCTAACTTGTAAGACTTTCAAATATCCCCATTACTTTTGTGCGGCACTTCCAGAAAGTCACTGTACAAATTCAGTTAGCAATACAGTTGTGTGAAGCTACTCAAGTAAATACCTGCAACCACCTTGATTAGCCATTCCTAGCAATGGAAGACAATAGGCACAGAGCCAGTCACATACAGCAGTGTAAAATAATTGACAATCATAGACACATATAGCAGTGTTGAGATAATTGGCTGTCATTTTGTCAGTTTGGCTCAGCTGGCAGTACTCTCGCCTTTGAGTCAGAAGGTTGTGGGTTCAAGTCCTATTGCAGCACTTGAGAATATAATCTTGGCAGGCACTTCAGCGCTACACTGTGGGAATGCTGCATTGTCATAGGAACGGGAGTAAGCCATTCAGCCCCGCAAGCCTGTTCCGCCATTGAATTAGATCATGGCTGATCTGTATCATAACTCCACCTACCCATCTTGATTCTGTAACCCTTAATACCCTTGCCTAGCAAAAACCTATCAATCTCACTTTTGAAATTTTCAATTGATCTCGCCTCAACAGCTTTTTGGGAGAGAGTATTCCAGATTTCTACTACCCTTTGTGTGAAGGAGGTCCTGTCTAAAGATCCCACAGCACTATTCGAAGAAGAGCAGAGAAGTTCTCCTGGTATCTTGGCCAATGTTTATCCCTCAACCAACAAAAAGAGTTATTTATCTCATTGCTGCTTATGGGTCTTTATTGTGCTCAAATTGGCTCGAATTTTTTCTTCTTCTTTCTATTCATACTCGGGTGTGGGCATCGCTGGGAAGGCTGCCATTTATTGATATTCCCGAGTTGTGGATGTGATTGCATTGGAGAGGGTGCAGAGGAGATTCACCAGGATGTTACCTGAGCTGGAGTGCTTCAGCTATGAAGAGAGACTGGACAGGCTGGGATTGTTTTCCTTAGAGCAGAGAAGGCTGAGGGGGGACCTGATTGAGGTGTACAAAATTATGAGGGGCATAGATAGGATAGATAGAAAGGAACTTTTCCCCTTAGTAGAGGGGTCAATAACCAGGGGGCATAGTTTCAAGGTAAGGGGCAGGAGGTTTAGAGGGGATTTGAGGGAAAACTTTTTCACCCAGAGGTTGGTTGGAATCTGGAACGCACTGCCTGAAAGGGTGGTAGAGGCAGGAACCCTCACAACATTCAAGAAGCATTTAGATGAGCACTTGAAACGCCATAGCATACAAGGCTATGGACCAAGTGCTGGAAAATGGGATTAGAATAGACAGGGCTTGATGGCCGGCACGGACACGATGGGCCGAAGGGCCTCTTTCTGTGCTGTATAACTCTATGACTCTATGACTCTAGTTGACCTGAGATGGTGGTGGTGGACTTTCTTCTCAAATGCTGCAGTCCGTGTTCTTCAGAGTGGTTTGATACAACTGAATGGCTTGCTCGGCCACTTCAGAAGGTAGATATGATTCAACCACATTTGTGTGGGACTGGAGTCATATATAGGCCGGACCAGGTAAGAATGGCAGGTTTTCTTCCCTAAAGGACATTACTGAACCAGTTGGGTTGTTATGACAATCCGACAGCTTCATGGTCACTTTTAATGCTACCAGTTTTTTATTTCCAGATTTTTAAAAACTGAATTCAAATTTTCAAACTGCCATGGTGGGATTTAAACTCACGTTCTCGGGATTATTAGTCCAAGCCTACATAACGACAGTGACTACATTTCAAAAGTAATTCATTGGCTGTGAAGTTCTTTGAGATGTCCTGAGGACGTGAGAGGAGATACATTTTTTTAAATTTGTTTATGGGATCAGGGCGTCGCTGGCAATGCCAGCATTTATTGCCCATCCCTAGTTGCCCTTGAGAAGGTGGTGGTGAGCTGCCTTCTTGACCCGCTGCAGTCTGTGTGGTGAAGGTACTCCCACAGTGCTGTTAGGGAGGGAGTTCCAGAATTTTGAACCAGCGACGATGAAGGATTGGCGATATACTTCTAAGTCAGGATGGTGTGTGACTTGGAGGGGAACGTGGAGGTGGTGGTGTTCCCATGCGCCTGCTGCCCTTGTCCTTCTAGGTGGTAGAGGTCGCGGGTTGGGAGGTGCTGCCGAAGAAGCCTTGGCGGGTTGCTGCAGTTCATCTTGTAGATGGTGTACACTGCAGCCACGGTGTGCCAGTGGTGGAGGGAGTAAATGTTTAAGGTGGTGGATGGGGTGCCAATCAAGCGGGCTACTTTGTCCTGGATGGTGTTGAGCTTCTTGAGTGTTGTTGGAGCTGCACTCATCCAGGCAAGTGGAGAATATTCCATCATACTCCTTACTTCTGCCTTGTAGATGGTGGAAAGGCTTTGGGGAGTCAGGAGGTGAGACACTCACCGCAGAATACCTAGCCTCTGACCTGCTTTATGTGGCTGGTCCAGTTAAGTTTCTGGTTAATGGTGACGCCCAGGATGTTGATAGTGGGGGATTTGGCGATGGTAATGCCATTGAATGTCAAGGGGAGGTGGTTAGACTCTCGTTTGTTGGAGATAGTCATTGCCTGGCACTTCTGTGGCGCGAATGTTACCTGCCACTTATCAGCCCAAGCCTGAACGTCGTCCAGGTCTTGTTGCATGCGGGCACGGACTGTTTCATTATCTGTGGAGTTGTGAATGGCGCTGAACACTGTGCAGTCATCAGCGAACATCTCCATTTCTGACCTTATGTTGGAGGGAAGGTCATTGATGAAGCAACTGAAGATGGTTGGGCCTAGGACACTGCCCTGAGGAACTCCTGCAGCAATGTCCTGGGGCTGTGATGATTGATCTTCAACCAGCACAAACATCTTCCTTTGTGCTAGGTATGATTCCAGCCAGTGGAGTGTTTTCCCCTTGATTCCCATTGACTTCAGTTTTACTAGGGCTCCTTGATGCCACACTCGGTCAAATGCTGCCTTGATGTCAAGGGCAGTCACTCTCACCTCACCTCTGGAATTCAGCTCCTTTGTCCATGTTTGGACCAAGGCTGTAATGAGGTCGGAAGCCGAGTGGTCTTGGCGGAACCCAAACTGGGCATCAGTGAGCAGGTTATTGGTGGGTAAGTGCCGCTTGATAGCACTGTCGATGACACCTTCCATCACTTTGCTGATGATTGAGAGTAGCCTGATGGGGTGGTAATTGGCCGGGTTGGATTTGTCCTGCTTTTTGTGGACAGGACATACCTGGGCAGTTTTCCACATTGTCGGATAGATGCCAGTGTTGTAGCTGTACTGGAACAGCTTGGCTAGAGGCGTGGCTAGTTCTGGAGCACAAGTCTTCAGCACGGTAGCCGGGATGTTGTCTGGGCCCATAGCCTTTGCTGTATCCAGTGAGCTCAGCCGTTTCTTGATATCACGTGGAGTGAATCAAATTGGCTGAAGAATGGCATCTGTGATGGTGGGGACCTTGGGAGTAGGCCGATATGAATCATCCACTCGGCACTTCTGGCTGAAGTTGGTTGCAAACGCTTCAGCCTTGTCTTTTGCACTCACGTGCTGGGCTCCACCATCATTGAGGTGCAAGTTCTTTCTTTCTTTGATTCTCATTGCTTAAATTTGGCACTTTTCTTCAAGTTGAACATCTTCCACATATACTTCCAAGTACAGTGGATTGCAGGAACTGTGCTGACTTCTCATACAATTGCCTCCCATATCTGTTTCACCCTATGTTTAGTTGTGGGCTGCCCTTTCAACTCACCATAGCCGTAAGTCATTCATGACGATCTGCAGGGTCTCATTTATGAACCAAACTCTTGGGGATCTCCTTGCTCCCTCTGTGAGCACCGAGCTTTGTTCACTCCACAGCTGGATTGACACACAGTGTTATTTCTAGAATTTGCGTGCCTATTGAGATGATTCTAATAAATGATTCAGCTGCACTGTTGCAAATACCTTCTGCTTGGCTGCTCAGTTGTGCATTAGTTCAAATGCTTTCAAGTTCGCGATTAAAACTGTAATAATGCAACTATACTGAAAAAAAGGGAAAAAAGTTGAACTCTAAATCCGTGCACTAAGAGAAAATGAAATTATATGAACCTTTTACAGAAAAATTTTCCTTGCATTATGTTGTGGGTTTCATTATAGTGCTGACATTTCATAAATGATACATAAAACATCTATCAATGCTTCACACTTGCTATATCCCAGATTCCTGCCGATTGTTAGAACAGTGATTTCTACATGACCCTGAAGATACTGTTGTATGTAATAGACCAATAACTATGAATGTGTGGCAATTATTAAGTTCCCAGTAGTGTTTTGTTAACAACAGCAGACATATACAGAATCCTGCAGCTGCTTGTGGCTTGCTGCGACCTTGGTGAGCAGAATTTCTTTGACTAAAATGTGATTCTCTGACACTGCGCAATTCTCTCCACAGATACCCATTTCTTGATGCTGTGGACTTTTGTACATCCTCTTCATCCGTAGTCAGGACGTGGAGTGGCTCTTGGTGCCACTGAGCTGGATTCTGCTCCCAATGACCCAATTGTACCAAAAAATAGTCTTGCACACTTCGAGTAATGCACACTACAGGTTCACCTCCAGAGCTATCCAGACAGTGAAAGCACCCCTTCAGCACGTTGAAAATTTGTCTTTTGAAAATGGATTGTGTACATTTCTATGGCTGGTCATGTCGATACTGATATAAAAAGGATCATGGCTTCAGCTTTTAGCCCACTCCTATGCTGATCCTATGTTTGAATAGACTAGGAGCACAAGGTTGACTCAGTGGGATAGGGTCGTGTGCGACCATTAGAATTTGGTGCTCATTGGGAGATCGTGCCTTGGCTATCAGCCACCAATGGAAGGTGTTGTGCCGCCGTTGGATTTGAATGAGGCTTTCACATCTCGATATAGGGACGGACCACCACCTTCACCACTTGGACAAACCCAGCAACACGGGGCGCCTTTGCTTTGTGGCTAGCTGAAACTCTGCAGTTCAGAGAAAATGGATGCATTTGCCAACCTTTGTGATCAGTGCATCAATCACCTCAGATATTCAGGTGGACATAGTTGATTGTGCAATGCCACTATAATCGCTCTAAGGTGCCTGGATATGAATTGCACCTGTCACTTTTACAGCCACAGGCAGAGCACTGGCCGTCACTGAAATTAATTTGAAACCTCGCATCAGTGTTTGACAGTTTTCTGCTATAGCAGGCCTGGTCAGTCTAAACCTCCTTATTTGCTACTTCTTAGAGAATACCAGCTTTCATCCCTAAGTTTGGGTCGAACTCCCATGGTTCTTACAGCTGTAATAAAGCCAAGTTTGATTTAGACCTACATTATGCACATCAGGTATGCGGTCCTAAAAAGCCAAATGGGAATTAGGTGGCGGTATATTAGCACAAAAGGCACCCTAACCACCAAGACTGTCCTTTCTTACTCAGTGGCATTAAACTTTATCATCAGTCCAAACATCACCCAATGTCACATTTTTAAAGGTTTACCTTGTAGCACTGCTTCCACTCAATGTCCACAATGGCACCTCACCTTTTCTAACTCGGGGTTGTACCCATCCAAGGATCATTATTCAATTTCCAGGGTGCCAACGTAGATTGCTGCAATCATGGAGATCTCCAGACACCATTTTGCAGTGGACAGTTACTTTGATACCCTATTTTTACAGGATCCCTCTAGTGGATTACTGTCTGGCAATTACAATGACAGTGATAATTGAGGTAGAGTAGAGGGATCAGCAGTGGAGGCCGAACAGAGCAATCAACAGTGGGGCAACACAGAACAATCAACAATGAGGTCAAGGAATTACTAACTCACACTTTTGATACAGTTGTGATGATGACAACCAACATTAACATTTCTCACTGCAGTGATACAATCAATTGTGAGAAATGGCATGGCATCAGTGATACGGTGACAGAGCATGTTGGAACAATAGTAATAATAATGCTTTAGCATTCAACTGCCAGCTGGCAAACCCAAGTTGAATCCTAACCTCAACTGACATTTCCATTTGTGCTTCCTCCAGAGAGCAGGTTTCTCAAGTCTCCTATAATACTCATCTGGCAGAAGGTTAAATAAAGCTGCTTGCAGCACTATCCTCATGTGGATCCAAGGCCCAGCTCATTCACAGTGCGAGAGATCAAAAATAAAAAGTGAGACTTGAATCTGCCTCTTGCCATCAGTCGACATGCCCCTCTACCAATATCATGGGCAGTCTTGACTGGGATTTGTATACTGTGCACTGAGAGAGAATTTAATGTGGTTCGATCAATGTAATGCATTATTCTTCAAATAGACCTCAAATCAAGTCAGATTTCTAAGCAGAGGGAAATTCAAAAGTCTCATTGGTTTCAAAGGTCCATGATTAGGTCCCCGATTAAGGGATGACCGAAGGTCAACAGCTTGAGAATGAGTCTTTAAGGGGGAGAAATTCAGTATCGCCCCGTTTGTGGCTCAATTATCGGCCGGGCGCAAAGTTTAGCGCCTGTCGCTAATTATCGCCTCCAACTGCAAACTTGGCTTCTATCGCCCCTGGAGGTGATAGGAGCGCTAAATCAGACGCTACACACCTCTCTTAAGGCACTAACGCCAAGGAACGAGGCGCTACCTCAGAGCGCTGGCGAAGCTCATTGATATCAGTCTGCAATGGAACACAGACACACTGGCGCCGGCCAGTTCTTAAAGGGAGGGTCGATCTTGCCCTCTATCTACACCCTGCTCATTGCAGCCTTGAATCTCAGCCTGGAGAGACCTGTACATCAAATCTGCTGGAAAGAAAAATGGAGAGGCCCAGGGAAAGAGCTCAGAGTGCAGCCCCCACAGTCTCTTCTAAATCGATGCAAGGAAGGTCAAATCAAAATGAACCTGCAAAGTGTTGCTCAGTACCCAAAACTCCTTCACACAGCGTTGAATCTCTCCAGAAGTCTCTCTCTCTCTCTCTCTCTCTCAGAATGCGTGGTGCAAAAATGTCACTGACAAAAAAAGGCAGGAAGCAGTCGCCGTTAAATAATGCTCCCCCAGTCCCTTCCTGACTGCAAAACACTCCCCTCAACCTGTCATTGCTAATGGCAGGCGGTAAGGCAGGGGGCGCCACTCAATATCCGGTCTGGGACGTTACTGGGGCGTTGCACGCTCGACTGATGTCACGAACTGCAGGCGCAGGAGATCGTGGCGGTAATGTTTAGCGCCGCCGCAAAATGTCTGGTCAATTTTGCGAGCGGCGCAAACATCGCCGCGCCCGGGCGCTAGCTGCTTTGCGCCCCATTAGTGCCCTCTTAAGGCGCCAATGGGAGGCGCAATGCAACCAAATTTTTCCCCCTAAGTGTATGAATTACCGACTTTATAAACAAATTCTCCAAACCGGAATTCAAATCAATACATGATGTGAATTCTGCTTCAAATGGGAACGGAAACACAAAACATTAGTGTTGTTTAACCAAGGAAAATAAATGATAAAATCATAATTCAATTTTTTAGTTAATACAGAAATAACTTTTCTGGCTGAAAATCTGACTGCAGTATTACTCAGACCAGTATTCCTGAAGTGTGTAGAATATGAGTTTAGTGTTATTACCTTTGAGGGGTTTAACACTGATATTTATTTCATAATTCCAATATTTAATCAGTCATATTTTATGCCACATGTTATTTTGCCAACTGCGCACCTGTTCAGATCACATTGAATTCAGCTGCAAAGGAACCCTGCCGATACATGCTTGGACACATGCGTAAGACTCCACCACCCCGTCCCCATATTCCCAGATGGACCGATTCAACAAGAAGAACGTAGTAAGACGTCCCAAGGCACTTCACAGGAGCGTAATCAGACAAAACAAATTGACACTGAGCCAAAGGAGACATTAGGACAGGTGACCAAAAAAAGGAGGTGCCAACCTGGGGAAGCTGCAACACGGGACTACATGCATGCTAAAAAGTGAAGCAGCATGCTATAGACAGGGCTAAGTGATCTCACAATCAACGGATCAGATCAAAGCTCTGCAGTCCTGCCACATCCAGTCGTGAATGGTGGTGGACCATTAAAGAATTAACGGGAGGATGAGGCTCCATGAATATCCCCATCCTCAATGATGGTGGAGCCCAGCACGTGAGTGCAAAAGACAAGGCTGAAGCATTTGCCACCAACTTCAGCCAGAAGTGCCAAGTGGATGATCCATATCAGCCTACTCCTGAGGTCCCCACTATCACAGAAGCCAGTCTTCAGCCAATTCGATTCACTGCACGTGATAGCAAGAAACAGCTGAGCGCACTGGATACAGCAAAGGCTGTGGGCCCCGACAACATCCCGGCTATCGTGCTGAAGACTTATGCTCCAGAACTAGCCGCGCCTCTAGCCAAGCTGTTCCAGTACAGCTACAACACTGGCATCTATCAGACAATTTGGAAAACTGCCCAGGTATGTCCTGTCCACAAAAAGCAGGACAAATCCAACCCGGCCAATTACCACCTGTAAGGGGGCGTGTCTCAGACGGTGCTGGTGCGAGGTTAGGCCTTCATTGCCTATACTATTGCTTGCTCTGGTCTCCGGCCAGCCTTTTTGCAATAAGCACCTGTGAGTGGTTCGACCCACTCGCCCTTACGGTTCTAACACTGGACTTAGGTGCAGGGAGCAGTAATGCAGAGAAAAACTCAAATAGACCCGGTTGAATAGTACGAAATGGAAATCTTTATTGCATGGCGTCTAAAATCATGAAATACATGTCATAGGCGCAAATCAACGATAGTACAAGTATACATACATTCATAAAGCTTGGTCTGTGGAAATGGAGAACACACGGCACATCGTAGAAAGGGGAACACATTATATCTTAACCTTATTAAAACCACCCTCCCTTAATAATACCTACACTACGTCTAGATTTGTAGGATCGGAAAACATGCTCACCACTCGTGTTACTTCGGAGAATTTAAAGTGAGGCACTCAGCTCGTTTCGCTGCAGCGCCTGACTGTCACGTGTTTGGAAGGGTTTCTGCACCCCACTTGTTTACTTTCGCTGCTGCGAAAAGTAGGCCAGACTCCCTGTTGTCATGAAGAACTCGACAGAACTCGGAACGTTTGTAAAATTCAAAGAAGAGTCTTCCTGTGTTCGACACAGGTTGTAGTCTGTAGAACTCAAAGAAGAGTCCTGTATTTATATTTTCGGGCGCGGTCGGGGTTTACTGACCGTGGCGGCACGTGGAATTTCTTCTCGTCTTCTTCTCGTGTCGTCTCTTCGGGCCTCCGGGTCCAGACACCGTTTACCAACACTCGGGATGGTGTACCCTGTTACTTGCCCTTGTCGGGGCGGCTCGTACCGATTGAGCTCCACCCAATACTCGAATAACCGACCAGTGCGGCTAAGAGTCAAGAGTCAACAAAGTCCAGAGAGAAAATCAAGAGGCTGCTCGTCCAGCAGAGCGGTACCAGAGGATAAGAATAAGAGTTCAGCCCGAGTCAAGAGTCAGCAGAGACATTTGTCCTCTATAGTTATACTGCTGTGTCTGCTTATCTCCCGCTCAAATCTTAATGTTTGTCCTTTGTGTAATATTTGGAGCTCAAAACTCCCAGCATGGGGCGATTATCTTCTTTAATGGGTTTCGGTAGCACCTGAAACTGGCCAACTATCCGTTAATGTTTTCCCCATTGTTGAAACCAGCCAGGATGTGTATGAATCGTCTCCCTGACTGGTTTTGGGGGCCCCCGAATACCGACTTAATCACCCATCAATGTCTCTCTCATTGTAGAGCCGGGGGGGGGTGGGTATTTGTGTATTGATGTGTCTGGATGGGCCTTCGATTGCCCAGTACAATGATCCTTACTGTGCATAGGAAAACGATTCCAGCACTTATATCTTTGCTATTGTTCCAAATGCAAACGGGTTGCATCCTGTCTTTATCAGTGTTTACCGAGTATGATCCAATCTTATACTGAATGTATATTCGACGCCATTTTGTCTGCCCACTGTGTTTCTGGAAGCTTCTGCCACGATGCTCGGCGGCCATTTTACAGGCTTCTGTGTCCTTTATTATCAGGACAGCATTTCGTTTAATAAAACTGATCAAACGAATCTGCTTCTCTTATGTTATTTTGGCCCAAAAATGAGTCTTGCTACGCGTATTCTGTCTCCAATTGCCGGTTTTCTGCATGCACTGCGCATGCGCTGAAAACCGGCACTTGGTGAATGGAAAAGGGGGCGGGTCCTAGGTGCACCGCGTGCGCGCTACAGGCTGCGCGCATGCAGTGCACTTAGTGGTTTCAACGCGCAGGTAAGTACGGAAGATTCTACACATAAAAAAAGGAGGAGTAAGACCCACTTTTAACAAGGTAAGTAGTGAATTAAGTATTATTTTGATTTTTTTTTAACAGGTATCTCTTTTTTAGAGACTTTAAAGACAGGTAAGTTTATTTTTATAACTTTTTAAAAGATTTTAAATTTTTTCAAAAATTTAATTTTTTATTTAAAATGGTTAATTTATTTAACTATACTTATTTTATTAATGTGATGGTTTTTTTTAAATTTAATTGAGGTTTAGCGGTTCTTTTGGGGGGCTATAGTATTCATAACTTTCACAGCACTTATGTGAAAGTTATGAATGGAAGATGGTGTGCTGCCATTGGCTCTAACTGAGTCACGTGATCCCACAGCTCGCGCGAATTAACTACGCCGGTGGGATACGCAAGCCCAGCACAGCAGCTGTCCAGAACATCAAGTTCGTGCGAGCTGGAACTGAAAAAGCCAACGCGGAGTGAGAGATCGCGGGGAGGCCTTACCCTCGCACGAAGGCTTCCTCACGAATTTTTGGGCCTTTGAATCGCGATAATTGCGAAACTTTACACACCCCATCAGTCTACTCTCAATCATCAGCAAAGTGATGGAAGGTGTCATCAACAGTGCTATCAAGCGGCACTTACTCATCAAAAACCTGCTCACTGATGTCCAGTTTGTGTTCCGCCAAGACCACTCAGCTCCCGACCTCATTACAGCCTTGGTCCAAACATGGACAAAGGAGCTGAATTCCAGAGGTGAGGTGAGAGTGACTGCCCTTGATATCAAGGTAGCATTTGACCGAGTGTGGCATCAAGGAATCCTAGTAAAACTGAAGTCAATGGGAATCTGGGGGAAAATGCTCCACTGGCTGGAGTCATACCTAGCACAAAGGAAGATGGTTGTGCTGGTTGAAGGTCAATCATCACAGCCCCAAGACATCACTGCAGGAGTTCCTCAGGGCAGTGTCCTAGGCCCAACCATCTTCAGCTGCTTCACCAATGACCTTCCCTCTAACATAAGGTCAGAAATGTGATGTTCGCTGATGACTGCACAGTGTTCAGCGCCATTCACAACTCCTCAGATAATGAAGCAGTCCGTGCCCGCATGCAACAAGACCTGGACGACGTTCAGGCTTGGGCTGATAAGTGGCAGGTAAAATTTGCGCCACAGAAGTGCCAGGCAATGACTATCTCCAACAAACGAGAGTCTAACCACCTCCCCTTGACATTTAACGGCATTACCATCGCCGAATCCTCCACCATCAACATTCTGGGGGGTCACCATTGACTAGAAACTTAACTGGACCAGCCACATAAATACTGTGGCATCAAGAGCAGGTCAGAGGCTATGCATTCTGCGGTGAGTGTCTCACCTCCTGACTCCCCAAAGCCTTTCCACCATCTACAAGGCACAAGTAAGGAGTGTGATGGAATACTCTCCACTTGCCTGGATGAGTGCAGCTCCAACAACACTCAAGAAGCTCGACACCATCCAGGACAAAGCAGCCCGCTTGATCGGCACCCCATCCACCACCTTAAACATTCACTCCCTCCACCAGCGGCGTACCGTGGCTGCAGTGTGTACCATCTACAAGTTGAACTGCAGCAACTCGCCAAGGCTTCTTCGGCAGCACCTCCCAAACCCGCGACCTCTTCCACCGAGAAGGACAAGGGCAGCAGGCGCATGGGAACACCACCACCTCCAAGTTCCCCTCCAAGTCGCACACCATCCTGACTTAGAAGTATATCACCAATCCTTCATCGTCGCTGGGTCAAAATCCTGGAACTCCCTAACAGCACTGTGGGAGTACCTTCACCACACGGACTGCAGTGGTTCAGGAAGGCGGCTCACCACCACCTTCTCAAGGGCAATTAGGGATGGGCAATAAATGCTGGCCTTGCCAGCGACACCTACATCCCATAAACGAATAAAAACAAAATTGCTTGCTGTACCTGCATGTTAACATTCAGTGCTTCGTGTACAAGGACACCCTGGTCCCTCTGAACATCAACATTTCCCAATCTCTCACCATTTGAAAAATACTCTGCTTTTTTATTTTCCTACCAAAATGGATAACTTCACATTTCTCCACATTAAATTCCATTTGCCATGTTCTTGTCCATTCACTTAGCCTGTCTATATCCCCTTAAAACTCCTTGCATCCTCCTCACAACTTACATTCCCAACCAGCTTTGTATCATCAGCAAATTTGGATATATTACATTTGGTCCCCTCATCCAAATTATTGATATAGATTGTGAATAGCTGAAGCCCAAGCACTGATCCTTGTGGTACCCCACTAGTTATAGCCTGCCAACCTGAAAATGACCCATTTATTCCTACTCTCTGTTTTTTGTCCGTTAACCAATCTTCAATCCATGCTAGTATGTTACCCCCAATCCCCTGAGCCCCAATTTTGTTTAATAACCTCTTGTGTGGCACCTTATCGAATTCTTTCTGAAAATCCAAATACACCACATTTACTGTTTCCCCCCTATCTATTCTGTTAGTTACAACCTCAAAAAACTCTAACAGATTTGTCAAACATGATTTTCCTTTCATAAATCCGTGTTGACTCTGCCCAATCCTATTATTATTTTCTAAGTGCCCTGTTACCACGTCCTTAATAATAGATTCTAACATTTTCCCTACTACTGATGTCAAGCTAACTGGTCTGTAGTTCCCCGTTTTCTCTCTCTCTCCTTTCTTAAATAGTAGGGTTACATTTGCTATCTTCCAATCTGCGGGAGCCATTCTAGAATCTATGGAATTTTGGAAAATGACAACCAATGCATCCACTATCTCTATAGCCACCTCTTTCAAAACCCTAGGATGTAGGCCATCAGGTCCAGGGGATTTATCGGCTTTCAGTCCCATTAATCTCTCCAGTACTTTTTTTTACTGATACTAATTTCTTTCAGCTCCTCATTCTCGCTAGAGCCTTGGTTCTCCACTATTTCTGGGAAGTTTTTTGTATCTTCTTCCGTGAAGACAGACACCATGGGCTGGATTTTGAATGACCCATGGAGTCGGGTTTGGAAGCGTGTGGGGGGTTAAATTTGCGGGGTCAGGGTTTCCGCCCCCATCCCGACTCCATCCCGCCTCCACGCAATTTTGACATAATCAGTCACGGGGTTCCCGACTCCGTCCCGCCTTCAAGAGGCGGGAGAGGCCATTAAAGCCCTTAACAAGCTCTAAATTGGCTCTGTAATACCATTTTGAAACACTGTAGCTAGTTTAACCCTGTTCTGACGTGAAGCACGCCTGGTGTGAAACACTCCAGTGAAACCTGGCGGGAGCACAAGTGGATAGCTGACTATCGGCTGCAGGTCCACTATTACAACAGAGATGTGATGAAGGTAGTAGTAGTATTAGGTGTGAACGTCGCCTCTGATGCTGCTGCATTGAATGTCTTCAGAGACTCTCTCTCTCTCTCTCTCTCTCCCCCCCCGCCATTTTTGCATCCAGGTCCACTCACATCAAAAGCCAGGCAGGTCCTCTCTCACCAACAGTCTCTGAGACTGGGCAGTCAGCAATGATGACATCATCAGAGGCGACTTTCAGACTGAAAACACTAATTAGTTCATGGGTTCCCACATGCTGCAACTCAATTGCCCAATTAAGTGAAAATTGCATCAGGCATCCACATTAATCTGGAGTCGGGGGGGAAACACGAAATGCGGATTACACAACCCCAACCCGACCCCAAGACAAAATCCAGCCCCATGTATTTGTTTAATTTCTCTGCCATTTCCTTATTCCCCATTATAATTTCCCCTGTCTCAGCCTGTAAGGGACCCACTTTTACTTTTGCTAATCTTTTCCTTTTTACATACTATAGAAGCTTTTACAGAGTGTTTTTATGTCTCTCGCTAGTTTACTCTCATATTCTATTTTCCCTTTCTTTTTTAATTTCTTGGTCCTCCTTTGCTGAATTCTAAAATCCTCCCACTCCTCAGGCTTACTACTCTTTTTGCAACATTATAAGCCTCTTTCTTTGATCTAATACTATCTTTAACTTCTCTTGTTAGCCACAGTTGGACCACTTTTCCTGTGGGGTTTTTGTGCCTTAAAGGAATGTATATTTGTTGTAAATTATGTATTAATTCTTTAAATGCTAGCCATTGCTTGTCTACCATCATACCTTTTAATGTAGTTTCCCAATCTACCATAGCCAACTCGCCCCTCACACCTACGTAGTTTGCTTTATTTAGATTTAAGACCCTAGTTTCGGATTTAACTAAATCACTTTCAAACTCAATATAAAATTCTATCATATTATTGTCACTCTTCCCTAAAGGCCCCTTTACTACAAGGTTATTAATTAACCCTTTCTCATTGCACAATACTAGATCTAAAATAGCCTGTTCCCTAGTTGGTTCCTCAACACACTGATCTAGAAAACTACCTTGCATACATTCCATGAATTCGTGTTCCACACTATTACTGCAAATTTAGTTTGCCCAGTCTATATGTAGATTAAAGTTCCCCATGATCACTGTATTATCCTTGTTACATGCACCTCTAATTTCCTGATTTATACTCTGCCCTACATTACAACCACTGTTTGGGGGCCGATAAACAACTCCCGCCAATGTTTTCTGCCCCTTGCTGTTTCTTAGTGCCACCCAAACTGATTCTACTTCTTGATTTTCAGAGCTTAGATCCTTTCTCTCTACTGTCTTTATTCCATCCTTTATTATCAGGGCTACCCCTGCTCCTAAATGTTAAGTATCCTGGAATATTTAATTCCCAACCTTGGTCACTTTGTCACTGATGCCTTATTACCTTTGTTACTCTCTCTGTCCCTTCCTGACCCACTCTGTTTATTTTTACCCAAAACTCTACTCTGCTCTAGAGCCTTGACATTTGTCTTGCTGCTTTTAAATTTACTCTTTCCTGAATCCTCCCACCCCCACCCCTTCATTAGTTTAAAGCCCTGTCTACTGCCCTAGTTATTCGGTTCACCAGGACACTGGTCCCAGCCCGGTTTAAGTGGAACCCGTCTCAATGGAACAGCTCCCTCTTTCCCCAGTACTGGTGCCAGTGCCCAATGAACTGAAACCCCTTCCTCCCACACCACTCTTTGAGCCACGCATTGAAACCTCTAATCTGTTTGTCCCTATGCCAATTTCCACATGGTTCAGGTAATAATCCAGAGATTATTACCTTTGAGGTTCTGCTTTTTAATTTGGATCCTAGCTCCTCAAACTCCCTCAGCAGAACCTCATTCCTAGTTCTACCTAAGTCGTTGGTTCCTACGTGGACCATGACAACTGGATCCTCCCCCTCCCACTCCAAGTTCTTCTACAGCTGTGAGGAGATGTCTTTAACCCTGGCACCAGGCAGGCAACACAATCTTCGGAACTCTCGGTCGCGGCTACAGAGAACAGTATCTATCCCCCTGACTATACTGACCCCTACCACAACTACATTCCCTTTCACTCCCCCCACTTGCATGGCCTCCTGCACCATGGTGCCATGGTCAGCTTGCTCATCCATCCTGCAGGCTTTTCCCTCATCCACACAGGCAGCAAGAACCTCATACCTGTTGGACAAGTCCAAAAGCTGAGGCTCCTTCAGCACTACACCTGGGGTCCCCTTACCTGCCTGAGTTGCAGTCACACCCTTCTGTCCCTGACCACTAACCAGACCTGTATCACTATCTAGCCTAAGGGGTGTGACTGCCTCCTGGATCAAAGTGTCCAGGTAACTCTCCCCATCCCTGATGCTCTGCAATGTCTGCACCTCAGACTCCAGCTCAAAAACTCTGAGCTGAAGTTCCTCAAGATGCAGGCACTTACTGCAAACGTGGTTGTCCGGGATCACAATGCTCGCCACAAACTCCCACATGCTGCAGTTGCAGCACACCACCTGCACTACCATCCCTATATGACCTTGTTTTATTTAATTACATTTAATTAAATTTGTTTTCAAGTAACTTAGTTTACAGTGTAGTTTCTTGACTACTTACTTGATCTTGATTAAGTTAAGGGTACTGAAATTAAATATCGACCTGTAACACAAAGCACTACAAGTAGTGTAGGCAAAAAGCAACAACTCCTTCTCCCTCTTCTACCAATTCCCACCTTTCCAAATTCCCAAATAAAACACTCTGTTCAAGTCCACTTCATTTAATCCCGCTCTGTGCAGACCGCTCCTGATGATGGGTGAACGGGACTTGGCGTAAGTTAGAATATAGGCAGCAGAGTTTTGGATGAGCGGAAGATGGGAGGCCAGCCAGGAGAGAATTGGAATAACATTCCTGCGAACGGCGGTCTGGAGGTCCCGCGCAGGCCACTCACCGGCTTCTCAATGGGAATAACTGTACATGCGCGAAAATGTGAATAGGCCACGCAGCCAGTTAAAGGGACGCCGCGGAAAAAAATTACAGGGAACATTGCATTGGAATAGTCGAGTTTGGAGGTAACAAAAGCATGGATGAGGGTTTCAACAGCATCATTCTTGCTGGGTCAAGCACAACCACTAGTGAGATGCATGATTAGCTCACCTTTTTTATTTCCTCCTTCAGAACAACATGCCTTTCTGTACAGTGCGATTCCACCAATCTCCCACATTTTCCACACCAGCCACCCTATGGCCTAGTGGTCAGGCATTGTCAACTCCCTGTTTCAGTACCAATCAATCATGGCAGCGTACACTAAGGTCTTAATGGAAACAACCAATAAAACAGCCAAGACTATCGCCAATGAGCAAGTGGGGAAGGTCTGTGCGGGATGCCAGAAGCTTTCCCAGTGCTGGTGTGAGCTGGAACCACAGCCTTGCACAATGTTCTGTCTGCATTTCCGTTCTGTCAAAGTAATCAGAAGCAAATATCTTCCCCTTGCAACCAATAAAACTCAACAGTTTGGAAACCTTGTCACGTACCAGCAAGAAATACATTTTCTGCTCTCTCTGAGCTAGCGTGGGACAGAGACAAAACTGGTGCAATGATCCACTTTATTCACAAAGCCCTGCTGAAGTTGGAACAAAAAGAGAATAAAAAGGGGTCTATGAGTCTTAGAGGAAATTTAAGATTCCAGGGAACAATTAACACTTAATAATCAAACAGACACATCCCTTTGAAAACTGGAGCCAAGGCAAAATAAGATGCAATATAATATATGCCTGATTAAATATCGGAAGTACTGGATAAACAATCAGTGCTAAAAGCTTGAAAAATAATAACACAAAATGCATATTTTGAAAGATCAAAGACCTAGCCCGCATTACGTTATGTACATTTGTAATCAGACACACCAACAGTAGGGAAAGTCCCTCAACTAGGAATCTAGCCATCATGAGAGACAGAACATGCATTTCAATGAGCTGCACAGGCATAAGTTGGATATCAATAACAAGCTATCAAACTAACTGCAGGTCAACCACAAAATACCTTGTGGGGAAGTCAACATCACCTAGGATGATGCTGCGGCTGTTAAACACTGGCTGCACTGGAAACACAAGAGTCTGTGGGGTGAAATTGTCCAACGCAAATTGAGGCTTCACTTTGCAATCTAATTAGCCACGTTTGCAAAGCAGTTCTGGAAATTACCCAGCAACATTGATGCCGCCAGATTCAAACGATGATTCAACAACACCGGGAACAAGTGGGCTGCATTAAGGCCAGGGGGAAAGGGTAGCTCGGGAGTCAGCTCCCTGGAGGGCGAGTTCGCGTGCAGGTTCTGCTGCACAGGACTCAGATGAGGACCTCGATGGGGAAGCCTTTAGAAGAAGGGTGATGGGCATGCACACGGAGATGATAGGTGCAATGGCAAGGGTGTCTGAGAGCCTGTCGGCAACGGTAAGGAGCGTGGAGGAGTCCGCCTCCAACATTGCACAAAGCTCTGCGCACACCATGGAGCCCATCATTTCCAGTCTGGAAAGGATGGTAGACTCCCAGAGAGACCGTGGCGACCCAGACCTGATGTCGCGTGTGATGGGCAATCTGGCAGCTTCCACTGCAGCACAGGCGGAGGCGACGCAATGTTTTAGTGCTGTAATGCAGTCTATGCTTGGTGCCATTCAATCTCATACGACCCTCATGCAGTCTCAGCTTGATGTCTTGCAAGCTCTGACTGCTACCATCGTCGACCGGGGCTTTCATGGTGTCACATGGTGTCGCAGCAGGCCAGCAATCTGTGCTGTAACAGATTGCTAGGGATGCTGAGGTGCTGCCCCGGGGGAGTGGTAGTGGGTCAGTGGAGCAGGAACCTGCTGTCCTCTTTCAGGATGACAGCATTCCTGCTCCCAACGCTGCCATGCCGCCATTGCCCTTGTCGCTGCCTGTCATCCAGCCAGCCTAGACTGCTGCCGCCCATGCTGAGGTGGTGCAGTCTACAGCTGGTCGAGGGCGTCCTGCAAGGCCATCTGGAGTCTCCCGCATGGATACTCAGCAGCCTTTCACCTGCCGTGCTGCAGCCACTGGGTCAACACTTTGTAGGAGCACTAGAGTAGGCAAAGGCACAGTAATGAGAGGCACTAAGTGATTGCACAAGGGTGAATAGTAAATATTGTTGTTGTAAAGATGTGCTCACTGATTATTGATAAATTTATTAATTCACTTTGGATGATTTTGTGGTGTGTCTCATTTCAGCTGTGCGCTGTGATATGGCCTGCGACAGGGAAGGAATGATAGGATGTGGTGAGCAATGGGGTTCTGGGGTTTAATTCATTCGAACCGCTGTCTGATGAGGTGATCATGGACCGCCCTTCCTGAAGGCCGATTGAGTGGCTGCCTCCTCCCTCGCTCCTGTTCCTCCTCCCTCGCTCCTGTTCCTCCTCCTCCTCTTCCCCCTCCTCCTCCTCCTCCTCCTCTCCCTCTTCCTCCTCCTGAGGTGGTCCCGCAATCCCTGCTGGCAAGGGCTGGGCCCTCATGATGGCCAGATTGTCCAGCATGCAGCGCACCATGACGAAATGGGACACCCGCTCCGGCGAGAACTGGAGGGCTCCTCCCGAGCAGTCAAGGCAGCAGAACCATTGCTTGAGCACCCTGATAGTCTGCTCAATGATGTTCCTGGTGGCTGCATGGCTCACATTATATGACTGCTGTGCAGGAGTGTTGGGGTTGTGGAGGGGAGTCATGAGCCAGGTGGAGAGCAGATAGCCCTAGTCTCAGTCCAGCCGGCTGCGAGCTTGATGTGGTGGCTGGAAGAGTGCTGGCACAGGATGAAGGCATCATGGCTGCTGCCAGGATAGCGGGCATTCACATTGAGGATTCGCTGTCTGTGGTCACACACCAACTGGACATTAAGTGAATGGTAGCCTTTGCGGTTACGGACGATCTCAGGATTGTTATGCGGTGCCCACAAAGCCACATGGGTGGAGTCAATGGTGCCCTGCACCATGGGGAATCCCGCTATCCTGGCAAAACCACATGCGCGCTCGTCCTGCTTCTCTCTGGTGATGGGGAACGCAATGTAGTCCCTTCTCCTACTGTAGAGAGCCTCTGTGACCTTCCGGATGCAGCGATGGATGGCGAACTGCGAGATGTTGCCTATATCTCCTGTTACAGACTGGAAAGATCCGCTGGCGAAGAAATTGAGAGCGTCGGTGACCTTGACTGCCACTGAGAGAGCCGTGGTCGACCTGATCTAAGACTCGAGGTCTGGTTGCAGGAGGTGGCAGAGTTCTGTGACCACCTCCTTGCTGAAGCGGAGCCTTCTAAGACACTGCTCCTGGCTTAATTGAAGGTCGGAGAATTGTTGTCGGAATACCCTCCGAGGGTAAGGCCTGTTGAGAGCCCAGATGGCCCTTCTCCCTCTGGCCACAGCTTGCAATCTTTCTCGCTGCCTGCGCTCCCTCCTCAGTAGATCCTGGAGGGCTGCCAGTACAGCACCCATTAATGTAAGGAAGTGCAGCACTTTGATATTTTGTGAGAATAAATGTAACTAACTTTTAGAAGCCGTAACACTCCAGAGACTAAACAACCTTTGAATGACTGAATTCAACTCTTGAACTATCTCAAACCGACAAGGAGGCACTGAAACAGCACTAACCTGACAGCTGCAACTCATTACTAATGCTCCCTTTAAATAGCGCCCCTGAAGCCGGCATCCGCCTGCTTGATGCCTCCTCTCCCTGCCGCTGTCGGGACCAGGTGCTAAGGCAGGGGCGATACTCAATTTGGCAGATCGGGCGCCCAGTGAGCGTTGCACTGACATCATGATCTGCCTGGCGCTGAAGTCCCCGGTGCTAACTCGTAGTGGCGGTGCTACTGGGGGGGCCGATTTTGGCGTGTAGCGCTGGGTTCGCCTTGCCGCAGCGCTACTGCCTCAGCACCCCGTTAGCGCCCCCGCCAGGTGCTAACTGGAGGTGCTAAAGTACCGAATTTCTCCCCCCTAATGTCTTACCTACCTGCCTGTACGCAGGCACAGCAAGGACCTCGTCCAGCTCCCGTTTGAATGTTTGCAGTGAATCCGCACTCACTGAACGAGCCGGCAAATTGCCCCAGAGGTAGATGATACCTGGGATGGCAGGAATGACGTATGAAGAGAGATTGGGTCGATTGGGCTTATACTCGCTGGAGTTTAGAAGAATGAGAGGGGATCTCATTGAAACTTATAAAATTCTGACAGGGCAGGACAAACTAGATGCAGGAAGGATGTTCCCGATGGTCGGGGAGTCCAGAACCAGGGGTCACAGTCTAAGGATAAGGGGTAAGCCATTTAGGACAGAAATGAGGAGGAATTTCTTCACCCAGAGAGTGGTGAACATGTGGAATTCTCTGCCACAGAAGGCAGTAGAGGCCAATTCATTAAATAGATTCAAGAAGGAGTTGGATATATTTCTTAAGGCTAAAGGGATCAAGGGATATGGGGAGAAAGCAGGGACAGGGTACTGAATTTGGATGATCAGCCATGATCGCATTGAATGGCGGAGCAGGCTAGAGGGGCCGAATGGCCTACTCCTGCTCCTATCTTCTATGATTCTATGACCATCTGTGAAAAGAAGAACCTCCTGAGGTCTAACGTAGTTCTTTCTATGCTTATGTAACTTATCTGCATGTCTCCTGGTTCTCCCTAATTCAACTAGTAAAACCATACGGGCACAGTCTAATTCCCTTCATTGTGTTAAAGAACTAAATCAGACCTCCCTGAGATCTACCCTTTACTGGAGTAAAAAGACCCAGCTCTTTAAGCCTATCATGGTAACTAAGGACTTTTAAACTAGCTGTCATTCTAGTGGAGCTCTCTTAACCTCTTGCAGGGCCTTTGTACATCCATGTAAGAGGACCAAAACTGAACGTGGTATTCTAGATGAGGTTTAACTAAGGTATTGTACAAGGGACTTGAAAAGTATTTTTTTAATAGTTTGTGAGGGCTGGGGATGGCTATATAAATTGAAGTATTTTCATTTTTATCAGTTCTTTTCAATTTGTCTCTTTATGCCTGTATAAACATTCCAAGTGATACTTCAAAATGCACCTGAAAAATCAGGTGCAAAACTTGTAACATTAGTTTGTTCAAAGGCTGTAGGTTCTAGCTTTGGAAATTACATTTGTGACCACTTTCAAATATTTTGATGGGAACATGTGTATATATTTATGTCCAAAACAGTGTCCTTGGTCAAGGTTTTCATCCATCCTTCATGTCTCTTTCCATTATTAGGCTCAACATGAGTACATCAAGTCATTGAACCACTGCTATTAGATGACCTCATGCAGCTACATGTCATTTTCCAAAGTGATACAGGAGGGCTGCATGAAAATAAATCAGCATTTGGACATCCTCATTATCCATGTGGGGACAATTAGGCAGAGGCTGAGAACATTTCTTCATTAGCTCAGTGACCTTCTGCTTCTCAGATGGTCACTGGGGACTAACTTGCCTTTTGACCTCTCACCAAGATAAAAGAATGATGCAATCCTGAGGTGGCTCGCTTCTGAACTGAGGGGAGGTGAAGAAATGAAAAATGAAAGACTAAGGGACACATTTTGTTTCTCTAGATTCCTCTCAGTTTTCCTTTCCTCTCCTAAAGGCACGGGCAAACTCCTTCGGGGTACAGTTGCACGGATACCACCAGCCTTCTCGTACTTTGCCCAGGTGGCTATTCCTCATAGGTGTGTTTAATCCGGGAGTGTTCCCAGGCTATTTGACTGTGGAAGGTATCACAGGGCCTGATCCTGTTCTAACCGGACATCCACATCGGTGCACTTTCCAGCAGCATTAATAAATAACGGTCAAGAACGGGGTCATTGATTTGCCCAGATTTTGTGGTGGGTAATGACGGCGAACTGTCAGTGTTCGCCATCACTACCCCTCTGAAACTGACCGTAATTTTAGGATTTAGCGCATGCGCAGCTAAACGTGGCAATCCTGAAGTTGCTGTCAGTCATTCACTGCCTCGACACAGGCTACGCTGTGGAACTCCCCTACCCCCACCCACCCCCAACCCCCGCCATAGCCGGCAATCAGTGAAATCAGTGGAACTGATGAAAACTTGAGCTTTTCTGCGGTAATATCGCTGTTAAATATCCCATTAAATGTTAAGCCTTGTTGGAACAGATGTGACCAGGGGTTTTAACAATGTATTGACTGCTAAAGAACTGTCCTGGCCCTGAAAAACTAATTGTTATATTTGTGGAGTGACAGATTTCTCCATTATGATAAAAATTACAATTTAAAAGAAAATATATATATTTTTAAAGTTTGTTCATAATATTTCAGCTTAACCCCATGTGCATGTCTCAATTTTTATTTCGATTCCTGTAACATTTTTAAAAGTGCAGATAATCAGTGCTTTTCATTTCCTGGTTTGCTGTCTGTGAGAATTCTTCAACGTGATTGGTTGCTTCGACAGCTTGATGACGACACTGCTATGCTCGGAATCCCTGAATCACAGCGCTACAGTCAATTACACGGCGAGAAACCTAAAGTTTTCGCTAGATTGCGCGATCTCTGTGGCCAGCTTTCTTCGAGATCAGCGGCGAGCGCCTTAGCTTTGCCGCTGACCGCAAATTACGGACCATTGATTATTTTTCCTCCCCTCCTTCCTGAGGACAACTGTAATCACGCAGCTACTGTTCCAGCTGAGATCAGCTAACTGAGCACAGACCTGAGATCAAACCTGTGATATTCTGGTCTATGTGGCTCAGTGGTTTAGAAAGCAGTTAGTCATCCACTTAGTCATCGGCTGTGCAGTCACCTATCTTTTTGTGGTGCAGTTTAGTATTCATTCCAACCCCATTCAAAGCAATTAAGTAAATACACTGATCCTGCACTCCCCTGTAGGGAGCTATGCCCAAAGGGAGCACGGGTCAGGGGTAGGGCTACAACATTGGAGTGCTGATTCTATAACCCGCACTACCTTCGAATACAGCATCTGTGGATTTACCTTCATCTGCATTGTTGATGTTGACGTATGGCTTAGAAATTTTGCAGAAGATTTTGTAAGCTTGGTCCGAAGAAAAATATATTAGAGAATATTTACTACAATCCGATATCGACCGTTCGAAGTTGAAAGAGCCGATGACAGTGTTTAAGCACCAATGCATTGTTCTCATTGTTCATGCAACATACCATTTAAAGGGGCGCTGGGGTAGATCTTGAGTTTGTGCAATAGTGTAAAGCGGGTGACAGAAAGTCAGCAGCCCGTTTTACATCTCTCCTGATTTTGATTTCCATCGTGAAATGTAAAGCAGGCTGCCGACTCGCAGTCACCCGCTTTACATTATCGCGCAAAGTCAAGATCTACCCCACTGTGTAGCATTGAAAAGTGTTTGGAAAAGCTTGATGTCAAAGCACATGATCACAACACTTACTTGTGGCAAAAGCTGCATAGATCTTTACTGGCTCTCTTTGTTTTGGAGAAGTAGAACAGGATTACTGAACAAATTATCAGGATGATGGGACTACTTAATGAAAGGGAAAGACAGTCTTTGATTAACTAATACAAAAGCAAATACTGCGGATGCTGGAAATCTGAAATAAAACCAGAAAATGCTGGAAATACTCAGCTGGTCAGGCAGCATCTGTGGAGAGAGAAACAGAGTTAACGTTTCAGGTCGATGACCCTTCTCAGAACTGACAAAGTTAGAGATGTAACAGGTTTTGAGCAAGTACAGAGGCAGGAGAAGGGGGGGGGGGGGAAGGGAGGAAAGAACGATAGGGAAGGTCTGTGATAGGGTGGAAGGTAGGAGAGATTAAATGACAACAGGGATGATAGTGCAAGGCAAAAGGAGATGGTAATAGGACAAGTAAAAAAACAAAAGATCAGTCTAGAGAGGGTGTAAATGGGACTATCAGAGATATCAGCAACAGCTGCTGTCCACAATGCGAGATATGTCCACGCCCGTTCAAAACAACAACAACAACAACTTGTATTTATATAGCGCCTTTAACGTAGTAATGTTGAAAGGGGAATTGGGGTTGTGTTTACTGGTACCACAGACAGATGATTCGATCCCAGCTATCGTGGCCAGAAAGAGCTGGGTTGCCTCCTTCCTTCCGTTTCCTCCTCTTCTGCTTCTTCCTCTTCTGCTTCTTCCTCTTCTGCTTCTTCCTCTCCTCCTCCTCCTCCCTCTGTGAGCAGCTTGTCTCCTTTGTTGCCTCTGCTCCATCTCCATGTCATGCTGCAGCCCAAGGGGGACTGCGAGCAAGTGGTGTTCTCAGAGGCCTTCCTTTAAGAGCCAAAGCCTTGCAAATGTCCAGCAGCACTCCCTGCACACCTTAACAACTTTTTAAATGTATTGCACCAAGCTACTATTCAAATAAAATGTAAAGAAACCAGTACAAAAGCAAAAATCTAAACTTACCTGAAAGTTGCGTGTGCCCCTTTAAGAAGTGCTGGCAGCACGTCCGTCGTACTGCTACACGCGCATTCTGCCATGCGTGCTTTGGAGAGGGTGTTAATAAGAGCGGCGACGTCCAAAATACCAGATCGTGCGTCAAGTCAGCCTTGAACGCCAATCGACGTCATGATCTGGCTCATCTAAATATCTGAAGCGAGCGCAGGCAACGGCAGCGCTGCCGACCTGCTCAAAATGGCAGCCGCCACGTTCCACGCCGGAAGCGGGCAGAAACGAGGCTGTTGCCATTTTTCCTTCCACACCGGCCTTAACGGCCGGCGCAGACGGGTCCAATTTCCGAGCCAACATATTTCGGAAAGTGCTTCTCAGGCCTGTGCTGCAGTGATATTTCAGTAATCTGAATTCTCATTCTATGATGGATTTGGTGGTGCAGCACTTCAGGCACATGGGGAGACCAAACGCAGATTGGGTGACCGCTTTGCGGAACACCTCCGTTCAGTCCGGAAGGGTGACCCCGAGCTTCCGGTCGCTTGTCATTTTAATTCACCCCTCCACGCTCACTCAGACCTCACCGTCCTCGGCCTCTTGCATTGTTCCACGGAAGTGCAGCGTAAGCTCCAGGAACAGCACCTTATCTTCCGTTTAGGCACTTTACAGCCTTCCGGACTCAATATCGAGTTCAACAATTTCAGATCATAACCCCGGCCCCTACCACATATGTATACATTTTATCCACTCTTTTGGTCCGTGCCTTTTTCCTTTTTTTCTCTCTCTCCCCCCACGGCAGCTGTCTCTGATTCTGCCAGCATTTCACACCTTACCTTTTGTTTCTCAACCTGTCCCATTACCATCTCGTCTTGCCTTGAGCATCTCTCAATGTCTCTACTCACTAAAGACCATCCTTTTGTTCTTTTATTCCTCCCCCCAGCCTCCCCCTTGCATTTTTATCTGTTTATTTCTTGCTCTTTCAGTTCCGACGAAGGGTTTCGACCTGAAACGTTAACTCTCTTTCTCTCTCCACGGATGTTGCCTGGCCTGCTGAGTTTTTCCAGCGTTTTCTGTTGTTATTTCGGATTTCCAGCATCCGCAGTATTTTGCTATCGTGTTGTGCTTTAATTGTGTGGGAGTCCTGCGATAAGGAACTGGAATCAACAGCTAGGCCCACAAGTAGTGACTAGACTAACCTGTTAAACGTGTGGGTTAACACAAAGGGGTTTCATTGACTTGCAGTATTTGGTAATGTAGTGTTCAGAGCGCACACTAACCTTTGCCGCAGTTCCAGTAAACAGGTGTAACACACATAAATGCACTCACCCAATTGTGAGGGTTTTTTTTTCTTGTTATGCAGCAATTAATAGGAAATTAATAACAAATGATTTATTTCACTTCAATTTTATACAATTGAAACTGGAATTAAAGATTTATAGGGAGCAGGAAGAGTTCAAGGGGTGAACGGAACAGGGCATGGCAATGTGAAACTGGTCAAAAAGAAGTCTTTTGGATAACTCCACAGCATAGATTGCTGGATCAAGCATCTAACTGCATGATATCCTTGAGGAGGAGGAGAAGGAACAGTGCGAGGCCTTGGCAGAGGAGGTTCAAGGCCATTTTAGGGTTCACTACTGCCTGGTGCAGTGTGACTACCACACGTGTGATCTACCTACACCTCAACTTGTTGAAGGACACAATCTCAGACCGTCTCAATGTCTGGAACCAAGGAGCAATATCCAGAAGACACTTCCATTCAAGGTGAAGATGACTATTGTACTAAACTTCCATATCACTGGGTGCTTCCAGGCAGTAAAACAGGACATCACACAGATCAGTCAGTATATAGAACAGCAACTTGTATTTATATAGTGCCTTTAATGCAGTAAAACGTTCCAAGGCACTTCACAGGAGCGTTAACAAACAAAATTGGACACTGAGCCACATATGGAGATATTAGGACAGAGACCAAAAGCTTGGTCAAAGAGGTAGGATTTAATGAGCATCTTAAAGGAGGAGAGGGAGGTAAAGAGGTGGAGAGGTATAGGGAGGGAATTCCAGAGCTTAGCTGAAGCCATGACCGGCAATGGTGGAGCGATGAAATTCAGGGTTGTGCAAGAGGCCAGAATTGGAGGAGCGCAGAGATTTTGGAGGGTTGACGGCTGGAGGAGATTACAGAGATAGGGAGAATACTTCACTGTTGCCCTCTGTTTTCCTGTGTGAGCATGTATCAGAAATAACATCAGCATAAAGCATCAGCTGACGACACCCTTGTAGAACCCTCACACCTCACTAGAAAGGGGCAACAACAAGGCACATTCTCAAAGCAATTATACAATAGAAGAGAACTTTTGGTGTGTTAAATCAACAATTCCTGTGTTTGGATGACTTCAGTGCTTCATTGCAGTATGAAGCAGGGTATGAAGTTGTTGTTGTTTGTTTGGGTACAAAACTCAGCACCTTTTTTTTGCAATGTTGTTTCCAGTTCATTATTTTTAACATTAATTCTGTTTGCATTCTTAACCATGTGAACTTTAAAAAAATCTATCACGGTGCATGTGTTTGACATGATACGCCACTGTGCTGTTCCATTATGCGGTGTGAACTTTTAGTGTGTTCTCTCATACTACTCCTAAACAATGCCTTATTAGGAGGAATAGCTTGTGATTCTACTGGCTTCCTACCTCTTGTGTTGCATCCCTAGATGGCCTGCTTGTGTGTCAGGAATTACCTGTCCTATTCTAGATGTGGAAGCCGACATGTTTTATGGTGCCACCCCTGCCAGCTGACCAGATGCAGGTGCTGGCAAGGAAGTGCTAGCAACTTGAGAGCCACCTGCTTGTTCATTTGCTTCTGCACGTATCCTGCCATTGTGGCCAAGTCCCAATTGAGAACAGTGACTGTGTGTGTGGTGGCCATTACAATAAATCTCTCTCTGACGTATTTTCAAGCATTTCAAAACTGGCCTTTATTGTGTGTTGGTCTGTAAACCTCAACACTTTGACAAGATTGATTGGAGAATTCCTGAGAGATGTCCCAATTGTGTTTGGCACCTGCATGTTTGAAGATAGGCCTTCAGTTACCACTGGTCCTGAATGTTGCTCAACGGCATTCTGCAGAGCACAGAATCCTTGCTTCTTGAAAGTGCCCAGCTAGGTGGTAAAATCCACATCTCTACCCAAACCAGCTTGCAATGTCTCATGCAATGAGGCGAATGATTTGCTCACCTGTTTATGCTTGTGAAGTGTCCTCCATTTCATCGGTAGCTCCATGAGCTGGAATCACAAATTAACTCAACGCGGCCGATGGTTATACAGTACCCCTGCAGAGCAACAGCTAGTCCTTCTCCCACCACCCCTGTCCCTTTGTCATCGAAAATCAGTGATTCGCCTTGTATTTTCTTCTCAAAAGTCACCAATATCCTCCAAAGGAATAGCCTGAAGCTGCTTTTCAATTGATGCTGTTATAAATATGACAGTCTTGCTGTGCCAGTATTGTCCTCCTCCTCGGTTTCTGGGCTTTCTGTAAAATAAAAGGGCAGAAGAGAAGCACATTGGCATTGTGATGCATACTGGTACTTCAGTGCATATTGTTACTGAAATATATATTGGTATTGTAATGCATACTGGTACTTCAGTGCATATTGTTACTGTAATGCATAGTAGTAGAGTAACGGAAATTGGTATTGTAATGAGAGAACATGGTGGCCCTGCAAATCTGCAGCCCACTAACCTGGTAGTTATGTCAGGACTGCACCCGCCAGTGCCTTCTAGCACTAATCCTGCAGGAATTTGCTGGATCACAAGAAGGACACCTAATTTACAAGAGGCAGACAGACACCTATGGCACTGTGGGCCATTCTCTGTCACCCCGCTGCCAGAAAATCATTGAGCGGGGAGAGATGGGTGTGGTGTGTTTGCAAAGCCCTCCCCAGATCTTGGCCATGTCTCCACTTTGGTCCCTGTGCAACACAGCTTCTAGGCTGACAGATGAAGAATGGTCACTTGGGCAAGGGACCGGTGGCCAATGTTCCCCCGAAGGAGCGCGGCCGCGCGGTAATCTCGAAGGTCCCGCGGAGGCCGCTCACCAACTTTCATGTTGTAAATCCGTGCAGGCACAGAAATTTAAAGGGACGGCGCATTAAAAGAAACAGGCCGCACAGAACAAAGTGCAGCCTACTGGGAACATTGCCGGTGGCTGCCAGTGACAGTGGAGCCATAGCCCAGCATGAGGCATCAACTTCGGCAGCAGAAAGGGGAAAGATGTGGAGAAACAGGGATGGGGGATTTTACCCCTTTTGTTCCCTAACTGAACAGACTAAAAACACAACAGTCAGAAGAAAAGAATCTCTACAATAAGAACTGGATTTTCTTTTAAATGACTCAAGGTCAAATTCGATTCAACTCCCTGCCCTGGCTGCAGGAATCCGCGATTAAAAATAACATAAACAGGCTGAGCGTAATCACTGCTAACCAAAATGTAAATACTGTGACCAAGTTGGCTAAATAAAGATGGATAATAGTATTGGAACGGGAAATATGTTGTTCTCTGCACTTAATCCTCATCCTCTAATATTCTTCAAATTGACTGTTTTGAGACGGAAAAGCTTTTGCGTCAGTTATGTTCTTCCTGTTGTATTTTCTGCAGTAATAAAACAAACCAGGTTAGGAATGTTTTACGATAGCAAAATACTGCGGATGCTGGAAATCCGAAATAACAACAGAAAACGCTGGAAAAACTCAGCAGGCCAGGCAGCATCCGTGGAGAGAGAAAGAGAGTTGACGTTTCAGGTCGATGACCTTTCATCAGAACTGGGAAGAGCTGGAAATCAAATAGATTTAAGGCCAGGGTAAAGCTGGGAAAAGGGGGAGGGGATAAAGGAACAAAGGAGGAGATGAAGAGACATTAAGAGATATGCAAGGCTAGAGGTGGTGTTAATGTGACAGATTAAGGCTGAATGAAGTGTGAAATCCACTGGCAGAATGAAGGACAGCTGCCAGCTTCTAGGAGGAAAAAAAAGGTGGGGGGGACAAATAAAAGGGTGGATTAAATAAAATATAAATGTGATTGGAGCTGAGGTTATGATCTAAAATTGTTGAACTCGATATTGAGTCCAGAGGGCTGTAGCGTGCCTAAACGAAAGATGAGGTGCTGTTCCTCGAGCTTACGCTGAGCTTCCGTGGAACAGTGTAATAGGCCGAGGACGGTGAGGTCAGAGTGGGAGTGAAGCGGTGAATTAAAGTGACAGGCCACCGGGAGCTCGGGGTCCCCCTTACGGACTGAACGGAGGTGTTCCGCAAAGCGGTCACCCAATCTGCGTTTGGTCTCCCCAATGTAGAGGAGTCCACATCGTGAGCAGCGAATACAGTATACTAAATTGCAGGAAGTACAAGTAAATCGCTGTTTCACCTGGAAGGGGTGTTTGGGGCCCTGGACAGTGGGAAGAGGGGAGGTATAAGGGCATGTGTTGCATCTCCTGCGCGTGCACGGGAAGGTGCCGGGCGAAGGGGAAGGGGTGCTGGGGGTGGTAGAGGAGTGGACTAGGGTGTCGCGGAGGGAGCGGTCCCTGCGGAATGCTGAAAGGGGAGGTGAGGGGAAGATGTGTTTGGTGGTGGGATCACGCTGGAGGTGGCGGAAATGGCGGAGGATGATCCGTTGAATGTGGAGGCTGGTGGGGTGAAAGGTGAGGACAAGGGGAACCCTATCGTGGTTCCGGGAGGGAGGGGCAGGGGTGAGGGCAGATGTGCGGGAGATAGAACGGACACGGTCGAGGGCCGTGTCGACCACGGTAGAGGGGAATCCTCGGTTGAGGAAAAAGGAAGACATGTCGGAAGCACTGGTATGGAAGGTGGCATCATCAGAGCAGATGCGGCGGAGACGGAGAAACTGGGAGAATGGAATAGAGTCCTTACAGGAGGCGGGGTGGGAGGAAGTGTAGTCCAGGTAGCTGTGGGAGTCGGTGGGCTTGTAGTGAATGTTAGTCCTCCGCCATTTTAACAGTTTCCAGTTTCCCGGCCCCAACCGTCTCCTCTTCACTATGGACGTACAATCCCTCTACACCTCCATTCCCCACCAGGATGGCCTGAGGGCGCTCCGCTTCTTCCTTGAACAGAGGCCCAACCAGTCCCCATCCACCACCACCCTCCTCCGCCTGGCTGAACTTGTTCTCACATTGAACAACTTCTCCTTTGACTCTACCCATTTCCTCCAAATTAAAGGTGTTGCTATGGGTACCCGCATGGGTCCTAGCTATGCCTGCCTTTTCGTGGGATATGTGGAACACTCTTTGTTCCAGTCCTACTCGGGTCCCCTCCCTCACCTCTTTTTCCGGTACATTGATGACTGTATCGGTGCCGTCTCCTGCTCTCGCCCTGAACTAGAACATTTCATTCACTATGCTTCCAATTTCCACCCTTCCCTCACCTTCACATGGTCCATCTCCGACTCTTCCCTTCCCTTCCTCGACTTCTCCATCTCCATCTCTGGGGATAGGTTATTGACTAACATTCACTACAAGCCCACCGACTCCCACAGCTACCTGGACTACACTTCCTCCCACCCCGCCTCCTGTAAGGACTCTATTCCATTCTCCCAGTTTCTCCGTCTCCGCCGCATCTGCTCTGATGATGCCACCTTCCATACCAGTGCTTCCGACATGTCTTCCTTTTTCCTCAACCGAGGATTCCCCTCTACCGTGGTCGACACGGCCCTCGACCGTGTCCGTTCTATCTCCCGCACATCTGCCCTCATCCCTGCCCCTCCCTCCCGGAACCACGATAGGGTTCCCCTTGTCCTCACCTTTCACCCCACCAGCCTCCACATTCAACGGATCATCCTCCGCCATTTCCGCCACCTCCAGCGTGATCCCACCACCAAACACATCTTCCCCTCACCTCCCCTTTCAGCATTCCGCAGGGACCGCTCCCTCCGCGACACCCTAGTCCACTCCTCTACCACCCCCAGCACCCCTTCCCCTTCGCCCGGCACCTTCCCGTGCACGCGCAGGAGATGCAACACATGCCCTTATACCTCCCCTCTTCCCACTGTCCAGGGCCCCAAACACCCCTTCCAGGTGAAACAGCGATTTACTTGTACTTCCTGCAATTTAGTATACTGTATTCGCTGCTCACGATGTGGACTCCTCTACATTGGGGAGACCAAACGCAGATTGGGTGACCGCTTTGCGGAACACCTCCGTTCAGTCCGTAAGGGGGACCCCGAGCTCCCGGTGGCCTGTCACTTTAATTCACCGCTTCACTCCCACTCTGACCTCACCGTCCTCGGCCTATTACACTGTTCCACGGAAGCTCAGCGTAAGCTCGAGGAACAGCACCTCATCTTTCGTTTAGGCACGCTACAGCCCTCTGGACTCAATATCGAGTTCAACAATTTTAGATCATAACCTCAGCTCCAATCACATTTATATTTTATTTAATCCACCCTTTTATTTGTCCCCCCCACCTTTTTTTTCCTCCTAGAAGCTGGCAGCTGTCCTTCATTCTGCCAGTGGATTTCACACTTCATTCAGCCTTAATCTGTCACATTAACACCACCTCTAGCCTTGCATATCTCTTAATGTCTCTTCATCTCCTCCTTTGTTCCTTTATCCCCTCCCCCTTTTCCCAGCTTTACCCTGGCCTTAAATCTATTTGATTTCCAGCTCTTCCCAGTTCTGATGAAAGGTCATCGACCTGAAACGTCAACTCTCTTTCTCTCTCCACGGATGCTGCCTGGCCTGCTGAGTTTTTCCAGCGTTTTCTGTTGTTATTAGGAATGTTTTAGTTGGGTTTTGGAGATGGGAGCGTCTCAGACCCGTCCTGCAGAGTTCCAAAGGTTTCTTGATGCAGACAATCCATTTTGGATGTTTTACTGCAGTGACCCAATAATCTTTGTTTCTTTAATTTTTCTCTTTGTTTAATAACATCAATTAAAAGAAAAACTCAGTTAGACAGTCAGAAATCTGAATGAGAGTTTGATGACAGCTGGGATTTCGGTCTAGGAACATAGGAACAGGAGTCAGCCATTCAGCCCCTTGAGCATTCAGTTAGATCACGTCTGACCTGTACCTCAACTCCATTTACCCACCTTAGCTCCATATCCCTTGATAACTCTACCTAACAAAAATCAATCGATCTCAGTCTTGAAAGTTTCAATTATCCCAGCATCCACAGCCTTTTGTGGGCAAGAATTCCAGTTTTCTACTTCACTTTTTTTTTGAAAAAGTGCTTCCTGATTTCCCTCCTAAATTGCCTAGCTCTAATTTTAAGATTATGTACCCTCATTCCTGATTCCTCCATCAGAAGAAATAGTTTCTCTGTATCTACCCTATCGAATCATTTTAACATTTAAAACACGTTGATCAAATCACTCCTCAATCTTCTAAATTCAAGAGAATACAAGTCAAATTTATGCCACCTGTCCTCATAAATGAAGCATCTAAGCCCCGGTATCATTCTGGTGAAGCTGTGCTGCACCCTCTCCAAGGCCAATATATCTTTCCTGAGTTGTGGTGCCCAAAACTGCTCAATACACCAGATGGGGGGTTGAGCAAGGCTTTTACAACTGAATCATAAATTCCTCTTCTTTGAGATAGAGGCCAACATTCTATTAGCCTTCATGATTGTTTTTTTTTTACTCATTCATAGAAAGTGGGCGTCGCTGGCAAGGTCAGCATTTATTGCCCATCCCTAATTGCCCTTGAGAAGGTTGTGGTGAGCCGCCTTCTTGAACTACTGCAGTCCGTGTGGTGAAGGTACTCCCACAGTGCTGTTAAGGAGGCAGTTTCAGGATTTTGACCCAGCGACAATGAAGGAATGGCGATATATTTCCAAGTCAGGATGGTGTGTGACTTGAAGGGGAGGTTGGAGGTGGTGGTGTTCCCATGCACCTGCTGCCCTTGTCCTTCTAGGTGGTAGAGGTCGTGGGTTTGGGAGGTGCTGCCGAAGAAGCCTTGGCAAGTTACTGCAGTGCATCTTGTAGATGATACACACTGCAGTCACAGTGGAGGGAGTGAATGTTTAAGGTGGTCGACGGGGTGCCAATCAAGCGGGCTGCTTTGTCTTGGATGGTGTCAAGCTTCTGGAGTGTTGTTGGAGCTGCACTCATCTAGGCAAGTGGAGAGCATTCCATCACACTCCTGACTTGTGTCTTGTAGATGGTGGTAAGGCTTTGGAGAGTCAGGAGGTGAGTCACTTGACGCAGAATACCCAACCTCTGACATTTCAGCGGCCAAACGAACGAAGCCAAACAAAAGAACCTGGCCGTGAAATTCGGCATCTTAGCGCCGGCTGTTAAGGCCAGTTAGGCAAAAAAAAAATGGTGGCCGCCTCGCTTCTGCGGCATCTTGCGAGAGGTTCCAGGATTTTGTCCCAGCGATGATGAAGGAACGGCGATATACTTCCAAGTCAGGATGGTGTGTGACTTGGACGGGAACTTGCAGGTGATGGTGTTCCCATGTGCAGATTGTAAATCAGAAGAGATTGTGGGATGAGGGGGAAGTGGGATTTGAGAAGGAAGATAATGCTAAGGTTCCCGTTATCTTGTATTCCTTCAACCCCGGGCTTAGCCATGCCCCTGCCAAGAATGGCCAACACCATCTCCTCCAAGGAGGTGAGGTGATGCAGGCGATCCTGTCCCCTATCTGTTAAGGTCTGCTGGCGCCAGTTATGTGCCATCTATTTCTGCAAGAGAAAGGAAAGTGTGTCAGTGAGTGTGGTGTAATGTGTTTGGGTGATGTGGCTGTCATGGTTGAATAATTGACAGTGTGTTCAGGCTGTGAAATGTGGGTGTGAGGCTTGCAGCTGTGGTAAGTCTGTGAGGGTGAGGTGAAGCTTGGAACGTGACGTGTGCCTTGTGTTTGGTAGAGATTGTTGGGTTTTTGCATTGACCAGGGTGTGAGGCTCGTGGTGCAGTTGTTAGGAGACGGCTTTTGAAGATGCATTCACTGACCTTGACCAGTCGTCTGAGGTCATTAAACTTCTTTGGGCACTGGAGCCACGTCCTAGGGGCGACACTGCTGGCAGTGATTGCCTCGGTGATCTGGTCCCACATCCTTCTTTCAACGTTTCTGGAAGGCTTCCTGGCCCCCTGTGGGTAGAGGACATCTCTTCGAGTGTTCACCTCCTGCACAAAAGCCTCGAGTGCTGCGTCCGAGACCCTGGGTGCCCTTTCCCTGGCCTGTTGAGCCATTTTGGTTTGTGCTGAAGCAGTTTTAACATTTTTGATCACCAGAAGGCAGCTCACCTTTAAGACGTGCAGACTGCCTTTAAGAGGCGCAGGCTAGCTTTAAGTAAAGCTAGCCTTGCGCGAACATTGCGAACTTCAGCTCCCTGCTGAGCGCACAGCCTGTCAGCAGCAGGTGAAGCGCCGGGCTGTGCCCTGCAATCATGCAAAGCAGCAGGCAGCGCGAATTTTATGTGCTGCCCGGACTCCTTTCAACAGGCGCGGGCAGATCGCGCATCTCAATCCCCGCACCCGTTTTTGTGCATAATCGAATTTCACCCCCAGTGTGTTTACTCATTCTGCACAAATCGCAATAAAAGCAGTGGAAAGTGCAAGTATTGCAGGGTGAATGGCAGCAACCGTTGCTACCCATGAACTGCCCTGGTAAGGGATTGATGGACGTTGCCAGTGGATACCATTAGAATAGAGTCTCACCTTGAACTATTTACTACGGGGGGAAAAAAAACACATGTTGCTGAGACCTTGAATGTGAGCTGGTCGATTTCAATGTTTCTTAACTGCTGCTGCCGCCTTTGTAAGTGTCTTTCAAAAATCAACACGGATGCTTCAAGTACCATCTAATATAGAAAGACTTGCATTTACACAGTGCCTTTCACGACCACTGGACATCCCAAAGTGCTTTACAGCCAATGAGGTGCTTTTTCAAGTGTAGCCACTGTTGTAATGTAGGAAACGCAGCAGCCAATTTGCACACAGCAAGCTCCCACAAACAGCAATGTGATAATGACCAGATAATCTGTTTTAGTGATGTTGATTGAGGGATAAATATTGGCTGGGACACCAAGAAGTACTCCCCTGCTCGTTTTCGAAATAGTGCCATGGGATCTTTTATGCCCACCTGAGAGAGCAGACAGGGACTTGGTTTAACGTCTCATCTGAAAGACGGCACCTCTGACAGTGCAGCACTCCACTGGGGTGTCAGCCTAGATTTCTTGTGCTCAATGCTCTGGAGTGGGACTTGAACCCACAACCTTCTGACTCAGAGGAGAGGGTGCTACCAACTGAGCCACGGCAGTGAGTCTAACCACCGCTCCTTGACATTCAACAGTATTACCATCGCCGAATCCCCCTCCATCAACATCCTGGGGGTCAGCATTGACCAGAATCTTAACTGGACCAGCCACATAAATACTGTGGCTACAAGAGCACGTCAGAGGCTAGGTATTCTGTGGCAAGTGTCTCACCTCCTGACTCCCCAAAGCCTTTCCACCATCAACAAGGCACAAGTAAGGCTTAGAGGCAGGAGGCAGAGGGTGATGGTCGAAGGTTGTTTTTGTGACTGGAAGCCTGTGTCCAGTGGTGTACCGCAGGGATCGGTGCTGGGTCCTTTGCTGTTTGTAGTGTACATTAATGATTCAGATATGAATGTAGGAGGTATGATCAGTAAGTTCGCAGATGACATGAAAATTGGAGTGGTAAATAGCGAGGAGGGAAGCCTCAGGCTACAGGATGTTATAGACGGGATGGTTAGATGGGCAGAACAGTGGCAAATGGAATTTAACCCTGAAAAGTGTTTTGGGAGGACTAACAAGGCAAGGGAATACACAATGAATGGTAGGACCCTAGGAAGGACAGAGGATCAGAGGGACCTTGGTGTGCATGTACATAGATCCCTGAAGGCAGCAGGACAGATAGATAAGGTGGTTAAAAAGGCATATGGGATACTTGCCTTCATTAGCCGAGGCATAGAATATAAGAGCAGGGAGGTTATGATGGAGCTGTACAAAACGCTAGTTAGGCCACAGCTGGAATACTGTGTGCAGTTCTGGTCGCCACACTATAGGAGGGATGTGATTGCATTGGAGAGGGTGCAGAGGAGATTCACCAGGATGTTACCTGGGCTGGAGTGCTTTAGCTATGAAGAGACACTGGACAGGCTGGGGTTGTTTTCCTTAGAGCAGAGAAGGCTGAGGGGGGACCTGATTGAGGTGTACAAAATTATGAGGGGCATAGATAGGGTAGATAGAAAGGAACTTTCCCCCTTAGTAGAGGGGTCAATAACCAGGGGGCATAGTTTCAAGGTAAGAGGCAAGAGGTTTAGAGGGGATTTGAGGAAAAGCTTTTTCACCCAGAGGGTGGTTGGAATTTGGAACTCACTGCCTGAAAGGGTGGTAGAGGCAGGAACCCTCACAACATTCAAGAAGCATTTAGATGAGCACTTGAAGCGCCATTGCATACAAGGCTACGGACCAAGTGCTAGAAAATGGGATTAGAATAGACAAGCCTTGATGGCCGGCGCGGACATGATGGGCTGAAGGGCCTCTTTCTGTGCTGTATAACTCTATGACTCTAAGGTGTGTGATGGAATACTTTCCACTTGCTTGGATGAGTGCAGCTCCAACAACATTCAAGAAGCTCGACACCATCCAGGACAAAGCAGTCCGCTTGATTGGCACCCTATCTACCACCTTAAACATTCACTCCCTCCACCACTGGCGTACCATGGCTGCAGTGCAGCAACTTGCCAAGGCTTCTTCGGCAGCACCACCCAAACCCGCGACCTCTTCCACCTAGAAGAACAAGGGCAGCAGGCGCATGGGAAAATCACCACCTCCAAGTTCCCCTCCAAGTCACACACCATCCTGACTTGAAAATATATCGCCGATCCTTCATTGTCGCTGGGTCAAAATCCTGGAACTCCCTACCTAACAAGACTGTGGGAGTACCTTCACCACACGGACTGCAGCGGTTCAAGAAGGCGGCTCACCAGCATCTTCTCAAGGGCAATTAGGAATGGGCAATAAATGCTGGCCTTGCCAGAGACGCCCACATCCCATAAATGAATAAAAATAATATTAAATTCAACTTAGGTGTCAGCACTGTTTTGTGTACTTTATTTGAAAGCATCTGTCATATTCTGCTACCTTTAACACACTTGGAATTACTTTATCTTTGTAACTTTTAATGGTACACTCCGAACCCTCTGGGGGGCTCCTACCACCTATGATGACTTTCCCTTCCAAGGGCTTATAGCGGGCGAATCGCGTTAGCACCTAGTGGTGTGTATTGTACTATTTTCGGAACGAAAAAAGGAGCATTTATATAGTGCCGCATCCCATCCTCAGGACATCTCAAAGCACTTCACCTCGGATGATTTACTTGTGAAGTGTAGTCATTGTTGTTCTGTAGGCAAGTGTGCCAGATAATTACACACAGTAAGATGCCACATGTATAAAAACATTTATATGGCATGAATAACAACAGCTTGGATTTATATAACGCCTTTAAAGTATTAAATGTCCCTAGCTGCTTGACAGAGGAGAAATGGATGGCGAGCAGTGCTCACAGAGTTAAAATGCAGTCAATAAGATAGCTTTTGAGGAGGTTTTTAAAAGTGGGAGAATTAACAAGTTGCCCAAATCCCCTCAAGTGATTTGCAGGTTAGAATCATAGAATCATACAACACAGAAGGAGGCCATTCGGTCCATGCTGTCTGTGCCGACTCTTTGAAAGAGCTATCCAATTAGTCCCACTCCCCTGCTCTTTCCACATAGTGCTGCAATTTTTTCCTTTTCAAGTATATGCCCAATTCCCTTTTGAAAGTTACTACTGAATCTGCTTCTACCAACATTTCCTCCATTACAACAGTGACTACACTTCAAAAGTACTTCATTGGCGGTAAGGCGCTTTGGGACGTCCTGAGGTCGTGAAAGGGGCTATAAAAATGCAAGTCTTTCTTTCTTTAACGTTTCAGGCAACACCTTCCAGATCATAACAAACTCGCTGCATAAAAAAAATGTCCTCATCCACCCACCCCGCACTCCCCCACCCCCGGTTCTTTTGCCAATATCTTAAATCTGTGTCCTCTGGTTACCGACCCTCCTGCCACTTCCTGGTTGGTATCTATTTCCAGTAATCATTAATTCTCCATTGAGGTTTTAGGCTGGACCTCTGCGCGCGAATGTACTGCAGGCCTCAGAGAGTTAATGCGCTCATCCCATTTCTCAAGTGTCTTCAGGCATAGGTGTTGGGGAATTCCTTGAGAAGTCACGACAGTCTAATTTTTTTTGAGAAGTGTGTAGGTGTAGCAAGGCAATTTTCGACATTCCATTTCCAACGCAGTTCACAAATAGTAAGCCTGCGCCTGCCCTCTAGTCTTTCCACGCACGACCAGCTCTGCGAGAACCACTGCCTGTCTCAGTCGGTCCAGCTGCCTGCAGTAAAATGGCAGCTGTGCTCTTGAATCATTAGGACGTCATTGCGTGTCTGATCTTCATTAAGTCTGTTTGATTTTGACAGGCCCCCCCCCCCCCCCGATCATTCACAGATGAGTGGCAACGTCAAGTTGCTTAACATTGCCGTTTCCCCTCACGAAAAAAAAACCAAACCAGCTTTTATGACAGTCGGGATTTACAGCGGCAGTTGCTGTGCCCCGAAGCAAGCTGGACCCGTGCCAAAGCATTCGCAGGTCTGCGAGAGGCAGATCGAAACGGCTGCCTCTGTCACCACTTGAACAGTTTCAGTGGACAAACTGCACACACGTCCCCCTGCGCGTTTCAGCCACCAAACCTGACACATGAAAGGCCAAAAATGAAAAAAAAAATGAAAAAAAACCCGGGGAAACTTTCAATTTTCACTGAGCTCAAGAAAGAGCTTGAATTTTTATAGCACCTGTCAGGGCCTCAAGACATGCCAAAGTACTTCACCGCTCAGGAGATACTTTATGGAAGTATACACACTGCTGTTTTGTATGCAGACGCAGCAGTCAATTTAAACACAGCAAGGTCCCACAATCAACAAATGAGATAAATAACCAGTTCATCTATATTTGGTGGTATTGGTCGAGGGATGAATGGTGGCCTTCAAATACTGTCGTGGGACCTTTAATATGCACCTGAACAGGCGGGTGGAGGCCTTATTTTAACATCTCATCCAAAACACAAGATGCCTGACAACACAGTACTGCCTCAGGGTAGCACTGAATAGTCAATATCATGTGCTTACATCCTAGAAAGGAGCTTGAACTCACAATCTTCTGACTCATAGGCAAGAGTATTGAGCCAGGCTGGCACTTAGCAACAACGTGAACTGCATTAAATGTCCCTGAAAAGTGAGTGTGAAGAAAAGGTGAGAAAACTCGACAGAAAGAGAGAATTCGCCTTTACATAGCGCCATTTATGCCTTCAGAATATCCCAAAGCAGTTCACAGGTAATAAAGTGCAGTCGCTGTTCTTTTTATGTAGGACAAACGTCACAGCCAAATGGCACACAGCTAAGTCTCACAAATAGCCATAAAATAAATGACCAAGTCATCCGTTAAGGTGGTGCTGCATGAGGGCGAAATATTGACCAGTAGAACTCAGGAGCCTTGTCCCACCGAATGCCTAGTTCCCTGGGCGTAAAGGTCATGAAAAAGAGACAGAAAGCTGGGTTTCAGTAGATGCAGGATGGATAGAGCTATGTTAATGAGGCAGGAGGGGCTTCATTTCCCTGGTCGACTATTTGCTGGGCCCCCCCAGCGTAGGGGTGCCCAAAAAACGTGGTGCTGTGGCCTGCCCCCAGAGGGTCTGTGGGGCTCCCAAGCAGAAGTGGGGAAAAATTGGGCTGCTTTGCGCCTCCCGTTAGCGCAACCGCGAAATTCAGCGGGAGGTTAGCAGCGCCGGTAGCCGGTAGCACCATCGTCGCTGTGCGTAGCGCCCCGCTCACGCCCTGGCCGCACACTTCGGTCGCGCCCCCTGACCTACCGCTGGACGATATGTCCGACAGGGTCAGGTGGCGTTTTTGCAGCTGCGGCGGCGCAAATTAAAGAGCAGGTGCCAGGCGGCCATTTTTTTTGGACCGCCTTCCAGCACCTGCCCCCTTCCACTCCTTCATGCAGGGTGCTGGCCGCGATCGCTCAGCCCAGCACTCCTCTTGGGTGCCAGTCTGTTTTCCCGGCACCCTGCACCCCGGTGGTCCAGCAGGGCCCCAGTGCACGCTGTGCTAGACCCCTCCCCTTTAATCAGGGGACGGAGGCCTGCAATACCGCAGCGCTACGTGCTGATGTATGTGGCGCTGTTGCACGTAGTGCCGCGATATTGAATGGTAGCGCCCCAGGAAGGAGGGGGAGCGTTTCCAGTAGTGCGCCGCCTCCTGCTTGGGGCGCTACCACTCAATTTACAGAGCAGGGGCCGCTAACTTCTTCGGGGCACTAAAAGTAGCGCCCCGGCGAAGTAAGCGCCCCAAAGGGGGCGCGACCGAATTTTTCCCCCAAAGACTTTAAGGTCAGCAACATTATATAAGTTTTTACTGCGCCCACACCTCACGCCCCCACCCCCGACCTGAGATGGGTTGGTGGGGGAGGTTGTCCATAGGTGAAAGTAAGCAGTCTTTGTGATGGAGAGGATATGGCCTCGGCAGTTCAGTTCGGGGTCAAATAGGATGCTAACGTTGCAAACACTCTGGTTCAACTTGTGACAGTGGCCAGGAAGGAGGGTCAAAAATGAGAAGTCGCACAACACCAGGTTATAGTCCAACAGATTTATTTAATTTTACAAGCTTTCGGAACAGTTCGCTCCTTCGTCAGGTAAGTTAAATAAATCTGTTGGACTATAACCTGGTGTTGTGCGACTTCTCATTTTTGTCCACCCCAGTCCAACGCCGGCATCTCCACATCAGGAAGGAGGGTGGAATTGATGGCAAGGCTACAGAGTTTGTGGCGGGGACCAAAGACAATGGTCTTCCCAATGTTGAATTGGAGAAAATTCTGGCTCATCTAGGATTGGATGCCGGACAAGCAGTCTGACAACACAGAGGCGGTGGTGGGGTCAAGAGAGGTGGTGGAGAGGTAAAGTTGGGTGTCGTCAATATACATGTTGAAGTTCACCCTGTCTCTTTGGATGTTGTCTGTAAGAGGCAGCATGTAGATGAGGAAGGGGTGGGGAGCAAGAATAAATTATTGGGGGACTCCAGAGTTAAAGGTTCAGGGTTGAGAAGCGAAGCCATTGCTGGAGACGCTCTGGCTATGATTAGATAGGCACGTGTAGAAGCAAGCGAGGTTGGTCCCACTGAGCGGGACAATGTTGGAGGAGGATGGTGTGGTTGACTGTGTCAAAGGCTGCAGAGAGATTGAGGAGGACGAGGAGTATAGTGAGATTATCAATCCTGGAGTCAGCTCCATGCTACTTAAAACCAGATTCCAAAACACCAATGCAAAGAATTAGATATAGAGGCAACAAAAATGACTCACTTCTCCAGAGTAATACAACATAACACATTCCGTCAGGCCTTTGTGACTGATGGAAATAAAATATGCTCTCCCTCATCTGTTTTTTCCCCAAAATAAAGGAATGAAACAAAGAAATTTAAAGTCTCCAAAGGCACAAATTAGATCAAAGAGGAAATATTTTGTAATATGATCTTATTTATTGTACAGTGAACAATTCAATAAATGGACTCAAAGAGTAACCTTATTTGATAAAAATAAGCAAATACCCAGGAGCAATTTAAAGCCTGCAACATCATGTTAAGGTTCATATCACATTTAGAATCCACTCAAGCTTTACTTTAGGATCACGAGGCTTTCTGAACCCCTCAATTGGATTACAGCTCCTTTATTTTTAAACTCACTCCCAGCTACCTATTATTCTACATGAACACACACTGCTGAGCTGTATCAGGGGGCCTACAGTCACAGAGCTACTGTTTGGCCAATAATTCCATAATCTGTAAACTCATTGCCTGCCTTTTTCACTGAATATATTCCATACTTGACTGCAGACAGCTGTCTCTGCAACTGATGTCCTTGCAGCTCCTGCCTCACAGAACACCACTGATAATGGTGATTATAGCAAACATTCTCCCAAGATGAGGTAAATGACAAGGAAGCAACATAAGAAAGATGTCCCTAATTAATGGCAATACATAACAACGGGCGCAAACGAGGCGCATCTTCCACACACACACAGAAGTGCAGTGATATGTATATGTGGATCGATGACGCCGAGCTGTGGACTACTAAAAGCATAAACCACCGAGTGACAGCGGGAATTCTATTAGGCACATGCACAAGGACAAGTCTTTTATATACTTCCTGGCAATTGCCAGTCAGTTTATTTTACATCTGAAGAGAACTTGTGCATATAGTGTCACACATAAACAGGGGTCTGAAGCAAATAAAGAAAATCTGTCCCTCAAGGCAGATAGTCAACTGATTTTACATTGGATATGAGGTACTGAACATGCTGGAGATTGACTACTGATAATTTCCATGTAACGACGGCCAACCTGTGATTATGGATCAGTTTCGGTACTTTTGTGACAGTGCCTACATCAGCTGCGCAACGCCCTGTAATTAGCTCTAGCTGGCTGCACAAATCTCCCTTCGACATTTGCCTTTTTAATTGATTTTCTCCCCTCATCTCTTAAAGATGCTGCCTCTTCCTGGGGTGGAGTTCAGTGGATGCTGCCTCTTCCTGGGGTGGAGTTCAGTGGATGCTGCCTCTTCCTGGGGTGGAGTTCAGTGGATGCTGCCTCTTCCTGGGGTGGAGTTCAGTGGATGCTGCCTCTTCCTGGGGTGCAGTTCAATGGATATTGCCTCTTCCTGGGGTGCAGTTCAATGGATGCTGCCTCTTCCTGGGGTGGAGTTCAATGGATGCTGCCTCTTCCTGGGGTGCAGTTCAATGGATATTGCCTCTTCCTGGGGTGCAGTTCAATGGATATTGCCTCTTCCTGGGGTGGAGTTCAATGGATGCTGCCTCTTCCTAGGGTGCACTTCAATGGATGGCTCCATTAAGCACACACATGCTTAACGATGATTCCAGACAGTTAATGTCTGCAGGCTAATCAATCATGGTGGACATCATGGCCAAGCTTGATTCTGTCCTCACCCAATACATAACTAGGAACAGGGTCAATGGATACCAGGATCCCTGGCTGATTTTACCCCCTCCCTAACCCTGCGGCACTGAAGTCAGCTGCAGTGGCTAAACCACTGTCCCAGTTGAGGTCAGTGAACTGAAGACACTTCTGCTCTGTGTGGCACAGTAGCAAACAGGACATTTATACACAAGCCATTGAGGTAGCTATGCTTCCACATTCATCTTATCCAAGTAGATTACCAGATGTTTTCATTCCAACCACTTGACTGGGCTGGTTCCATCTAAAGTTTGACTTGATGTTGGACAAATAGGTAGAAATAGCAACAACTTTGGAATCAATTATGGCGACACAGAGGTAGAGCTGGGTGCTGGTGCTGTACACAAGGGAGCTTAAGGATAATGTCACAGAGGTGTAGCACATAAAGAACAGAGAGGGACCAACGATGCAGCCCTGGGCACACCAGAGATGACTGTAGGCCCTGGAGGAGAAATCCATTGAGGAGATCAATGGAGGAGTGGAGCGATGAGGGAGCAAGTGCCATGAAGGCAGACGGTGATGGAGAAAAATGGAGAGGTAGACTGTGTTAAAGCAGCAAAAAAAGTCAATGAGGGACAGCAAGACAAGGTCAAAGTCATACAGATGCCAATGGTGACTTTGACCAGATCAGTGTCAGTGTTGTGTCCTGGTTGGAAGCCCGACTGGAAGGACTCCAAAAGGAAGTGGTGAAAGAGGAAAGTGCTTAGTTGGGTGAAAAAGGCCTTGGTCAGAAATGGCGAATATAATTCAATGTTGATAACTATCAATTTTTGCACATTGGTTGAAAAAATCCTGATCGTAAGTAAACAAATTGGCAGAGGAAGCTAGCTCATTACTTTCAGTGTCTGGATTACATGGTGGGGCAATATAAAACAGACAGCTGCAATTATATAGCCAGATCAGTACAGGACAAGTCTGCATAGGCTGTGCTAAGAGTTTATATTGCACAAATCAAAATACATGTTCAGTGCTGGTCACTGCACCCTAGGGGTGGCTAGCTGGTACAGAGGGGAACAATCCAGATTATTACTTCAAAGTAAGGCAGGAAATTAGGACCAGAGGACATAAAATTAAATTCGTGCAAAGTAAATTAAAATGACATATTAGGAAATGCTTCTTTACTCAAAGGGAGAAAAACACTTGGAGCAATTTGTCGGGCATGGTAATAAAGACAAAAACATTACTGGTTTGGATCCTAGAAAGGAGAGTTAGGATCTGGAGGGATAAACTTTGATGAGCTGAATAACCTTACCTCACCCCTGATCTTTCTTATGTTTTTAGGTGTTAGCCGTGGTTCAGTTGGTAGCACTCTCACCTCATGAACCAAATAGGTCATGGGTTCAAGTCCCTCTCCAGAGACTTGAGCACAAAATTCTAGCTGACAATCCAGTGCAGTACTGCGGGAGTGCTGCAGTGTTGGAGAGTGCCATCTGCCCTCTCAGGTTGATGTAAAAAATCCCCATGGTCTATTCAGAGAAGAGCAGGGGAGTTCGCCCCAGTGTCCTGGCCAATATTTATCCCTCAACCAACATCAGTAAAAAACAGATTATCTGGTCATTATCACATTGCTGTTTGCGGGAGCTTGCTGTGCACAAATTGGCTGTCGAGTTTCCTACATTTCAACGGCGACTATACTTCAAAAGTACTTCATTGGCGGTAAAGCGCTCTGTGATGTCCTGTGGCCATGAAAAGTGCTATATGCAAGTTCTTTCTTATGTTGGAATCTTTCAACGCACCTGGCCTTTTACTATGCAAAATCACACCTCCTCAATTCAGTCTTGTTTTGACCAAAAATGATGAAGTTACTGTTCACAAAAGGTTTCACTGAAATGAAGCTGCATTCTTAAGGATGACACTTAAAAGGCAGGGCGATAATGTATAGTATTTGTTAAGGCATGCAGTGTATTTGCTTTGCTGAAGTCAGCAAACTTTATGCTGCTAATGTTGTTGGCAAATGCAGGTAAAGCAATCAAATGTGTCACAATTGTGAACTTCATGTCCTCAATTCCTGAATATTTTTATAACACGTCTCCTAATTTAAAGGGGAATCATCTTCTTGGAAGGGTATGGTGCAAACCTGCAATGGGCTGTAATCACGGGCTAGATGTTCTCACATCACCTGCAGGTGACATTGTGCTGATGAAAACAACTTCTCCCAACCCGAACCAAAAAAAAGGATTGACAATACTTTATTCATAGTGTGATGCCGAGCCATGCTATGAAGGTCACAGACTCCCAGGTATCATTGCTGGTCTGTACTGAGTTTGGGAATCTCAGTCAAAGCAGTGGTGAGAAGAGTATAATCAATCCCAGTGCCTCTGAGGCTGCAGCAGGGGGCGGGAGGAGAAGATCAAATTCAACCAGGGTTCCCACTCCTGATTATTGATTCATAGAATCTTACAGCACAGAAGGAGGCCATTTAGCCCATCGTGCCTGTGTCGGCTCTTTGAAAGAGCCGTCCAATTAGTCCCACTCCCCTGCTCTTTCCCCACAGCCCTGCAATTTTTTCCTTTTCAAATATATATCCAATTACTTTTTGAAAGTTACTATTGAATCTGCTTCCCCCATCCTTTCATGATGCGGAGATGCCGGTGTTGGACTGGGGTGGACAAAAATGAGAAGTCGCACAACACCAGGTTATAGTCTCCGAAAGCTCGTAATTTTAAATAAAACTGTTGGACTATAACCTGGTGTTGTGCGACTTCTCATTTTTGCCCATCCTTCAGGCAGTGCATTCCAGATCGTAACAACTTGCTGTGTAAAAAAATATCACTAACTTCTGCTGAAAAGTGCATGTATTTGCACGTTGAATGAGGGCAGGATCAGGCTACACCATTGAACTCTCAGGGGGAGGGCGGGCAGTCTTACCTGTATCCACCCGAGGATCATGACGATTTATTTACCGCCTCCGCCCCTTACTTTTTCAGAAGTGCCTGGTTGCAGAATTGATGAAAAGCACTTTTGAAAAAGTAAGTTGTCAATCAGAAGGTCAATAATTCATTTGGGGTTCCATTATCAGGGCACAGATTAAATTCACAGCTTGATTTTCGAACGTTACCCAACCTTCAGCCGGAATGGAATTTTCTGCTTTGTGGAGTAAAATGGCTTCCTGCCCCTTTAAGTGTTCATCCGAGATGGTGCCGGAAGCAGCTGATCCTCTGATAATACAAATTGAACACGGATGAGAGAAACTAAGACTTTACAATTGAACCGGCTAGTTTTTTCCCCCGAAAAATGTCACTTTAAATGGCTGGAATCTTGTCCATAGAGGGACAGAACTTAAGCCACATTAGATCTTTCAAATGGGGCTATTTTCGGTTTTTATTTTGGAAAAAGGAAAATGCACATCGGATCCATATCTTAGCATCATGTCCAATCTCTTCATGCCATTGGCATTGAGTGTCAGACTCCTGACCATTGTGTCTTATGTTCCCTTTCTCACTTGCAGTCCGTTTATCCGGATATCCCTCACCATTAATGAGGCAGCCCTGCCAGGATTCCTATCGTGGAGTGTCCTCCCTAACTGTTTGTCCTCTCTATATTGGATGGTTGACTTGCAAATCCTCCGCATTGGAATCGTACAAATCTTTTTGCTCCTACTCAAATACCCCGGTGAGCTCATTGCCTGAAACAGTAGCCCTGATTTTAACACTACCTGTCCAGCAGGAACAGTGCTTGCAGGGTTGACGGGGCGTTTAAAATCAGATTCGGGAACTTATCGCAACATTCCTGAACCATTTATGCTGACCGCCATTTTATCTAGCGATTTTTGTTTTTGCTTGGGGACAGATTAATTACAATGGCAAAGTCGTTCACCGATGATGTCATCTGCATGGTGCGCATAGTTTTAACTGCAGATCCACGAAGCCCCACTCAGTCCTGGACCTGACAGTGAAACTTTGCAGCAGGCAGAATCATGGCCCGAAGAGGCCCAGGCAAGTTTTTTTTAAAGGTTTATTTGTAGGCCGGGAGAAGCAGGAGTTCTCCTCCAGACCCAGGAGAAAACCTTGTTTTCTTTTCAAATTCGTAGAACACAGGTACAAAGAAAGAAAGACTTGCATTTATATAGCGCCTTTCACGACCACCGGACGTCTCAAAGCACTTTACAGTCAATGAAGTACTTTTTTGAAATGGAGTCACTGTTGTAATGTGGGAAACACGGCAGCTAATTTGCGCTCAGCAAGCTCCCACAAACAGCAGTGTGATAATGACCAGATAATCTGTTTTTGTTATGTTGGTTGAGGGATAAATATTGGCCAGGACACCGGGGATAACTCCCCTGCTCTTCTTCGAAATAGTGCCATGGGATCTTTTACGTCCACCTGAGAGGGCAGACGGGACCTCGGTTTAACATCTCATTCGAACGACGGCACCTCCGACAGTGCAGCACTCCCTCAGCACTGCACTGGAGTGTCAGCCTAGCTTTATGTGGAGTGGGACGATGAACCCACAACCTTCTGACTCAGAGGCGAGTGTGCTACCAACTGAGCCACAGCTGACACTGTGACACAAGAGACAATGAACATCACTTAAGTGTCAGAAGGTGTGGATAATGTTGTAAAGATAATAGAAATTGATCTTGCTTATGTTTAGAATCAATATTTAATGATTGCCTTATATATTGTAATTGAACTTTCCCGTATCATTGGATGCAGCTGACTGAGTCTTCTCCTCCCTCAAACTTTAAAAGATCACCTCCTTTTTTTAGTACCAACAGGCGTGACCTTCGGAGGGGAAGGGTCTCGAGCTTCATCTTTCTTCTTCATCCTTTCACATTTTTGTAGGTTCCCCAGAATCCAACCATCCTTTCACCAAACTGCCAGCACTAGGCAAAAGAACCAGGAGGGAGATGAGGAAAACATTTTTTATGCAGCGAGTTGTAATAGAAGATAGGAGATAGGAGCAGGAGTAGGCCATTCGGCCCCTCGAGCCTGCTCCGTTATGATCTGGAAACTGTGATTGTTCTCATTAGAACAGAGAAAGCTTAGGGGAGATTTGATAGACGTGTTCAAAATCTTGAAGGGTATTGATAGAGTAAATAAGGAAAAACTGTTTCCAGTTGCAGAAGGGTTGGTAACCAGAGGACACAGTGGCAAAAGAACCAGGGGTGACATGAGGATTTTTTTTTACACAGTGAATTATTTTGATCTGGAATGCACAGTCTGAAAGTGGTGGAAGAAAATTCAATAGTAACTTTCAAAAGGGAATTGGATAAATACTTGAATACTCTAGACTTGACTATTACAACGCACTCCTGGTCGGACTCCCATCTTCCACCCTCCATAAACTGGAGCTCATCCAAAGCTCTACTGCCCGTATCCTAACTCGCACCAAGCCCCGTTCACCCATCACCCCTGTGCTCGCTGACCTACATTGGCTCCTGGTTGAGCAAGGCCTTGATTTTAAAATTCTCATCCTGGTTTTCAAATCCCTACATGGCCTCGCCCCTCCCTATCCCTGTAAACACCTCCAGCCCTGCAACTCACCAAGATATCTGCGCTCCTCCAATTCTGGCCTCTTGCACATCCCCGATTTTAATCGCTCTACCATTGGTGGCCATGCCTTCAGCTACCGAGGACCTAAGCTCTGGAATTCCCTCCCTAAAACTCTCCGCCTCTCTACCTCTCTTTCCTCCTTTAAGACGCTCCTTAAAACCTACCTCTTTGACAAAGCTTTTCGTCATCTGCCCCTAATAGCTCGTTATGTGACGCGGTGACAAATTTTGTTTGGTAACGCTCCTGTGAAGTGATTTGGGACATTTTACTATGTTAAAGGTGCTATATAAATGCAAGTTGTTGTTGCTGTTGAAGGGGAAAATTTGCAGGGCTATGGAGTAAAGATATGGGAAGTGGGACTAATTGGAGAGCTCTTTCAAAGAGCCGGCACAGGCACGGTGGGCCAAGTGGCCTCCTTCTGTGCTGTATCATTTTATGATTCTAAGCTATATCGCTCCTGACACAAAATTTTGGGCTATTTTTACCTGGGCACTATGACATGACATGAGGAATTTGTTGGACACCCAAGTTTGGCCTTCTGTCATTCAATAAATCCCTTTGTGTGCAACTTTAAACCCTGTTTCTGAAACGAGGCTTCCCTGTGAGTTTAAGAGAGGTAAACTGATCTACATTGAAGGCTATGGAATGTGTTTATAATATAAAAGGTTTGACTCCTTGTAATACATTTAAAAACATGTATTGTCTCTGTAATATTCTGTCAGAAGAGTGCCAATTTGCTTGTTCAATGGCTCAGTTAGCTCAGCTCTGCCGGGGTGGCAGTTGAGGCACTACATTTGGCCTCAGTACCCTTGTCCTTGGGAGAGGAAATCTCCTGATTGTTTTCCTCTGACCTCTGATATAGGCTGTGATCCGGCTCTCCTGTGATTCCTTCCGCTGCTGAAAGCCCGCTGACATTGACTGCCCAGGCCCACATGTCTTCTTGGGCAAAGCACTGGAGGCCTGTCAACACCAGTGGAACAATATCACAGCGCGAATCCATGCCTTCAGGAGAGGAGGGCAGCAACATGGAGCGCACATCAATTAAGCAGTGCAGCACCAACATCACTGGGGACCAAAAAGTAGACCTATGCATGGCGGCAGAGGGCATGGCTAAGGTGCTAAATGAATACTTTGCATCTGTCTTTACCAAGGAAGAAGATGCTGCCAAAGTCATAGTGAAAGAGGAGGTAGTTGAGATACTGGATGGGTTAAAAATTGATAAAGAGGAGCTACTAGAAAGGTTGGCTGTACTTAAAGTAGATAAGTCACCAGGACTGGATGGGATGCATCCTAGGATGCTGAGGGGAGTAAAGGTGGAAATCGCAGAGGTACTTGCCAAAATCTTCCAATTCTCCTTGGATATGGAGATGGTGTGAGAGGACTGGAGAATTATAAATGTTACACCCTTGTTCAAAAAAGGGTGTAAAGATAAACCCAGCAACTACAGGCCAGTCAGTTTAACCTCGGTAGTGGGGAAACTTTTAGAGACGATAATCCGGGACTAAATTAACAGTCATTTGGACAAGTGTGGATTAATTAAGGAAAGCCAACATGGATTTGTTAAAGGCAAATCGTGTTCAACTAACTTGATTGAGTTTTTTGATGAGGTAACCGAGAGGGTTGATGAGGGCAATGTGGTTGATGTTGTGCACATGGACTTCCAAAAGGCGTTTGATAAAGTGCCACATAATAGGCTTGCCAGCAAAGTTGAAGCTCATGGAATAAAAGAGACAGTGGCAGCATGGATATGAAATTGGTTAAGTGACAGGAAACAGAGAGTAGTGGTGAACGGTTGTTTTTCATACTGGAGGAAGGTATACAGTGGTGTTCCCCAAGGGTCGGTACTAGGACCACTGCTTTTCTTGATATATGTTAAAGACTTGGGGCTGGATTTTACCAGCCCTGAGGAGGCGGGTTTGGAAGCGAGACTGCTGGGAAAATGGGAAAAATTGGGAGCGGGTCCCAACCCCGCTCCCAAACCGCCTCCGAACCATCTTCCCGGGAGGCAGGTCCCCGAGTCGTGCAGGGACCCGTCTCCTAGCGGCGGGGAGGGGATGGGATTAGAGCCAATTAACTGCCTGTTAACAGATAGTTAACAGGCAGTTAAGAGACATTTTCCCCATTTTCAGCCTGCTGATGCGGCCTTCCCGATGGGAAACCCCGCCAGGGTCAGCGAGGCGAGCTGTGGGTCTGCTGCAGTGTAAATGTGCAAATGACAGCTGCAGAGGTAGTGTGATGGGTGCAATGGTGCACAGGTAAGTATGACAGGTGAGAGAATGTCGTGAGAAATATTTTTATTCTTTTTATATGTATCTGCAGGTGACAAGATTTGATTTTTGTGTAAAGCCTCATCTGATCGGGATAATTGACAGATGGCTTCTGCAATCTCACATGCAGCTGCCATCTGTTTTCTCCTAAGGAGAGAGTCATTGGTGAGCCGGGGAGCAAGGGCTCACCTTTGGACAGTGATTGTCAGTGTTTGACAGCACGTCAATGCTGTCAAACACTGTCAAATCATCTGTCAAAATATTATGGGGCATGTCACTTTAACAAAACCGGCAGATGAAGCGTCATGCATCTGACACCGGCTCTCCCTTAATTGGCCAGCAAGCCTGCAGGGTGGGCTTAACAAGGCCAATCAGGGGAAAATAGCGTCAGGTCGTCAGATATTGATGGGGGCAGTACTAGAACCCAGAAACCAGCAGTCCCGCCCTCAACTCGCCTCCTCGGGTAAGATCCAGCCCTTGGTGTACAGGGCACAATTTCAAAATTTGCAGATGAAACAAAACTTGGAAGTATGGTGAACAGTGAGGAGGATAGTGATAGACTTCAAGAGGACACAGACAGACTGGTGGAATGGGCGGACACATGGCAGATGAAATCTAATGCAGAAAAGTGCGAAGTGATACATTTTGGTAGGAAGAACAAGGAGAGGCAATACAAACTAAAGGGTACAATTCTAAAGGGGGTGCATGAACAGAAAGACCTGGGGTTATATGTGCACAAATCGTTGAAGGTGGCAGGGCAGGTTGAGAAAGCGATTAAAAAAGCATACAGGATCCTGGGCTTCATAAATAGAGGCATAGGGCTGGATTTTGCCAGGCCCGAGGAGTCGGGTTTGGAGGCGGGTCAGGTGGGTCAGGTGGGAAAGTCCGATCCCACCTCCAGCCCGCCTCTGAGCAACTTTCCCAAAAGCGGGCTTTCAGACCCCGTTTCGGTCCCGCCTCCAAGAGGCGGGATAGGCCCTTAAGGCCCTTAACAAGCACTTAAGTGTCTCTTTAATGCCATTTTGAGAGGCCTTTCTGAATTTAACACATTTCCCGCGTGCTGCACGTCTCCCCTGGAACACGCCAGTTAATCCTGACGGGCTCACAAGTAGATTGCTTACTAACAGCTGCAGCTCCACCATTAAAAAGGAGTTTTCAACAATGATCACTTGCAGGTGGCAGAACTTTGTTTTCTCAGGTCTGGAAGAACTTTTAGCAGGCCTACTCATTTTGGAAGTTTTGCAGCTGAGATCCATCTCCAGTGTGACCTCCTGGGAAACCCCTCTCCCCACCTTGACTGAACGCTTCCTCAACTGAGGTATATACCAGCAGCATGGGAACCATTTAGTTCCTTTCCTCCTGGAGATCAGATTTGGATGAAGACCAGCCGCGGCAGCAGCAGAATCCGGAACAACAGCAGCACCAACAGCAGGAGCAACAACAGAAGCGCCAAGCTGCTGCTCACCCACCTGAGGCTGCACAGGCCAGAAGGCACCAGCGCATGGAAGCACATCGCCGCAGGAGATACCCCCAAAACAGGGTTTACAGACAGAGGATGAGCTACCTCAACATGACTGAGCAGCAGTGCCAAAGGAGGCTCAGACTTTCGCGAGAGGTAGTGGGTGACATCTGTGCAATGCTGCAGCAAGACTTGGAGCCCAGAGGAGCGGGTGGACACCCCTTACCAGTGTCCGTCAAAGTCACCACCGCACTCAACTTTTTTGCTTCAGGCTCCTTAGAGGGATCAACAGCAGACATCAGCGGCATTTCCCAGGCAGCTACAATTGCAGCACTCAGGTAACCGATGCCCTCTTTGCCAACGCGCACAACTACATCAACTTCTCCAAGGATTACGCAAGTGTAACCGCGCGTGCGGTTGGATTTGCTAATCTGGCAGGCTTTCCAAGGGTGCAGGGCGTCGTTGACTGCACACATGTGGTCCTTAAGGCACCCCATCACAATCCAGGTATTTTTGTCAACTGCAAGGGCTTCCACTCCCTCAACGTGCAGCTGGTGTGTAACCACAAAAAGGAAATTTTGCATGTTTGCGCCAAGTACCCTGGCAGTTGCCATGACTCCTTCATCCTGCGGCAGTCTAGTGTTCCTCCGCTCTTCAGTCCGCCAGACCAACTTTGCGGATGGCTACTTGGAGACAAGGGCTATCCCCTGAAGACGTGGCTAATGACACCGGTCAGGAGGCCATCCAACGAAGCTGAGGAGCGCTACAACTCCAGCCACATTTCAACCAGATCCATAATCGAGCAAACCATCGGCTTGCTGAAGATGCGATTCAGATGCCTTGATAGATCAGGTGGAGCCCTGCAGTACTCAGCAGCCAGGGTCTCCAGAATCATCATGATCTGCTGTGCACTTCACAATATGGCACAGCATCGTGGCTTGCAGCTGCCTGAGGTACAAGTGGCTCATCGCATAGCCTCGTCAGATGAGGAGGAGGAGGAGGAGGAGGAGGAGGAGGAGAGCGAGAACGAACAGCTTGCGGAGGCGCATCAACTAGCGGCAGCAGCACGCGAACACATTGCTGCCCGGAATGCAAGGGATGCACTCATCTTGGCCAGATTTGCTTAGCCTGCCCAATCATAACACATTTGCCTCACGCCTTCTTACCACACCATCGACAATGGACAAGAACCTACAGCTTCCTATCTCTCTGACCACCATACTGACAATTCCAAGTCGGCCTGAGCCCTCAATGTGGAAGTCCCATTTGTGAAATGACACAGCCCACAACTTCAACAGTTTCCCATCAAGTTATTTTATCACATAAATTCACGGATGGCTTTTCAAAAATAAACACAACAGAACACCCAAGTGACTACCCTTGTGACTACTCGTGCTTTATCTTCCTCTTACGTGTGCTCCTACGTGGTGCTTCCCCTGTGGCTTCAGCAGATGTGGAGGCCCCTTGCTCACTTTCTTGCTGCTCCTGCCTCGACACCTTTGGTGGGCGTCCTCTGGGGTTGCGAGCCTGATCTCAGTTGTGTGAGGACTCTGGTGGGGCTCTGACCGAGGGTTCTGCAGTGACATGGTCGTGTGAGTGCTTGGAGAGGAGCCCCCACTTCCTTGTTCTCTGCCACCAACATCCCTCTCATGGGTCAATGCCACTTCAGAGCTAGCAAGTGGCTTGAAAGCACCTTGCTGCACTTCAGGGGGGCCGTGAGGACCCGTTTCTGCACTGGAAGTCCTACTCCAGAGGACTTCCATGAAGATCTGGTTTCTCTGCTCAATAGCTGACCATCGCTCCTCAAGACATGTCAGTCTATTCTGAACAATGACCATGTTTTCAAGACCCTGGCGACTTAGCTCCTCCATGGCCGTAGCTATCCTCTCCTCCACCGTAGCCATCCTCTCCTCTACGGTAGCCATCCTTACCACGGAGGTAGCCATCCTTTCCATGGAGGTTGCCATCCTTTCCATGGTGATGCGTTCATGCGCCAATGCCTGCACAAAGGCTCTGCTCATGTTAGCGATAGACTCCTCCATTTCCTCCGCACTCGCAGCGACCCTGGAGACAAAACCTGCAAGAGACTCCTGCACCTGTTCCTGGAGTTCCAGCACCACTCTCCTTCTGGATGGACCCGGAGGCACAGGGTTGACATGCAGCTGAGCTGAGCTGGGAGAGTCCTGCGCCCTCCAACGAGGACTCTCCACTGTTGTCCCTGTCTTCACCATTTGCTGATGCTCACTTGCGAGCTGTGATACACCAGGTGACAACACTACTCTATGTCCCGAAGGTCCTACCGAGGTGTGAGTCTGCGCTGGTGCTGGGTGTGCTTAATTCTGCTGACGCTGTACCCTCAGATGTTGCAGCTTCCTCTGAGGAGTCTGGTGGCTCAAGCTGTTCCTCCCTCACAGTGGGGAGGGGGGCTGTCGATGGTCCTGTGGGGGAGTAAAGGAAAGACTTAGGCATGTGAGATAAACGTTGCATGCACATTGAATTGTGCAGATGATCATAAGTCAATCTGTTAGAGCATTAGAATCAAGGCCAGTCACTCATGCAATGTCAATGAGAGAGATGAAAAACTATTCTGTCACCAGCTTGCTCTGATGCGCCCGTCTGTCCGTCCCCCACTTGCACATCCTCCTCGACATGCACAATCTCCAGGGCCGTCTCCTCTGTACTGGTGTGCTGGGCTATTGAGGGTGGTGCTCCTCCTGTCCTCACCCTTTCCCTCTTATTGTGGGCTCTCTTTTCCTGCAATGAGGGACACAAGTGGAGTTTGAGTGAGAATGAAGGAGTGAGTGTCGAGAATCCATAGCATAGATGCTTAGAAGGACACAAAGATGGAGTGAGATCCCAAGACCAAGGGCCCTCTCTGTGTGTTGTAAGTTGTTGTCATAGCATCACAGTGATAGGGAGTGTGAAGGTGCATAGTCGAATAGTTAAGTGAATGTGAACATACAGAGAGAGGGAATGGTTAAGGGTGCAGGGATGTAAGGGTCAAGTGGGATGTGGAGGAGGAGGTTGACAAAGCAGAGTGCTGGTGATGAGAGGCGATGGGGATCAGATTGAGGGTCATGGTGATGGAATACTCACTTTTCCTGTGTGGAGAAGGTCATGAAACCTCTTTCTGCACTGCAGCCAGGTTCTGGTGCACATTGAGATGGCATTCACCTCCTGTGCCACTTGCAGCCACACAGCTTTGATCTGTTGGGGAGGTTTTTCCTCCCAGAAGAAGGAAACAGCATTTCCTTATTTGCTCTTGCTCCCTCCACCCGAGCCTGGAGGGAGGCCTCATCAAAACGGGGTGCACACTTTGGTCTGGAGCTTGCCATGGTTGGTCCACTAATCCCTCAGAAGTCCAATCAAAAAGTTGTAAGGCAGAAAATGAACCAAGGCTGCTTACAGGCATTAAATGCAGCTGCATAGATGACATCATCAGAGGCGAGTTTCAGGACCAAAAGACTCATTGGACCAGGGGTTCCCACACGCTGGAAATCAAGTGCCCAATTAGGGCAAAATCGCTCAATTGTCCCGCCTCACATCGGAGGCGGGGGCAGGACCCGTCGACCACCTGACCCGACCCCAACCTGCCCACACTGACAAAATCCAGCCCATAGAGTACAAAAGCAAGCAAGTTATGATGAACCTTTGTAAAACACTGGTCCGGCCTCAACTGGAGTATTGTTTCCAATTCTGGGCACCGCACTTTAGGAAGGATGTGAAGGCCTTAGAGAGGGTGCAGAAAAGATTTACGAGAATGGTTCCAGGGATGAGGGACTTCAGTTATGTGGATAGACTGGAGAAGCTGGGTTGTTCTCTTTAGAGCAGAGAAGGTTGAGAGGAGATTTGATAGAGGTGTTCAAAATCATGATGGGTCGAGACAGAGTAGATAGAGAGAAACTGTTCCCATTGGAGGAAGGGTTGAGAACCAGAGGACACAGATTTAAGTTGATTGGCAGAAGTACCAAAGGCGACATCAGGAAAAAAAAAATTTACGCAGCAATTGGTTAAGATCTGGAATGCACTGTCTGAAATGGTGGTGGAGGCAGATTCAATCGTGGCTTTCAAAAGGGAATTGGATAAGTACCTGAAGGTAAAAAATTTGCAGGGCTACGGGGAAAGGGCGGGGGAGTGGGACTAGCTGAAGTGCTCTTGCAGAGAGCCGGCACGGGCTCGACGGGCCAAATGGCCTCCTTCTGTGCTGTAACCATTCTATGATTTTAAGTGAAAGTCACATAGGACAAAACCTCAAACAACGGCTGGAATTTTGCCGGCGCTCAGAGTGCGGGTTTCGAGGTGGGTCCGCTGTCAAAATCACAAAATTTGACTGCAGGTCGGTATCCCGCTGTAAACCCGCCTCCTTGTCACTTTCCCAAGTGTCGGTTCTGTCATCAAATGATGTCATCAGACCCGCTTCCTTTTAATTGGCCGGGAACCTCGCAGGGCGGGCTTAACAAGCCCAATCAATGGAAAATTCTTCTCACACAGCGGGATGGAACCAGGAGCGTGGTCATCGTCCGGCATCTATCTCGGCCGCACTTAGCCCACCTCGCTAGGCGAAATCGCGGCCAACAATTTGCATTGATGCAGCATCTTTAAGATAGATGGAATGTCAAAACATACTACAGAGAGGAGAAGAAAGGAATGAACGGCACATCATGGTGGGGGAGATTTGGAGTGGATGTGTTTAACATCCTGTCTATAATTATGAAATATCACCAGAAAGTAACTAACACTTACCTTATTCTACTTTGTAATTTGTAGGTGTATTGTTTTGTGCACACTTTTATTATTGCACAATAAAACAATTGCTTTATTAGACAGATCACTAAAATAAATTCATGTGTTCATTGGGCGAGGGTAGAAGGATGTGATGTTGACACTCAAATTCACAGACTGTAATTCATTGAACTGTGTTTGTGCTGTACAGACCTGTCATTATAACACAATGGTCATGTGGGAAGATGGAGAGGAGAGCTCAAAGTGAAGCTTCTGTTTGGAAAAAAACACCGGTACAATCCATTCAACCCCACTTCTGCCCCTCCTGCTGATTCCCGATTGGCCTCAACCCACCCACTCAGTGACTTCCCTCCGTGAGCTGCAATCTGGTCCCTGCTAGCCTCACTCTCGCAACAGAGAGCAACAGATGGAGGTTAGACTATCCTGGGCACTCACTTTCAGAGACGTGGAGAATGCCAAGATAGACCCACTGTCATCACATTCCGTGTCTCAGTGCAAGACTATAAGGAAGAGCAGCATTGTGGGGCAGGAACGATTGGAAGAGTTAAAGGGACCATTTGAAGGAAACACTAGGAACCATGGGGCACAAGTTCAGGGAGAGATAGACAGAGAGACTCACACAAATGAGGAGGGAAGAAGGAGTAATTAGGTTGATATGTAGAGAATGATACTGAATGAACAGGAATAATAATCCACCTTCAATAATCAGTAGGCATCCAAACCTGCAGCCAGCAGCAAAAGCAGCCATTAATAGTTGCACACATGCATGTATCACGTCAATATCAATTATTATGTTATGTTATGTTAAACTTATATAGATCCTTGGTTAGACCACACTTAGAGTACTGCACACAGTTCTGGCCTCCATATTACAAAAAGGTTATAGAAGCACTGGAGAAAGTGCAAAAAGGATTTATAAAGATGATACCAGAACTGAGAGGTTGCAACTATCAGGAAAGACTGAAAAGGCTTTAGAAAGGAGAAGACTGAAAGATGACCTGATAAAGCTTGTTAAAATTATGTAGGGGTTCAATAGGGTAGATGTAGAAAAAATGTATCTACTTGTGGAGGGAGTCCAAAACTAGAGGCCATAAATATAAGATAGTCACTAATAAATCCAATAAGGAATTCAGGAGAAACTTCTTCTCAGAGTGGGGAGAATGTGGAACTCGCTACCACATGGAGTGGCTTGAGGTGAATAGTATAGATGCATTTAAAGGGAAGCTCGATAAGTACATGGAGACAGGAATAGAAGGATATGTTGATAAGGTGAGATGAAGTAAATAGAGTGAGGGGAGGCTCGTGTGGAGCATAAACATTGGTCGAGTACCTTGTTTCTGTACTGCAAATTCTATGTAATATTTATTTTGGGATCCCCAGCCTTAAAAAAACAATTTATTTTAACATGTGGGTTGGTCCTGTACCTATTCTTTTGCTTGTCTTCTGGGAGGCCAAAATTCAGCTCTTGCTGTTCCCATGAGATTTGTTGATTCACACACCTCTCCTAATTCAGAATGAGTGCTGATGTCTTTTCCTTTAGCAATTTTTACTTTCCGTTCTATTTTATCCGTCTGTTCAGTCTTAGCCAGCCACCAACATGTTGCTCTTTTGCAGGTGTCTCTGTGTTAAAAACTTACTCACCAATGCCAGCATCAAAAAGGCACTGAAGATAGTTTGGAGCTGAGGTGAGCGAGTGTTGAGGGCAACATTTGAGGATGATGTTGTGATGTGGCAAAAGTATGTGTGGGCTCAGGGCTAGACGGAGAAAGAAAACAGCCTTTGAAAGAAAATTTCAGCTGGGAGCATTACTTGAATGTCTTTGCCTCACTTCACAAGGCCATTTCACCCTGGTGACTTCTGCAATTCCAAAACGCCGCTTTGAATATGTAGAGGAAAGCACTTAACTTAGTACCTGAAGTGGAAACGTATTCGCTATAATGACAGTATAATCCTTAACATTAGAAAGGGATGTCTGCGGTGTTACTGCTGTCTATCCCAGCCCTGTTGTATTGTGGATTGATTTACTGGAAAGAGTTCTGAATGGTGAGGTGATTGCAAAGGGAACTTACAGAAATGTACAAGATACAGAACTACACAGAAAAGATAAATCTGGAGCAATATCTCAAAGCAAGCTGTGAAATTAGGCCAAGGAGGCACAAACAAGTGAAAGGCAAATTTCAGGCTGATGTCAGGAAGTTGTTTTAAACACAAAGCGGTAGATCAGTCATAATCTCATTGAATGGTGGATCAGGCTCGAGGGGCTGAATGGCCTACTCCTGCTCCTATGTTCCTATTTTTAATTTGTGTGACAGTGTAATAAAAATCATGAGAGATATAAAACGAGCAACAGATCCGGTATCGCCTGTTTTACACTATCACATAAATTCAAGATCTACCCCAAGGAGTTTTCCAAAGGTAGTTAGATATTGCTAAAGGGGTTTTGTCGACAAGAACAAAACTGTTTGACAAATCAGTATTTTTACCCCCAAATAAAGTCTAGGAGAAACTTGTGTCATTAGACTCATTTATGCTGTTGTTTGTTTAGTTCGGATTTAGAGTACTATTGTCCGTGCATTGGCTGGCTCCACTTTTACAGCTAAATCTAGTTCTCTTAACCCAGCAGCAGAAGCATAAGCCCATTTTTTTGTCACAAGAGAACCAGTTTTAGTTGGAGAGCTGATACACGAATGCTAGTTTCCTGTGATTTAAACTAAAAAAGTGCTGGCATGAAAGCACATACTATTACCATCACTTTTGCTGTGCAGAAGAGACAGAGTTGAAGACTGAGGAGGAATTTTGCCAGCCCTGGGGAGGCGGGTATGGAGGCGGGACTGCCGGGAAAATGGCAGAAACAGGGAGCGGGTACCGAACCCGCTCCCAAACCACCTCCGTGCCATCTTCCCGGGAGGAGGGTCCCCGAGTCACGCAGGGACTCGTCTCCTCGAGGCGGGAAAGGGATTACAGCAATTTAACTGCCTGTTAACAGGCAGTTAAGAGGATTATCCCCATTTTACCCCTGCAAGTGCAGGCTTCCCGACGGCTGCGAACCTCGCCAGGGTCAACGAGGTGAGCAGTGGGTCTGCGGGGGTGAGAGGGATCGAAAAGTCCGCTGTGGAGGTGAGTGATGGGTGCAAGTGTGGAGAGGTAAGTATGAAAGGTGAGTGTAAAGTGTTAGAAAAAGTTTACTTACCTTTGTTTCTTCCTGCAGGCTTCAACCCTTGGGGATCCGGAGGTGCCTCATCACAATGGCAGAGATGACAGAATGGCTGTTGCATTCTCAGATGCAGCAGCCATCTGATTTCTGCTGAGGAAAGAGATTTGGTGAGTCTTCAGTACAAGAGCTCCCCTTAGAACAGAGATTGTCAGTGTTTGACAGCTTCTCAAAGCTGTCAAACGCTGACAATTCATCTGTCATACGCTGATGTCCTCTTTCACCGGCTTTCCCTTAACTGGCCGGCTAATCAAGGGAAAATAGCGTGGGTTGGTCGGTCGTCGTTGGGGGCGGGACTAAAACCTGAAAACCAGCAGTCCCTCCCCCAATACGCTCCCATTGACAAAATCCAGCCCTAAGACTCAAATTATAATATTGTATATTAGTAAACAAGCAGAAAAAGGGTGCGCCAAACACTTCTCAGGAAGAAATGCCCCTTTAAATCAGAAGGGATTTTATATTCAAGAACACCTCATATTTAAAAGGAGAGAAGGGCTTCATGGGAAGATAGATTGTACCTGGTCCTTTGGACAAAGCAAGCTGGATAAACTGACTAATCATACCTTTCATCCAACGTCCCAGGCTCCTCCATCACCATCCCTGGGTATGTTCTGTTCCACTGGCAGGACAGACCCACCAGAGGTGGTGGCACAGTGATATACAGTTGGGAGCGAGTGGCCCTGGGAGTCCTCAACATTGACTCCGGACCCCATGAAGTCTCATGGCATCAGGTCAAGCATGGGCAAGGAAACTCCCCGATGATTATCACCTACTGCCATCCCTCAGCTGCTGAATCAGTACTCCTTCATGTTGAACACCACTTTGAAGAAGCACTGAGAGTAGCAAGGGCACAGAACCTACTCTGGATGGAGGACTTCAATGTCCATCACCAAGAGTGGCTCGCTAATACCACTACTGACCGAGCTGGCCGAGTCCTGAAGGACATAATTGCCAGACTGGGCCTGCAGCAGGTGGTGAGAGAACCAACACGAGAGAAAAACCTACTTGACCTTGTCCTCACCAATCTACGAGTCGCAGATGCATCTGTCCATGACAATATTGGTAGGAGTGACCACCGCACAGTCCTTGTGGAGACAATGTCTCGTCTTCACACTGAGGACACAAAAAGCAGGACAAATCCAATCCGGCCAATTATCGCCCCATCAGTTTACTCTCAAACATCAGCAAAGTGATGGAAGGTGTCATCGACAGTGCTATCAAGCGGTACTTACTCAAACCCAGCACCAAGCTCATGGTCTACAGAGCAGTAGTGATACCCGCCCTCCTGTATGCCTCAGAGACATGGACCATGTACAGCAGGCACCTCAAAGCACTGGAGGGGTACCACCAATGCTGCCTCCGCAAGATCCTGCAAATCCATTGGCAGGATAGGCGCACCAACGCTAGTGTTCTCGCTCAGGCCAACATCCCCAGCATCGAAGCTTTGACCACGCTTCGTCCGCATGCCCGATACGAGACTCCCAAAACAAGTGCTCTACTCGGAGCTCTGACACGGCAAGAGAGCCCCAGGTTGGCAGAGGAAATGCTTCAAGGACACCCTCAAAGCCTCCTTGGAAAAGTACAACATCCCCACCGACACCTGGGAATCCCTGGCCCAAGACCGCACAAAGTGGAGGAGAAGCATCCAAGAAGGCGCCGAACACCTCGAGTCTCTTCGCCGGGAGCAAGCGGAAGCCAAACACAAGCAGCGCAAGGAGCGCACGTCAACCCAAGCACCCCACCCACCCGCCCCTTCAACCACCGTCTACCCCACCTGTGACAGAGACTGTAGATCCTGCATTGGACTCATCAGCCACCTGAGAACTCATTTTTAATGTGGAAGCAAGTCATCCTCGGTTCTGAGGGACTGTCTAAGAAGAAGAAGAAGAAGATTTACTCACCAATAACCTGCTCTCCGATGCTCAGTTTGGGTTCCGTCAGGACCACTCAACTCCAGCCTTGGTCCAAACATGGACAAAGGAGCTGAATTCCAGAGGTGAGGTGAGAGTGACAGCTCTTGACATCAAGGCAGCATTTGACCGAGTGTGGCATCAAGGAGCCCTAGTAAAACTGAAATCAATGGGAATCAGGGGGAAAACTCTCCACTGGCTGGAGTCATACCTAGCACAAAGGAAGATGGTTGTGGTTGTTGGCAGTCAATTAGCTCAGCCCCAGAAGTTCCTCAGGGCAGTGTCCTAGGCCCAACCATCTTCAGCTGCTTCAGCAATGACCTTCCCTATATCATAAGGTCAGAAGTGGGGATGTTCACTGATGATTGCACAGTGTTGCAGCAAGACCTGGACGACATTCAGGCTTGGGCTGATAAGTGGCAAGTAACATTCGTGTCACACAAGTACCAGGCAATGACCATCTCTAACAAGAGAGAGTCTAACCACCTCCCCTTGACATTCAATGGCATCACCATCGCCGAATCCCCCACCATCAACATCCTGGAGGTCACCATAGAGCAGAAACTGAACTGGACCAGCCACATAAATACTATGGCTACAAGAGCAGGTCAGAGGCTGGGTATTCTGCAGTGAGTGACTCACCTCCCGACTCCCCAAAGCTTTTCCACCATCTACAAGGCACAAGTCAGGAGTGTGATGGAATACTCTCCACTTGCCTGGTTGAGCACAGCTCCAACTGCACTCAAGAAGCTTGACACCATCCAGGACAAAGCAGCCTGCTTGATTGGCACCCCTTCCACCACCTTAAACATTCACTCCCTCCACCACCGGCGTACCGTGGCTGCAGTGTGTACCATCTACAAGATGCACTGCAGCAACTCGCCAAGGCTTCTTCGACAACACCTCCCAAACCCGCGACCTCTGCCGCCTAGAAGGACAAGGGCAGCAGGCGCATGGGAACACCACCACCCCCAAGTATCCCTCCAAGTTACACACCCTCATGTCTTGGAAATATATCGCTGTTCCTTCATCGTCGTTGGTTCAGAACCCTGAAACTCCCTCCCTGACAGCACTGTGAGAGTACCTTCACCAAAAGGACTGCAGTGGTTTAAGAAGGCGGGTAATCACCACCTTCGCAAGGGTATTTAGGGATGGGCAATAAATGCTGGCCTTACCAGTGACACCCACATCCCATGAACGAATATAAAAAAATCTTTTCTGTGTTAGCCATGGATCAGTGGTAGCACTCTCATCTCTGAGTGAGAAGGTTATGGGTTCAAGTCCCACTCCAGAGTCTTGAGCACAAAATCTAGGCTGACACATCAGTGCAGTATTGAGGAAGTGCTGCACTGTTGGAGGTGCCGTCTTTCAGATGAGACGTTAAACCAAGGCCCCATCTGCTCTCTTAGGTAAACATAAAGATCCCATGGCACTATTTCAAAGAAGTGCAGGGGAGTTCTCTCTCGTGTCCTGGCCAACATCTATCCCTTGACCAACATCATTAAAACAGATTATCTGGTCATGATCACATTGCGGTGCGCAAATTGGCTGCTGCATTTCCTACGTTACAACAGTGACTACAAAAGTACTTAATTGGCTGCAAAGTGCTTTGAGACATCCTGAGTTCGTGAAAGGTGCTATATCAATGCACATTTTTCTTTTCTTCTTTTTTCTTGATCCACCTATTTATGTACCAAAGTTAGCAACAACCACTCAGTTACGTGCAGTATTGGAATGGTATCTCAACCCCCCTTTGACTGCAATCCCAGTAGCAGTGTGGAGTGTGTAGGGGGTGGTGTGTGGGTCAGCCTCACCACTGACTTATGAACGGTTCGAATCGCTCCCACTCCCTTGATTCTAGACCTTGGGCTTATTTGGGGGTTGTGACAAAAGTGCAGCAGACAACTGGTTTTGGTGCAAGAAACTTTGATCTTTATTCAAGAAAGAAAATACAACACAACAATCTTATACTCTAATAAAAATGGGGAACATTTTAATACATACGAGGAAATACAGTAGAAAATACCTCACCCCTCCCGATCCCACTTCCTAGCTAAGTTGAACTCTAGAGGACCAGGGATAATGCTCACCAAACGAATCCTTGACAGTTGAGCTGGTTCGCGGTTTCGGGGTTCGCTGTACGCGGTAGAGGACTTCGACTGCTCGGCAGTCTGCTGATGCGGTAGGGTGCGTTTTGGATTTATGGGGTGAGTACCCACTTTCCTTCTGTAGAGATAGGGTTTAGAGTTCCTTTCAAGTAAAAATCTTACCCGGGGGTAAGTCAGGAATAGATTGTAGAGTGGAAAACTTTCGGAACTTCGGTTTTCTCCTGAGTTGTTTTTCTTTGGTCGCAGTGGCTCGATGTTACCAGGTTGGTTGGTGATAATATTTTGTTGGTAGTTTCGTAAGGCTCTTGTTGCCGCGATGTGTCCGATGATGTCCTGGGTCACTGAAGCTGTTGACCTTGGGTGTACGGTAGAATGCTGCCCCGTCTCGATGCTCCGGTTTCTTCTTGTGTGTTGCTTCCAGAGAGAACTGACTTCTTGAGAAAACAGGCCTTCAATTATACTTTGAGGGGCCTTCTAATCTGCGCACCAAATCAGTCCCGGTTTATTGTTTGATTTGGGCAGGCTCGTTAATGGTAACTTGATTAGAAATGTGTAAAATGGTTTCGGGATGCTGTACTGATTATTCAATGAGCTGTTGAGCTCCTAGTTAATTGTCATAGTTATACTCAGGTTTCGAGTCTCCTGTCTGAGCCCGAGATTTCTATGTAGGTTGGCGAGGTGATTTGCATTATGCATGTTTTGGATGGGTCCTGTGCTTTGGGTGGGGACTGCTCCTCCGTGGGTCGATTGTTAGGATGTTAATGTCTGATAGGGGCTGAGTGAGGTCACACAGTTCCCCAGACAATTTGATTTACTCCAATACCCAAACTGTCTTGACAGAAGTGAGAAGTCGCACAACACCAGGTTATAGTCCAACAGTTTTATTTGAAATCACAAGCTTTCGGAGCTGCTGCTCCTTCGTCAGGTGAAGTGAAGGGATACAGAGGTTGACCCCATTCCCTGTTGCAGCCTTTTCTCCCTTTACAGGCCCAACATGCCCTTTAAAAATGCCAAATCTTGGTTTCCGACCTTGAATCTTCCTCTGTTAGGCCCAATACGTATTTTATCATCCTGAAGCTTGTTAGAAAGGGTCCAAAGTCATTTTCCTTAGGGTTTTCTTCTAGCTTTGGGAGATCTGTGAATTTTGAGAATCTTACAAGTGTGATGGAATACTCTCCACTTGCCTGGATGAGTGCAGCTCCAACAACACTCAAGAAGCTCGACACCATCCAGGACAAAGCAGCTCACTTGATTGGCACCCCATCCACCACCTTAAACATTTACTCCCTCCACCACCGGCGTACCGTGGCTGCAGTGTGTACCATCTGCAAGATGCACTGCAGCAACTCGCCAAGGCTTCTTCGGCAGCACCTCCCAAACCCGCGACCTCTTCCACCTAGAAGGACAAGGGTAGCAGGCATAAGGGAACACCACCACCTCCAAGTTCTCCTCCAAGTCACACACCATCCTGACTTGGAAGTATATCGCTAATCCTTCATCGTCGCTGGGTCAAAATCCTGGAACTCCCTACCTAACAGCATTGTGGGAGTACCTTCACCACACGGACTGCAGCGGTTCAAGAAGGCGGCTCACCACCACATTCTCAAGGGCAATTAGGGATGGGCAATAAATGCTGGCCTTGCCAGCGACGCCCACATCCCATAAAATGCCCCAGTCGGGTATTGGCAAAACCAACCATCTGACAACAGTTAAGAAACGTATGCGCCAGCACTTATGGCTGGGCAGTCTCTGAATTAGACTTGCTTGTTCAAGTGGATTATCTATCCAAAAATCATATTTTGGTTTAATAGAGTCAATACTATCTGATTACATTTTGAAAAGACACTTCATAAAGTCTTAAAAAATGTTAAGTCTCATGAATGATTAATTGAAGTAATTTGGTGAAAAATTAATCATGTACCTGCTACAGACGTACATTTCAACTGCAATATAAGAGGGTGTAACTGCTTTTAGAAAACAGCTGGGCTGCGTGCAGCTGTAATATTGATCAACAAACCCATACTGAACATTTTACTTGTTCACCTGAATAAAGAGTTGAAAAGTGGTAAGTGTTTCTGCCATCTTCTACAGCCTGGGCTGCACGATGTGAAGTGGAAACAGCTATGTTTTCTCGATCAATAGAATTCATCATCAAATCCTAATTTATATGGCAATTTCTCCCCGATGTAGTAATCACAGTGTTAATTGAATAATCCATGCACCATTCCTGCATTATGAGCTGCTGCGTATGTTATTTTTGAAATGTAGAATGTGTTTAATAATTACAGGTTTTATTCTAATAAGGGAAAACAACTGGAAGGAGGGAAAGTCCACATTTCAGTGATGACCTTTCCCCTTTTTTCCATATTTAACTGAGAACTGGGTAGGCCACAGTCGGTAAGCAGAGGCCTAGGTTCATCAGCGTAAGAACGCTCAGGTTAGTTCCCTCCCCTCTTAAAGGGGCACTGTCTTCACCAAATAGTGCATGTGAACAAATGAAACAGATTTGTTGAGCGCACTACATGATGATGTTTGTTGTGCCGAAACACGTGAGTCTATCAGTTGCCTGTGATGTCCTTGTGATGAAAATGAGATATGATTTGCCTTCAAGAGACTGCCCAGTGATAAAAATGAAGCATTACTGTCTGAGCTAAATGAATGACCAGATTCTTTCCCATTTGAAATTTCCACTATGACCATTCGTTTGGTAGTACAGTCCTGATAGAACAAGAAGCTCAACATCCACCATTGTGTGGACTATGAATTTCAAGACATGTATTGAGGGAAATGGCTGAGAATTTTGCAGTGCAGACTCAGGATTAAGGAAGCTCTCTGCTCACTTTCTCTGCAGGTTGTATGGAATTCACATTACATCCTGGCCAATTGTCACACTTCAGGCTAAGGCTGAGGCACAAGAAGGCCTTGGCCTGCATGGTTTCATTGTTACCATTGTACTTTGATGGGGACTCACTTGGCAGTGGTGGCTTGATTATGCTTAAATGGCCAAGTTATTCTATTTAAATCTGCTGACCCACAGGAGATACAGGCTTGGTCCACAAGCATTGTCTGTTTGAACATTGTGAATTGTGGTCAATCCAATGTGGTTATGACGGATATAGCTTTTTGTAGTTCCCTTGTTTCAGTACATCTTCAACGGATTTTGAATGGTATATCTGTGACTGATTTTACACAAAAGTGAGAAGTCGCACAACACCAGGTTATAGTCCAACAGTTTTATTTGAAATCACAAGCTTTCGGAGCGCTGCTCCTTCGTCAGGTGAAGTGAAGGAATACACTTCACCTGACGAAGGAGCAGCGCTCCGAAAGCTTGTGATTTCAAATAAAACTGTTGGACTATAACCTGGTGTTGTGCGACTTCTCACTTTTGTCCACCCCAGTCCAACACTGGCATCTCCGCATCATGATTTTACACACTCAGAAGTCAGCAGAGACACTAAGCTACATCAATGCCACTGTGGTAGTGTTTTGACACACTTAAGTTGAGAGTTAGTGCAGGAGAAGAGTCTTTGTTGTTTTAACATTTCTAGGAGAGAAGTACAGGTTGTAACTGTTATAACTATAGCGTTTGTATTGAATACTGTTCATTTACCCTTTTATTGTTAAATAAATGTGTCCGTTGGTTTATAGCCCGAGCTTCAGTCTGATGGATATTCAATCCAGCCATCCAGACGCTGTGTGGACTATGAATTTCAAGACATATAATGGGGGAAATAGCCAAGAACTTACTGGTAGTCATTCCCCCAGGAGAGGGGTTCAACACCGAAGTACAACTAAATTCTCTGTATGCATTGATTCAAAGGCACAATTAAAGAGAGAAAGAACCTGCTTTTGTATTGCGTAACCCCAGACATCCCAAAGTGCTTTACAGTCAATGAAGTACTTTTGAAATGTAGTCACTGATGTGATGTAGGGAAACACGACAGCTAATTTATGCACAGCAAGGTCCCCAAATGAGATAACAAGCAGATAATCTGTTTTAATGATGAAGGATAAATATTGGCCAAGACACTGGGAGAAATGCTGCCACTTTAGCTCTAATTATGAGAAACTGCCCTACTCTTCTTTGAATAGTGCTATGGGATCCTTTACATTCACCTGAGATGACAGACGGGGCTTTGGTTTAATGTCTCATTGGAAGATGGCACCTTTGACAGTGTCAGCCTGGATTATGTGCTCAAATTTCTAGAATGCGGCTTGAACCTATGCCCTTCTGAATCAGAGGCGAGAGTGGTACCACTGAGCCAAGGGTTCAGGCTTGGTGGTAGCAATCTTGCCTCTGAGAGAGAGATCATAATGACGTGGATTTGGGACATTACCGTCTTTACTTGCACTGAAGCATTCATTTCTAAGGGCTCTTAGAAGTGTCCTTCAAGGATTCCAGTTATTATTAGCCATATTTCTGTTACTATTATTATCTCTCTGACCTTCCTCTGACAGGTTTTGGTGCGGCATCACCATTTCCAAAGCTTTTACCATTTGGGTGTCACTCTTTAATGCAATGCTGCCACCCTAGCTCTAATTATGAGAATGTATCAACACTCCCTGTTCTGTCGCGTCAGATCTGACAGTCCATCTTACAGTATCAACTGAAATAGCGGTCTGCTAATCTATTTACCTTCACTATAGAAATACCATGATGGAATGCAATACGAAATATAACTGCTGCACTGCAACAATAAGATGGCAAATAAGGGTAGATTTTCCAGTTCCTCACATGCAGTGAATGTGCATCGGAAAACTGAGGGCCCACTCCCAACATTTCTCCGATGTGCACTCGCAGGGTGGGTGCAAGTTACTTTGCCGTGTACGAGGATGTGGAAAATCTATCCTCTAAGTCTTACTCTAAAGACCGAAGATCCGAAAGGCTAAAACATGGTGTGCACTGTTGTGGAAGTCACAGACGCAGACAGGTAATAATGGCGAAGGAAATTAATCCAGCTGGTAAAATGGAAAGTTGCATAGATTGTAAACAAAATTAGCTCACTTTATTATCATAACAGGTATAATAACGAGAGCCATTATAAAACTCCACCTTTCTTTCATCTGGCTCAGTGTCACATCTTGTAACCTCCATCCCCCCACTCTTGTGATATTATGCTGCATAACATAGGGGAAATGGACGATACAAAGGCAAAGCTTAGAAGGGGCAACAAATGAAAATGTTACACAAGAAGTGGGAGCGTGTTAAAGGCTGTTACTTATATTGTTAGAGTTTATAAACTGCTCTAATTTCAACCTTTCCCTTACAGCCTTGGGACTTGTTCACAGCCATGATACCTTTTAATAATTCGCATGTCACATCTTACGGATTGTCAAAAACAGCCATTTTAAGTGCTTTACTATTTCCTTAACATTGACTTTATATAAAAGTAGAACTCAATGTGCATTCTGAGAAGGAAGGAAGTGATGACAGAGAATTGGTAAGACGAGAGAGTGTGAAAGTGCGAGAGAGAGAGGTCATGATGACATGGTTTCGGGACATTATTGCCTTCACTTGCTCTGAAGCACTCATTTCTAAGGATTCATAGTAGTGTGGTCTGGGCATTATAATTGTTATCAGCCTTATCAAAATACTTTTATTACTATTATTTACTTTCTGTCCTTTTCCTGACAGTTTTTGGTACCACATCACCATTTCCAAAGCTTTGAATGTCACTTCTATTAGATTCTTCCTTAATGCAAAGCTGTCACTATAGCCATGCTCTAAGTCACCTTATCTCCAGTTACAAGAATGTATCATTTCCTAGTCTGTATTATTTCAAATAACAGCCCGTTTATCTATATGCCCTCACTTTTGGAATTGATTCCAATCAAATAATTTTCTGTCAAATTAACATGACTTAGTCAGACTGTTATATAATCATGAATTTTTTTGACATTTAACGAGTCTGTGGATTTTGGGATTTCACTGAATTATTTTAGTCATAGGATTCAACGAGAGTCATAATATTAATAAACAGCACTCCGCTCACAAGACTATAAATGTTTTGCAGCAAAAAGGTTTTCAGCTGAAATGTAAAATCAAAAGTAACATAAAAATAACTTTGCTTCAAAAATCTGGGGCTGGATTTTCTCAATGGGGAGCTTTTGGAGGCGGGACTTCCACTTGTCGGGTTTTAGTCCCACCTCCATCGACTAGTGACCAACCCACGCTGTTTTCCCTTGATTGACCTCATTAAGCCCGCCCAGCGGGCTTAGCAGGCCAATTAAGGGAAAGCCGATTACTGGTGACGTCAGCGAGTGACGTTTCATCTGTCAAGAGCTTTTGACAGGTGAAATGTCAGCATTTGACGGCTCTGTGAAGCTGGCAAACACTGACAATCTGTCCTCTAAGCTGAGTCCTTCCACTCAGGCTCAGCTAGAGAGCTCGCCTGAGCAAAAGCAGAAGGCTGTAGCTTTTGACAGTTCAGCGGCCATTCTGCTTGCTGTGTCAGTGAGCTGAGGGACCCCCGAGACCTGAAGGGAGGAAGCCTGCAGGAAGAAGTAAAGGTAAGTAAAACTTATTAAAACACTTTACACACACCTCACACACTTACCTCTGCACACATGCACCCATCACTCACCTGCACACCGGACATCTCGACCCCTCCGACCCCCGCAGACCGACGGCCCGCCTCGCTGACCCTGGCGAGGTTCGGAGCCATTGGGAAGCCCACACTTCAGGGCTGAAAATAGGGATTCTCCAAAAAACTGCCTGCTAACTACCTGTTAACAGGCAGTTAATTGGCACTAATCCCCTTCCCGCGTCGAGGAGACGGGACCCGGCGCGGGTTGGGTACCTGCCTCCTGGGAAGATGACACGGAGGCGGGTTGGGGGCAGGATGGGTACCCGCCCCCAGATTCTGCCATTTTCCTGGCAGTCCCGCCTCCCCAGGGCTGGCAAAATCACCCCCATGTTTCCACAGGCCTCAGCAGTTCAGCGAAGAAAGACTTTGGATTTATTGAGTGCCTTCGTGTCCTCAGGACATCCTAAACCACTTCAAAGCCAATACAGTACCTTTGAAGTGTAGTCACAGTTGTTTTGTAGACAATTGTGGCAGCCAATTTGCACACAGCAAGGTCCCATATGCAGCAAATAAAATAAATGACCAGGTAATCTATTTTTTTTTGGTGTTGGTTGAGGGGCGATTGTTGAGTGAGCATTCTTGGATGGTGGAGCCAGCAGGCTATTTGACTGGGGGAGGGGCTTATCATTTCTCACCCAATGTCCACATCTGTCCACTCCCACACTGAGGCCAGCTAACTCAGCACAGATCAAGGATTGAATCTAGGACTTCCTTGGGCTGCGTGCTTCTGTACTACAGCACTTGATCCATTTACACATAGGGTTACAGTGGCATCGTATACGATTCCTGATTTACTTCAGTGGATCAGCACTCGATCTTATTAACACAAAATGGAAACACGCATCGCGATTAAAATTAGCAAGAATTGTTCAGGCCTGTTAAACACATGACTAGTTTGCAAACAAGTGCTGTTTTTAATGTCTCAATCTCAACCTGTCGACAGAAATAATGATTTGGTAAATCCTTGTACTACCGCACTTTAGTAATTTATTTAGAAAGAGAAACAGAAAGCAAAATTAACAAAATATATTTCACACAAAATGGCTGATTTGCACATCATATCTGGCAGTTAATAAACTGGACTTAATAATTTAACCACTACATATCTGAATGAGTCTGGGGGAGGGGAAATCATTTTATTTGAGATCAGCATTTAAAGGGACACAGGCTTCGTAAGAAAATGACCTCATACTGGTCAAATAGTGAAGATACAACAGGGACCGTGGACAGAAAGGAGAGGTAATTAATGTGTCAGGGTTCCTGGTCTTGATTGTTAGCCAAATCATTAGCCTGCTGAAAATCGATCTGGATAAATAGTAGAAATACAAATATGGCAGACTAGAAGCTAATACAATACTAGTTATGTTTTATTCAGTTATTACGGGGGTATGATATTGCATTTTACAAAACCAGTTTTCTGATGGTAATGCACAGGAACTGTCAATTATACCGAATGCTCAGGCCTTTAATAGCTGAAAGCTTGATGTTAAATAACATCTGCTACTCAAGTGGCTGAAAGGTTTTTTTCTCCCTCCAAGTGAGATTATTGGCAGATTTCAGATAAATGTTCTATGGTGTTTAACAGAGTTGCGTTCTCACGACACATTAAACATGGAGCTACAGGGTACTTCAGTTCATCCATACTCCGAGACAGTCCCCCAATCTTGCTGTATGTAATACAGATCTGCAGGATTGTATCTTGAGCTGTATCTGACAATCTTCCGGCTACCTCTCGAGCATGCTACAATCAGTTACTCACTTACTGAAATAGGCTTGAGCATTTTAAAGCTTTCAGACAAAGTGTTCTTGATCCATGATGGGATTTTATTGACGAACAGCACACGGAAATAGTATGTGAGATAGATACTGTAGGTAAAGGAACAGCCGTTTCACACAGCCCGGAGTTACCAGCCTACAGTTATCAATAATTCCCCTCAGATTTAGATCGATGGAGTTCCCATATAACCTTTCCTCAAAGACCTTCCCATTAAAATTCAGCCCAACTCTTTGAGAGGGCAATCCTTTTGTTTCCTAAAGATCAATTGACTGGGACAGCCCCAGCACCCACACCAGCAGCAGCCATTGTAAAATCATCCTGTCGTGTCCTTAAATCTGCCAATCTTTGTTCACACACACAGACAATTAGTTACATAAATCATGTCAAAATTGGCCATTGCATCACAGGTGCATTACTATATGTGCTAACCTACAAACCTCGGAAACTCAGATTAACAGAAACCCTTACATATGACAAGTGGAAAGAAACAGCTACCCTGAGAATGCAGTGGGACATGAACTTGCCAGGACCTAAACTGCAGCTGAACCCAACATCACATCAGTTGTATTTTACAGGGGAAGAAAAAAGAAACTGCTGTCCAAAAATGGCAAATTCTGCAGTAGTGGATATGAAATTTTGGGAGGTTGGGAGTGAGCTTTGATGATACAAAATTTATTTGCTAACAGGTCTGTGGAAATGCTCCATGGTAGGGAAAATTTTGATTTTTGACACTTTTTGGATACATTTTGCAGCATTTTGAAGTGTACTGTATTTCAGAATTTGAAGCCAAAAAAAATTATTCTGAAATAGTTATATATGTAAAATTAAAGCAATTGTTCTGAATGACAATCGAATCTTGATGTTTGCATCATTAGAAGTTAGCAATGCATATAACACAACAAGCTTACATGCATGCAGGTGTCAAAGCTGAATGAGATAAAAGTATGAATAAAAATTATCTGTAGGCTCATATGCAGATGAAAATAATAGAACAATTTAAATGCAAACACGTTGATGTAAAGAACAATAACATTTTCAGAACTATGATTGTATTGGGTTGGGATTGCTGGAATCAAAATACGACTGATGGAGCAAGAAAAACGAAACCCCAACATAGCAAGATAACACTGTTAGGGTAGATAAGATTTTTGGCCTCATCTACTTTCCCACCACTCTGGGGCCTTGCAGTGCCTGGACAGCACCATATGGATCTTTTTAAACCTAGCATAAGTCTCACCACCGGATGGGCATCATACAGTTACTCCCAAACCTGTGAACTCTACCGCCTAGAAGGACAAGGGCAGTAGGCACATGTGAACACCACCACCTCCAAGTTCCCCTCCAAGCCACACACCATCCGGACTTGGAAGTATATCGCCGTTCATTCATCGTTGCTGGGTCAAAATCCTGGAACTCCCTCCCTAACAGCACTATGGGAGCACCATCACCACATGGACTGCAGCGGCTCAAGAAGGCGGCTCACCACCACCTTCTCAAGGGCAATTAGGGATGGGCAATAAATGCTGGCCTTGCCAGCTATGTCCACATCCCATGAACAAATAAAAAAAAGTTAGTGTCATGCTCGCTCTCTGTTGGCGTAATGTTTATTTTCTGGCTTTTGTAAGGTAAGTCCAATGAAATATTTAGCATTGGAAGTGCTTCCATTAGTCCTTGATGGCCCAGTGAGTTTATCTGTTGAGCAGCTGATCCATGGGTTTTGATATCTGGTCTGTGCTGTATCAACTGATCTCATCTGGGGCCACAAGAGATGTGCTACAATTGGCATCCGTGCTCCCAGGAGAAAATCAACTCCTGGCACTGTCCCCTTGTGTGAGGATAGGATTGTTGACACTCACTGTCAAAGTTCAGACATGAATATTAGCCAAAATAACAACAGAAAACGCTGGAAAATCTCAGCAGGCGAGGCAGCATCCGTGGAGAGAGAAACAGAGTTAACGTTTCAGGTCAAAGACCTTTCGTCAGTCTGACGAAAGGACTTCGATCTGAAACTTTAACTCTGTTTCTCTCTCCACGGATGCTGCCTCGCCTGCTGAGTTTTTCCAGCGTTTTCTGTTGTTATTTCGGATTTCCAGCATCTGCAGTATTTTGCTATCGCATGAATATTAGCCACTTCGACAAGGTATCAAATGCTGATTGGTACCCTGTGGGGCCAAACTTCAGAACAAAGTGAATGCTTTCTTTGGGGGGGGTGGGGGAAGAGGAAGAAAAAAATTGGTGAGGAATGAAAAATAAGTGCTTCAGTTCAGCTTTGGTGCACGTCCCTATGTGTGTTATCTTCTTATGGAAGATACTGTGGATTATCAGTTGGCATGTCAAGGTCTTATCCCCAAGGCTCCTTAACCAAGGTTGTGATGTCTTCACCAGAGCAGATTAATGATTTGTATGCTGCTAGTAATTCAGTGGCGAAGGATAATTCTCTGAGAAAAATGATAGAAATGCGTTGGAGATACACTGTGGCTACAGTTTTCTGATAATTGTGTGAGAATATTTATGATATGGAGTGAAGTAGTACAAAAAAAACATTATTATTGAAGGTTTGCAGTGTTAAAATATGCCTTCAAACCACCTTCTCTGTTTATTTTTTCAAAGATTTAAATACAGACTCATATTTCATTGAACATTTAAAAATTGCAGATTTTTAATAAAATAATTTTTTTTAGTTTTTTAACGTTTTTGTTATGATATTTAAATTTCTCCCTTAACCCATGTGTATGTCCCAATCTTTATTTCACTTTCTGTACAATGATTTAAATGTGATTTATGTTCCCTGCTTTTCATTTCCTGCTTTGCCGTCTGTGAGAATTCTTCAATCTGATCAGCCTGCCTGCTGCCTAGCCTGTTGCTGGATGCCACAGATCCCCTACAGAAGTCGCCAAATTGAAACTGACGCCAGAAAAGCAGAAGTCTACGCTTTAGGGTCCGCTAAATCTTTATGGGCAGCTTTTTTCTAGATCAGCGGTGAGCGCCGTCCCTTCGCTGTATGTTCGCTCATGACTCTTCGCTCACCCTACGCTACGGTCATCAGTGCGTACGCCCCAACACTGGAAGTCACAGACGAGACCAAAGAGGAATTCTACTCCAGCCTTGAACAATCCCTGTCCCGAGTCCCAACGGGCGACAAGCTGATCCTTCTTGGTGACTTTAACTCCAGAGTTGGAAAGGACACAGACCTCTGGGGAGGTGTGATCGGCAGAGAGGGGGTAGGGAAAGCCAACTCCAAAGGTACCCTCCTCCTGACAAAATACTTAGAACATGGCCTTGTCATAACCAACACCTTGTTCCGTCAGAGAGACAAGTACAAGGCTTCATGGCAGCACCCTCGCTCCAAGCACTGGCATCTGCTGGACTACGTCATCGTCCGAGCGAGGGACCGCAAGGACGTCCGCATCACCCGCGCCATGACAGGAGCTGACGACTGCTGGACAGACCACCGCCTAATCCGCTCTGTCATCTCCATCAACGTAGCCCCAAAACAGCAGCGGCAACAGAAGCAATGCAGCAGGAAAATCAACGCTGGAGCACTCAAAGGCCCTGCTAAGATAGCCCTATTCAGCCTGTGCCTCACAACCAACCTGACGACTCCCTGTGACTCAGAGACACAGAGTGCCCACAGCGCCTGGTCTGCACTCAAGGCCTCCATAATCAGCACCTGTGAAGAGACGCTCGGCTACTTGACCAGGTAACACCAAGACTGGTTGAACGAGAACGACCAGGAGATCCAGGAGGAAACAAGCCGCAAGCGCAAGGTATTCCTGATCTGGAAACAGCCCACAACTCGAGAGCAAGAAAGCAGCTCTACAGATGCCTGAAGGCCGAGGTCCAACAAAAAACTCGTGACCTAAAGAACAGATGGTGGGTGGAGAAAGCGCAGGAGATCCAGCAGCTAGCCGACAAGCACGACGTGCGTGGATTCTTTAGCGCAGTCAAGACCACCTACGGCCCAATCACCCAAAGTCCTACCCCACTGCGGGCCAAGAACGGAGAGGTACTCATCAAGGACAGAGAGGCAGTCAGTGCCTGCTGGAAGGAGCACTTCGAAGATCTCCTTAACCGAGACTCTGTCTTCAATGCGAGTGTCCTCAACTCCATCCCGCAGCATGCTACCTGCCATCACATCAGCACAACCCCAGCCCGGCATTAGGTTGAAAAGGCCATCCGACAACTGAAGAACAACAAGGCTTCAGGAGCAGATGGAATCCCCGCCGAGGCGCTAAAGCATGGCGGAGAAGCACTATTGGCGCGAATACATGAATTTATTTCCCTTATTTGGAAGGAGGAGAGCATGCCAAGGGATCTCAGAGATGCCGTAATCGTGACCATCTTCAAGAAAGGTGACAAGTCCGATTGCGGTAATTACAGAGGAGTTTCCCTGCTGTCTGCTACAGGGAAAGTCATCGCAAGAATCCTCCTCAATCGCCTTCTCCGAATGGCTGAAGAGTTTCTCCCAGAGTTGCAATGCGGATTCCGCCCACTAAGGGGCACAATGGACATGATCTTCACCTTGCGTCAATTACAAGAGAAATGCAGGGAACAGCACCAACCGCTGTACATGGCCTTCTTTGACCTCACAAAGGCCAACCGTGAGGGATTATGGAGTGTCCTCCTGAAATTCGGCTGCCCCCAAAAGTTTGTCACCATCCTCCGCCTGCTTCACGATGACATGCAAGCTGTGATCCTGACCAACGGATCCACCACAGACCCAATTCGCGTACGGACCGGGATCAAGCAAGGCTGTGTCATTGCACCAACGCTCTTCTTGATCTTCCTTGCTGCCATGCTCCATCTCACTGTCAGTAAGCTCCCCGCTGGAGTGGAGCTAATCTACAGAATTAATGGGAAACTGTTAAACCTGTGTCGCCTCCAGTCCAGATCCAAGGTCGTCCCATCCTCTGTCATCGAATTACAGTACGCAGACGACGCTTGCGTCTGCGCACACTCGGAGGTCGAACTCCAAACCATCGTCAACACCTTCACTGAAGCGTACAAGAGCATGGGCCTTACACTAAACATCCGTAAGACGAAGGTCCTCTACCAACCTGCCCCCACCTCACAGTACTGCTCCCCGATTATCAAAATCCAGGACGAGGCCTTGGACAACGTGGACCACTTTCCATACCTCAGGAGCTTACTGTCAACAAGGGCAGACGTCGATGATGAAGTCCAACATGCCTTCAGTGTGCCAGTGCAGCCTTTGGTCGCCTGAGGAAGAGAGTGTTTGAAGACCAGGACCTCAAACCCAGCACCAAGATCATGGTCTACAGAGCAGTAGTGATACCCGCCCTCCTGTATGCTTCAGAGACATGGACCATGTACAGCAGGCACCTCAAAGCACTGGAGAGACACCACCAATGTTGCCTCCGCAAGATCCTGCAAATTCATTGGCAGGATAGGCGCACCAACGTCAGTGTTCTCGCTCAGGCCAACATCCCCAGCATCGAAGCTTTGACCATGCTCGATCAGCTCCGATGGACTGGTCACAATGTCCGCATGCCCAATACGAGACTCCCAAAACAAGCGCTCTACTCGGAGCTCCGACACGGCAAGAGAGCCCCAGGTGGGCAGAGGAAACGCTTCAAGGACACCCTCAAAGCCTCCTTGAAACAGTGCAACATCCCCACCAACACCTGGGAATCCCTGGCCCAAGACCGTACAAAGTGGAGGAGAAGCATCTGGGAAGAAGCTGAACACCTCGGTCTCGAATTTCATCGGGCCGTTGAGGCGGGATTGGAGGCGTGTGGGTGGTTAAAATTGCAAAAACTGGCGGGCGGGCCCAACCCCGCCTCCATCCCGCCTCCAAGCAATTTTCATTAAATCGTGTCTATTAGTCCCGTCTCCGTCCCGCCTCCAAGAGGCGGGATAGGCCGTTAAGGCCCTTAACAAGCACTAAATTGCCTCTATAATGCCATGTTGATAGGCCTTTGTGATTGTGACCCTTTTCCCACGTGAAGCACGCCTGTTCTGAAACACGACGGTGAAACCTGGCTGTAGCACAATTGGATTGCTGCCTATCAGCTGCAGCTCAACCATTAAATAGGAGATTTGATCAGCCATCATTTGCAGGTTGCAGGTCTTTGCTGTCTCAGGTCTGGGGGAACTTTTAGAAGGCATAACCACAGCTGTGGAAGTTTGGAGCCTGACACCCATCTCCAGTGTGACCTCCTGGGAAACCCCTCTCGACACCTTGACTGAGCGCTTCCTCAACTGAGGCATATACCAGAAGCATGGGAGCCATTTATTTCCTTCCCTTCTGGACATCAGATGAGGACGAAGACCAGCCGCGGCACCAGCAGAACCATGAACAACAGCAGCACCAACAGCAGCAGCACCAACAGCAGCAGCAACAACAGGAGCGCCAAGCTGCTGCTCACCCACCTGAAGCTGCACAGGCCAGAAGGGGCCAGCGCATGGAAGCCCGTCGGTGCAGGAGATACCCCCCAAACAGGGTCTACAGACACAGGGTCAGCTACCTCAACATGTCTGAGCAGCAGTGCCAAAGGCGGCTCCAACTTCCGCGAGAGGTAGTGGGTGATATCTGCGCAATGCTGCAACAAGACCTGGAGCCCAGAGAACCAGGTGGACAACCCTTACCAGTGGCCGTCAAAGTCACCACCGCACTCAACTTTTTTGCCTCAGGCTCATTCCAGGGATCAGCAGTAGACATCAGCGGCATCTCCCAGGCGGCCGCACACACTTGCATCACGCAGGTAACCGATGCCCTCTTTGCCATTGCGCACAATCACATCCATTTCACCAAGGATCAAGCAAGTGTCACGGCGCGTGCAGTTGGATTAGCTAATCTGGCAGGCTTTCCAAGGGTGCAGGGCGTCGTTGACTGCACACATGTGGCCCTTAAGGCACCCCATCGCAATCCAGGTATTTTTGTCAACCGCAAGGGCTTCCACTCCCTTAACGTTCAGCTGGTGTGTGACCACAAGAAGGAAATTTTGCATGTTTGTGCCAAGTACCCTGGCAGTTGCCATGACTCCTTCATACTGCGCCAGTCTAGTATGCCTCCGCTATTTAGTCCGCCAGACCAACTTAACGGATGGCCACTTGGAGACAAGGGCTATCCCCTGAAGACGTGACTAATGACGCCGTTGAGGAGCCCATCCAACGAAGCTGAGGAGAGCTACAACTCCAGCCACATGTCCACCAGAGCCATAATCGAGCAAACCATCGGTTTGCTGAAGATGCGCTTTAGATGCCTGGATAGATCAGGTGGAGCCCTGCAGTACTCAGCAGCCAGAGTCTCCAGAATTGTCGTGGTTTGCTGTGCACTTCACAACATGGCACAGCGTCGTGGCTTGCAGATTCCTGAGGACCAAGTGGCTCGTCACATATCCTTCTCAGATGAGGAGGAGGAGGAGGAGGAGGAGGAGGAGAGCGAAAACAAACATCTTGCAGAGGCCCATCAACCAGCGGCAGCAGTACGCGAGAACATTGCTGCCCGGGATGCAAGGAATGCACTCATCCTGGCCAGATTTGCTTAGCCTAGCCAATCAAGCACTTTTGCCTCGCAGCTTCTTACCTGAGCATCGACAATGGCCAAGAACCAAGGGATTCCTAGCAATTTGAACACCGTACTGACAATTGCAAGCAATCCTAAGCCCTCAATGTGGAAGTCCCATTCGCGAAATGACACACCGCACAACTACAGCAGTAGCCATCATATTTTTTATTTACAGTAATCATCTGATGGCTTTTTAACATAAAACATCAAAATTCACCCAAGTGACTACCCTTGTGACTATTTGTGCACTATCTTTCTCTTACGCGTGCTCCTACGTGGTGCTTCCCCTGTGGCTTCAGCAGATGTGGAGGCCACTTGCTCACTTTCTTGCTGCTCCTTTGGCGGGCATCCTCTGAGGTTGCGAACCTGTGAGGGCTCGGCAACAGTCTGCTGCTCCTGAGGCTGTGCAGGGGATGAGACGCCGATCTCAGTTGGGTGCGGACTCTGGTGGGGCTTTGACCGAGGACTTGTCAGTGGCCTGGAAGTATGAACGCTTGGAGAGGAGCCCCCACTTCCTTGTTCTCTGCAAACAACATCCCTCTCATGGGGCACTTCCACCTCAGCGCTTGCAAGTGGATTGAGAGCACGTTGCTGCACATCAGGGGGGCCATGGGGACCCGTATCTGCACTGGAAGTCCTACTCAGAAGGACTTCCATGAAGGTCTGGTTTCTGTGTTCAATAGATGACCATCGCTCCTCCAGAGATGTCATTCTATTCTGAACACTCACCATGTTTTCTGCACTCTGGCGACTTATCTCCTCCATGGCCGCAGCCATCCTCTCATCTACTGTAGCCATCCTTTCGATGGAGGTTGCCATCATTTGCACGGAGGTTGCCATCCTTTCCGTGGTGATGCATTCATGCGCCAATGACTCCACAAAGGCTCTGCTCATGTTCGAAATGGACTCCTCCATTCGCTCCACACTCGCAGCGACCCTGGAGACAAAACCTGCCAGAGACTCCTGCATCTGTTCCTGGAGTTCCAGCAGCACTGATCTTATGGATGGACCCAGAGGCAGAGGGTCGACATGCAGCTGAGCCGAGCTGGGAGAGTCCTGCGCCCTCCGACTAGGACTCTCCACTGCTGTCCCTGTCTCCACTATCTGCTGATGCTCACTTGTGAGCTGTGATACACCAGGTGACAACACTACTCTATCTCGAGATGTTCCCTCCGAGGTGTGAGTGTCTGCGCTGGTGCTGGGTGCGCTGATTCCTGCTGATGCTGTGCCCTCAGAGGTTGCAGCTTCCTCTGAGGAGTCTTGAGGCTCAGGCTGTTCCTCCTGGATAGTGGGGATGGGGGCTCTCGATGGTCCTGGGGGGGAGTAAAGGAAAGAGTCAGAGATGTGAGGCTAAGGTTACATGCACATTGCATATTGCAGATGATCATAAGTCCATCTGTTAGAGCCTCAGAATCATTATCAGCGACTCATGCAATGTCATTGAGAGAGATGGAAAACTATTCTGTCACCAGCTTGCTCTGATGCACCCATCTGTCCGTCCCCCACTTGGGAATCTTCCTCCACTCCCACCATCTCCAGGACCCCTCCTCCCAGGTGGTGAGCTGGGCTACTGAGGGTGGCCCTCCTCCTGTCCTCACTCTTCCCTTTTATTGTGAGCTCTCTTTTCCTGCAATGAGGGAGACAAGTGGAGTTTGAGTGAGAATGAAGGAGTGAGTGTAGAGAATCCACAGCATAGATGCTTAGAAGGAGACAAAGATGGAGTGAGGTGACAAGACCAAGGGCCCTCCCTGTGTGTTGTAAGTTGTAATTGCATCACAGTGATAGGGAGTGTGAGGGCTGCATAGTCGAATAGTTAGGTGAATATGACCATAGAGAGAGATGGAATGGGTAAGGGTGCATGGATGTCAGTGTCAAGTGGGATGTGGAGGAAGAGATTGCTAAAGCTGAGTGCTGGTGAGGAGAGGCAATGGGGATCAGATTGAGGGTGATGGGAAATTCATACTCACTTTTCCAGTGCGCAGAAGGTCATGAAGCCTCTTCCTGCACTGAAGCCAGGTTCTGCGGGTTATGGACAACGAGTTGACCTCCTCTGCCACCTGGATCCACACAGCCTTGGTTTGCTGGGGAGGCTTCTTCCTCCCTGAAGAAGGGAAGAGCACCTCTTTGTTTGCTCTTGCTCCCTCTACTAAAGCCTGCAGGGCAACGTTATCAAAGCGGGGTGCAGACCTAGGTCTCTGGCTGGCCATTCTTCCTGCAGGTGCCTCTAACATGCAAGGGCAAAAGCTTGGCAGTCTGCAGAAGAAGCAAGGCTTGTTGCAGACCTTAAATGCAGCAGCAATGATGATGTCATCGGAGGTGACTTTCAGACTGGAAAAACTCACTGACCATGGGTTCCCACACATTGGAACTCAATTGGCCAATTAGGTTAAAATGGCATCATTCTCCCACATCGATTTAGAATCGGGTGGGCAACACGAAATGCGGATTACACGACCCCAGCCCGCCCCGGTATCAAAATCCAGCCCCTCGAGTCTCTTCGCAGGGGGCAAGCAGAAGCCAAGCGCAAACAGTGGAAGGAGCGCACGTCAACCCAAGCACCCCACCCACCCGCCCCTTCAACCACCGTCTGCCCCACCTGTGACAGAGACTGTAGGTCCCGCATTGGACTCATCAGTCACCTGAGAACTCATTTTTAGTGTGGAAGCAAGTCATCCTCGGTTCCGAGGGACTGCCTAAGAAGAAGTATATTGTAATTGTATGGTGGTTATGGGAGTGTGCACTAGTTCACCAGTTTGTTGACACGAGTGTGCATATAGTGCAAACTATGCACATTTAAGGGTGGAAGCAATTCAGTTGGTCTTGGGTCCCGGGGTTCCATGGTTGGGGCTGCTATTGTTTCCTGGGATCAGGCAGGATGCTGCTATGAACTTACTGGTAGTTGGGCCTAGAAATCGGATTGTGCAGTGCCTGTTTTGCAGGTGAAAAACAGGTGCTGAAGGGTCCAATATGGCATGTGGAGTGCTCGCACTCATTCTGTGCAGGATATGTGCCACACACCATATTATTTAGGGTGACATGTAGTCATCCAGGCTACCTTCCTGAAACTGGCGTTAGGCCCAATACCTATTCTAATGGGGAGGGGCCTAACGCCTATTTCAGGTCTCATGTTAGATTGTGACTGAGCGTCAGTTTTCGCAGGCAAACAGCAGCCAAACCAACAGTCTTTAAATGGACTGCTGGAGGCTGCCATCAAAAAGGTAAGAACATTTTTTTTTACCGACCTGAATGTGGAGCCAGAAGGACCTGGGGTTTTCTTCCTGCCTTCGCAGCGATTAATGGCAAAATTTATTGAAAAAAACTTAAGAACACCAAAGCAATGTAACATAATATACAAACATCAAACTTGAGACAGAGACTATGGGGGAGAAATTCAGTATCGCCCCGTTTGGGGGGCAATTATCGGCCAAGCGCAAAGTTTAGCGCCTGGTGCTAATTATCGCCTCCGACGGCAAACTTGACTTTTATCGCCCCTGGAGGTGATTGGAGCGCTCAATCAGGCGCTATACACCTGTCTTAAGGCGTAAAGGCCGAGGAGCGAGGCGCTAACTCAGAGCGCGGGCGAAGCTCGGGTGATGTCAGTCAGCAATGGAACACAGACACACTTTTCTTACCACTTCTTAAAGGGAGGGTCAATCTTGCTCTCCAGCCACACGCTGCTCATTGCAGGCTTGAATCTCGTCGTGGACAGACCTGTGCCTGAAATCTTCAGCCAAGGACTATGGAGAGGGTCACGGAACGAGCTCAGCGCTTCAGCGACCGGGCCTTGGAGGTTCTGGTTGGCACGGTGGAGCGCCGAAGAGCAATGCTCTACCCAGAGAGTGGCAGGAGGCCATTGCCACGCGACTACAGAAGAGTGTGGAGGGAGGTGGCTCATCACGTCTCCTCCAGGAGCATGGTGCCCAGGACCCATACTCAATGTCGGAAAAAGTTCAACGACCTCACTCGGGTCGTTAGGGTGAGTGACTGTTTTTCAATACCACTCCATCCCTCCATCTCAACCTCACTCTATGGCCAGAGGGTCTTAAAACCCCAATGCCCAACACTCATCCAAGACCTATGGCCATCTCATAAAACACACACGCACATTCCACACCTTGCATACATTAAGGGCTATTCAACTATGGGAGGCACATCAGGCAAGACCATGGCTGCATACATTAAGGGCTTTCAACTATGGGAGGCACATCAGGCAAGACCATGGCTGCATATTTACTTTGACGCCGTCCTTTTTCTTGCAGGCCAAGCTATCTCACAACAGGAGACAGCAGCAACGGACGGGTGGAGGGAGGCCTCAGCTGCAACCCCTCAGTGATCTTGAGGAGCGCGTCCACAGGATTGTGGCAAGCCGGGTGATCGGTCCCATCGCCACTGGAGAGGCCGACCCCATTCTGGACAGCAATGGTAGGGTCATCAGCTTTCTCTCCTCTCTCATTCCACTTGTCCCTCACAACACCAGCCTTTGACACTTTAAATCCAACTTACTAAATCGCTGCACTCCTTCCTCCCTTACTGCCCCCCTGTCCTCACGCTAAAGCCACTCTTGTACCTCCCTGCTTTCAGATGGTGATTCACCAGCTGAGGAGACGGGCCCTCAAGCTGCCAGTGGGAGTGAAGCCGCAGGCGAGGAGGAAGAGGAAGCCGGAGCCGCAGCGCCACCCTCTCCCGAGGAAGCCCATGCCCACACTGGGAACACGTCTTCCCTGGAGGGGAGCAGGGGGGAAGGGTCTGATGAGGGGGAAGCTCCAGGACCCAACGGGCTGCAGCAATGCGACGGGGGTAGGGAAGCTCGGGGGCCTTCTCCCTGGAGGGAGAGTAGGCCAGTGAGTCCTGCTGCACTGGACGCAGAGGAGGTGCGGCTCATCGCTGAAATGGACACCCAGGCGGTGGACATGCACACTCAGCTCATGGGTGCAGTGGGAAGGGTGCCCGATTGCATTGATGCACTGGCAAGGAGTGTGGAGCACTACGCTGTAGCACAGGTGGACGCCACGCAAATGCTTTGTGCTGCAATTCAGTCACTGGCTGCCGTGATCCAATCTCAGACTGCTCTCATGCAGTCTCAGATTGAGGCCACGCAAGCACTAACTGCTGCCATCGTCGCTGGTTCGGCCACATTGCCCCGGGGCTCTCACGGCGCCGCAGCAGGCCAGCAATCTGTGCTCCAGCAGATTGCTCTGGATGCTGAGGTGCTGCCCCGTGGGAGTGCCAGTGTGTCGGTCGAGCAGGGAGTTGCTGTCTTCTCTCAGGATGACAGCATTCCTGCTCCCACCAGTGTCACTTCCCCATTGCACTTGCCACTGCTTGTAGCCCAGACTGCTGCCGCCCATGCAGAGTTGGTGCAGTCTGCAGCCGGGCCCTCCAGGCCCAGAGCTGGTCGAGGGTGTCCTTCAAGGGCATCTGTAGTCTCAGGATCTGACATTCAGCAGCCTTCCACAAGCCTTGCTGCAGCCACTGGGGCCCCATTAAGGAGGAGCAGTAGGGTGGGAAGAGGGTAAGTGCGCAAGGGATGGAGATCACCCTTGAAGGGCAAAAAGTAGGAGGTCTCAGGAAATGTTGGGAATGTTTTTATTAAAGACCGAGGTTCGTGTGATAACTTTCGTTTAGTGTTTTGGCCATTATCTCCATGTTGTGAGAACCAGTTATTTTAATTAATGATTTTTTGTGTTTGTTTCTATTAGTTTGTCATGAATAAATGACACACACAGAGTTTGTAAAATAAAAAAGTTGTTGTATTCAAAATGTACATGTTTGGCCTTTGGAATCATTGCTGCCTTGGCCGGCTATAGGGGTAGCGGGTTGCATTCCATCATGTTGTTCTCCATGCCAGAAGCCATCTTCTGAGTAGGGGCCTAGAAGCGGCTTGTTATCAGCCGTTGACAGACAGCCCTTGCAGTTTCAATATTGTGGGCCTCCCTCCCGCCTTGGTGCTGCTGCTGAACATCCTCCTCCTCTTCCTCCTCCTCCTCCTCCTCTTCCGGTGGTGCACCAAGGCCTGGTGGCATTGGCTGGGTCCTGAAGATTGCAAGGTTATGAAGAATGCAGCAAACAACTATGAAGAGGGAGACGCGCTCAGGAGAGTACTGCAGGGCTCCTCCTGAGTGGTCCAGACAGCGGAACTGTTGTTTGAGCACGCCGATCGTCTGCTCAATGATGGTCCTGGTGGCAATATGGCTCTCATTGTACCGCAGCTCGGCAGGGGTGTTGGGGTTACGGAGCGGTGTCATCATCCCCGAGGAGCCAACCACTTGGCTGATGCGGTGCCTGGAAAAGGTCTGGCACAGCAGTCTGGCGCAGGATGAAAGCATTGTGGCTGCTGCCAGGATAGAGGGCATTGACGGCGAGTATCAGCTGTCTGTGGTCACAGACCAATTGGACATTTAAGGAGTGGAACCCCTTGCGGTTTTGGAATATCTCTGCATTCTCATGCGGTGCCCGCAATGCCACATGCGTGCAGTCAATGGCGCCCTGCACCATGGGGAAGCCCGCTATCCTCGCAAAGCCCAATGCTCGTTCATACTGTTTGGCCTGGGTCATCGGGAAAGAGATGTACTGGCGTCTCCTTTTATAGAGGGCATTTGTGATCTCCCGGATACAACAATGGAATGCGATCTGGGAGATATTGGCGATGTCCCCAGTAGCTGCTTGAAAAGAGCCGGTGGCATAAAAATTCAGAGCCACTGTGACCTTCACTGCCACCGACAGAGATGTCCTGGTCCTCAGTTGAGGCTGCAGATCTGGCTGCAGCAGGTGGCAGAGCTCAGTGACCACCTCCTTGCTGAAGCGCAGCCTGCGCAAACACTGGCCATGATTGCCACTCTCTCTCTGCGTCTCTGATGCCTCCGATTCTCCAGGCACATGATGACGCCCCGAATCAGTGCAGCCCCCATAGTCTTTTGACAATCGAAGTAATGAAGGTCAAATCCAAAAGAACCTGCAAAGTGCTGCTCAGTAGCCAAAACTATTTCACACCTACATTGGGGAGACCAAACGCAGATTGGGTGACCGCTTTGCGGAACACCTCCGTTCAGTCCGTAAGGGTGACCCCGAGCTTCCGGTCGCCTGTCATTTTAATTCACCTCTCCACGCCCACTCAGACCTCACCGTCCTCGGCCTCGTGCATTGTTCCACGGAAGCTCAGCGTAAGCTCGAGGAACAGCACCTCATCTTCCGATTAGGCACTTTACAGCCTTCCGGACTCAATATCGAGTTCAACAATTTCAGATCATAACCTCGGCCCCTACCACATATATGTATACATTTTATCCACCCTTTTGGTTTGTGCCTTTTCCCTTTTTTTTCTGTCGCTCCCCCCACGTCAGCCGTCTCTCATTCTGCCAGCATTTCACACTTCACACTTCTAAGCCACCTTTTGTTTCTTAACCTGTCCTATTACCATCTCGTCTTGCCTTGAGCATCTCTTAATGTCTCTACTTACCATAGACCACCCCTTTTGTTCTTTTATTCCTCCCCCCAGCCTCCCCCTTGCTTTTTTATCTATTTAATTTCCTGCTTTTTTCTCAGTTCTGATGAAGGGTTTCGACCTGAAACGTTAACTCTGTTTCTCTCTCCACGGATGTTGCCTGGCCTGCTGAGTTTTTCCAGCGTTTTCTGTTGTTGTTTCAATTTTCCAGCATCCGCAGTATTTTGCTATCGTACTTCACACAGCGTTGACTCTCTGCAGAAGTCTCTCTCTCTCAGAATCTCTCTCTTTCTCTCTGTCAGAATGAGTGGTGCAAAAATGTCTCCCACAAATAAAGGCAGGAAGAGGGCGCCTTTAAATAGCACTCCCTCAGCCCCTTGTCGACTGCAAAACGTTCCACTCTCCCTGTCGTTGCTTGCGGCAGGCGGAAAGGAAGGGGGCACCACTCAATATCCAGTCCGGGGCGCTACTGGGGCGTTGCACGCTTGACTGACATCACGATCTGCGTGCGCAGGAGATCGGGGCGGTAGAGTTTAGCGCCGCTGCAAAAACTCTGGTCAATTTCACGAGCGGCGCTAACATCGCCGCGCCCGGGCGCTAGTTGCGTTGCGCCCCATTAGCGCTCTCTTAGGGCGCTAACGGGAGGCGCTAAGCAACCGTATTTTTCCCCCTATTAGTTTCTCCATTTTGCCACCTCTCTACTATTGAAAACTTTGACCCTTCCCGGAGTACAGTTCCATGGATTCTGGTTGCTCTCCAGTACTTTACCCAAGTTGCAATATTCCTATGTGAGTCTTGACAATGAATGTTGACAGGCTATCTGGCCCAGGAAGGGAGGAGGGGCGGTAAGTGGAGGGGGGGAGCGGTGGTGGTGGGCAAGGCAGAGTCATCACAGCCGAACCCAACCCTTTTCTGACCTGATGCCACGCACGCACAATTCCTGTTGGGATTGCTGTTTCAGGAACCATGTTTGGCTCCCCCCTCCCCCCATCCCAATCCCAGCATGCTTCGGCTAATTGTAGTGCCCCGACTGCGAGCAGCTGGTTCGGCCTAAGGCTGCAAATCAAACCTGGGACCTTTCCCATCTGTACGGCTGAGCTCCGAACTGGATTAACTCACTGTGCCATTAAGGGGAGCTTGAAAATTCGACTTAAAATTATGTTTCCCATTGCCGTTGAACTCCTGTTAATCATATCTTATAAAGTAATCTCACTAAATTCTCACAAGAGATCTCCTTTTTTTAAATTTAAATTTGTATCTGTTTTAGACCTGTATTAAATGCTTTTTATGGTTTTTGTTTTCGGGGTTTCTTCCACTGAAGTTATGGTGGACATGGAGAACCCCAACGGAAATTCACCCTCGTCATTTTTTTTGGCAACGTTGAAAATATCAAAGCGATAAAGCAGCCTAAACGTTAAAAGATTCAGTGCATTATTAATAGTCTTATGCTCACCGCTAAAAATAATATAAAAAAAGAGAAATTCCATGAAGGATGTCTCTGGATGTCATCTGAAGATGTCAATGAAACGAGGCAGGAAGACAAACCTAAGGGATCATCATCCATTCGGTCAGGCTGGAGCGTGCAAGAGCTTCAGCCCCGGTCATTCTTATTTCATGTGATTTGTCAGTTCAAGGATGAAAAATTTGATAAAACCCTAAGGAGCTGAGTTATGCTGTCACTTGTACTTATTGGGTATAATTCTGTCATTTCACTGACTCGGGCCTAACGTCACGTTCAATGGCTTGGGGTTCAAGGGTTGAACTGAGCTCACATTGCCTTGACATGACAAGTATCTGAAGAGAGTAACTGAGAAGAGACAGCAGATGATCAGTGACCATCATTCATATTTCACTTTGACTACATGTTGCATTCATAGCTAATAGTTCCCAAAGGAATATAAATACAATTGGTTATATTAAATACGCATGGTCATTTTAATTAAGAGCTCTTTGGTTAAATGAGACTATTAACCAGATACGCACCATATATTGACAGAGGGAATTAGCCATTGAGCTTTGTCCTTCTGGTATGAATTTGAGGGACAAAAAAGTGCATATTTTAAAAATTCATTTATGGGATGTGGGCGTCGCTGGCAAGGCCAGCATTTATTACCCATCCCCAATTGCCCTTGAGAAGGTGGTGGTGAGCTGCCTGCTTGAACCGCTGCAGTCCATGGGGTGAAGGTACTCCCACAGTGCTGTTAGGGAGAAAGTTCCAGGATTTTGACCCAGCGACGATGAAGGATCGGCGATATACTTCTAAGTCAGGATGGTGTGTGACTTGGAGGGGATCTTGGGGGTGGTGGTGTTCCCATGCGCCTACTGCCCTTGTCCTTCCAGGTGGAAGAGGTCACGGGTTTGGGAGGTGCTGCCGAAGAAGCCTTGGCGAGTTGCTGCAGTGCATCTTGTAGATGGTACACACTGCAGCCACGGTACGCCGGTGGTGGAGGGAGTGAATGTGGATGTGATTGTCGAATGATTTTTAACTAAATTATTCTTGAATTCTGAAAGGAAGTTAAACTATGCCTTAAAAAGCAGCTTTTGAGAATATGTAAGTATGTGATGGCATTTCATTAAGTGATGATTTCTTTTATCTGTAACATGTCTACATTCAGATCAAGTACTATTGGACTGAAAGCCCCCTAATGTTCTGAAATGCCGAGTTGGCAGCGTGGGTTGTTTGTGGGCTGTAATGTACACGAGAATCTGATTCATATCTTATAACTGTGAATTTTTTTTGAAAAAGGATTACCTTTGTAGTTCGACAATTATTGAAGAATTTAATCAAAGGATAATTTAATTTTTTAACACATTAAAATAAATCTTGTTATCTCCTTATAATTGGTGGTGCAAGTAATATCTGCTCTTTGTCTGAATCACAAATGACGAGCTGAATTCTGCATACATTCCCACTCATGTTTTGTTCTCTATGTTCTTGCTTGTGTGACTGTGACGAATGTTGGGGTTATTACTGGGGTGGCTTTTTGCAGGTTATCTTTTCATGTTCCCAACCAGTTAACAGTGTCATTTCCATCTTGTCTCATTGTAAGCAAGCTTCTCCTCAGGCAGCCTATTTACTCAATAGTCGCTAGAATTGGCTGCACGCATCAATTTGACATTACACGATAATCCACCTTCTTTTCCTATTTAAACCAACAGATGTCATTTTGTTAGATTCTCCTTATCTTCTCTGACACGAGGCTGGCAATAAGAACATTGCCGTGCATTGAGGAGGTATGAGGCAGTCTGCACAGAGTGGGATCAAAAGGGAGTGGACTTAAACAGAGTGTTTTATTCGGGAATTTGGAAAGAGTGGGAATTCGGAGAAGAGGGGGAAGGAGTTGCTGCTTTTTGTCTACACTACTTGTAGTGCTTTGTGTTACAGGTAGATATTTAATTTCAATACCCATAACTTAATCTAGATCAAGTAGTCAAGAAACTACACAGTAAACTAAGTTACCTAATTACAAATTTAATTAAATAAAACAAGGTCATATAGGGATGGCAGTGCAGGTGGTGCGCCACAACTGCAGCATGTGGGAGTTTGTGGAGAGCATTGTGATCCCGGACAACCACGTTTGCAGTAAGTGCCTGCATCTTGAGGAACTTCAGCTCAGAGTTGTTGAGCTGGAGTCTGAGGTGCAGACATTGCGGGGCATCAGGGATGGGGAGAGTTACCTGGACACTTTGATCCAGGAGGCAGTCACACCCCTTAGGTTAGATAGTGATGCAGGTCTGGTTAGTGGTCAGGGACAGGAGGGTGTGACTGCAACTCAGGCAGGTAAGGGGACCCCAGGTGCAATGCTGGAGGAGCCTCAGCCTTTGCCCTTGTCCAACAGGTATGAGGTTCTTGCTGTCTGTGCAGATGAGGGAAAAGCCTGCAGGATGGATGAGCAAGCTGACCATGGCACCATGGTGCAGGAGGCCATTCAAGTGGGGGGAGTGAAAGGGAATGTAGTTGTGGTAGGGGACAGTATAGTCAGGGAGATAGATTCTGTTCTCTGCAGCCGCAACCAAGAGTTCCGAAGGTTGTGTTGCCTGCCCGGTGCCGGGTTTAAAGACATCTCCTCGCAGCTGGAGAAGAACTTGGAGTGGGAGGGAAAGGATCCAGTTGTCGTGGTCCACGTAGGAACCAACGACATAGGTAGAACTAGGAATGAGGTTCTGCTGAGGGAGTTTGAGGAGCTAGGATCCAAATTAAAAAGCAGAGCCTCAAAGGTAATAATCTCTGGATTGTTACCTGAGCCACGCGCAAATTGGCATTGGGATAAACAGGTTAGAGTTTTAAATGCGTGGCTCAATGAGTGGTGTGGGAGAAAGGGCTTTCAGTTCATCGGGCACTGGCACCAGTACTGGGGAAAGAGGGAGCTGATCCGTTGGGACGGGCTCCACTTACGGACTGGGACCAGTGTCCTGGCGAACCGAATAACTAGGGCAGTAGAGAGGGCTTTAAACTGATGAAGGGGAGGTGGGAGGATTCAGGAAAGAGCAAATTTAAAAGCAGCGAAAGAAATGTCAAGGCTCTAGAGCAGAGTAGAATTTTGGATAAAAATAAGCAGAGTGGGTCAGTAAGGGACAGCGATAGTAACAAAGGTAATAGGCATCAGTGGCTAAGGTGACATTCGGGAAAAATAGAAATAAGTCAAAGCTAAAGGCATTATATCTGAATGCTCGAAGCATTCACAACAAAATAGATAAATTAATAGCGCAGATTGAAATTAACAGGTTTGATCTAATAGCAAAGCGGAGACGTGGTTGCAAAGTGGCCAAGGTTGGGAACTAAATATTCCAGGATACTTAACTTTTAGAAGAGATAGGCAAAATGGAAAAGGAGGAGGGATAGCCTGATAATAAAGGATGGGATAAAGACAGTAGAGAGAAAGGATCTTAGCTCCGAAAATCAAGAAGTAGACTCAGTTTGGGTGGATCTAAGAAACAGCAAGGGACAGAAAACATTGGTGGGAGTTGTTTATCGACCCCCAAAAAGTAGTTGTAATATAGGGTAGAGTATAAATCAGGAAATTAGTGGCGCATGTAACAAGGGTAATACAGTAATCATGGGGGACTTTAATCTACATATAGACTGGGCAAACCAAATTTGTAGTCGTAGTGTGGAGGACGACTTCATGGATTGTATGCAAGATAGTTTTCGAGATCAGTATGTTGAGGAACAGGCTATTTTAGATCTAGTATTGTGCAATGAGAAAGGGTTAATTAATAACCTTGTAGTAAAAGGGCCTTTAGGGAAGAGTGACCATAATATGATAGAATTTTATATAGAGTTTGAAAGTGATTGAGTTAAATCTGAAACTAGGGTCTTAAATCTAAACAAAGCAAATTACGTAGGTATGAGGGGCGAGTTGGCTAAGGTAGATTGGGAAACTACATTAAAAGGTATGATAGTGGATGAGCAATGGCTAGCATTTAAAGAATTCCTACATAATTTACAACAAATATACATTCCTTCAAGGCACAAAAACCCCACAGGAAAATTGGTCCAACTGTGGCTAACAAGAGAAGTTAAAGATAATATTAGATCAAAGGAAGAGGCTTATAATGTTGTCAAAAAGAGTAGTAAGCCTAAGGATTGGGAGGATTTTAGAATTCAGCAAAGGAGGATCAAGAAATTGATAAAGGGAAAATACAATATGAGAGTAAATTAGCGAGAGACATATAAACAGACTGTAAATGCTTCTATAGGTATGTAAAAAGGAAAAGATTAGCGAAAGTAAATGTGGGTCCCTTACAGGCTGAGACAGAAGAAATTATAATGGGTAATTATGGCGGATTGCCACCTAAACGGGCATTATCCACTTTTCCGTCCGTGGACAATATATCGAGCACCTTCCCTTTAAGGCACCTTACCTTTAAGGCAGGAGTGGGCGGGGCCTCAGGATTTTTCCAGAGAATTCTGGGAGCAGTCTGTTCAGCCATTTTGTACCATGCAGTTGTATATAAAAGTCTCTTGTTTTCCACACATGGATTCAGCCTTAATTCGTGTTTCGCGGCAGCCTTAACATTGGTGACCCCGACGCTCAGAACGTATTCCGAGCACTGCAATGGCGGACACGAATGCAGTTTCCGTGAAACTGCCGGAGTTTTGGGAAAACCAGCCTGAAGCCTGGTTTCTCCAAGCTGAATCTCGCTTCCGGCTGCGAAACATCACCACAGATGGGACGAAGTACGACTATCTCGTCACATCACTCGGTAGCGCCACAGTTTCGAAGGTTTGGACAGCACTGCAGAACCCACCAGAGGAAGGCAAGTACGCACATCTCAAGACAGCGCTCCTTAAAAAATTTACGGACTCGGCATATCAGCGAAACTGCCACCTCCTCGACCTTCCAGACCTCGGTGATGCCTCACCGTCAGACCTCCTCTCCCACATGCTCTCCCTCACCGATGAGAGCCCACCCGGATCCCTCTTTCGCACGCTGTTCATCCGCCAGCTCCCTCTCAGCATCCGCCCAGCGATCGTGGCGTCCGGCCTCACGAACCTGGAAACCCTGGCCGATGAGACCGACAAGCTGCTGTCCGCTCACTCCAGCCGCGACGTCACTCCGGACCTGGCAGCCAATGCCTGGGCGCGCCCCTCACCGGCCACCACGCGGCCACAAGGGCCTGCCACCAGGCCCACGGGGCCTTCACGCCGCACTAACCCGGGCCACTGTTACTACCACGCACGGTTCGGCGCCAGGGACTCAACGGTGCACACCTCCCTGCTCTTTCAAGTCCGCCCCCGTACCAGCCCTCGCGATGGCCGTGGGCCACGCGGGCTCCCTGCTGTTCGTCACGGATGACAAAACCGGCCGCCGGTTCCTGTGCGACACTGGAGCTCAGCACAGCATCATCCCGGCCTCCTCCCTCGACATCCAAAAGGGCGAATGAGGACTGGCGCTGGCTGCTGCTAATGGCTCGGAAATCCGGACCTATGGCACCTGGACAGTCACCCTCGACCTCGCTGGTCGCCGCTACCGATGGGAGTTCATCACTGCCAAGGTGCTCTCCCCTCTCATCGACGCAGATTTCCTGTGCACCCACGGCCTACTGGTAGACATCCCTCGTCACCGCCTCGTGGACATGAATACCATGTCCCCCATCCTGGGCGCCATGGCCCCCCATCAACCCGCCGACATGGCGTCACAGTGCCACGCCCGGGCCACGGATGACTACTCGGCACTCTTGGCCGAATTTCCGGCCCGTACCAATCCGACCTTCTCCGCGGAGGCCGCCAAACACGGGGTGGAACAGTTCATCCCCACCACAGGCCCCCCAGTGTATGCCCACGCCCGCAGCTGGACTCGACCAAACTGGAGATCGCGCGGACCGAGTTTGCCACCATGGAACAGCTCGGCATCATCCTCCGCTCCAACAGTCCCTGGGCCTCCCCACTCCACATCGCCCCCAAACCAGGCGGAGGTTGGCGCCCTTGCGGGGATTACCGCCGCCTCAACGACGCCACCACCCCTGATCGGTACCCCGTGCCGCACTTTCAGGACTTCTCGGCTAGACTGGCCGGCTGCTCAGTCTTTTCCAAGGTCGACCTGGTGCGTGGCTACCACCAAGTCCCCGTCCACCCCGCGGACGTCCCCAAGACGGCCGTAATCACCCCCTTCGGCCTGTTCGAGTTCCTGCGTATGCCCTTCGGCCTCAAAAACGTGGCCCAGGCATTCCAACGGCTCATGGACTCGGTCCTTCGGGACCTGAAGTTCCTATTCGTCTACCTGGACGACATCCTGGCAGCCAGTTCCTCCAAGCAGGAACACCTCGAACACCTTCGCCTCCTGTTCGGCCGCCTCAGCGACCACGGGCTCATCCTCAGCCCAGCCAAATGCCAGTTCGGCCTGGACAAGATCGACTTCCTCGGCCACCACATCACCCATGCTGGGGCCATTCCCCTGCCCACCAAGGTGCAGGCCGTCCAACAATTTCCCCGCCCCACCACCATCAAAGGCGTCCAGGAGTTCCTCGGGATGGTGAATTTCTATAACCGCTTCATCCCCAAAGCGGCGTCCCTCAAGAGGCCCCTGTATGAAGCCCTCCGGGGCAAGAGCGGCAAGATGGCGGTCGAATGGACGGCAGACGCGTCCGCCGCCTTCGACTCCACCAAGACCGCGCTCGCCAACGCCACCCTGCTCGCGCACCCACGGCCCAATGCCAGGGTAGCGCTCACCACGGAAGCCTCCGATCACGCGGTCGGCGCCGTGTATGAGCAGTGGGTCGACGGCGCCTGGCAACCACTTGCCTTCTTCAGCCGCCAACTACGCCCCCCGGAGGTCAAGTACAGCACCTTCGACCGTGAGCTCCTCGCGCTGTTCCTGGCGGTCCGCCATTTCCGGTTTTTGCTTGAGGGCCACCCCTTCACTGCATTTGTCGGCCACAAGCTCCTGACATCCGCAATGGCAAAGACAACCGACCCCTGGTCCGCCAGGCAGCAGCGCCAGCTCACGGCAGTGTCTGAGTTCACCACGGACATCCAACACGTCTCCGGCCGAGACAATGTGGTAGCCAACTGCCTCTCCCGCCCCGCCATCCATGCCGCACACCTGGCAGTTGACTACGCTCAACTCGCAGCAGACCAGATCACCGACCCTGATCTGCTCTCCGCACCCACCAACCTACCAGGGCTACACGTGGCCGACGTCGCCTGTGGCCCGACTGCAGTCACGGTCAAGTGCGACATATCCCTATGTCAACCTCGGCCCGTCGTCCCTACGTCCTGGCGCCGCTGGGTATTCGACATTCTCCACAACCTCTCCCACTCCGGCGCCTGCGCATCCATCAAATTGGTAGCCAACCGCTTTGTCTGGCGTGGCCTTCGCAATGATGTGCCTAATTGGGCCTAGCCTGCCAACGGGCCAAGGTACAGCAACACACGAAAGCACCCTTCGAGGAGTTTACCGTCTCGTCGCGGAGATTCGATCACATCCACGTGGACATCGTCGGGCCCCTGCCGCCGTCGCAAGGCCACACGCACTTGCTGACCATCGTTGACCGCACCACACGCTGGCCCGAGGCAATTCCACTGACCTCTACCACCACCGCCGACATCGCCAGAGCCTTCGTCAGCACCTGGGTCGCACGGTTCGGCGTTCCCTCCGACATGACGTCGGACAGAGGTCCACAATTTACCTCTGAACTCTGGGCCGCCGTCGCACGCAATCTCGGGGTGACCATTCACCGCACCACAGCGTACCACCCCCAAGCCAACGGACTGTGTGAGCGGTTCCACAGATCCTTGAAGGCATCTCTTCGAGCCAGCCTCCAGGATGGTGCCTGGACCGACCGACTCCCGTGGGTCCTCCTCGGCCTGCGCACCGCGGTTAAAGAAGACCTCCACGCATCGGCAGCAGAGCTCGTGTACGGTCAGCCGCTGCGCGTACCCGGCGAGTTCCTGCCCACCGCCACGACACCCTGGTCAGCCGACCAGCAACGCCACGACTTCGCCTCACCGGCGCTGCAGTTCGCCCCGGTGCCCATTGCCCGACACGGCGAATCCACCTCACACGTCCCACTAAGCCTGCACCAGGCACGATTTGTTTTCGTCCGGCACGACGCCCACCACGGACCCCTTCAACCCCCGTACGACGGGCCCTACAAGGTGTTACAGGCTGGGGACAAATTTTTCACCCTGCAAGTGGGCGACAGGACCGAAAAATTGTCGGTTGACCGACTCAGGTCAGCACACTCGGAGCCCGGTGAGCAGGTCTCTGTAGCTCGTCCACCTCCATGCGGCCGACCTGCCCTCAAGCCGGTTTACCCGGCTGCTCCACGCCCGGCCGTTCCACGTCCACCGGCGTCCTACAAGAGCCGCTCCGGCCGGCCCATCAGACCGCCGCACCGTCTCGTCCACACCTCCTAAGCGGATTCTGGGGGGAGCTGTGTGGCGGATCGCCACCTAACCGGGCATTATCCACTTTTCCGTCCGTGGACAATATATCGAGCACCTTCCCTTTAAGGCCCCTTACCTTTAAGGCAGGAGTGGGCGGGGCCTCAGGATTTTTCCAGAGAATTCTGGGAGCAGTCTGTTCAGCCATTTTGTACCATGCAGTTGTATTAAAAAAGTCTCTTGTTTTCCACACATGGATTCAGCCTTAATTCGTGTTTCGTGGCAGCCTCAACAGAATAAGGAAATGGTAGAGAAATTAAACAAATACTTTGGGCTCGATTTTGTCATTGGGGTGGGCTGGGGTCGTGTCATCCGCTTTTCGTGTTAGCCACCCGACTCCAATTGGATGTGGGAGAATTATTCGATTTTCCCCTAATTGGGCAATTGAGTTCCAGCATGTGGGAACCCATGACCCAATTAGTTTTTTCAGTCTGAAAGTCGCCTCTGATGATGTCATCATTGCTGCTGCATTTAAGGTCTGCAAAGACTGGGAAGCTTTTGGCCTTTGCTGTGAGAGGGACCTGGAGGCAAAATGGGCAGCAGGAGACCTAAGTCTGCTCCCAGATATTTTTGCACCACCACCACCACCACTACTCCAGGCTCCAAAGTTCCACAACAATGGTTATGACTGCTAAAAGTTCCCCCAGAATGATGATGGATCAAATCTCCTTCTTAATGGTGGACCTGCAGATGATAGTCAGCAATCCAAGTGTGCTACCGCCAGGTTTCACCGTCGTGTTTCAGAGGAGGTGTGCATCATGTTGGAAAAGTGTTACAATCAGAACGGCCTCTCAAAATGGGATTATACAGGCAATTAAGTGGTTGTTAAGGGCCTTAAGGGCCTATCCCGCCTCTTGGAGGCGAGACGGAGACGGGATCAGATACCATGCATTTGGGAAAATTGCTCGGAGGTGGGGTTGGGCCCGCCCACCATTTTGTGCAATTTTAACACCCCACACGCCTCCATTCCCGCCTCCTCGGGCCTGGCAAAATCGAGCCCTTTGTGTCTGTCTTCACGGAAGAAGACGCAAAAAACTTCCCAGAAATAGTGGAGAACCAAGGGTCTAGCGAGAATGAGGAGCTGAAAGAAATTAGTATTAGTAAAACAAAATACTGGAGAAATTAATGGGACTGAAAGCCGATAAATCCCCTGGACCTGATGGCCTACATGCTAGGGTTTTAAAAGAGGTGGCTATAGAGATAGTGGATGGATTGGTTGTCATTTTCCAAAATTCCATAGATTCTAGAATGGTTCCCGCTGATTGGAAGGTAGCAAATGTAACCCCACTGTTTAATAAAGGAGGGAGAGAGAAAACAGAAAACTACAGACCAGTTAGCCTGACATCAGTAGCAGGGAAAATGCTAGAATCTATTATTAAGGACGTGGTAACAGGGCACTTAGCAAATAATAATGGAATTGGGCAGAGTCAACATGGATTTATGAAAGGGAAATCGTGTTTGACAAATCTGTTAGAGTTTTTTGAGGTTGTAACTAGCAGAATAGATCAGGAGGAACCAGTGGATGTGGTGTATTTGGATTTTCAGAAGGCATTCGATAAGGTGCCACACAAGAGGGTATTAAACAAAATGAGGGCTCAAGGGATTGGGGGTAAAATACTAGCATGGATTGAAGATTGGTTAACAGACAGAAAACAGAGAGTAGGAATAAACGGGTCATTTTCGGGTTGACAGGCTGTAACTTGTGGGGTACAGTAAGGATCAGTGCTTGGGCCTCAGCTATTCACAATCTATATCAATGATTTGGATGAAGGGACCAAATGTAATATATCCAAGTTTGCTGATGATACAAAGCTAGGCGGGAATGTAAGTTGTGAGGAGGATGCATAGAGGCTTCAAGGGGATATAGACAGGCTAAGTGAGTGGGCAAGAACATGGCAAATGGAATATAATGAGGAGAAATGTGAAGTTATCCACTTTGGTAGGAAAAATAGAAAAGCAGAGTATTTTTTAAATGGTGAGAGATTGGGAAATGTTGGTGTTCAGAGGGACCTGGGTGTCCTTGTGCACAAATCACTGAAAGTTAACATGCAGGTACAGCAAGCAATTAGGAAAGCAAATGGTATGTTGGCCTTTATTACCAGAGGATTTGAGTATAAGAGTAAAGACGTCTTACTGCAATTATATAGGGCCCTGGTGAGACCACACCTGGAGTATTGTGTGCAGTTTTGGTCTCCTTACCTAAGGAAGGCTATACTTACCATAGAGGGAGTGCAACTAAGGTTCACCAGACTGATTCATGGGATGGGGTGATTGTCCTATGAGGAGAGATTGAGTAGACTAGGCCTATATTCTCGAGGTTTTAGAAGAATGAGAGGTGATCTCATTGAAACATACAAAATTCTTACAGGGCTTGACAGGGTAGACGCAGGGAGGATGTTCCCCCTGTCTGGGGAGTCCAGAACCAGGGGTCACAGTCTCAGAATAAGGGGTCGGCCATTTAGGACTGAGATGAGGAGAAATTTCTTCACTCAGAGGGTGGTGAATCTTTGGAATTCTCTACCCCAGAGGGCTGTGGAGGCTCAGTCGTTGAGTATATTCAAGACAGAGATCGATAGATTTTTGAATATTAAGGGAACCAGGGGTATGAGGTAGAAGATCAGCCATGATCTTATTGAATGGCGGAGCAGGCTCGAAGGGCCAAATGGTCTACTCCTGCTCCTATTTCTTATGTTCTTATGTAATTTAGTTCCAACATCGACAGGACAGGGTACTTCAAAAGGTGCCACATGCAAACCCACCTGACAGTTTTCTTTCCAATAAATTAGTAAACCCTCTTGCTCCTAGATTATTTACATAACAACATATCTATAGTCGAAACTAATAAATATATTACTGCTTTGTCAAAAAATAATACATCATGTTAGGGGTCAAGGGTTTTATAAACTGCCGCAGAAATCAGCATATTTTACAATTGATCCAGCAATTTGGTCTGAAAAGACAGAGAGAAAAAAATTAAAAAAAAATGTCTATTTGTGTCAAGGTGATTGGATTTTTAAAACGTACTGTTTGTGAAAAGCATTTAGCACTGGATACTTAAGAGTGGGGAGTTAGTCTTCTATACACTGGGAATGACTGGGGCATAGTTTAGTGCTTTGGAATATGGTGTTTGGACCAGCTCTGTGTGAATATGGAATCTGTTTGACATACATGACAGTGAAATATCATTGTACACAATATAATGTAACAAAGGGAGTTGGTCATGGAACAGGGTTGACAGAAGCTAAGAAGTAATCCCCAGTGTCCTGTTGTCTAGTTAAGGATGCTGTATGGATTGAACCATCATATTAGGAGGTTGTATGTCGTGGGGCAGGAGAGTGAGAAAAAGGTGATAGAGATGAATATAGACCAAGTTTCCGATTTGAATGGCAAATTCTAAAATCAAATAGTTTTACAATAGTCTTTTAAGTGCAGCATATAAAAAACTACGTATGTTAAATAGTGTTTTGTAGGCTCACTATTCCTCATCTAATTTTTCAACTTCCTGCCTCTCACAGGCCAATGGTCCCCTGCTGTCAGAAGGGTAGGGTAAGCAATCTGCTCCCGTGCCACTGCCAATGCTCCTCTTGGCTGACTGTGAGGAGATGCACAAGTGTCCTGGCAACTATTACCTTTCTGCTTTTTTTCCTTCCTCTGAAGAGCAGCCACCTGCCCTTTGCTCAGTGCCTCCCCAATGAACTGACCCCATCACGAACTTAGAGTGGGCAAAACAGTGTCTACATTACTCCACTCCATATGGTGCAGCTACTTCAACGTGCTGGTACCATATCACCTGTAAATATCATTCTCCCTCCTCCAAATTGTCTACCCTCATGTAAAAGCACAGACTTACGCTGGGGTACAGTTCCGCAAGCATCAGCAACCTTCGCATAGCTCACCCCAACTGCCCATTCTTCATCTGTCAGTCTAGACAGTGAGTGTCAGCAGACTACTTGACTAGACGACATTGTCGCCGAGTGCGTTCCTGCCCTCATTCAAAATCCACACATGGAAACTTAGCACCAGGAATCATTGGATGGTGATCAAAAGTGTGAACCATGGTTGATTCTTTTCCCTTCCCTAGCCCAAGAGCCAAGCGACCAATAGAAGCTTCGCTATTACGGGCTTGGCTGAGATCAGCTAACTCAACCTCGCTGGCGATCACACTTTGGATCTTCCTGATCTGTTCAGCTCCACATAAACTTAGCCTTTGGTGGACTCCACCTATAAAGATATACTTTAAATTGTCTATCCTTAGCTCCCTCTGGGCTATTGCTGTGGTGGCCTGAATATGCTAAATTCAGCCATCATACATGTTCTTTCAGTGCATTAAAGAAAGGATTTGCTTTTATATAGCCCCTTTCACAACCTCAGGATATCCCAAAGCACTTTACTGCCAATGAAGTCATTGTTGTAATATATGAAACATAGCAGCCAATTTGCATATAGCAAGGTTCCACAAACAGCAATGAGATAATGACCAGATAATCAGGTTATTAGTGATGTTGGTTGAAGGATAAATATTGACCAGGACACCAAGGAAGAACTCCCCTGCTCTTCTTCAAATAGTGAGATTGGCCTGTGAGAAACAGAAGTGGCCTCGGTTTAACATCCCACCGAAAATACAGCACCTCCAACAACACAGCATTTCCTCAGCACTGCACTGAGATGCCAGCCTAGATTATGTGCTCGAGTTTTAGGAGAGGGACTTGAACCCAGAACCTTTTGATATAGAGGTGAGAGTGCTATCACTGAGCCATGGCTGACACTTAGGGCGCGATTTTCCCAATGGAGGCGGGTTGGAGGCTGGTTTCGGTTTGGGTGGGTTCCAAACCCGCCTCCACTGAGAGGTGGGAAAAAATTGCGATTTTCCCCTAATTGGCCAGTTGATCTCAGAGGTGTGGGTTCCCCTGGGCCAATTAGTCTTTTGGGACTGAAACTCGCCTCTGCTGATGTCACTTATCCAGCTTCATTTAAGGGCTGCTTGCTGCCTTGGTTCATTCCACTGGATTTTGGTCGATGGTGCACCACCTCCAAACTTTTATCTGCTTCAACAATGGACAACTCCAAGGCAAGGGCCTCCCCGAGGTTCTCCAATGAGGCGCTGGGGATGTTGGTTGAGCGGGCGAGAGCCAGCAGGGAGATGCTCTTCCCCTCATCTGGGAGGAAGAGGCCTCCCAAAGAAAGCAAGGGACATCACCTCCAGATCAGTGTGCAGCAGAACATGGCTGCAGTGCTGTAAAAGGTTCAATGACCTTGTAAGATCAGGCAAAGTGAGTATAGCCATCAGCTTGACCCTCCTTCTGCTCCCCTTCTCCTCTCATCACCAGCACTCTGCATTGTCAATCTCCTCCTCCACATCCCACTTTACCCCTACAACCCTTGCACCCTTCACCATCCCTCTCACTCTATGAACCCAATCACTTCACTATTCGACTATGCTGCCCTCACACTCATTTTCAATGTTATGCAATGACAAAGACTAACAACGCACAGGGAGGGCCCTTGGACATGGAACCTCACTCCATCTTTGTCTCCTAAGTATCTATGCTGTGGACTCTCTACACTCACTCCATCATTCTCACTCCAACTCCATTGTCTCCCTCACTGCAGGAAAAGAGAGCCCACAATAGAAGGGAAAGGGCGAAGACAGGAGGAGGGCCACCTTCCCTAGCCATTCTCACCCAGGTTGAAGAGGCGGCCCTGGACATCGCCGGCACAGAGGTGGAGGTGGAAGTGGGGGATGGACAGACGGGCGAGGCAGAACAAGCTGGTGACAGAATAGTTTTGCCTCTCTCTCATTTACACTGCTTGAGTGACTGAAATGGCTGCTGGTGTACATTATTAGAATGTCACTTGAGCATCTGCACTATTGCATGTGCATGCCAGACATCCATCAAATGTCTAACCCATGTCTTTACTCCCCCACAGGACCATCCACAGAGCCCCCCCCCCACAGTCAATGAGGAAGAGGCTGAGCCGCAAGAGTCCTCAGGGGAACCTGCAACCTCTGAGGACGCAGCGTCAGCAGATGTAAGCGCACCCAGCACCAGCGCAGATACGCACACTTCGGTGGGACCTTTGGGACATAGATTAGTGTTGTCACCGTGTGTATCACATCTCACAGGTGAGCATCAGCAGGTGGTGGAGACAGGGACAGCAGTGGAGAGTCCTCGGTGGAGGTCGCAGGACTCTCCTAGCTCTGCTCCACTGCATGTGGACACTGTGCCTCTGGGTCCATCCAGAAGGAGAGCGGTGCTGGAACTCCAGGAGCAGGTGCAGGAGTCTCTGGCAGGTGTTGTCTCCAGGGTCACTGCGAGTGAGGAGAGGATGGAGGAGTCCAACTCTAACCTGAGCAGTGCCGTTGGGGAGGCAATGGTGCAAATACGCAGCACCATGGAAAGGGTGGTAACCTCCGTGGAAAGGCTGGCTATGGCCATGGAGGAAATAAGTCGTCAGAGTCAGGATAACATGATTGTTCAGAATAGACTGACATCTCTGGAGGAGCGATGGGCAGCTATTGAACAGAGAAACCAGAGCTTCATGGAAGTCCTTTTGAGTAGGACTGCCAGTGCAGAGGCGGGTCCCCATGGCCCCCCTGATGTGCAGCAAGGTGCTCTCAAGCCACTTGCAAGCGCTGAGGTGGACCTGACCCATGAGAGGGAAGTTGGTGGCAGACAACAAGGAAGTGGGGGCTCCTCTCCAAGCGCTCACACTTCCATGCCACTGCGTAGCCCTCGGTCAGAGCCCCACCAGTGTCCGCACCCAACTGAGATGGGCGTCTCAGCCCCTGCACTGCCGCAGGAGGAGCAAACATTTGGCGAGCCCTCACAGGCTCGTAAACCCAGAGGATGCCCGCCAAAGGTATTGAAGCAGGAGCAGCATGAAAGTGAGCAAGGGGCCTCCACTTCTGCTGAAGCCACAGGGGGAGCACTACGTAGGAGCACGTGTAAGCGAAAAATAAAGCACCATTAGTCACAAGGGTAGCCACTTGGGTGATTGTTTATGTTTATTGACGAAATGCCATCCCTGTTTGAAAGTATAAAAATGATTTGATGGCAAACTGTTCGCGTGATGGCATCTGTTATTTCGCCTTAGGCAGCTCCATGTTGCGGACTCCGCGACACTTGCATGGTCAGGTTGGTGGCCAGAGTGAAAGGAGGCCAGAGAGCCATGTCCATTGTCTTTCATGTATTAAGATGGAGCCAAAGACATGTGCCAAAATGGGCAACCTATGCAAATCTGGCCAGGATGAGTGCATCCCTTGCATCACGGGCAGCCATGTGCTCATGTGCTGTCACTGCTGCTGGTCAATACGCCGGCGCTTGGTCCTCCTCCTCCTCATCCTCATCCTCCTCCTCCTCATCCTCATCCTCATCTGAGGAGGCTATGAACTGAGCCACTTGCTCATCAGGAAGCTGCAAGCCACGATGCTGTGCCATGTTGTGCAGTGCACAGCAGACCACAACATTCTGGAGACCCTGGTTGCTGAATACTGCAGGGCTCCACCTGATCTGTCAAGGCATTGGAATCGTATCTTCAGCAAGCCAATGGTTTGCTCGATGATGGACCTGGTCGAAATGTGGCCGGCGTTGTAGCATTCTTCTGTCTCGTTAGCTGGCCTCCTAATTGGCGTTATTAGCCACTTCTTCAGGGGGTAGCCCTTGTCACCAAGGAGCCATCCGTTAAGTTGGTTTGGCGGATTGAAGAGCGGAGGAACACTAGAGTTCCGCAGGATGAACGAGTCATGGCAACTACCACAGAACTTGGCGCAAACATGCAAAATCTCCTTCTTGTGGTTACACACCAGCTGTACGTTGAGGGAGTGGAAGCCCTTGGGGTTGACAAAGATAGCTGGGTTCTGATGGGGTGCCTAAGGGCCACATGTGTGCAGTGTATGACGCTCTGCACCATTGGTAAGCCTGCCATATTTGCAAAACCAACTGAACGCGCGGTTACACTTGCTTGATCCCTTGAGAAGTGGATGTAATTGTGCGCCTTTGCGAAAAGGGCATCAGTAACCTGCCTGATGCAACTGTGGGTGGCCGACTGGGAGATGCCGCTGATGTCTGCTGATGATCACTGGAAGGAGCCTGAGGCAAAAAAGTTGAGTGCAGTGGTGACTTTGACAGCCACTGGTAAGGGATGTCCACCCTGCTCCTCTGGGCTCCAGGTGTTGGTGCAGCATTGTGCAGATGTCTCCGACAACCTCTTGCAAAAGTCTCAGCCTCCTTTGGCACTGCTGCTCAGTCATATTGAGGAAGCTCATCCTCTGTCTGTAAACCCTGTGTTGGGGGTATCTCCTGTGGCGACATGCTTCCATGCACTGGCGCCTTCTGCCCTGTGCACCATCAGGTGGGTGAGCAGGAGGTTGGGGCTCCTGCTGCTGTTGCTGCTGAGCTGCCTGGTTCTGCTGCTGCCGTGGCTGCTCCTCATCCGAATCTGAGGTCCATCGTGAAAGGAAATAAATGGTTCCCATGCTGCTGGCAGATACCTCCGTTGGGGAAGCGCTCAGTCCAATCGGGGAGAGGGTCTTCCAAGGAGGTCCCACAGTTGAGAGATAGAAGCTGCAGCACCTCCGACTTCGGTAGGCCTGCTAAAAGTGCTGAAAGACCTGTGGAACAAAAGTTCTGCCACCTGCAACTGGTCCCTGATGAAAGCTCCATTTTAATGGTGGAGCTGCAGCTGTGAGGAGGCCACCCACTTGTCAACCCGCCAGGTTTAGCTGGCATGGTTTAGGAGGGTCGTGGAACACACTGAAAATGTGGTAAAATAACGAGGGCCTGTCAAAATAGGATTATAGAGGCCCTTAACTATTATTTAAGGGTCTTAACTACCTCTCTCGACTGATGGAGACGGGACTGAATCGTACCCATCAAGAACCCGCCTCCGGCAAAATTGCGCAGAGGTGAGTTGGAGGCGGGTTCCGAACCCGCCCTCAGTTTTTGCCATTTTGACAATTGTCCTGCCTCCACACCTGCCTCCTCGGGGCTGGGAAAATCACCCCCTTAGTTACTACCCTGGTGTTATACAGACAGAGAATGTACAAACCACGCCACTGGAGTTAGCTCACAGACCTACTAGTGGACAGAGACATTTGAAAAAAATCCTACAAGACTACCTTAGTACATATTCAAAGTTTAAACCCTGTTCATATTACATTTGAATTGTCAGGGCATTAGAGTAATAAAATAGGAAGGATTTTGCTTCTAAACCACAAAAATATTGTGTGAGTGTGTAAGATGATGTTCACGCGCTACAAAAACAAACCATTACAACTACCCCCACGCAGCTATTCTGATGGCTAAGAGGTAAATTTTCCATGTGTGATGTGCGATTGTGTTGACAGATCAGCCTTGGCTGATGGGGCGATATAGTTGAATTGCCTGACAGTACTCACTATTTAGGCTCACACACGAAGAAAGACCATTTGGTTTGGGTACCAGAGGGCCACTGCCAGCAGTGGAACTGTAGCCCATCAAAGAGTTAACAGTCAACACCTTCAGAAGAGGAGGGGAGAAGATAAAATGAACCCCAGTAAAAGCCCAATCGAAACACCTCCAATACAGTAAGTGGCAGAATAATTCTGTTTTCAGTGGGACACTTCCTGCTGATTCTTTGTACTATATGGAATCATGGTAACATTTGATTGAGCTTTCTAAGTAAGATTATATTTTGTTCACTGAATTTTTAATACAGGTGTACCTATGAAATCTGTATTCACAATGGCCCGGAGTTTGCCTTAAGAGTAGCGGTGAGGCTAACAATGCTCACCGTTATTATGGAGTAAATAGGACAGCAACATCTGGCATTTCACATGCCCAGTTATACACGGAAATCCGGAAGTTGCTGTCAGAGATACCCCGCTCCTCCACAGGATGCGCTGCAACAATCCTTGGCATTGAAAGACATGCAACGGCGTGAACTTGGGGTACTTGCCTACGAGTTCCCCACTAAAGACGCCATTAAAAAGTTAGGGCTGGTACATTCAGGAGTAAGTGAATTTTTAACGGCATGATAATTGATAACTATTGCCAAACAACCTCTTTGGCCCTGAAAATGTAATTTTACAAGTGTGGAGTCTCATTCCTTCAGAAGTTAATTAGCGTTGGAGATTTAAAAAAAAAATTCCTTTTTTACTTTTACTGTCTATCTCTTTTATCTCTCTCTCAATCCCATCTGTCTTTCCCCAATCTTTATTCCGCTTTCTGTACACGATTTAAATCTAATTTATACTTCCTGCTTTATACTTCCTGGTTTCGGCACTGCGTGGCTCAGTGAGGATTCTTCAATCTGATTGGTTGAAGCCTCACTGTTGCATACCTGCTCACCGACGCCACAGATGCTCTGTAGAGGGCACCATGCTGGAATCAGATGACGGATTAGAGCAAGTCTCCACTCGAAAGCCGGCAAAAACTTTGTGGGCATCTGTCAGCGAGGTGACCGGCGAGTGCCGTTCCTTCACCACTGACTGCAAAATCCGAGCCATTGTAATCAATTTCCTTCCTTACTGAGGTTATATTACAAAATGCTACCTATTTTGTTACTCCAAGACCATGACAATTCAAATGTAATATGAGCAGGGTTTACGGTTCCAAAAGACGGGTGTTTTCTAAGGTGGCTCAAGTGGTTGAATGCTTGACTGTGCTCCAAAAAGTCACCAGTACAATCCCAGTGCTAAACAGTTACTCACAGTTGTTCATCCCAAGGACTATTAAAGTTCTTCAAAGACTTTCTTGGGGACCCCTGTGTAGAAGGGCAAGGAGAACAATAAAAAGGACCTTCAAACTCAATGTTTAACTTTATTCCCTGATGTAATCATGGAAAGGGATGGATCAAGAATCCAATAGATGGATATATTTCAATTCAACAATGTAGAAATGATAGGGGCCCAAATTGGACAGACACTATAATAAAAGTAAGGTTTGGTGCATCATTGGCTGATGTGGGCATTGCTGGTAAGGCCAGCATTTATTGCCCATCCCTAATTGCCCTTGAGAAGGTGGTGGTGAACTGCCTTCTTGAACAGCTGCAGTCCGCGTGGTGAAGGTACTCCCACAGTGCTGTTAGGGAGGGAGTTCCAGGATTTTGGCCCAGCGACGATGAAGGAATGGCGATATATTTCCAAGTCAGGATGTTATGCGACTTGGAGGAGAACTTGGAGGTGGTGGTGTTCCCATACGCCTACTGCCCTTGTCCTTCTAGGTGGTAGAGGTCGTGGGTTTGGGAGGTGCTGCCGAAGAAGTCTTGGCGAGTTGCTGCAGTGCATCTGTAGATGGTACACACTGCAGACACGTTGCGCCGGTGGTGGAGGGAGTGAATGTTTAAGGTGGTGGATGGGGTGCCAATCAAGCGGGTTGCTTTGTCCTGGATGGTTTCAAGCTTCTTGAGTGTTGTTGGAGCTGCATTCATCCAGGCAAGTGGAGAGTATTCCATCACACTCCTGACTTATGCCTTGTAGATGATGGAAAGGCTTTGGGGAGTCAGGAGGTGAGACACTCGCCACAGAATACCCAGCCTCTGACCTGCTCTTGTTGCCACAGTATTTATGTGGCTGGTCCAGTTACGTTTCTGGTCATTGGTGACCCCCAGGATGTTGATGGTGGGGGATTCGGCAATAGTAATGCCGTTGAATGTCAAGGGGCGGTGGTTAGACTCTCGCTTGCTGGAGATAGTCATGGCCTGGCACTTGTGTGGTGCGAATATTACTTGCCACTTATTAGCCCAAGCCTGAATGTCATCCAGGTCTTGCTGCATTCGGGCGTGGATTGCTTCATTACCTGAGGAGTTGCGAATAGAATTGAACACAGTGCAATCATCCGTGAACATTCCCTATTTCTGACCTTATGTTGTAGGGAAGGTCATTGATGAAGCAGCTGAATATGGTTGGGCCTAGGACACCCTGACAAACTCCTGCAGTGATGTTCTGGGGCTGAGATGATTGACTTCCAACAACTACAACCATGTTCCTTTGTGCTAGGTATGACTCCAGCCAGTGGAGACTTTTCCCCCTGATTCCCATTGACTTCAAATTTACTAGGGCTCCTTGATGCCACACTTGGTCAAATGCTGCCTTGATGTCAAGGGCAGTCACTCTCACTTCACCTCTGGAATTCAGCTCTTTTGTCCATGTTTGGACCAAGGCTGTAATGAGGTCTGGAGCTGAGTTGTCCTGGCAGAACCCAACCTGAGCAGGTTATTGGTGAGTGAGTGCCGCTTGATAGCACTGTCGATGACACCTTCCATCACTTTGCTGATGATTGAGAGTAGACTTATGGGGGGCAAAATTGGGTCGCGCCCCCTTTGGAGCGTTAACTTCACCCGAAAAAATTAGCACCCCCGTGCCCGAAGTTCACTGGTAGCACCCCAAAAAGGAGGCGGGGCACTACTGGAAGTGCCCCGCCTCCCTCTTGGGGCACTGCGAGTGAATATCATAGCGCTTTATGCCGCAGCGCCATGCTTAGGGCGCTAACGGGAGGCGCAAATCAACTGAATTTTTCCCCCATGGGGTGGTAATTGGCCGGATTGGATTTATCCTGCTTTTTGTGGATAGGACATACCTGGGCAGATTTCCACATTGTTGGATAGATGCCAGTGTTGTAGAACTGTTTGGCTAGAGGCGCGGCTTGTTCTGGAGCACAAGTCTTCAACACTACAGCCGGGATGTTGTCAGGGCCCATAACCTTTGCTGTATCCAGTGCACTCAGCCGTTTCTTGATATCACGTGGAGTGAATCGAATTGGCTGCAGACTGGCTTCTTTGATAGTGGGGACCTCAGGAGGAGGCCGATATAGATTATCCACTTGGCACTTCTGGCTGAAGATGGTTGCAAATGCTTCAGCCTTGTCTTTTGCACTCGCATGCTGGGCTCCGCCATCATTGAGGATGGGGATGTTCGTGGAGCTGCCTCCTCCCGTTCGTTGTTTAATTGTCCACTACCATTCATGACTGATGTGGCAGGACTGCAGAGCTTTGATCTGATCCGTTGATTGTGGGATCGCTTAGTTCTGTCTATAGCATGCTGCCTCTGCTGTTTAGCATGTATGTAGTCCTGTGTTGCAGCTTCCCCAGGTTGGCACCTCATTTTTAGGTACGCCTGGTGCTGCTCCTGTCATGCTCTTCTGCACTCCTCATTGAACCAGGGTTGGTCCCCTGGCTTGATGGTAATGGTAGAGTGAAGGATATGCCGGGCTATGAGGTTACAGATTGTGGTGGAATACAATTCTGCTGCTGCTGATGTCCCACAGCGCCTCATGGATGCCCAGTTTTGAGCTGCTAGATCTTTTCTGAATCTATCCCATTTAACACGGTGATAGTGCCACACAACACGATGGAGGGTGTCCTCAGTGTGAAGATGAGTTTTCGTCTCCACAAGGACTGTCTTGCAAAGAAATTGAATTACGAGCTCTTTTTCAAGAGTGAAGCAAGCATAACTTCCACAGAGCACTCCCATCCAATAGCTGCCAGGTCTTAATTTGGCTGCTATTATGCTCACTGATGCATGTAACATTGGTCTCTAGAAATTCCTATCTAGTTGCCAATGGCTCATTGACTCCCATTAAAATGTGGGATTCATAAATAGCTTGGCTCCTAAACATTTTGCCAAACTCCCAGATGAATTGCCTGCAAGGAAACAGAATCTATTCTATGGCTACGACTGGTAATTTCCCTGCCCAGAGGATCGATTTCTTGCAAGTGCGGAAATCAAAAAGGATCATTCACATCTGTCAAGTAAGATGGAGCAGGCAGCAACCACACGTGGTGTTGAAGAATACATTTAAGCACTCAGTGCTTTAAAAACACCATGCCCGTCATATAAGCAGTGAGTTCTGGGTGCTGTATTACTTGGGGGAAAGACTGTGTCATTAACTTTCTGATGTCTGTACACTCCTGGATTGTAGGTCTCTTGCATTCATAAAAGTGCCATAACTCACGATCACCAGTCAGCACTACTGCATTTATTCTAATACAATAGCAAAATACTGCGGATGCTCGAAATCTGAAATAACAACAGAAAATGCCTGAAGCACTCAGCAGGCCAGGCAGCATCCGTGGAGAGAGAAACAGAGTTAACGGGCTCAATTTTCACCGGCCCGTGGAGGCGGGTTTGGAGGCGGGAGTGGTGTGAAAATAGCAGATTCGGGGGTCCCGAACCCATCCGCCCCCAACCCGCCTCCATGTCAGTTTCCCAGGAGGCTGGTACCCGACCTGTGCTGGGACCCGCCTCCCCGAGGCGGGAAGGGGATTAGTGCCAATAAACTGCCTGTTAACAGGTAGTTAACAGGCAGTTTTTTGCCTAATCCCTATTTTTAGCCCTGAAGTGTGGGCTTCCCGACAGGTCCGAACCACGCCGATTTAGCAAGGCGGACCGTCGGTCTGGAGGGCTTGGAGGGGTCGAGATGTCCGATGTGCAGGTGAGTGATGGGTGCATGAGTGCAGAGGTAAGTGTGTTTCATGTGTGTAAAGTGTTTTAAGAACTTTTACTTACCTTAACTTTGTCCTGCAGGCTAGCTTCCTTAAGGTGTCGGGAGTCCCTCACATCCACGGCACAGAAAGCAGAATGGCCGCGGAGCTGTCAAAAGCTGCAGTCTCTGCTTTCTGTGCTGGATTGATTTCTAACTGAGTCTTAGTACAGGGTCTCAAGTTAGAAATCATATTGTCAGTGTTTGACAGCTTCACAGAGCTGTCAAACGCTGAAATTTCATCTGTCAAAAGCTCTTGACAGATGAAATTTCAATGGCTGACATCACCTGTATCTAAGGGACCCTTGATTGGCCTGCTAAGCCCGCTGGGCGGGCTTAACAAGGTCAATCAAGGGAAAATACAGTGGGTTGGCCACAAGTCGATGGAGGCAGGACTACAACCCAAAAAGTGGGAGTCCCGCCTCCATCACGTCCCCATTGACAAAATCCAGCCCAACGTTTCAGGTCTGGGACCTTTCATCAGAACTGGAAAAGGTTAGAGATGTAACAGATTTTAAGCAGGTGCAGAGGCAGGGAAAGGGGGGGAGGGGAGGAAGAATTGAAGGAATATTCCGTGCTAGGGTAGGAGGCAGGACAGATTAAATGTTGCAAATGGGGATGGCAGAATCATAAACAGCCTGAAAAATGGGGACAGGGGTTATAGTCTGAAATTGTTGAACTCAATGTTGCATTTATTCTACCTCAGAGACTTTTTGTACTGTTTACAAATTAAGAAGGGAAGAATATCTACAAGAGAGTCAAACGCCCTGAATGTGTAAGAAGGTCAATGATGTCTCTGAACATAACATAATGGGAATTGCAGCATTACCTCATTAGGCCAGTATGGTAATAACAGTAGATTCGGGTTGAGGTGTGGCTAGATTGCAAACACAGTTTGTACAACACTCAAACATTCCTACTTCACCTGGGAATATCCTTGTTAGCTTCCTTCTGGTAAATAATAAGTGTGTTGTGGTGTTCATGTTAATCCGCAGATGCAAAAAAACAAAAAATAAAATCATCACTTCGGGGAAATCTGCAGTGTCTTTTTTCCGAACCCCATTCAAGATTGGACAAATTCCCCTGTGAAACTCTGACATTTCATTCTGATCTTTTAATCACACCATAGGAGTCAGCGGAAAATGGCAATGACTTCATGTGGAAAATGAAGCCTGCTGTTCAGCGACCAGAGAGAAAAAAAAGAAGAGGGCAGACTTGAAACGGAAAGACACCACTGGGCTTTGCCCGTACAAGCAGGCAGTTCTGACATGGAATCTCGCATTCAGGGACCCAGGCACATGTCAGAGTCTATACACTGCAAAGGTATGCTAGCTGGGGAATGGTTGTCATGGCAATGAATTTTAAAGACAGAATTTGACTGAATTCCCTCTGTCGGGACCTAAGGTTCTTCCCTTGTTACACTTTCAGCACGACTTTGTTCATTTTGACCATTAGACAGAAGTGAGAAGTCGCACAACACCAGGTTATAGTCCAACAGTTTTATTTGAAATCACAAGCTTTCGGAGCTGCTGCCCCTTCGTCAGGTGAAGTGAAGGAATACGAATCGGCAAAGCATCTCCGGGGCAGCAGCTCCGAAAGCTTGTGATTTCAAATAAAACTGTTGGACTATAACCTGGTGTTGCGCGACTTCTCACTTTTGTCCACCCCAGTCCAACACCGGCATCTCCGCATCATGACCATTAGACAGGGCAGTGTTTAATCCTGAGCTTCTTTTGATGTTCAGAGCTCCAACAGTGGGGCTCGAAGCTCTGAAGTGATTGCACTGTTTTTCATTGGGAGAAGTGATGAGGGAAGAAGCCACATTTAGGAAAAACAAATGGGGAACCAACCTTAATACTGACGCTCCATCATTTCTTGTTTCTAAGTCGAATGTTGATTGTTCACACACCACTTTGTATATTTTTTTTAACTACTCCTTCTCCCAGCCATCCATTTTTTTAAGTTCTCAGTTGGAAGGACTAGAAGAGAGATTAGGAATTCTCCACAACTTCCAATCCAATGAATGTCTATGAACAAGTCAGCAAGTTGCATATCCTCACACAGTTGTAATGCCTGTGTGTACATTTAATTAAAACCTTTTTACTAAGTACCAGGTAGCTGAGTGATAAAACAACTGCTGTATAATCACACGCTCAGGTTTGTGGTGCTAATCTGAGGGAAGTCCAGGTGAAATTTATGTACCAGATTCTAAGAGCATGCAACATCAACGTATTCTCTGGTCAGCTATCACAGAGAGACATTTAACTTTAGCCAGATCCTTTTCATTCACAGGTGATTGTCAACTGCCCGTGAAAACCGTTCTGCAATTCAAAAGTGTTTGTCTTCTGTCAGACGTTTGAAAAAAGTGATTTTACAAACTATTTATCTTCAATAAAAGAGCAGGAAAATCAGTAGGGGCAGTGGTTACAATTGATACAAAGTTGTGTTTATGTTGATTCCTGTAGTACAGTGTAGCATCATCAAATTGTCAGGGTCCTTTATGTGCACAGTAAGACCTACAGTGCATATGATACATCCAGAGCATCACCCTCTTTATTTCTGTTTGATATTATTTTACGAAAATTGCCTCTTGTGTGTTTTGTTTTATTTGAGAATTCACTATTTTCAGTTTTGTTTTGTTGGTCCCACTGGCCCTTGCATCAAGTGAGTGGACAACTTGACTCCATCAGTGCTGTTCTAAACCAGTCACCGGGGAGGTTCATGAGCATAGCTAAGAGTCAGCTTGGCTCAATGGTAAGTGCTCCCATCTCCGAGGAAGCAGGCTGCGGCTTCGAGTTCAACTCCCGGTCCTGAGCACTCAGTCTAAGCTGGCACTTCAATGAAGTGCTGAGCAAGTGCTGCATTGTTGAAGATTCCATCTTTCAGATGTGATTAAACTGAAGGTCCCATCTTCCTGTTGGGGTGGATGTAAAAGATCTCATGGCACTGCACTAATTGAAGAAAAGAAGGAGGGGGGTGGTATTTCTCAAGTCCTGGCCAACCCCTTAGCCCTCAGACACCATCACCCAAACAGATTAACTGGTCATTTATCTCATTGCTGTTTGTGGGATCGTGCTGTGCATGAACTGGATGTTGCATTTGCCTGCAAAATAACAGCTAGGCTTCAAAAGTAATTCATCGTGAGGACATGAGAGACGCTTTCTCAATTCTAGTTCTTGCTTTCAGGTATTTTACTTTTAAGGAGTGCAGCTGATGACAGATGCATCTCATCCCCCCGATTACACTTCCAGTTACGAATGACCCAACCTGAAGATAATTGATAGCATCTTAGACCTTTCAATCTACAAATCTGTTGTTGGATCAAGTGCCCCTCAGGAGGCGGGGGGGGAAGGGAGAAAATTGCTGAGAGAAAAAACAGCTCTTCCTCACTATTACTGCTAGCGTCAAACAATAAAATCAAGGATCGCAAGCTTCAACAACTCTTGGACACTAAAGCCCCTCCGGAACCTTCTTCCCCTTCACTTTCCTCTGACCCCCCTTCTCCCAATCTCACCCCCTGCCGCGTTTTCACTATCCCCTCTGACCTTCCCCTCTCTGACTCCGAACGATCAGTCCTCAGCAAAGGCCTGAGCTTCATCCCCTTACGCCCCCATCTCAATGAATTTCGAGCTCGGCACGATGCTGAGCTCTTTTTCCGCCGCCTCCGTCTCCGTGCCCACTTCTCTGGCCAGGAGTCTTCCCCCCGCACGGCTGACCCTTTCTCCCGCTTTCAGAATTCTCGTTCCACCTGGACCCCTCCCTCTGGCCTCTTACCCTCTCTTGATCTTTTCATTGCTAACTGCCGCCGTGACATCGGCCAGCTCAATTTCTCTGCTCCCCTCACTCACTCCAACCTACCTCCCTCTGAACTTGCAGCACTCCATTCTCTCCGATCCAACCCTGACATTGTCATTAAACCTGCTGACAAGGGTGGCGCTGTTGTTGTTTGGCGAACCGACCTCTACCTAGCGGAAGTTGAACGCCAACTCTCTGACACCTCCTCCTACCTCCACCTGGACCATGACCCCACTACCGAACATCAAGCCACCGTGTCCAAGACTGTCACTGACCTTTTCTCCTCTGGAGATCTTCCCCCCACGGCCGCCAACCTCATAGTTCCCCAACCCCGCACAGCCCGCTTCTACCTCCTTCCCAAGATCCACAAACAGGACTGCCCCGGTAGACCCATCGTTTCAGCCTGTTCTTGCCCCACGGAACTTATCGCTTCCTATCTCGACTCTATTTTTTCTCCCCTTGTCCAGTCTCTTCCCACCTACATCCGCGACTCTTCCGATGCCCTCCGCCATTTTAACAGTTTCCAGTTTCCCGGCCCCAACCGTCTCCTCTTCACTATGGACGTACAATCCCTCTACACCTCCATTCCCCACCAGGATGGCCTGAGGGCGCTCCGCTTCTTCCTTGAACAGAGGCCCAACCAGTCCCCATCCACCACCACCCTCCTCCGCCTGGCTGAACTTGTTCTCACATTGAACAACTTCTCCTTTGACTCTACCCATTTCCTCCAAATTAAAGGTGTTGCTATGGGTACCCGCATGGGTCCTAGCTATGCCTGCCTTTTCGTGGGATATGTGGAACACTCTTTGTTCCAGTCCTACTCGGGTCCCCTCCCTCACCTCTTTTTCCGGTACATTGATGACTGTATCGGTGCCGTCTCCTGCTCTCGCCCTGAACTAGAACATTTCATTCACTATGCTTCCAATTTCCACCCTTCCCTCACCTTCACATGGTCCATCTCCGACTCTTCCCTTCCCTTCCTCGACTTCTCCATCTCCATCTCTGGGGATAGGTTATTGACTAACATTCACTACAAGCCCACCGACTCCCACAGCTACCTGGACTACACTTCCTCCCACCCCGCCTCCTGTAAGGACTCTATTCCATTCTCCCAGTTTCTCCGTCTCCGCCGCATCTGCTCTGATGATGCCACCTTCCATACCAGTGCTTCCGACATGTCTTCCTTTTTCCTCAACCGAGGATTCCCCTCTACCGTGGTCGACACGGCCCTCGACCATGTCCGTTCTATCTCCCGCACATCTGCCCTCACCCCTGCTCCTCCCTCCCGGAACCACGATAGGGTTCCCCTTGTCCTCACCTTTCACCCCACCAGCCTCCACATTCAACGGATCATCCTCCGCCATTTCCGCCACCTCCAGCGTGATCCCACCACCAAACACATCTTCCCCTCACCTCCCCTTTCAGCATTCCGTAGGGACCGCTCCCTCCGCGACACCCTAGTCCACTCCTCTACCACCCCCAGCACCCCTTCCCCTTCGCCCGGCACCTTCCCGTGCACGCGCAGGAGATGCAACACATGCCCTTATACCTCCCCTCTTCCCACTGTCCAGGGCCCCAAACACCCCTTCCAGGTGAAACAGCGATTTACTTGTACTTCCTGCAATTTAGTATACTGTATTCGCTGCTCACGATGTGGACTCCTCTACATTGGGGAGACCAAACGCAGATTGGGTGACCGCTTTGCGGAACACCTCCGTTCAGTCCGTAAGGGGGACCCCGAGCTCCCGGTGGCCTGTCACTTTAATTCACCGCTTCACTCCCACTCTGACCTCACCGTCCTCGGCCTATTACACTGTTCCACGGAAGCTCAGCGTAAGCTCGAGGAACAGCACCTCATCTTTCGTTTAGGCACGCTACAGCCCTCTGGACTCAATATCGAGTTCAACAATTTTAGATCATAACCTCAGCTCCAATCACATTTATATTTTATTTTATCCACCCTTTTATTTGTCCCCCCCCACCTTTTTTTTCCTCCTAGAAGCTGGCAGCTGTCCTTCATTCTGCCAGTGGATTTCACACTTCATTCAGCCTTAATCTGTCACATTTACACCACCTCTAGCCTTGCATATCTCTTAATGTCTCTTAATGTCTCTTCATCTTCCCCTTTGTTCCTTTATCCCCTCCCCCTTTTCCCAGCTTTACCCTGGCCTTAAATCTATTTGATTTCCGGCTCTTCCCAGTTCTGATGAAAGGTCATCGACCTGAAACGTTAACTCTCTTTCTCTCTCCACGGATGCTGCCTGGCCTGCTGAGTTTTTCCAGCGTTTTCTGTTGTTATTTCGGATTTCCAGCATCCGCAGTATTTTGCTATCGAATAAAATACTTCCTCTTGACATCATGCCTACCCATCAAATGGGGTGAATATGATAACTGGGGATGGGCAGCAGACTTGCACTCAGTATCCTTATTTTTCATTCTTGAAAAAATCAAGGTCAACTGAAATTGGCTCCATTCCCTCTCCTGCTCCCTTTCTATCAGACACTGCTTTAAGCTGCGGTGGTCCGGCTAAAACACTGGCTCCGGCATTTGCAGTCTGAATGCTGCGTATTATTTTTGAAAAGCTGTGGTTCTTTTCTACTGTTTACTGCTGGACTTTCCCTCTTGGCAGGAAAAGGTGGCGTCAATCAATGAAAAGAAAACAATAAAAATGGCAGTGGACGTTGGTGACAGCAACATTTGTATTTGCTGACAACAGATAAATAGGTCTGAACATCTCCAGAGGCAGCAGAGCTGCCTTCGCAACACTGAAACCTTCCAACGCTACTGCTGAGGTCCAGACTGCCAGTGTCTGTGGCTGGATCATGTTAAAGGGGCCATCAATCACAGCTGGGGTCCTTCAAACACCACTCAGCAAAAGGATTGCAACAAAGAAATTTTAACCAGCCACTAATTCCTCACTGAACCAGACCTACTAATGGCACCACTAAGATATGGGAATATCTGACTAAAGCTAACGTTGGATACTTTCCTGGAAGCACGCCAATCATGGTGCATCATGCTTTCAGGGGTACTGCATGAACCGAGGCATGCCAAGGTGATCAACAGTCAGTATAACCTAACCATCAAGGTCCATGTATGCAGGCCCTGGCACACCTACCTGGCAACAACCGTGGGGGACTGCCTTCACAGTGTCTGGGTCAGCAGTCAGCCAGATGCAGACAAGGATACCTGCAGCCACCATGCAGTATAGGGCTGGCACATCCAATGCCAATAACAGTCAGTTGGTGACCTGAAGCTTTGCAGCACCTCTTTGCTGCAATGCTTCCCTATGGGGATGGAGCCCTGAATGACACCTCCTTGCAACCACCTCAACTCCAGCAGCCATCAAATTGAGGGTGGGTTGCTGGGCTGCTCCATCACTTGCCTGCAGACTCCTGCCTGCATGTTCGCTCTCCTTTCCCTTTCAATTTGTTCAGCTTTTCTAAGTCCCCTGCCTGTAGGCTAAGGCTGATAATGTGTTGAAAATCCTTTCGAGGCTTTCAGAATTTATGTCCACTTAATATCCCATCCCTTTAAATTTCACTAAAATACAATATGCCACTCTCGGGACTATATTGCTTCTTATATTAGTCCTAATCTGCACCTTAAGTTATGCTGATGAAGTGACCTCAGAAAACAGAAAACTAGGCCTGAGCGTTGGCAGGCTATATACCCAAGGGCAGTCCATCAGGACAAGCCTGATCCTGTCCTCAATATACTTTTCAGCAGGGGTCTGGTCTGAAGTAAGAACTCTGGCTGATTTTCCTCTCCCTAACCCAAGAGTCACTAACTTAAGGTCAACTCCTGCCATGCCAGCTGAGATGAACAAACACAGCAACAACTGGGCATTGAATCTGGCATCTTCAGGTCTGTGCAGGTCAGTACCATGCAGGATTCGCCAACAAAGTCAACAGAGGAGCATGTGACTTTGATCTTAACGAAGTTGCTTGAAAATAAATCTACCCAATTAGCATCTTCATTCTTGTGCCACATATATGCTTATTTAATAAAGGGATACAGAGTAAATGATATGTAGTTAAACAAGTGTATTTATTTCAAATGCCAATTGAGATTAGAACACAGTAATTTTTAGGAACAAAGAAATCTGGAACTCGCTCCCCCCAAAAGGCTGTGGGTGCCAGAACAATTGGAGATTTCAAGACTGAGGATGATAGATTTTTGTTAGGAAAGGGTATCAAGGGATATGGAGCAAAGGTCGGTAAATAGAGTTGAGGTACAGATCAGCCATGATCTAATTGAATGGCAGAGCAGGCTCATGGGGCTGAATGGCCGACTCCTGTTCCTATGTTCCTAATAAGTGAAGGCGAAAGAACCCAACAAGCTCATCCATTTTCAAGCACACTTACCCACCTTATCGCCATGCCGCACAATCCCTTCTTTCTCCAGAAACACATTTTGTTGACCACATTTTTTCCATTTGTCTCCCCTAAGTGACCTATTCTAAAAGCCTGCTGCATATTAACTCCGGGAATTGAAAAAAGAGTGAATTGGCCATTTTAAAATGAAGCAGGAAAACTCTCGAGTGTAAAATACTGGAAAAACAGAAGATTTTGCCATTTTCCTGCCACTTTACTGAAAAGACTCAATTTTCCCATTAATTACAACAATTCCTGTGTAGATGAGGAGAAGTGTGACAATAAGCAAAATAAGATATTTGCATTAAAGTCACTAATAGTGGGTTTAGAGTTAACACCTAAGCTAAGAAGATTGCACTTTTAACCAAGGAACAGATCTCATCGTCTGGTTAGCCTTGTCAGTTCCAATTCAATATTCCAGTGCTGCAAAATGAACTCTCCTACCGATCTTTTCCTGCACGTGGTTTGCAGTGGAGTAATTCATGGAAATGCGTGTCGATTGGGGTTTCAATGTAAACGCGGTCACTTGGCTATCTGCGGACATGGGCACTGTCACCAGGAGATCAGATCAAACCACAATAAATATAATCTGGCGGCAAGACACACAAGAGGAAATAACCACATCAAAATATTTTAGCTGCAAAATTAGTATTCTGTGAAAAGTCGCTCTGCACAACGTGCAAGTTCAGCAGATGGTTCGAAGAGGCTCGTTACTTCCTGAGCTCCTATCCTACTGTGACTGGTTTCCTCGTTTCTGATTAACACCTTTCGTCCTGGTGCATTTAAAACAGAACAGAAATCGCAGTTCCTTTCCCTTATTTTTCCTCCTCCTCTTCTGGAGGTGTTGACTCCTGGGCTATGGTTTTATTGGCACTGTCAGGTAGCTCACACAAGTGGCCAGTTGAGCCTTTCAACATGTGTTAGTCGCTATAGCGAGGGGTGGATTTTCCTGTATTTACGCACCCAAGTAGGATAGTCCAGCGGAGGAAATGGTAGGAGAATCGGGCGGTGAGGCCTACCACTGCATTTCTGCTCCAACCTCTATTTTCCTCCCTCTTTTAGGAAGGCTGCTGGCTGATCGTCACTGCCCCACCAGAAGTAAATGCTGACAGGAAGGCGGGACTCTGTAAGCCATCCATTTCGGTGCCTCCGCTGCTAATCTTCCAACTCCGGGGACAGTCCACGAGGCAACGACACAATCTCAGTTGATGCCCCTTTTGGAAGGTACACTAGTGGACACCTCTCCCTCTCCTCAGGCTTACTACTGAAGTTGCTCCCACATCTTCAGGGCACTCCTGTCCCTTAAAAATTTGGCCTCCTATTCTAATGCTGCAGCATGGCCCGACAACATCCCGGCTATCGTGCTGAAGACTTGTGCTCCAGAACTAGCCGTGCCGCTAGCCAAGCTGTTCCAGTACAGCTACTACACTGGCATCTATCCGACAATGTGGAAAACTGCCCATGTATGTCCTGTCCACAAAAAGCAGGACAAATCCAACCCAGCCAATTACCGCCCCATCAATCTACTCTCAATCATCAGCAAAGTGATGGAAGGTGTCATCGACAGTGCTATCAAACGGCACTTACTCACCAATAACCTGCTCACTGATGCCCAGTTTGGGTTCCACCAAGACCACTCAGCTCCAACCTCATTACAGCCTTGGTCCAAACATGGACAAAGGAGCTGAATTCCAGAGGTGAGGTGAGAGTGACTGCCCTTGACATCAAGGCAGCATTTGACCGAGTCTGGCATCAAGGAGCCCTAGTAAAATTGAAGTCAATGGGAATCAGGGGGAATACGCTCCACTGGCAGGAGTCATACCTAGCACAAAGGAAGATGGTTGTGGTGGTTGAAGGTCAATCATCACAGCCCCAGGACATCACTGCAGGAGTTCCTCAGGGCAGTGTCCTAGGCCCAACTATCTTCAGCTGCTTCATCAATGACCTTCCCTCCAACATAAGGTCAGAAATGGGGATGTTCACTGATGACTGCACAGTGTTCAGCGCCATTCACAACTCCACAGATAATGAAGCAGTCCGTGCCCGCATGCAACAAGACCTGGACGACGTTCAGGCTTGGGCTGATAAGTGGCAGGTAACATTTGCGCCACAGAAGTGTCAGGCAATGACTATCTCCAACAAGCGAGAGTCTAACCACCTCCCCTTGACATTCAATGGCATTACCATTGCCGAATCCCCCACTATCAACATCCTGGGGGTCACCATTAACCAGAAACTTAACTGGACCAGCCACATAAATACGGTGGCAACAAGAGCCGGTCAGGGGCTAGGTATTCTGCGGCGAGTCTCTCACCTCCTGACTCCCCAAAGCCTTTCCACCATCTACAAGGCACAAGTAAGGAGTGTGATGGAATACTCTCCACTTGCCTGGATGAGTGCAGCTCCAACAACACTGAAGAAGCTCGACACCATCTAGGACAAAGCAGCCCGCTTGATTGGCACCCCATCCACCACCTTAAACATTCACTCCCTCCACCACCGGCGTACCGTGGCTGCAGTGTGTACCATCTACAAGATGCACTGCAGCAACTCGCCAAGGCTTCTTCGGCAGCACCTCCCAAACCTGCGACCTCTTCCACCTAGGAAGGACAAGGGCAGCAGGCGCATGGGAACACCACCACCTCCAAGTTCACCTCCAAGTCACACACCATCCTGACTTGGAAGTATATCGCCGATCCTTCATCGTCGCTGGGTCAAAATCCTGGAACTCCCTACCAAACAGCACTGTGGGAGTACCTTCAGCACACCGAGTGCAGCGGTTCAAGAAGGTGGCTCACCACCACCTTCTCAATGGCAACTAGGAATGGGCAATAAATGCTGGCATTGCCAGCGTCGCCCTGATCCCATAAACTAATTTAAAAAAAAGCTTCCTCCTGAAGCATCTGTGGACTCTCTCTTAGAGATCCTGCCTAGTAAATGAGGCCATAGGAAGAAACTGGGACTGCATCATAGTGAGGTTCCAGTAATGATAAGAACTCCCTCCCTGACCCTGCTGAGAATGATTCAGGAATATCCATCCCAAAGTGTGAGCAAGCTATTTCACAAGGGAGGGTGGGTAGAGTATCGCAGCCAAGGCTGATCCCATCTATGTCAGATGTTCCCACATGAACATTTCCAGTAGGGGTCATAGCACGATAATCAAGATTGCAACCGATGGCCAATCTCCCCCCTCCCCAATCCACATCTCAGCTTGGGTGGCAGAAAGGTCTGCACAATTGGCCTCAACGTCCCTGGATTATGAGGGGGACAAAGGCTCTAATGCCAGGATAGCTGAAATCTGATAAGTCAGCATGGACAGGGATCGGACCTGGGACATTTCTACTCTGTATGGCCAAGTTGCTCATTTAACCCACTCAACCAGCAAGGATGCGCCTCAATACATTTCAAGTACTTTCAGTCAAAGCAAACTTCACAAAAATGCTCAGTATTCATGCAGCACAAGCTCCATCCACCCACAAGAACCGGCAAACAAAGGAGCTGCAACGGAAACTAGTTCTCACTGTTCTAGCAACAGCTTTTCCACATATAACCCCACCAACCAGAAGAAACTACGTTATAATGCAAAATCCTTGAAAAGTTATTAGTAGTAGCAGCCACTGGTATAGTAGATCCCCTCCTTCCTTATGACATGGTGGTGCAGCGTGCTCAAGCACACTGGTACACAAGTGGAAACTAGGTTTGGCTTACGCTTATTTACTTCTTTCAAAGCAACACAGGGAGAAGCCAGGGAACAGGTTGCTACCCTTATGGTTGCAGATGGTTGTGTGGTCCAGTTAGACCAGGAGAAGAAAAAAAAAGAGCTTCTAAAAAGGGGGAGTGTCATAATTCTCACAAAGGAAACAGGAAAGAGTTTCACGATAGAGGACTGCAGTGTGTGATAACCTAGCTCCCTTTTTACTTGTCTTAAGTGATGTGTGGCAATTGTACCAAGACATTTTTTGAGCCTCTGCCCCTTCTGACTGGATTACCAGAGGTGAGGGCTCTGTGCTAGAGCCTGATATCTTAGCAAAGTGGGAAAGCATTGAATGGCTTCCTCAACCCTGCTTTTTTCTGAAAACTATTAAGAAGCTGATGAAGATACAAAGCAGCAGAGGCTTCAACTCGCCCTCATTTCCTAACAATCACTGGCACTTTTTAACATACATACACTAACCTCATCACTTGGACTACTGGTATGTTTTGTATCCAACAGCGAATGAAGGGTTTGCGACAACCCAAAGCTTCTGCAGGCCTAAAGCAGCTCCGAATCCCTGGCTACAATTGAGCTACATCTTGTGCTTGCTGTACACGGCCTCGTCTTCAACTTTGTAAAACTTGAAAGTTCTGAAGCAATTCGTCAAAACATGAGGAAAAAAAAGATTTGTACCAAGCAAAAATGGAAACGTAGTTGATGATATGTAATCCTTGTTGTACAAATAAAAAACTTCTCCAAGTTTTGAGAAATATAATGACCTCATCCTATAACGGGTCCACTGTGACCTCAAAAGTGATGCAACCCTATCGGTCTCAGCAGCCTTATCCCACTTCCTTGATACTACTTGGTCAGATGACAAATGTAATAGACTTTTTATTGTATTTGTCGACTCATCTACTCCAAGAAACACTCGAACATCATACACAGATTGAGAATGTGTTACCCTAACATCTAGACTTAATAAAATAGAAACATTTTTTTGAAGACCTACATGGTGAGCTGCATCCTCTGATCAAAACATTTACATGTACACTATACTGTGCTTTTATCAAGCTATAACATGGCTTTTTTGAGGGCACAGTGGGTACAGTACACTGATGGTGTGCTAAGCCACACAGATCAGGAAGGTTCTCTGTTAACTCCTCAGTCTACGCTGTAAGGGGTCAACGGTAGTGGTGCGAGGTGAGGCCTTCGTTGCCTATACTATTGCTTGCTCTGGTCTCCGGCCAGACTTTTGCAATAAGCACCTGTGAGTGGTTCGACCCACTCGCCCTTACGGTTCTGACACCTGGACTTAGATGCAAGGAGCAGTAATGCAGAGAAAGACTCAAGTAGACCCGGTTGAATAGCACAAAATGAATATCTTTATTGCATGGCGTCTAAAATCATGAAATACATGTCATAGGCGCAGATCAAAGAGAGTACAAGTATACACACGTTCATAAAACTTGGTCTATGGAAATGAGGAACACACGACACATCGTAAAAGGGGGAACACATTATACATTAACCTTAGAAAAACCACCCTCCCTCAATATACCTAAACTACGTCTGGATTTGTAGGATCGGAAAACATGCTCACCACTCGGCTCACTTCGGAAATTTAAAATGAGGCACTCAGCTCGTTTCGCTGCAGCGTCTGACTGTCACGTGGTTGTGGGGGTTTCTGCACCCCACTTGTTTACTCTCGCTGCCGCGAAAGGCAAGCCAGACTCCCTGATGTCATGAAGTAATCGATGGATTCAAAGAAAACGGTACATGTAGTAGTCGGTAGAATTCAAAGATGGGTTCTGTCGTTATATCTTCGGGCGCGGTCGGGGTTTACTGACCGTGGCGGCACGTGGAATTTCTTCTCGTCTTTCTTCTCGTCACTCGGGCCTCTGGTTCCGGACACCGTTTACCGACACTCGGGATGGTGTACCCTGTTACTTGCCCTGTCGAGGCGGCTCGTTCCGATTGAGCTCCACCCAACACTCGAATAACCGACCAGCACGGCTAAGAGTCAAGAGTCAAGAGAGTCCAGCAAGAGCTTCAGGAAGAGAGAGGGTTCAGCCCGAGTCAAGAGAATCAAGCGAATCCAGAGCCCAGAGTCAAGGAAGAGACCGATGGACATTTGTCCTCTATAGTTATACTGTTATGTCGGCCTTATCTCCTTCTCAAATCTAAATGTTATCCTTTGTGTGATTTTGGCGCCCAAAACTCCCAGCATGGGGCGATTATCTTCTTAACGGGTTTCGGTAGCACCTGAAACTGGCCAACTATCCGTTAATACCTTCTCCATTGTTGAGCCAGCCAGGATGTGTATGAATCGTCTCCTCGACTGGTTTTGGGGCCCCCCGAATACTGGCTTAATCACCCGCCAATGTCTCTCTCATTGTTGAGCCGTGGGGGTATTTGTGTATTGATGTGTCTAGATGGGTTCTCGATGGCCCCGTTCAATGATCCTTACTGTGCGTAGGAAACGATTCCAGCATTTATATCATTGCTATTGTTCAAGATGCAAACGGGTTGCATCCTGTCTTTTCAATGTGTACCGAGTATGATCCGATCTCATACTGAATGTATATTCGACGCCATCTTGTCTGCCCACTGTGTCTCTGGAAGCTTCTGCCACGATGCGCGGCGGCCGTTTTACAGGCTTCTGTGTCCTTTATTATCAGGACAGCATTTCGTTTAATAAAAATGATCAATTGAATCTGCTTCTCTCATGTTATTTTGAATCGCGATAATTGCGAAACTCTACAACGCTGAGAGAGCTAATGTCTGCTCGGATAGCAGTCAGGGTACGACAGTTCATGCTGAAGAAAAACATCAAGGTCAACTGAGCTTCCCACTCCTGATCACTACCCACTGACCCCTGATGGAACAAAGTACCTGTGTGGACATCAGGTGACAAATTTACTAGAGTTCTTTGAGGATGTAACGAGCAGAGTGGATAAAGGGGAACCAGTAAATGTAGTGTATTTGGATTTCCTGAAGGCATTCAATAAGGTGCCACATAAAAGGTTACTGCACAAGATAAGAGCTCACGGTGTTGGGGGTAATATATTAGCATGGATAGAGGATTGGCTAACTAGCAGAAAACAGAGGGTGGGGCTAAATGGGTCATTTTCAGGTTGGCAAACTGTAACTAGTGGGGTGCCACAGGGATCAGTGCTGGGGCTTCAACTATTTACAATCTATATTAATGACTTGGACGAAGGGACTGAGTGTACTGTTGCCAAATTTGCTGACGTTACAAAGATAGGTGGGAAAGCAAATTGTGAGGAGAACACAAAAGGGGAGATTTTGCCAGCCCTGGGGAGGCGGGTATGGAGGCGGGACTGCCGGGAAAATGGCAGAATTTGGGGGCAGGTGCCCAACCCGCCCCCAACCCGCCTCCATGCCATCTTGCCAGGAGGCGGGTAGCCGTCCCGCGCCAGGTCCCGTCTCCTTGGAGGCGGGAAGGGATTAAAGCCTATTAACTGCCTGTTAACAGGCAGAAAATAGGATTATCCCCTTTTTGCGCTCACAAGTGCAGGCTTCCTGAAGGCTCCAAAACCCACCAGGGTCAGCAAGGTGAGTACTGGGTCTGCGGGGGTCGGGGGGGTGCAAAAGTGTGGTGTGAAGGTAAGTGATGGGTGCAAGAGTGGAGAGGTGAGTATCTGATGTAGGTGCAAAGTGTTAGTAAAAGTGTACTTACCTTTGTTTCTACCTGCAGGCTTCAGTCGGTGTGTATGCGGAGAGTCTCGGACCTCTGTGAAGCAGATGACAGATGGCCGTTGCATTCTCAGATGCAACAACCATCTCATTTCTGTAAAAGAAAGAAGTTTGATGAGGTCTTGAATTCAAGACCTCATCAAACTACAGAAAATGTCACTGTTTGACAGCTTCATAGAGCTGTCAAACGATGACAATTCATCTGTCAAAAAATTTTGACGGATGAAACGTCATACTTTGACGTTCTCTGCAGCCGGCTTTCCCTTAATTGGTCTGCTAAGCCCGCTGGGCGGGCTTAACAAGGTCAATCAAGGGAAAATAGCGTGGGTTGGCCACAAATCAATGGAGGCGGGACATCGACCCTCCAAGCAGCAGTCCCGCCTCCAATGCACCCCCATTAACAAAATCGCCCCTAAAGAGTCTGCAAAGGGATATAGATAAGTTAAGTGAGTGGGCAAAAATTTGGCAGATGGAGTATAATGTGAGAAAATGTGAGGTTATCTACTTTGGTAGGAAGAATAAAAAAACAAAATATAATTTAAATGGAGAGAGACTACAGAATGCTGCGGTACAGAGGATCTGGGTGTCCTCGTACATGAAACACAACAAGTTAGCATGCAGGTACAGCAAGTAATTAGGAAGGCAAATGGAATGATGGCCTTTATTGCAAGGGGGATGGAGTATTAAAGTAGGGAAGTCTTGTTATAACTGTACAGGGTGTTGGTGAGACCACACCTGGAGTACTGTGTACAGTTTTGGTCTCCTTATTTAGGAAGGGATATACTTGCATTGGAGGCAGTTCAGAGAAGGTTCACTAGCTTGATTCCTGAGTTGAAGGGGTTATCTTATGAGGAAAGGTTGAGCAGGTTGGACCTATACTCATTGGAGTTTAGATGAATGAGAGGTGATCTTATTGAAACATATTGGGGGAAAAATTCAGTTGGTTGCGCCTCCCGTTAGCGCCTTAAGAGGGCGCTAATGGGGCGCAAAGCAACTAGTGCCCGGGCGCGGCGATGTTTGCGCCGCTCGCAAAATTAACTAGACATTTTGCGGCGGTGCTAAACACTACCGCCATGATCTCCTGCGCCGGCAGATCGTGACGTCAGTCGAGTGCGCAATGCCCCAGTAGCGCCCCGGAGCGGATATTGAGTGGCGCCCCCTGCCTTACCGCCTGCCGCTAGCAATGACAGGTTGAGGGGAGCATTTTGCAGTCAGGAAGGGACTGGGGGAGTACTATTTAAAGGCGAACGCTTCCTGCCTTTTTTTGTTGGTGACATTTTTGAACCACACATTCTGAGAGAGAGAGAGAGACTTCTGGAGAGATTCAACGCTGTGTGAAGGAGTTTTGGGTACTGAGCAGCACTTTGCAGGTTCATTTTGATTTGCCCTTCCTTGTATCGATTTAGAAGAGACTGTGGGGGCTGCACTCTGAGCTCTTTCCCTGGTTCTCTCCATTGTTCTTTCCAGCAGATTTGATGTACAGGTCTCTCCAGGCCGAGATTCAAAGCTGCAATGAGCAGGATGTGGATGGAGAGCAAGATCAACCCTTCCCTTTAAGAACTGGCCAGCGCCATTGTGTCTGTGTTCCATTGCTGACTGACATCACATGAGATTCGCCAGCGCTCTGAGCTAACGCCTCGCTCCTTGGCCTTTGCGCCTTAAGACAGGTGTGAAGCGCCTGATTTAGCGCTCCAATCACCTCCAGGGGCGATAAAAGTCAAGTTTGCAGTCGGAGGCGATAAATAGCGCCAGACGCTAATCTTTGCGCCCGGCCGATAATTGCGCCCCAAACGGGGCAATACTGAATTTTTCCCCCATAAGATCCTGAGGGGGTTGGACAGGGTAGATGCTGAGAGGATGTTTCCCCCTGTGGGGGAATCTAGAACTAGGGGGTATAGTTTCAGAATAAGGGGTCGGCCATTTAAAACAGAGATGAGGAGGAATTTCTTCTCTCAGAGGATCGGGAATCTTTGGAATTCTCTACCCCAGAGAGCTGTGGAGGCTGAGTCATTGAATATATTCAAGGCGGAGATAGACAGATTTTTGAAAAACAGGGGAATCAAGGGTTATGGGGAGCGGGCAGGAAAGTGGAGTTGAGGCCAAGATCAGATCAGCCATGATCTTATTGAATGGCGGAGCAGGCTCGAGGGGCCGAATGGCCTACTCCTGCTCCTATTTCTTATGTTCTTATGTCTCTTCCTCGTGATTAAATCATTCTCCAATAATCATCTTCCAAGGTTTACACTTGGCCACTTAAGTGAGGGATGGGGTTTGGAATTGTACCCAAGCATCAGTCATTTCCTTCAGATTAGGGCAAAAGGAAAAAAACAAACTGGATGAAAGGTTCCTCCTTCAAATGCTGATCAACTTGTTGGTCATTTCCAGCATTGTCTATTTTGATTTTAGCCAATTGTGCTAATTGGGGTGCTACTTTGGGAGCACCTTCTTACTTTCAATTTCTATTTTCCAAAATTAAATGCACATGATTTTAAGTATGATAGCAAGCTCTTGTTAATATCAGTTCTAAAGTAAACAAGGTTTGTGCACATTCTGGCACTATACATAGCCAGGTGCATTTTTGAATGCCAAGGGTAAGAAGTCATATCAACTAAGAAGTTATATTTGGATTCAGATGTGATTTTGGAGTTTAAATCTTCTTTAAACTATACCCTCAACTAGGTTGCACAAATCTAACATTAAACGTTGGTAAATGAGCACAGACAATGCTCTTTTATTAAGATGTAATTTTCCCTGCTGATTTGCCAGTAATACACATATAATGAATGTTTTCACGCTATGATCAAAACAAAGCCCCAATTAAACATCTTGATGGTTTGAGCAACATTCTAATGAAGTAACTGACCTTAATGGAACAATCAGGGAAAGATATCTTGCAATTAAGGAGCAACAATAAGCAAATACTGTCGGCAGTGCAAATAATATCTCAGGGGTTCTGAGGTGGCACTTTCAGCAGATGAAGTGATTCTTTGGTATCAGGCACCACACCCTAAACTCCCACAGAGTGCTAGAAGACTTGGGAAGACATTGCAGTAAAATGGGTCAGAATTTCCTCTCCAGTGATTGGATGTAGGAAATTGACAGGATGGAAACGATTATCAAATTTGTGATAAACACTACTGCCCTGCCAAGCTCTTATGCCTGGGCACTGAAGACAAAAAATCTACCCCAATCTCATTTTGTTGGGTCTTATTTGGAGAAGATTGATGAAGTAAACTCAAGAGCCTGAATAAATGTTGCAGCAAAACAAAAGTTAACGAGAAGGCAACATGGAGTGAACCCCTCCCACCCTCCACACACTCCTGCCAAGCATTCAGACTTTTATACCAGCAAATGAGATCTATCAGCCTTTCCACCACCAATAGTCTCCAAGAAGAACATTTGGAAAGGTTATGCAGTCAGTGTGAGGAGAAAAGTCCTGGTTACTGGTTTTCTTCACCAAGATCTACCTGGCACCAATGCAATACAAGTTAACAGCAATGCTTCTCCAATTTCATTACTTCCCCAATTTAAATGCATGAACTCAATCATAGACTCAATCATAGGATGATACAACACAGAAGGAGGCCATTCGGCACATCGTGCCTGTGCCGGCTCTTTGGTAGAGCTATCAAATTAATCCCACTCCCCTCCTCTTTCCCCATAGCCCTGTAATTTTTTCCCTTCAGGTATTTATCCAATTTATTTTTGAATGTTACTATTGAATCTGCTTCCACCATCCTTTCAGGCAGTGCATTCCAGTTCACGACAACTTTAGAGTCTAGAACTAGGGGGATTAGTCTCAGGATAAGGGGTCGGCCATTTAAGACTGAGATGAGGAGAAATTTTTTCACTCAGAGGGTTGTGAATCTTTGAATTCTCTACCCCAAAGGGCTGTGAATGCTCAGTCGCTGAGTATATTCAAGGCTGAGATAGATAGATTTTTGGACTCTAGGGGAATCAAGGGATATGGGGATCGGGCGGGAAAGTGGAGTTGAGGTCGAAGATCAGCCATGATCTTTTTGAATGGTGGAGCAGGCTCGAAGGGCTGTATGGCCTACTCCTGCTCCTAATTCTTTTGTTCTTAACTCGCTGTGTAAAAAAGTGTTTCCTAATGTCGCTTCTGGTTCTTTTGCCAATCGCTTTAAATCCATGTCCTCTAGTTACTAGCCCTTCAGCCACTGGAAACAGTTTCTCCTTATTTACTCTATCAAAATCATTCATGATTTTGAACACCTCTATCAAATTTCCTCTTAACATTCTCTGCTCCAAGGAGAACAACCCCAGCTTCTCCAGTCTCTCCACATAACTGAAGCCCCTCATCCCTGGTACCATTCTAGTAAATCTCCTCTGCACCCTCTCCAAGGCCTTGACATCCTTCCTAAAGTGTGGTGACCAGAATTGAACACAATACTCCAGCTGAGGCCCAAGCAGTGTTTCATAAAGGTTTAGCATAACTTCTTTGCTTTTGTACTGTATCTCTCTATTAATAAAGTCAAGGATGCAATATGCTTTTTTAACAGCCTTCTCTACTTGTCTTGCCAGCTTCAAAGATTTGTGTACATACACCCCGAGACCTCTGTTCCAACACCCCCCTTTAAAATTATACCATTCAGTTTATAATGCCTCTCCTCACTTCTCTGTGTTAAATTTCATCTGCCAGGTGTCTGCCCATTTCACCAGTCTGTCTACATCCTCCTGAAGTCTGTTACTGTCCCTCTCATTGTTTACTACATTTTTGAGTTTTGTATCATCTGCAAACTTTGAAATTATTCCCTGTATACCCAAGTCCAGGTCATTAATATATATCAAAAAGAGCAGTGGTCCTAATACCGACCTCTGGGGAACACCACTGTATACCTCCCTCCAGTCTAAAAAACAACCGTTCACCACTACTCTCGGCTTTCTGTCCCTTAGCCAATTTTGTATCCTCTGTCCACTGTCCACTTGTATCCACTGTCCCTTTAATCTCATGGGCTTTAATTTTGCTAACAAGTCTATTATGTGGTACTTTGCTAAACACCTTTTGAAAGTCCATATACACAACATCAACCACACTACCCTCATCAACTCTCTCTGTTACTTCATCAAAGAACTCGATCAAATTAGTCAAACACGATTTGTGTTTAACAAATCCGCGCTGGCTTTCATTTAATACCACATACTTTTCCAAATGCCAATTAATTTTGTCCTGGATTATTGGGGGTGAAATTTGATAAGGCCTGAAAACGGGAGTGGGCACCGCAATGCGAAATATGCCCGTGCCCGTTCAGAAACCGCAGGCAGCATCAAATTGAATGAGTGTAGCACACAGCTTAGCGACAATCGTGCTGCTGACAGGCTGTGCGTTCAGCAGGGGGCCAAATTAGCGTCGCTGGAGCGAGGCTGCCTGTACTTAAAGCTAGCAGTTTCTAGACCTTGAAGATGAACTGCCTTCTGTAAAAAAATTAAAAATCCTTCAGAACAAAGCAGTCTGCAGCTCTCAAAGCTGAACTATCTTCTGCACATAAAAAAAATGCTCAAAGTGCTTCAGCACTAAAACAAATGGCTCAACAGGCCAGGGAAAGTGCACCCAGGGTCTTGGACGCAGCACTCAAGCTTTGTGCAGGGGGTTAACACTGGAAGAAAGGTCCTCTACTGACAGGGGGCCAGGAGGCCCTCCAGAAAGAAGGGTGTGGGACCAGATTGCCGAGGACATCACTGCCAGTAGTGTCGCCCCAGGATCTGGCTCCAGTGCCCAAAGAAGTTTCATGGCCTCAGATGAGTGGTCAAGGTCAATGAATGCATCTTCAAAAGCCGTCTCCTACCAGCTACACCACTAGCCTCACACACTGATCAATGCATGATCCACCCACCCCATCACTCACCTACCAACAATCTCTACCAAACACGAGGCACAACTCACAGTCCTATCTTCACCTCACCCCCTTGGAGGAGACGGTGCTGGCCATTCTTGGCAGGGCCTTTGGCCAGCAGCGGGGCTGAAAGAATACAAGATGCTGGTATCCTCGTACGTTATCGTCCTTCTCACATCCCACTTCCTCCTCATCCTACAATATCTTCTGATGTACAAGCTGCGCATGGTGTAAGCATCCTGCTCTTGCTTTCCCGCCCTCCCCTCACCACAACTCCACCCTTGTGCCTTCCTCATTTCAAACCCGCAAGAAATGCAGTCTGCCCAGCCAGTGGTTGACCAAGAAGATGGAGAAGAGTGTGAAGAAGAAGAAGAAGAAGCACTGTCACTCGATATCACACTCCCAGCCACCAGCTCCTTGAGGTCGTCCTGCAAGGCCACCTGCAGTGTCCCCCACTGAAAGTCAGCAGCCTTCCATCAGCCATGCTGCAGCCACTGGGGTAGCACTGTGTGACATCAGCAGGATAGGCAAAGGCACAAAGGGAATGCACAAGGGTGATCAGTTGATTTTCTGATGTCATATTGGATGCATATATGGATAAAGTTGGTTTGGAAAGTTTGCTTTGTGGTGGCTTTTATTTCAGCATTGTGGCCAAGAGGATGCTGTGATGGTCAGTAACAGAGGGAAGGTAAGGTGTGGGACAAATGTTGAAAGGGGAACTGGGGTTATGTTCGCTGGTACCGTTGGCGGATGATTCGATCCTGGATATACCAGCAAGAAAGGGGCTGTCTGGGTTGCATCCTTCCTTCTGCTTCCTCCTCTTCTGCTACTTCCTCTTCCCTCTGCAAGCAGCTTGTCCCCTTTGCTGCCTCTGCACAGAGTGGTCTGCACAGAGTGGGATTAAAAGGGAGTGTACTTAAACAGAGTGTTTTATTTGGGAACTTGGAAAGAGTGAGAATTCGGAGAAGAGGGGGATGGAGTTGCTGCTTTTTGCCTACACTACTTGTAGTGCTTTGTGTTACAGGTAGATATTTAATTTCAGTACCCTTAACTTAATCTAGATCAAGTAAGTAGTCAAGAAACGACACTGTAAACTAAGTTACCTAATTACAAATTTAATTAAATTTAATTAAATAAAACAAGGTAATATAGGGATGGCAGTGCAGGTGGTGTGCCGCAACTGTAGCATGTGGGAGTTTGTGGAGAGCATTGTGATCAAGGACAACCATGTTTGCAGTAAGTGCCTGCATCTTGAGGAACTTCAGCTCAGAGTTTTTGAGCTGGAGTCTGAGGTGCAGACATTGCGGGGCATCAGGGATGGGGAGAGTTACCTGGACACTTTGATCCAGGAGGCAGTCACACCCCTTGGGTTAGGTAGTGGTACAGGTCTGGTTAGTGGTCAGGGACAGGAGGCTGTGACTGCAACTCAGGCAGATAAGGGAACCCCAGGTGCAGTGCTGGAAGAACCTTAGCCTTTGCCCTTGTCCAACAGGTATGAGGCTCTTGCTGCCTGTGTGAATGAGGGAAAAGCCTGCAGGATGGATGCGCAAGCTGACCATGGCACCGTGGTGCAGGAGGCCATTCAAGTGGGGGGAGTGAAAGGGAATGTAGTTGTGGTAAGGGTCAGTATAGCCAGGGGTCTGCAGCCGTGACCGAGAGTTCCGAAGGTTGTGTTGCCTGCCTGGTGCCAGGGTTAAAGACATCTCCTCGCGGCTGGAGAAGAACTTGGAGTGGGAGGGGGAGGATCCAGTTGTCGTGGTCCACGTAAGAATCAACAATATAGGTAGAACTAGGAATGAAGTTCTGCTGAGGAGCTAGGATCCAAATTAAAAAGCAGAACGTCAAAGGTAATAATCTCTGGACTGTTACCTGAGCCAAGCACAAATTGGCATTGGGATAAAAAAGATTAGAGGCTTAAATGCGTGGCTAAAAAAGTGGTGTGGGAGGAAGGGGTTTCAGTTCATGGGGGACTGGCTCCAGTACTGAGGAAAGAGGGAGCTGTTCCGTTGGGACAGGCGCCACTTTAACCGGGCTGGGACCAGTGTCCTGGCGAACCGAATAACTAGGGCAGTAGACAGGGCTTTGAACTAATGAAGGGTGGGGGTGAGAGGATTCAAGAAAGAATAAATTTAAAAGCAGCGAGAGAAGTGTCAAGGCTCTAGAGCAGAGCAGAGTTTTGGGTAAAAATAAGCAGAGTGGGTCAGGAAGAGACAGAGAGAGGAACAAAGGTAATAAGGCATCAGTGACGAAGATGACATCAGTGAAAAAAAGAAATAAGTCAAAGCTAAAGTCACTATATCTGAATGCGCGAAGCATTTGCAACAAAATAGATGAATTAATAGCGCAGATAGAAATGAATAGGCTTGATCTAATAGCCATTACGGAGACCTGGTTGCAATATGGCCAAGGTTGGGAACTAAATATTCCAGGATACTTAACTTTCAGAAGAGATAGGCAAAATGGAAAAGGAGGAGGGGTAGCCCTGATAATAAAGGATGGGATAAAGACAGTAGAGAGGAAGGGTCTTAACTCCGAACATCAAGAAGTAGAATCAGTTTGGGTGGAGTTAAGAAACAGCAAGGGGCAGAAAACATTGGTGGGAGTTGTTTATCGGCCCCCAAACAATAGTTGTAATGTAGGGCAGAGTATTAATCAGGAAATTAGAGGTGCATGTAACAAGGGTAATACAGTAATCATGGGGGACTTTAATCTAAATATTGACTGGGCAAAACAAATTTGCAGTAATAGTGTGGAGGATGAATTCATGGAATGTATGCAAGATAGTTTTTTAGGTTAGTATGTTGAGGAACCAACTAGTGAAGAGGCTATTTTAGATCTAGTATTGTGCAATGAGAATGGGTTAATTAATATAACCTTGTAGTAAAGGGGACTTGATGGAAGAGTGACAATAATATGATAGAATTTTATATTGAGTTTGAAAGTGATTTAGTTAAATCCGAAACTAGGGTCTTAAATCTGAACAAAGCAAACTACGTAGGCATGAGGGGCGAGTTGGCTAAGGTAGATTGGGAAACTACATTAAAAGGTATGACGGTAGAGAAGCAATGGCATGCATTTAAAGAATTAATACATAATTTACAACAAATATACATTCCTTTAAGGCACAAAAACTCCACAGGAAAAGTGGTCCAACCGTGGCTAACAAGAGAAGTTAAAGATAGTATTAGATCAAAGGAAGAGGCTTATAATGTTGCCAAAAAGAATAGTAAGCCTAAGGTTTGGGAGGATTTTAGAATTCAGCAAAGGAGGACCAAGAAATTGATAAAGAAAGGAAAAATAGAATATGAGGGTAAACTAGCGAGAGACATAAAAACAGACTGTAAAAGCTTCTATAGGTATGTAAAAAGGAAAAGATTAGCGAAAGTAAATGTGGGTCCCTTACAGGCTGAGACAGGAGAAATTATAATGGGGAATAAGGAAATAGCATAGAAATTAAACAAATACTTTCGGCTGGATTTTACTTACCGAGACGAGTTGGGGGCGGGACTGCTGCCTTCCGGGTTCGAGTCCCGCCCCCCAGCGACGTCTGACAAACACGCTATTTTTCCCTGCTTGGCCTTGTTAAGCCCGCCCTGCGGGCTTGCCGGCCAATTAAGGGAAAGCCGGCGTCAGATGATGTCAGTTGATGACGCTTCATCTGCCGGTTTTCTTAAAGGCATATGCACCACACTTGTTTGACAGATGATTTGACAGTGTTTGACAGCATTGAGGTGCTGTCAAACACAGACAATCACTGCCCAAAGGTGAGCCCTTGCACCCGGGCACTCCAATTGCTCTTTCCTTAGGATAAAACAGATGGCAGCTGCAGCTGAGATTGCAGAAGCCATCTGTCACTTCTCCTGATGAGATGAGCCTACACAAACACTTCACAGCTTGTCACCTGCAGAAACATTTAAACACATTAAACATTACTTTCATAACATTTCCTTACCTCTGATACTAACCATTGTCACTTTGCATCCTTCACACCACTTCTGCAGCTGTCAGCCAAACACCAACATAACAACAGACCCACATCACGCCTCACTTACCCTGGCGGGGTTCCCCGACATCGAGAAGCCCGCAGCAGCAGTGGAAAAATTGGGAAAAGCCTCATAACTGCCTGTTAACTACCTGCTGGGAGTCGGGTCCCTACACAAATCGGGGACCTGACTCCCGGGAAGATTGTATGGAGGCGGGTTGGGAGCGGGTTCGGGACCCGCTCCCATTCTTTTTGACTTTCCCAGCAATCCCGCCTCCAAACCAGCCTCCTCAGGGCTGGTAAAATCCAGCCCTTTGTGTCTGTCTTCACGGAAGAAGATGCTAAAAATTTCCCGGAAATAGTGGAGAACCAAGGGTCTATCTAGGTGACAAATAGGAACTGAAGAAATTAGTATTAGTAAAAAAATAGTACTGGAGAAATTAATGGGACTGAAAGCCAATAAATCCCCTGGACCTGATGGCCTACATCCTAGGGTTTTGAAAGAGGTGGCTATAGAGTTAGTGGATGTATTGGTTGTCATTTTCAAAAATTCCATAAATTCTAGAATGGTTCGCACGGATTGGAAGGTAGTAAATGTAACCCCACTATTAAAGAAAGGAGGGAGAGAGAAACGGGGATCTACAGACCAGGTAGCCTGACATCAGTAGTAGGGAAAATGCTAGAATCTATTATTAAGGACATGGTAAAGGGCACTTAGAAAATAATAATAGGACTGGGCAGAGTCAACTAGGATTTATGAAAGGGAAATCGTGTTTGACGAATCTGTTAGAGTTTTATGACGTTGTAACTGACAGAATAGATAAGGGGGAACCAGTGGATGTGGTGTATTTGGATTTTCAGAAGGCATTCGATAAGGTGCCACACAAGAGGTTATTAAAGAAAATTAGAGCTCATGTGATTGGGGGTAATATGCTAGCATGGACTAAGGATTGATTAAAGGACAGAAAACAGAGAGTAGGAATAAACGGGTCATTTTCGGGTTGGCAGGCTGTAACTAGTGGGGTACCACAAGGATCAGTGCTTGGGCCTCAGCTATTCACAATCTACATCAATGATTTGCATGAGGGGACCAAATGTAATATATCCAAGTTTGCTGATGATACAAAGCTGGGTGGGAATGTAAGTTGTGAGGAGGATGCAAAGAGGCTTCAAGGGGATATAGACAAGCTAAGTGAGTGGGCAAGAACATGGCAAATGGAATATAATGTGGAGAAATGTGAAGTTATCCATTTTGGTAGGAAAAATAGAAAAGCAGAGTATTTTTTAAATGGTGAGAGATTGGGAAATGTTGGTGTTCAGAGGGATCTGGGAGTCCTTGTACATGAATCACTGAAAGTTAACATGCAGGTACAGCAAGCAATTAGGAAAGCAAATGATATGTTGGCCTTTATTACAAGAGGATTTGCGTATAAGAGTAAAGACGTCTTATTGCAATTATATAGGGGCTTGGTGAGGCCACACCTGGAGTATTGTTCACCAGAAGGTTCACTAGACTGATTCCTGGGATGGGGCGATTGTCCTGTGAGGAGAGATTGAGTAGACTAGGCCTATATTCTCGAGGTTTTAGAAGAATGAGAGGTGATCTCATTGTTACATACAAAATTCTTACAGGGCTAGACAGGGTAGATGCAGGGAGGATGTTTCCCCTGACTGGGGAGTCTAGAACCAGGTATCACAGTCTCAGAATAAGGGGTCAGCCATTTAGGACTGAGCTGAGGAGAAATTTCTTCACTCAGAGGTTGGTGAATCTTTGGAATTCTCTACCCCAGAGGGCTGTGGAGGCTCAGTCGTTGAGTATATTCAAGACAGAGATCGATAGATTTTTGGATATTAAGGGAATCAAGGGATATGGGGATAATGCAGGATAGTAAAGTTGAGGTAGAAGATCAGCCATGATCTTATTGAATAGCGGAGCTGGCTCGAGGGGCCGAATGTCCTACTCCTGCTCATATTTCTTATGTTCTTATGTTCTTATCTCCATGTGATGTTACAGCCCAAGGGGGACTGTAACTAGAGCCCCCAGGACCGTAAGCAAGTGGTATTCTCAGAGGCCTGCCTTTAACATCCAAAGCCTTGTAAGCATCCAGCAGCACTCACTGCACCATTTAACAACTTCTTAACTGTATTGCACCAAGACACTAATCCAATAAAATGTTAAAAAAAAGTCCAAAAGCTAAAATATAAACTTACCTGAAAGATGGTTGTGTTCCTTTAAGATGTGCTGACAGCGTCTCTGTAGTACTGCTGCATGCACGGTCTTCCGTGCATGGTTTGGAGAGGGTGGTATCCAGAGCGGCGATGTCCAAATTCACAGTCATGCATCAATTCAGGTGTTGCATGCCAATTGACGTCATGATCTACATAATGTATAGGTGGGTGGCGAGCGTAGGCATCGGCAGCGCTACTGACCTCCCCAAAATGGCAGCTTCCGCAATCCGCATTGGAAGCGGGCAGAATTCAGGCGCCACCATTTTTTCAGCAAAACCAGCCTTAACGGCCGGTGCTAGACCTCCAAATTTTACGGACATTGGGGGAAAAATTCAGTTGGTTGCGCCTCCCGTTAGCGCCTTAAGAGGGCACTAATGGGGCACAAAGCAGCTAGCGCCCGGGCGCAGCGATGTTTGCGCCGCTTGCGAACTTAACTAGACATTTTGCGGCGGCACTAAACTTTATCACCGCGATCTCCTGTGCGCGCAGATTGTGACGTCATACGAGAGTGCAACGCCCTTGTGGCGCCCCGGAGCAGAATTTCAGTGGCGCCCCCATCCTTACCGCCTGGCGCATCCAACGACCGGTAGAGTGGAACGCTATCTTTCGCTGTGGGGCTGGGGGGGGGGCGCTATTTAAAGGGGACCTCTTCCTGTCTTTCTCTGTGGTGGACATTTTTGCACCACTCGTTCTGAGAGAGAGAGAGAGATTCGGAGAGAGAGAAAGAGAGACTTCTGCATTGAGTCAACGCTGTGTGAGGTAGTTTTGGCTACTCATCCTAACTTCGCTGGTACTTTGGTTTCTGGCCTTCATAACTTTGCTTGCTAAGAGATATGGGGGCTGCACTGATGGGGGGCGTCGTCCTGCGCCAGCTGAATCGGTGGAGACAGAGACGCAGAGAGAGAGTGGCAATGATGGCCAGACGAGGAGGGCCAACAGGCGTCTGTACAGGAGAGCTTACCCTCCCAGGGTATATCGTGAACAGCTCTCCTACATTCATATGTCTGAGGAGCAGTGTCTGCGAAGGCTGCGCTTCAGCAAGGAGGTGGTCACTGAGCTCTGCCACCTGCTGCAGCCAGATCTGCAGCCTCAACTGAGGTCCAGGACGTCTCTGTCGGTGGCAGTGAAGGTCACAGTGGCTTTGAACTTTTATGCTACTGGCTCATTTCAATCTGCTGTTGGGGACGTCGCCAATATCTCCCAGTTCGCGGTGCATTGCTGCATCAGGAAGGTCACAAATGCCCTCTTTAAAAGGAGACGAGAGTTCATCTCTTTCCCCATGACCCCAGACAAGCAGCAAGAATGCGCTCTGGGCTTTGCGAGGATAGCGGGCTTCCCCATGGTGCAGGGCGCCATTGACTGCACGCATGTGGCTTTGCGTGCTCCGCATGAGAATGCCGAGGATTTCCGGAACAGAAAGGGGTTCCATTCCTTGAATGTTCAGTTGGTCTGTGACCACAGACAGCTGATACTCGCTGTCAATGCCCAGTATCCTGGCAGCTGCCACGATGCTTTCATCCTGTGCCAGACTACTGTGGCAGAACTTTTCGAGGCACCGCATCAGCCAGTTGGTTGGCTTCTCGGGGACAAGGGGTATCCACTGAGCACCTGGCTGATGACACCGCTCCGTACGCCCAACACCCCTGCTGAGCTGCGGTACAACGAGAGCCATCAAGCTACCAGGAACATCGTGGAGCACACAATCGGCGTGCTCAAGCAACGGTTCCGCTATCTCGACCATTCTGGAGGAGCCCTGCAGTACTCGCCTGAGCGAGTTTCCAACATCGTAGTTGTGTGCTGCATGCTGCATAACATGGCAATCGTCAGGACCCAGCCAATGCCACCAGGCCTTGGAGCACCACCAGAGGAGGAAGAGGAAGAGGAGGAGGAGGATGATCAGCAGCAGCACCAAGGCGTAAGGGCGGCCCACAATGGTGAAACTGCAAGGGCCGTCCGTCAGCGGCTGATAGCAAGCCGCTTCTAGGCCCCTGCTGTGGAAATGGCTTCTGCCATTGAGAACAGCATGAATGAACCCAACACGCAACCCCTAAGCCGGCCAAGGCACCAATGATTCCAAACACCAAACATGTATATTTTGAGTACCAAAACTTATTTATTTTACAAACTCTGTGTGTGTCATTTCTTCATGTCAAACTCATACAAATAAACACAAAAAAACAGTCATTACCATAACTGGTTCTCACAACCTGGAGATCATGTGCAAAACACTCAACAAAAGTTTGACCACGAACCTCGGCCTTTAATAAAAAAATGACCAGCATTTTGTCACACCTCCTACATCGAGGGTGAACTCCTTCCCGTGCGCCCTTCCCCCCTTCTTACCCTACTGCTCCTCCGCAATGGGACCTCAGTGGCTGCAGCAAGGCTGGTGGAAGGCTGCTGACTGTCAGGCCCTGACAATGCAGATGCTCTTGAGGGACGGCCTCGACCAATTCTGGGCCTGGAGGGCCCGGCTGCAGACTGCACCAACTCTGCATGGGCGGCAGCAGTCTGTCCTACAGGCGGTGGCAACTGCAGTGGAGAAGTGACAGTGGTGGCAGCAGGAATGCTGTCATCTTGAGCGAGGACAGCAACTCCCTGCTCGACCGGCACACTGGCACTCCCACGGGGCAGCACCTCAGCATCCGGAGCAATCTGCTGGAGCACAGATTGCTGGCCTGCTGCGGCGCGGTGAGAGCCCCGGGGAAATGTGAACGAACCAGCGAGGATGGCAGCAGACAGTGCTCGCGTGGCCTCAATCTGAGTCTGCATGAGAGCAGTCTGAGATTGAATTGCAGCACTGAGCTTCAGTGTCGCATCCGCCTGCGCTGCAGCGAAGTGCTCCACACTCCTTGCCAGTGCTTCAATGCATTCGGGCACCCTACCCACTGCAGTCATGAGCTCAGTGTGCATGCCCACCGCCTGGGTGTTCATTTCCGCGATCAGCCGCTCCTCCTCTGCGTCCAGTGCAGCAGGACTCGCTGGCATACTCTCCTTCCGGGGAGAAGGCCCCCGAGCTTCCCTACCCCCATCGCGTTGCTGCAGCCTGCTGGGTCCTGGAGCTTCACCCTCATCAGACCCTTCCCCCCTGCTCCCCTCCAGGGAAGGCGTGTTCCCAGTGTTGGCATGGGCTTCCTCGGGAGAGGGTGGCACTGATGCTCCGGCTTCCTCTTCCTCCTCGGCTGCAGCTTCACTCCCACTGGCAGCTTGAGGGCCCGTCTCCTCAGCTGGTGAATCACCATCTGAAAGCAGGGAGGTACAAGAGTGGCTTTAGCGTGAGGACAGGGTGGCAGTAAGGGAGGAATAAGTGCAGCGAGTTAGTAAGTTGGATTGAAAGTGTCAAAGGCTGGTGTTGTGAGGGACAAGTGGAAGGACAGAGGACAAAAAGGTGATGACCTTACCATTGCTGTCCAGAACGGGGTCGGCGTCTCCAGTGGCGACGGGACCGATCACCCGGCTTGCCACAATCCTGTGGACGCGCTCCTCAAGATCGCTGAGGGGTTGCAGCTGAGGCCGCCCTCCACCTGTCCGTTGCTGCTGTCTCCTATTATGCGCCAGCTTGGCCTGCAAGAAAAAGGACGGCGTCTGAGTAAATATACAGCCATGGTCTTGCCTGATGTGCCTCCCATAGGTGAATAGCCCTTACTGTATGCAAAGTATGGAATGTGTGTGTGTGCTTCATGAAAGGGCCATAGGTGTTGGATGAGTGTTGTTAATTGTGGTTTTAAGACCCTCTGGCCATAGAATGAGGTTGAGATGGAGGGATGGAGAGGTATTGCAAAAAAGCCACTCACCCTGACGACCTGAGTGAGGTTGTTGAACTTTTTCCGGCATTGGACATGGGTCCTGGGCACCATGCTCCTGGAGGAGACGCGCTGAGCCACCTCCCTCCACACTCATCTGTAGTCGCGCGGCATAGGCCTCCTGCCACTCTCTGGGTACAGTATTGCTCTTCGGTGCTCCACCGCGCCAACCAGAGCATCCAAGGCCCGCTCGGTGAAGCGCTCAGCTCGTTCTCTCACCCTCTCCATCCTTGGCTGGAAAATGGATTCACAGGTCTCTCCAGGCCGAGATTCAAGGCTGCAATGAGCAGGGTGTGGCTGGGGAGCAAGATCGCCCCCCCCCTTTAAGAACTGGCCGGCGCCAGTGTGTCTGTGTTCCCTCGCTAACTGGCAGCAACTGCGCTGCGCTCGCGCTCTGAGTTAGCGCCTCACTCCTCGGCCTTTGCGCCTTAAAACAGGTGTGCAGCGCCTGATTTAGCGCTCCACTCACCTCCAGGGGCGTTAAAAGTGAAGTTTCCAGTCAGTGGCGATAATTAGCGCCAGGCGCTAATTTTTGCGCCCGGACGATATTTGCACCCCAAACGGGGTGCGACTGAATTTTTCCCCCATTGTCTCTAAAGGTTTCCCTACCACCGACGTTAGGCTGACTGGCCTGTAGTTGTCGGGTTTATCCCTCTCCCCTTTTTTAAACAGAGGTGTAACATTTGCAATCCTCCATTCCTCTGGCACCACCCCCCATATCCAAGGAGGGAGGCTTGGAAGATTGTGGCCAGACCCTCCGCAATTTCCACCCTTTCTTCCCTCAGTAACTTAGGATGCATCCCATCCGGACCGGGTGAGTTTTCTACTTTGAGGACTGCCAACCTTTTAAGTGCCTCCTCTTTATCTATTTTCATCCTATCCAATATCGCTACTGCCTCCTCATTTACTGTGACATTGGCAGCATTCTCTTCTTTAGTGAAGACCGATGCAAAGTGCTCATTTAGTACCTCAGCCATGTCCTCTGCCTCCACAAGAAGATCTCCTTTTTGGTCCTTAATTGGGCCCACCCTTCCTTTGACTACCGTTTTACTCTTTATATGTTTATAAAAGACTCTTGGATTCCCTTTTATGTTAGCCACTAATCTATTCTCATACTCTCTCTTTGCCAGTCTTATTCCTTTTTTTAGATCTCCTCTGTACTTTCTATATTCAGCTTGGTTCTCTACTGTATGATGAACCTTACAATTGTCATGAGCCTCCTTTTTCTGTCTCATTTTAACCTCTATATCTTTAGTCATCCAGGGAGCTCTAGTTTTGGATGCCCTTCCTTTCCCCCTCATAGGAATGTGTCTACTCTGTACCCAAACCATCCTCCTCTTTGAAGGCCTCACATTATTCAATTACTATTTTGCCTATCAATTTTTGATTCCAATCCATCTGGGCCAGATCCCTTTTCAACTCACTGAAGTTAGCCCTCCTCCAGTTAAGTATTTTTAAGTTTGATTGTACTTTATCCTTTTCCATAACTATTGTAAACCCGATGATATTATGATCACTGTTCCCCAAATGCTCTCCCACCGAAACATGCTCCACTAGCCCCACTTCATTCCCCAGAACTAGATTCAGCACTGCTTCCTTCCTCGTTGGGCTGGAAACTCACTGATCAAGAAAGTTCTCTTGTACACATTTCAGAAATTCCTCCCGCTCCTTGCCCTTTACACTGTTACTATTTGAGGCTTTATTAGGATAATTGAAGTCCCCCCATTATCACTATTCTGTAATTTGCCTGCAAATTTTCTCTTGATCTCCTTCCCACTATTTGGTGGTTAGTCATGATTGTTAGTCAAAATGAATGTTAGTGAAAATTAAAAACCAAAAATCTCATTAGATACATGAAAGAAAGCTCCAGCACAGCCATAAATTCCATATCTATTTTACTGAATGGTCAGTACATGACATCTACCCAATATAATGGAGATATCCTGAGGCTACCTCCTCCTTCCCTCAGGAATGCAGTTAATCCTTCAACACCTTTTGTAAAGAGATTCACCACTCACAGATAGAAATATAGGGGCACTGGTCATAGTGAACATCCAAAACAAAATCCACTTCCTTCCAATCTTTTAAATGAAACTGAGGAATAGGAGAGAGGAAATCTTCCAAGATTAAGAGACTCGACTGCAAATGGGACCTAGAGAAAGCAACATCCATTAATAAATAGGTCAAAGAAGTATAAGCTTGGAGGCTGTTTTGTAATCCCCCGTAGGTTTGGTAGAAAGAATCAGAATGCTTTACCCAGTTTCACTGCAACCTAAAGCATTTTTCTCCCCAATAATGACTGTATGTCACAGTATGAACCAGCAACTTTAAAGAGCTTTGTGCTAGCTTTGTACTTAGTGCTTTTAACTTGCTGCATTTAGTAGTCCAAATGAGTTAATACTTTAATGTAGCAAAATTGTATGGACGAGAAGATGCCCATTCACTTAGAAAGATGACTAGTTGACAAAGTGCATTGCAGTCTCCCTCTGTAAACCAAGTTTACATTGAAGTGCAATTAAATGCTTTGTGAGACAAATTATTAAGATCTAGCCACATGTTTACACACTAATCTTGTATGTTGCGCAGCCCATAAAACTTATTCTTCACTTGCTTCCAGATTTTGGACCACAATGAGATTGCATTGTTGCACTCTGCCACCTCTATTCATGCAGCTCTGGTGGTGCTCCTCTTTGCACGATTGCTTTCTCCTGCAAATAGAGCCATCCTTCATTGCAACATCTACAGTAATAGCATCTATCTGATCGCTGAACAGGACTGTTCTGTTGCCAGCCACTTTTGACACTCTGCAGAATGCTCTTTGAGAGCTGCTGGGGCTGATGTCTTACCTCGCCCTTTGAGTGCTGCCAGCACACCATCAAAATATTTAAATTAGCCATCCTTAAATCATTGGGTATGGTCAGCCTGTTGCAGCCAATGTACGTGCAGCCCCCG